>JAREIS010000054.1:1767500-2367500 GCA_030060385.1 Muscicapa striata striata
CAAAAATATATACCTTATGTAAAGCATACAGCTCTTCAGAAACACAACCCATACATGTCATTACAACTAAATTTCATATTAGGATGGAGCAATGGTAACTACAAACCCACAAGCTTTTCACAGAAGCAACATCACTGTAACATAATGCTTACAGCAACTCTGCTTCTAAAATAAATAAATGAATTATATAAATATAAAAACAAAAGCACAAAAAATATTTTGATTTTACAAAACAAAATTCTGGTTGTAGTATTTGAATTGTTTGTAAGGTAATTTCACATCAATAGCTGGTGGAATAGAAATCAAATAACATAGCTGACTTTCTTGGTATTTTGCATTTACTTATGGTAGGTGAAACAGAAAGCCAAAGCCCATTCCTAACTAGTTTTGATCATTAAAAAATCCATGGCAATTTTAACAAGAGTACGGGTGTTAAATTAATCAGAGTGAACTGGCCAAATTCCAGTTCTTGTAATTACATCCTGCATACCTAAAATTCCCCCTGCAGTTTCAACTGAAGAAGTTACTCTTTGCTTTTCTTCTAAAAAAAACATTGCAGATCGTGGTGCTACTAACATAACTTTTGGTCCAAAAAGTTTCATTTTAGTACCAGGCAAATGGGCTGAAAAGCTTTTGGGTCTCCTCAGATTAAAGATACCTTAAAACATACTTCATGCAACTTTTTCCCCTCATCACACACACATCTATCCTCTCCTCTGAATGCAGTGGAAGCATCTATTCCATTGCTTCTCTAGTTAAGAAAACCTTGTCTGTGCTTTCCACAACCCTAACCTGCAAAATCAAGCATCCCACTCATCTCATGGAGTCAGGTGAAACAATGCAATGAGCATCCTCATGGGCTCTCCAGACAAAGAACAAGGAAACTCACTTGGCCTCTTGGATATGGGTCTTACAAGAGCACAGGCATTTGCTGCATCAGCTCTTTCAGAAACAAATAAAAGGACTAGCTTGGATTCCTTCTCTACTCTCAGACACCAGAAAAATGGCAGGCATGGTAGTAGTTTAATTCTTCCTTTCCCACCAATAGTTACATATAATAATTCAAACTCCAGCATCTATCTAACCAATTAACCAGAAAGATTTGGATAGAAACCAACTGTGGAAGTCACCATTAATTTTTAAAATAGCTGAACTATTAGGCCTTATGGACTGCCAACATTGTATCAGAATTCTTCATGCAGTCACTAGAAAAAGACTCTTGCTTTTGCAGAAGCATCCAGGACAGCATATGTAAATTGATGTAAATGTGGAAAGGCCAAAGACAGAAAGTAAGAGAGCAAGAACACACTGCCATACAGAAAGAGAATGTGTGTGCCTGTTAAGGTAAGACAAATACAGGGGACAGGGCTGCTCCAGGCAGGTAAGAGCAGGCATCTGTCAGTCTGCCACTGTGGCAGCCTCCCCTGACATGGCCCTGCTGGCTCCTCTCCAGGTAAGCTGCTTTCTGAGCCCAGGACAAATGTATATTGTACAGAAGGCTGGCTAGAGTTTTGCAAGTTTCTATTAAGGCGTATTTTGTAAGTGATAACGTCTCTAAGTGTAACAAGCAAAATATTATGAATTGATTTCAGCATGAGCTATTCAAGATAAGATGGAATAGGAACAGTGGCTGAAGTAGCAGTGTTTAAATGAGACACAGGGCCTGTTCCTTGCTTCTGACCACTGTAGATAAGCAATAAAATTATACATGGCTGCAACAGTATTCTGTGTCAAGAGTATTAAGTGGACAGCTTCTAATTACCTTTAGCTCATAAAGCTGGAGAGTTTGATCTATTGCTTAAAAGCTTTTTAGTTTAATTTATTTTAGTCAACAATTCTATTTTTAGCAGTTGAGTCTAAGATGTTTTTCCAGTAAATGGGTGGGTAGAAAGGTTGGTTGAGGGTCTGGTTAGCTCTGTGGCTCACCTCCCAAGATGCACAACCTCGAAGTCTCCAGCTCAGTAAGAATTTACTGATGTAAAATGAGATTGTGCTGGTTTTTACACCAGCAGGAAATTAAACCACAATAAAGCCACTCCCCTTCCCCTGCCCCTTCCCACAAGGGAGGGACAAAAAGGAGACACTATGGGTTGAGACAACAATTTACTAAGAGCACAAAGCAATGGAATAAGCCATGCTCAATATAGCTATATTAACAGTAATTATAAATAATTAATATGGAAATACTAATACCAAAAGAACACAAAAAAAGAGGTGTTTTACCCACAGAATGGTATTCACCATTTTAAACAAAACCAAGGTGGCACTGTTCAGTGCAGGTCATCCCTGCACTGTTTCCTCAGACAATCTATGACTGTTCCTGCCCACTGCCCTCACACATTTGGGAACAAAGGCACTGTGGTGGTGGAGCCTGTGTGCTGAACCCTTCCCAGCCCCAAACAGAAGAGCACTGATCCCCTCCAGCCCCTCCTGGCTGGCGCTGTTGTTTCAGCACTGGCAGTGCTGGAGTTGTCGCCGCTGTCCCTTTCAGCACCAGAGGGGCACAGGGGCTCTCTGGAGAGAATGGGAAGGGAGGGACTGGTGGGATGGCAGAGGGACTGAGCCTGCAGGAGTTAATGCCAACACTTTGCCAGAAAGTGCTCCAAATGCTCCTTTCTGCACAAAACCGTGAGTCCCAGCAATGACGTGCCTGGTACAGAAAACCAACCTGGTCACACCCACACAGCACTGAACTCCCTCCCCATAACCAGGACTAAGGAACCCTACAGCAGTGCCTGTATTTTAGAGAAATCTTCTTTTCCTCCAGTTGCAACAATGTCCAGTAATATCTAACGTATTTTTTATCAATATGGTGGCATTCAGTGAGATGAGAACATTACTGCTCCCATCCTTTTATAAACATGGCTGTCATCCCTGGCAACATTTTCCTATGTCCCTGCTCATAGAGTGCTAGGATGGGAAGCCCTTGACAAGGCGGTTATTTGGCATAAAAAAATCCAATAACTATGGAGAGGGAAAGAATGGCAGTTCATGCTACTAGTACAAACATATTACTTGGTTGTATCTTCTCCCAGATGAAAGAAATGGCTCAGGAAAAGGGGCAGTTTAATCACATTTCACAATCCCTCAGACTCTGGGAAAAACAATGGTGAAAGGGAAGTGGAAAGACATACAATGACTTCTGAAACTCTGCCACAGGATGCTAGAAGTACAAGCCATCCACAAAGATCCAAGATTGTTTTTACTAACAAACCTTTTATTCAAGGATGCAATATTATTCTTGGGATCAAATTTAATAATCCAGTAGTACTGAACCTCCTTGTGCTTTTGTGGTATTGATTAATCCTTTGACGCTCATTTGGCTTATATGGATGGGGATGTTCATGTACTACTTTTTCTAAAATTTGGACCACAACAGTATCAAGCTATTCTCTCACTAGAGCACAAGCAATTTAATAAAAATATCCCCATATGTCATAAATCAGATATTAAAAAGAGCAAAAAAACCCTACAAAAATCATGGACTTCATGACTCTCATGAGACTACAGAAAAGATCCATCCTTAGCTATAATAGGAAAAATGACCTTGGCACAGGGCACTTCCTGAAAAACGAAGGACTGGCTGGGGTTAATGGCCTACAGCTTTGCCTGAGGCCATCAAGTCTCCCAGTCAGTCATTAATCCCCCGGAAGTACCCCAGTGCCTTGATCATTTCTACTTAATTAAAGTCAGTGATCCCCAGGATGCCTCCATTTCACCAGGAGACTCTTTCTAGTTACTTCAAGGAATGTGCCTCTCAACTCCCTCCCTTCGTTTCTCTCTCTCTCTCTCAAGATATTTGACATGACATGTTCCAATTTCCTTTTTAATGGCCAGTGTTTAATATGGCTTACAAATAATTATTTTTTATTTCATCTTTGACGTGAACCCTTAGCCTGAAATTGAAAAATTAATTCTTTTTTTTCCAAGGAAAAAAATATATTTGTGGTTCCCTCATGAGGGACACTGAACTCAAAGTAAATAACTACCAAAGTTTAAAGAGCTTCCATCTTAAAAAACAAACAAAACCAAAAGCAATACATCTAAATGAAAAAAAAACACCACCCCAGAATTATGTCATGGGGATGAGTAGAAATCACACAGGATGATTTAATGGAAAATAAAAAATGAGAATCTTCTCTTATTGCCTTTTTTCCCTATCCAAGTCTGTAAGTCTGGAAGCACTTATGAGAGTTAATTTAATGATTATCAGAGGCCCCACAGACTTCAGTGGAACTAGGCATATGCAAAGAGCTAAGTACTTGTGTTTTCAGAACCAAAGCCTACACTTACACAAAATAAAACAAACAAGCCAGAAGGGCCACCAGTGTAGCTCTCTTCAGAGAATCTATTTCATCCCACTGACACTTTGTTAACAGCCTGTTTCAGTTTACAAAACGTAGACCTAGACTTTGAATTTTGAAATGGTGATCTGAGAACAGGCTACATATTCAAATCACACTCTTATGTACATCTGAAAACTGAGGTGCAGAGTTAGGTCAGTATCATACATAAGAGCCTGAGATGCATTCACTGTCTCAAAGATCTGATAACCCAAGTCCCAATCTTTCAAATCTCTGGTACCCCATGTGGTAGGAGGCTGCAGTGCATCTTTAAATTAATATTCACACTTCAATCTGTATTTACTGTACAGAGTCCATGCACCTGATGATTTGGAGTGTTTAAAGTCCAAATTAGGACTTTGTAGCCTACTTATAACTCTATTGCATCAACACTATAGGTAATAATTCCCTTAACAGGCTTAAGTTCAAACCAGGACTTTAACTTAGTAAAGAAAGCAAATGGCTATTCCAGACAACAGCAAAGGAGACATTACAGCAGCCTTTCAAAACTCTACGTTGTAGTAGGTAGCTATTTTGGCAAAATAGCAAATAATACAAGTATGTGCATGTATGTATGGCCCAGCACACACAATGGGCAAATAAATACCTGTATCTGTGTGTACACACTGTACACTTGGGGGGTGGGGTGTGTGTGTATACACAGAGAGAGGCAGAGTAGGTATGCATAATTTTGTAATTTCGCATAATTTTGTAATTTCTTAATACTATCACAGAATAACTAGAATATAACTAGACTGATTCATTATCCTAGAATTTTGAAGAACAACTTGACAAGCTTGTTGAATCTCTACAGTCAGAATGTTCCATAAAAATAAGAAAATAAAACTGTCATATGATAGCCATATGTATCGAGTCAGTATTACCAATACTTTATTTCATGCTAGTCAAAAGTAATGACTTAGTGAGTTGGATTGTAAATCCAAAACATTTACACACTGCATTATAACTGACTGTCACTGACAGCATAACTGAACCTGACTGCTATCAGTCTGATCACAACTGTAAATTTTCCTCTCGTGATTATAATAGCGGTGACCGATGTTTTCAGTAACTATTTAACACCACTTTCAAGGCATTTATGGCTGCTATAAAAACAATAATTATTAATTATTCCAACTGAAATAGCCTGTAGGAGTCCCAGTTCCTGGAAAGACTTGTGTGAGAGAATTTCCCAGTCGCAACAAAAGAAAGCTCAAAAGTGCAACGAATATACAAGTTATTTAATTCTATTCAGATCATCACCTCAGTGATCCTTCAGCAACATTATGGAAGTTATAGTTATCATGAGTTGCTTTTAAAGCTGCCCTTTCTGGATATAAATAAGCCTTGACAAATTCTGCCCAATCTTTTCATTATTTCAAGTTTGACATCACTAACACAGGAGGTGAATCCTCTCCAAGGAAGGATAGCTGTGCTATAATGGAGATGTCATGATCTTGACAAACACAAGTTAATTCAAAATTTCAACAGCCACAGGTCTGAATCCAAAATTTTTCAGAATACTGACTTTTTCATCTCCTATTTTGGTTTACAAACAAGAAGCAAAATGAGCTATGCTGAACAGACCTCCTCTGTCTTGAATTCACCAGGATAGATGAAAGAGCTTTATGCCTCCCAATTAGCAGATTAGTCAGATAGCAGCACATCCCCACACAATGCAGAAATATTTGCAAACCTGAAATGGCTTCCATCCCTGAATAAGCACACCCTGTTTATGAGTTCTAACTTCATATTTCATTTGCTACTCACCTTTCAACAATGATGGTTTTGTTACTATGGAATGAGCTAGGGAAGAATGAACCAAGTTAAATGTAAACTTTTTTTGATACCTTCCATACCATAGTATTGCTTACACATTACTATTTGCTGAACTACACTCACATCAAGCACAACATAACATAAAAACATCTCCATTTCCCATCACATGCTCTTTCATTAGACAACAGGACATTTCAAATGTTGGAGATGGTGCTTGCAGGAGCTCAGGTGTGACAATAGAGAAGATACCTTTTGTAGATTAAAACATTTCATTGGTATCAATTTGGTATTAACAAATGGATCCATGTATTTAAAAAAAGAGTAGTTTCACTCATCATTTTTCTGATCAAAGAAATAATTTGCTAAGTGGACCAACTTTAAGGTTGTCACTGAGAACAAACTTTGAACAGTTTAATGATGTTCTGTAAGAAATCCTTCTCCTGAACTACAGCTAAAAGACCTGTAAAAAATGTTATTTCAACACTGAAGCAGTTTAAGTGACTGACTGAAACCACAATGTATAAGAAGCATAACTTGAGCTTGGCAGATCAGAGCCAAATAAAATGTGATGATAAGCGACATATCTAATAATGTACTCTCAGTGTCTTGTCATTAACACAATTATGTCAGTACAGTCAATCAGCACTTTGCCTTGACTTTAAAGTAAAATTCTGAATACATGTTTCTAGAGTTGGAGGGAGTAGGGCAGAGAAGAATCATTAAATTTAAAGCCACAGTTATTCATGGCTTTTTAGGAAAACAAGGTTATCCATTTATTATCTGCTTTGTGCTGGAATAATGCTAAAATGATTCTTATGAGTTCAATACCATCTGTAATAGCCCTCTGGCTATACAAAACAAAGGGACTCAAGATGAAGCATTCCTTTCACGAACAAGAAACTGATTTACTACCTGAAGTGATAATTAATGCCATTCATTTTGGTTTTGAGTAGGGATGAATAGGATAAAATGACAATGCTTTCCTCTGGAAAAAGTTTCTTTGCTATGTGCTGGGAGGACTGACAAACACATGGCATCTGCTGGAATTAGCTATCTGAAGCAAACAATTATGAAATGGATCACTTTTGTGGTTTAATGACAAAGTCTATATAGAAGCCTGGATAGGCAGAAGCACATTCACTATACCAAAGCAGGGATATAGCCCCTATGGCACTGTAGTCCACAACAGCAAGAATTTATTAAATTATGTTCTTCAAATAAAATTTGCCTGCATAAAGACTTCCACAAAATATTTGTCTGCTTCAAGACATCAGTCTATTTTTAGATAAATTATTAAAACAATGCTGAGACCCTGGCCATAAACCTCCAGACGTTGGGATGTTCAGAAGGTAAAGCTGCCTAAAATCCTTTTATTGTTCCTTATGAGAGCACCCATCCTGAAAAATCACTACTGGATTCCAAAGCAGCAGCCAGGACAATATCCAACAAACCACATCTTCATGGGATATAAAGTAAGCAAGAGCCTGGATTTTGCTAATGAATCAGGTCTGCCCTATAAAATGCTAATTTTCTTGGTACTTCCACCCTTGGAGCTGCTCTGTGAGGGGTTCTGAACTAACTGCAGTATGCTCAACAATAAGCATCATCCTGCCCCTCTGGCCACTCTGACCAAATCTCTGTAAGCTTTTCTGACCCACTCCTGGCTTTCCTGATAGCTTTACATGTAATCCTTTTCTGATCCCCACTCAGCTCTCCTGACACCATTACTTCTCCATCTCTCATGCAGCTCTAATATTTGCTCTAATAGTTCTTTCTCTGCTTCCTTCTCCATATCCTTAGGATCCAAATGCCTCTTCCAGTGCTTCTGATTTCCTGCTTCTCTGACCTTGTGTCAGCCAGGACAAAATTGGTCTGATCCTGTCTGATCACACATTTTTCTCTGAACAATATTGTATATAGATACAGTCCTCTCTTTTACTTCTCCTTGGTATTTTGATCCTTTCTACCTCCATTTGTCCTGTTTTGATCCACTTTCAGCTTCCCCTGAGCCTCTACATTCCTCTCTGAGCCTTCTTTTGCTACACTGGATCCCTTCTCTACTCTTCCTGTGTGGCTCCAATTACCCTTCAACATTTCCTTCTCTCTCAAAACCCCCTGAATCTCAGCTCTGTAACATGAAGAATATACAATATACTGTGAAATCAGTAGGAATTTAATAGCAAAGAAGTACACTGCCACTACTGCTGAAGAACATGACCATGAAAAATAAAGAAAACAATATATACTACCCATTCTCAAGGTTTATTTCTCAAACTTAAATAGCAATTTTAATTGTATTTTGCCTACATTGTTAAGATATGGGTGCCTCATTCCAGTTTTAAATTGACACTTCTAAACCCTGGACCCTGTAAACCTCTATTTTGCACAAATTACATTTGGGGGATGAGAATTCCATCATTTCCTGACCACTTTGTTCAAACAGGTATGTTGGAGTCAGTGAGTTAGGGTCTCTGAATTCTTCAGAGAGAAATCAGTGTGCAGGGATTGAATAAGGTTTAGTAGGAGCTGTAGTGTTTCTAGTAAGTGAAAGGCCTCAAATACCATGGTAGCAGAGAGTGTTCTGCTGATGATTGCAAACACATTGATATCTTCAGTAGAAGCTCCAGAACCACAGCTGTAGACAGGACTTAGACATAATAGAGTTATAGTAAGAATATTGCTTACATTTCTTAGATAGAACAGGATAGATTGTATGTGTGGTGTTACACATAACCTGGTGAGCTAAGGAACTGGAATTCTAATAGGTTAGTGAGTGATGGTCTGAGTTTGCATCTTAGCTTGTTGAGAAAATCCTATATAACAGTGTGTATGGGGAGAGTTGCTGCTTTTAGCCATTCAGCTTCTGGCCACTTGCTTTGGCCATTCTGCCTCCAGCCATTTGCTATTGCTGCTGCTTTTGCCTTTGGTTGCCATTGCTTTTGCTATTGCCTGCTGAGACTGATGTGCTTTGTAATAAGATAAATAACCTTTTTAACTATTAGCTGCTTTGCTTATGATTAAGATTACCCAACAAGTAAGAGCCTGAGAGCTCAGAGTAGGAGCCTATAGAGCTCCAGAGTAAGTGCCCAAGAGCACCTGGGGGTCAGAAAGAACCCCACACCAGATCCAACATCTGGTGCCCCGTGGCATTAACCACACAGGAACTTGGCATAACAATGGACAGGTGCACTGGGGACCAATGCAAGTCCCACCAGGTGCTATGACTGAGGAGTGGGTGGCTGTGAGGAGCATCCCTGCAGTGCCCTGCTCTGGTGGCACTCAGCCTGCAGTGCTGCTCAGGATGGCAGCTCAGCACCCAATAATTCCATGGGAGCAGAATTATTTCTCCATTTGCCAATGGAGCATGACAAAGGGCTCCCAGTGACCAGAAGCACAGTGTTGCAGGCCTTGTACAGACCCTGTGCTCACACACCACAAACACAAGTAAGATGTGCTAATGGGATGTGCTCACACACAGGTATTTCACACCAACACAGGGGAAGTTTCCAAACAGCTGATGGTTCAAGTACATGTTGAGTTAACGTTTCTCTCCATTTAAGACTAGACTGCATCAGCAAAAATTCAATAAGGAACATTAATTATCAAATGTGCCAGTTTTGTGACTATTAAGTACCTCGTTAGACTCAGTTTTTGAAAACGCATTTATGAGCATTTTCATACAGGACAGAAAGGCACATTTGGCATTGTTTAACCCTTCAACATGACCCAAAAGATTTTCTTTCCAATTATTAAGGTTTTTGGACCATTTCCATTTTTATATACAAATATACAAAATATACATATACATATATATACATTTTGTATAATATACAAAATTTTAAATGCATTTTAGCTGCTCTTGAAAAACAGGCAAACTAAAGACATTTAAAAATGGCATTCTTTTATTCAGTTGGAATAAAATTTATCACTAGAGCTGCTACATGATTTTCATTCATACCTACAGCATTAAAAGCTGGTTAAAGATAAAAACATTGTCTACATATTGTATATAAAACATATTCATAAATACTTATTGTTGACAACAACATCAGTCTTTGTGTTTATATTAGCACATACAGAGTCAAATTTTTCAGCTACAATGTATTTCCTTTAATCTGTCAGAAAGAAAACCTCATACTTGAACAAAGGCAAAAAAAAAAATTAAACTCATATTTAAAATATATCATCTAGCCTAACCTTTACTCCATTAGGGAAAATATGCCTGCAAAAAAAGATTAAATACAAATTTGCTTTGCTTTTAAAGCTACTTAAGAAGCACCTATCCTATCTGTTCATATAAATTCCAATGGAAAACACGATGACATGCAATTACTAATCTCAATGTACACAGCTATGCCTCGGGGACTTAGTGGTTCATATTTTACTGTTCTGTAATCAAATACAGAACTAATGAGTAAAAATATGCTTCCCCCAATAAATTCCCAGCACCTGGACAAGTGTCTGACAATGAAATGGAGGATGCTCACACAAAATTCATTCTGCAAAGCTATTAAAGTGTTATACTTGCCAACAAGTGTTCATTAAACAAGAATGAAGGATCTTTACGCCAGTTTCCTACCAAAGGCTTTTTAATATTTTAATGGAGAGTAAAGACTATTTATCTGAACTCTGATCAGTTAATGTTCAAATCTGTTATGAAAAAACAAGGAGTCCTTTATAATGCCTTTCATAAAAATCCACTTTGCAATGCTTCAAATAAAGACTAAGAACTGTAAAAGATTATGCTGCATATAAATAAAATCAGTATCATTTTGAAATTATATGGTTATCCGTGGAGCTCCTTGGCATATTAGAATCATGTTGTATTTTTATTTAAAGAATGGTTAGCAACAACCATGATACAAATGAAAAATAGGATTAGAGATGACATCACATGTGCAAGAGCATCTTCAGACTGCAGAAAAAGAACCTCAGATTTAATGGGACAGATGAAAGAAGTGGGAGACTAATAGATTATGCAAATCTAGGCCATATACCTGTTTGGGAAACAAAAGCTCTAAAAGAAACATGCCAGGATGACTGACACTCTCTTAATCAAAAGGAATTGAAGTTTGAATCTAAACCAAACCCGTATTTAATATCGCCTACAAAAATAGAAGGAGAGATCAAAAATGTCTATTAGAAATAAAAATATGGATCAATGCATGACTTCACCAACATCTCCTTTGCAAGAAGACTGGTGACTTTGGATTTGGGTTTAGCCCTTCAGAGTAACTTAGACCTGACACATCTCCCAGGTTGATGAGTGAGTAAAAAGCACCATTCATTTTTCAATTGCAGGTTTTTACCCAAGGAGAGAAGAAACAGAGGCCAGAGCCTCATTTACAAAATCCAGTCAGATGGGAAATGGCAGGATTCCATTTATTGGTCCTTTTTTTTATTGGGCCACCTCAAATTCCCAGCACTCATGGCAGTGTATTAACTGACAAGATATGTAAGGATGTTTTAGACATGGTTTTGCACTGGTTTCCAGCACCCAGCATAAGAGAGAAAATAGTGTAAAAGGAGAAATAAATGTGTGAAATCATAGACTGATCTTTTGGGTATTAATTTCTGATCCCTACTGCTGGGGTGTTGATGCATTTTAATTTAGAGATGCTGGCTAAAAGCAGGAGGAGCATGGAGAACAGGACTGAGAGTCTGCTCCCAACACCTACTTCCCACATATTTTCCTTAAAATGGCAGCTTCTAAACCCATATGTTTCAAAACCTGATTTACATGCATTTTGGGGGGAATCTGGTGAATTTGGTGGTATTTCACAACAAATGCTATCAGTTAGCAACAGTTGCTATCAAATATCTGCAGCATTTTGGAGGAGAGCTTTCCATCTTTGATTTCTTTCTCTTCTCATTAAGCCTGATGTAGCTTCTAAAATTGACAGAAGAACTACATCAGAACCACCAGAGCTTGGATGTGCTCATTGCACAGCTTCTGATTGCCCTCTACAGCCCCTTTCCAATGTACTATCACTATTTGGCCATTTCACATTTGACAAAAAAAGAAAGCTTTCTTCATGCTAAAAAAAAAGAAAGCACTGTGGAGAAGTGTGGAACACAAACATAAATAGGTGAGCTTTTTAAAAGCTGGGAAGGTAGCAGTGTGCAAATACATTTAAACTGCAAACCCAAACAATTACATGGCAAGTACCCAAATGTTTAGGTTAACACAGTTACCCAACCATGCACAGGTTTTCATTATATGGGCTCATGTGCACACTTCTAAAGTATAATAATTCTTTTATTGTTTTTATTTAAGCCTCTGTTTCTGAATGTTTCTGAATTCTTTTTGGGGAAAGCCAAGATTTCTTAGGCTAAGCAGGTGTAAGGTAGAGTCTACTAAGAGCAATGTGTATAATCATAAAGTAAAGCAATGTATTGTGGAAAGAAGTATTTTTAAGGTGCAAGAAAGTTAGGGTTTAATAGGGTGTGAAGTTGTCAGGGAAAGATTTGTGAGGTTGGGAGTTCATTTTAATGCTTACTAATTAGAGTAGAATTGGCAGCTATAGTCCTGAGGAGTGAAGTACCTCTGCCAATGGAATACATTAACTGGCACATGAACAATAGAAGTACCCACTATCCTCTGATGTGCAGGAGGAAGAGGTGGCTAAACCAACAATACAAGCCTGGGAAATGCCAGTCTGTGATCTTTCCAGCATGAAAACCAGTGAACACACCCAGTGTTATCTCACAAAGCTCAGACTTACTCTGGACCACATATCCAGACAAGCCTCCTTATTATTGAAAGACAAAATATTTACAGTAGCATGCAACCCACCTCCAATTTAACTTTACTATTGACTGAACTAGGAAGAGGACAAGGACCCTCAGCTCAAACAATTAACACCTTGTTCAATAACTGCTACCCTTAACAGTAGGTTTGTTTGATATTTAAATGATATTTCAGTCATACTTATCCACAGAAAAGTAAAACAAAAAAAGAAATAAATCTAAGACAGTTTTGTTCCACCACTTTTTCTAGTTCAAGTGTTCCTGTATGGAGAAGATTGATTATCAGTAAGAACAATTTCAAGAAGATTCTTAACCCAGCTGTATTATCACTTACTATGACTACTACATTAATGAACATGCAGTTAGATTTATTCCCACATCATCCTTGGAATACTGATGTAACACTGTAACAGCACCATCAGTGACCAGCAGTCACATGAATGCCCTAGTACATATGTATTTTTTTGTGGAATGAGGCTCTGTAAACCTTATGTTATTGCATTCATCAGCTCTAAGTAGAACCTTTTAATTAAACTAACTTGGTAAAGCACCATGCACAATGATGGAGCTTTATAAGTAATACTAAGGATGATCAAATAACATGTGAGGGAAACTTTGTCATGTTAAACTCGTATTTAACCAGGTGAGACACAGCCCCCTAAATTCTCTGCATGAGTTCACTGCAATGAGTTTACTATAACTGACAGCAATTATTCCTCAGCTGCTCTTCTACTAGTCAGAACTCACATCCTGATTTTGTTGCTGAATTCTCAGGATTTCAGACTCCCACCACACTCTTGCTGAGTTGAGCAGCTGTTTGGGTTAGGGTATGTAATAGCTGCCAACACAAAGTTTAAGAAAATCAGTGAAACATAGGTGAGATCCATTGCATGAGTGGCACTGCTAGATATGACTGGCATATTTCCAATATTTCATTTACATAGACTTTAATCAGTGTGTACAGTTTCTCCTTTTCCTAAAGCAAAATTCCATTTTGTAATCTTTCACATGTAACTCTACGTGTGCCTTTTGTCATTCTTTCCAGTGAAGCTGATTCCTTACATGTCTTTTTAAAATGGACCAAACAATGACATTTTGGTGCTAATCATATTTCCTTCACATATTTCAGATATTAATTGTAAAAAGTAAGGCTTTCTAATGATCAGATAATAGTTCTGAAGCTCTAAAAAATAGTTCAGTTGCATCCATTCATTGTACCTTTTGGTCCCTCAGTGAGGCAGGAATAACTCCTTTTTTTACAAATGGTCAAACAAGATACAAATCTGTGACCACAGGTAAGACACTGAACAATTTATTCCTAGTAATATGGGGTCTCAGTTGCATGCTTCTTCCCATAAACTAAAAAATATATGGCAAAAAAAGACTGAAGGGTCATATTAATTTTATCAATATTTGGATCAATATTTTGCTCTGAGTCACAACAGTTAATCAGTCTAAGGTGCATCTAAAAGATGCACCTTTTAAAAGCAATTTATTTATTTTATAAAGAGGAAGGACTGTTAAAACCAAAATTTTTAAAGGAAGGACCATTTTTCTAGTCTACAACTAGGCTGCTTTGAGCATGAAAAATATCAGAATGCTTCTTGGCCCAGGATAGCCAATGAACAAATATAAGATGACACATTTTGCCAGAAACAAGGGATGTACCATAATAAAGTTACAAAGTAAACAGTTATCATCAACTGCTTTTTTGATTTTCAGAGGGAAAGAGGATCACAGTCTTCTTCACACACAACTGTGTCAAGGAAGAATGAACAGTAATTTTTCACCTTCCCAATTTCCAGGAAGTCCAATAGACTGCTTTCCTACTAAAACCTGGAACAAAGATGGGGTTTGTCCATCCCATTACAGTATCCTACCTTATAAGGAAGTATTTGACAGCCTTAGATTAAACTCCTGAAAACTAATGAAGAGTCCTCCTTAATACACATTTCTTTTTGCCAGTTCGGGCTTGAAGTGACAACATTACAGAAACACCCTGAAGGATTTTATTTAAATAGCATCCTATAAAACAATGCCCTCTTGTCAGTCAACACTAATTCAGCAGAAGTCAAGCTATAAATCTGTCCAAAGGCCAACAAAGTGCTTAACTTGGCACATCCCTAATAAAATTAGGAATGTGAGTTTATTACATGAACCTTAAGTAGGTTTGGCCAAGATATTAAGATTTTTGCTTATGGCAACCATGGCTAATGTGGATTGGTATTTTCATTATAACACACCCCACAGCATTTCTCAGTAACGTCTCAGGTTTCCAAATTGGACAATAATTTTCTACACCATCTGACACATCACTAGGTGTTACAGATGAAACTCTGTCACTTAACTAAGTACAGTTTGACTTAAAGATGGCAAAGACTTTTCAATAATGCTAATTCTACTGAAAAATGAGGCCAACTTAATTAATACTTCTATTAATGTAACGTGATTTCACTTTTTTCAAGTAAAGAAGCACTTATAGGCTTTTAAGCCAAGCTCAGAGGCATTGTTTCAGCTCAAGGCAATTGAGAAGGGATTTCTGCTGTAATAAGCTGAAATGCAGAAGTGAGAAGGTAGATTACACAGTCTATGTTTTAGTTGTTTTCAGCCAAATATGCTTCTCAATTATTTTGATGAGAATGTCTCTTCAGAACAGTGTTCCATAAAGCAGCTTCATCTTGTAACTCCCCTCTGACCATCTTCCACACCAAATTTTTGTTTCACAGAAACATCTTTCCTTCAAGGGAAGAAACACACTCTGAGGTTCTCCCCTGGCTAAAGAAGAACATATAATCCTTCTTCTGCAAAACAAAGGCTTCTGGTTATTACTGTGAGGTGCCACACGTGGTCCCAAGCCACACACAGCACTGTGAGCACTGCAACAAGAAAAGATGCTCCTTAAGATCCTGCAATACCAAACACATGAATGTGCAGAGCTGCTGAAGTTCACTTCATGAAAAATACAACACACTCTGGGAAGGAAATATGATTGATTTCCCTTGAGTAGACTGTTTATCAGACAAACACATTTTGCAAACTTTGACATAAATTGTTAGTTCTCTTATCACACTGACAATATAAAACCAGTACCTTTGTAGAAACTTCCTGAAAACTCTTTAATGACCTCTAAACAGTGTTATCTTATCATCATCTGACTTTCTACTTCAATAAATCATTTTAAAATAGGCAAAAAGAAAAACTGATATCAAAAATATGAATTTATTTTCCATAGCTTTAGTATTTAAGATGTGAGGAGTCTTCTCACAGAATAGTTATGGTACTGATAAAGCACTCACATCTTTGTATTTGCAGTCATTGTGTAGGAAGAGAAAGAACAACTCTCACCAAAGAGCCTCAGGAGAAATGAAATGAAGATTTGAAGTTCCTTGTATGTAAGGGTGTGACAGTATTGTTCATTTTGAAAGGCAACTGCATATGCAAATCCCCACTTGATGTCCATAATAGAAAGATGCAACATGGTAATATTTTGTGTGTGCAGTCTGCTTGAGAGCACATTTAGTGACCTGCATCTAGAGGAGGCCAGAGCCAGAACACACAGATGTATCCAGAGCACATTGGCAACACCTGGGCTATCACACAATGCACAATATTTCAAATCTTTCAAAATAAATTTTTGCTTCAAACAGTGTCTTTTTGCACTCGCATTTTCAGCTGTTATTTTAGCTGTCCAAAAAAATCTATACAAGGAATGCATTGAGTGACAAATGTTCATCAAATTAATGAGTAGATAGAAAACATGCAATGGACACTTCCCACCCAAAATTAAATAAATCCCTCTAAGAATCAACCTTGCATAGCCAGGGACAGGAAAAATACCACATAATCTAAGGGACTAACAACATGTGTATATGCTTCTCAGAATAGGAAAAATCAGTCTTTTCAAGGGACCTGTGTAAAGCCAAGAATATTTTCTTGAAATTATTCTGAATGCAAATTCCAAGCAATAAGTATTTTCAAAGATGTTGCAGAGCTGTTGGACAATTTGAGAAGACATAAAACACGTTAGTTACTTGTGTGAATAATTTAGAGCCCTCTGCATGATACTATCACCACAAAAAAGGCTATGTCTAACTGCTTATTAGAAAGAAAACACAAAGTGCCTCTAAACCAACACAGCTCTACAATTTTCCTGTTTTCTTCTGCTGTCTGCTGGTAACATTGAAGTCCCAGGAGGGCAGTCTTCACCTGTAGCACAAACACACTTGAAAGCACCATAGCAGCTTTTGAACTGACCAGGCATCCTGGGACCTGCCTGCCTTTTGGTAGTTTTTTTCCCTGCAAGGTGAAAGTGCACCAAGGGTGAAAATTGGTGTGATGAGAAAGGTGCACCCTGACCTCTTTGGAATGATCTGAATAAATTCCCATATCTGCATACCTTGGAGCAGTGTGAACCTCAGTTAAGACCAGAGCTCCACCAAGTAAGTCACATTTTCTTTTCAGGGCTGCAATTCAAGTATCTCCCTTTTTCTGTGAGAGATTTTTGCATAGCATTGCATTGGATACTAAAAACCTCTCTCCATCCTTCTGATCCCCCTCCATATCTCATTAGATGGACAGTCCAAGGCTATTTCCATACTTTTGTCAATTGCACAGTGGTTGTGTGATCTAGAGAAGAACTCATCTGACATCACCAACTAAACTAATATTCCCTACTGACCTTTATTCAATTTACAAATCCCCCCCTCTCCAGAGATGAAAGGCCAAGCATTACTCCATGCTCCCCTCCACAGCCAGTATCTCATGTGCAAAAATAAAGGAGGAAGGTAGAGAAACACTACAAATCTTGCCTTAGAGCTGAAAAACTCTCTCATTGAGCAAGATAGTTTATTTCAATTTAACATAAATAATCATATGCAGGTTTGGAGCTTTTATGTCTTATAGCTCTCTTTAATTCTACATCTCCTTATTGTAGATAGGACAGGCATAAAATATTTCATAATGGTCTTTAGTAAAAGTGTTGTGAAAAACCCACCATTCTGCTGCACAGCAATTCCTATCTGAATTCCCATCCACATTAGAACTATAGGATTTTGGGTGTTGGGATCAGAACAATACACTGACATGACTAATTGAGACTGAATTTAAAACTACATTGTACAAAGCAAGGGGAAGAGAAACAAAATAGTGTTGCATTTTTAAGGTATGATTTTAGAGAATAGGTATTATAGACAAAACAGAGATTAAGTTAAGAATTATTTAAGAATTATTTTAAAACTGCCCCTAAAATTATAATTATCCCCAATCCTTTGTTTGAAAATAAGAGTTAATTTTTCCTTTCAGTATTTACCATCTGAATTACACATGTAAAACATCATGTTAAACATACATACATATTGAAGAAGAAAGCCCACAGTAAGTGTGTCATTAAATCACCTTAGTTATCAAAACTTAATGAGCTCTGAAATAGACACAATCCCAATATTGTGGGTCATAAAAAGATTTTACTTGTGACCTACATCATTCACATAGAAGAATTAAGAAATTAGGACATCCTTCCACTTTCCATTCACTGTATAAGTGCCTATTCACAGAGTCTGACTCTTAAGGGCAAGGAAAAGCACCAGATTGTGCAGGTTTTCCTTATATTGTGAGACATCATTACACAGAGCTGTCAAAGCTCTGCTCTGCTGACCACAGCCTGCACCAGACACATACACACACATACACATTCACATACACACACATACACATACACATTCACATACACACACATACACACACACATACACATTCACATACACACACATACACATTCACACACCCACACATACACACACACATTCACATTCACATACACCCACACATACACACACACACATTCACATTCCCACATCCACCACTGAGATGGGCAACAAGTGGCAAACCTCATTATGGTTGTGGTAGGAAAAAACATGGTACAGCTCTCCTTGTAAAACATAGTATGACATGGAAGATCAAGTGGGAATAACAGTCCTCCAAAAACAATGTGTAGCTGCAATTTGAGCGTTTTAGCTGCATGCTTAGCCTTTACAGAAAAATGCAATTTGTGAGAACCTGATCAGCTTGGTAAAACTGCTTAATTGAAATGAAACAGTGAATGAGACCAAGCTCTGGGGTCATTGCAGGCCCAGCCACACCAAGCAGGTCTCAGCACAACTCCCCTCCCTGCTCTGTGCTGGTGAAACACGTCAGGCTTGCAGAATGCTGTGGAAACCAGGACACCAAAGCTCTGTGCCCAGGGATCATAAGGATGAAACTAAAAGAGTAATGATTCTCCATTACAGAATGGAAGAAAGGGAAGAGGAAGGGAAGAGGAAGGGAAGAGGAAGGGAAGAGGAAGGGAAGAGGAAGGGAAGAGGAAGGGAAGAGGAAGGGAAGAAGAGAAGGAAGAGGAAGAGGAAGAAGGAAGAGGAAGAGGAAGGGAAGAGGAAGAGGAAGAGGAAGGAAGAAGGAAGAGGAAGGGAAGAGGAAGGGAAGAGGAAGGGAAGAGGAAGGAAGAGAAAAGGGGAAGAGGAAGGGAAGAGGAAGGGAAGAGGAAGGGAAGAGGAAGGGAAGAGGAAGGGAAGAGGAAGGGAAGAGGAAGGGAAGAGGAAGGGAAGAGGAAGGGAAGAGGAAGGGAAGAGGAAGGGAAGAGGAAGGGAAGAGGAGGAGAAGAGGAGGAGAAGAGGAGGAGAAGAGGAGGAGAAGAGGAGGAGAAGAGGAGGAGAAGAGGAGGAGAAGAGGAGGAGAAGAGGAGGAGAAGAGGAGGAGAAGAGGAGGAGAAGAGGAGGAGAAGAGGAGGAGAAGAGGAAGAGGAAGAGAAGAGGAAGAGAAGAGCTGTTGCACTTCTCAGTTTGCTGTATTGTACCAGACTGCTGAAGTTAAGAGAATCCACCATCTACTTCCACCAAGATTTATTTCTAATTGGGGAAGCTGGAAAACCAGAGCTGAGCCTGTCAGGGGGGTAAACAAGGGTGCAAACAAGGAGGCCACAGTTCTGACAGTCCTCAACCACTGACAAAACCAGTTTGTGGTTACTAAAGGGAAGGCCAGCATTGAAATTCCAATGCACTTCATACAGCCCATGTATGTACAGTGACATAAAGTGACTTCACTTGTGACTAGGCTTTGATTCAATTAATTGTGGTGAGATTAAGGGAAGGGAAAAACAGAACAGAAACATGAAATCTGCCTGGCAGGTTGTTTATATTCCAGCAGGAAGTACTTAACAGCACTTCACTAATTCTCAGCTACTAAATGATCAACCCTCACAGCTCTCCCATAGACATCCAGCATGGCATCTCTTCCAATGTAACCTCTTTTAGCTGGGTAATATAAATCTAAACAGTACAGCACTGGCACTCTACCCCACCCTCACCCGTTTCTAATGATAATCCTTTCCTGTCCTGTCTGTTATAAAATTAAAATCATCTCTTTCTCCTTGAAGAAATATACATTACATGCCTGCAAGAAAAGGATATTATATCCAATGTATGTACAAATCATCACCTGATTGTATCACTACAGCATATTTTAGATAAGATTGGTGAAAGCTCCCCTGGATAAAAACATGACAGCAAAATCATCTAAAAAGTCAAGAAAATAATTTTGGAAGGGCTTGTTTCTTAGATTCCCCAAAGTAAAAAAAAAAAAAAAAAAAAAAATAAATTCCATACACAAGCAGAAACACTGTTAAGCTACACAGTTCCATCTTGAATATGCAAATATCAGACTTCAGTCCTAAGTCAGTTTGAAAAGATAATGTCATGCAGATAATCAAGATCATCTGATGAAATAACATTACGAAAAGGCAACTTCTTGAATGTGACTTTTATATATTTCCACATCAAAACACAAGTGGTCCAGGCAAAAAAGTACAAGACTTTAATATCTTGATCACATTTTGCTTCATAGAGAAACAACTGGGATTTCGGGACATATAAAAGGATATTTTTAATTAAATCTTCAGAGATTGGTGTATTGAAAGGAACTAAATCTTTCATCACCCTATTAATTTAGTAATATGAAATTAATTTCACGTTAATATGGATAAATAAGGCTGCCTTTAATTTTAATTTCATAAAGCTAATGTCCCATTCAGAAATTTAAAAAAAAAACAACAAAAAACAAACAACAGTGTGCAAGTTATCTAGTCTTCTCTGTTGTACTTAAGGGCCTTGAGTTAGTTAGAATCCATTTCTGGCAGCCTGAGAGATGAAGAAGCTGTGTGGCATGAAAAAGTGGTACTGTAAGGGAGAAGAATGTAACTGTTCTCATGGCCTAAAAGAGAAATTTGTGTCAGGACACTGAGCATTGCAGATGTCAAGTCTTTTTTTCCTTCCCCATTCTCTTCCCTGTCCTCACTAAATCAAAAGACCTGATCAACATTCCCTTTTGCCTTCAGTTTCCATCCAGAAGACTGAGTCTTAAAAAATGACAACAGCTTTAGCATAGCAAAATGACTGCACTTCAGAATCTCCCCATGCACATCACACAGTCTCTGTGGAACCAAGGAGAGAAGCATATTCATGATGAGCAAATGCAACAAACATCTTTTCTCTTTTTCTTTCCTCTTCAGGGGATGAGGAAAGGAGAGTTGCAATTCAGCAAGTCACTCTTTGTACAGAACTTTTCAGAAAGGCTTCTTGTCCATTTAGGAGGCTAAAACTGCAGTTGTATAGGGGAAAGCACTAACTAATAAAAGGAATTGAAGAATGGAGCTGAAACTCTGAATCTCCTGAGCACTAAGGAGTCAATTCCTGCCTTGCATGAGGGGAGAGCAGTGAAATCCCAGCAGTGGTGCTGTGCCTGGTTAATGGGGTAGGGAGCTGACATGGGCCCTTTGCAAAGTGGATTACAACAGGATGAATGACCTGTGCTAGATGAATAATGGTCAGATAATTCCTTGAAATATAATGTGAGTTACAACCTTGTTAGACCACATTCCTGGAGTCCTGTCCTTCCTTCAGGATCTGGGATAAAGAAAAGGTGAAATGCAGGAGAAAGTACAAGTGCATTTCCTAAGTTGCTACAACAGTTGTTTTGATTTCTAAGGTTGTTTCTCCAGCAGGAGAGAAAGCCTGACAGGCATTTATTGAAACAGAAGTTATTGTACTGGATTTATGGAAGGAATTCATTTTAGGAACATAGTTAGAGGAGAAAGAAAAACAAACTACATACAACTAGGCTACACAATCAAATGAGTTCTACTGTCTTACTACCTTTACATGGCCTAAATCTGTCCTTTCATTCTTCCTTCCACCAAAAAAGCCAGGAGTGTTTCCAACTGAGCAATAAAATAAAATACAAGCAAAATACCAAATTAAAAATATGACAACTTCTAGATTGCCATGATTCTGCATTTTTCTCTTCCCTGTGTTTTTTTGATTGTTAGTTTGTTTTTGGGGGGTGTTTTTGTATACTTCAGAATGACACTCTGACAAGGTCAGGTGATAACAATACAGGTTCAGAGAATGAGTCTAACACTGGGAAATGTAATTAAACAAAGAAACAGATTATTTCCCTAAATTTATTTCATTTGTCCTATTCTACTTCATTCCTTACCTCTCCATCTTTTCCCATCTTGACTTCAAGCACTTTCAAGGATGCATCTTTACATTCTGTGCCTTTCTCTTGTCTAAGGCAAGGGAAGGATGAGTTCACTCAACAATTACACCTTTGAAAACACTGCAGTTTCCCTGATACTGTCAACATAAAACTAAAAGCTGAATGGGTTGGATCAGAGAAGTTTTAGTCATCCTGGCAAAAAATGACTTCTGTTGAGAAAGGGTCCACAGCTAATTCCAATGAACTGTGACACATGACAGCTCCTCGTGCCCACCTGGCTGAAGAGTTGTACACAAACACTCTCCATCTCACTAATGGATTTGAGAGGAAAGTAGTGTAGATGACTTAATTTATTAATTACACAACTCAATTTAGTTGTATGCTCTATAGAGCAATAGAAAATGTCCAGCTGGTAATTAGTAAGCATACACCAAGAAAATTTCATGATTTTAACTCTGAAATTTGCAGTTTCTTCCCTAGCTTGGGAAAACAGGCTGATGTAACCTGTGTGAGCAGTGGAAATGAGGCAGTGCTGCAGCTCCCAACAACTCTGCTGGCCCCAAGAGCACTGTGACAGCAGTCCCAGTGGGTACAGACATGTAGGGCAAGCCAGAAGCTTGCAGAAGTTCCAACAAAGCTGCATATCCCAAACCCAGTGCTCTGCATCCTTTGCACAACAGAAACCAGAAAAGACCTCATTTATTGTTTTACTACAGTCAGTCACTTACAAGAAAAATCAGGCCTTGAAGCACTTTTACAAACTCAGACTTAGCAAGTTCACTAAAACAAACAAATCAAACTAAGAAAACTTCACTCTGTGGTATGAAGTGTTTTGAAGAAAGTGTTAAAAGAAGTAGACTTCTTTCCTTTCCCACCAGACAGTACAGTTTTTCTGAGAATCCATGTCATCATTCAGCTGTTTCTTCTGACAAAGCCAGAACCCAGAACAGAATCTTCATGAAAAAGAAACCAAAAAATTAGAGTTCTTTGTGAGGAATTTGCCATTAGTTCTGTTTCTCCCTACCTATTACAATTCTTCATTTGCTTCACCCTGAGATTTCTGCTGACAAGTTCTATTCATTTACTACTAGCCTAGATTAAATGCTAATAAACAAAATGTCAAAAATGTACTCATTGACTTTCCCCTTTATGCTGGGCTTGTTTTTAAAGGGACCATAGAACTAAACATTAACATCTGGTGAAATTAGGACACTTGTTCCCCCTGAAGACTAAGTTCTATTTCAGGCTTAAAAACAACTTGTGAAAGAACTATATGGAGTTTCCTTATTTCTCTGTTCTGTCATGCTTGCACAAACTCTGCTACCCCACCAATTTCAATCACTGTCCCACCTCCCATCCAAACCAAACAAGAATACCCATTTGGATATATATTATACAATGCTACACTTTCTACAGACTTCCTGTGGCATCCCACAGATGTTTTATAGGGGGATTATAACACTTCATTGAGCTCCACAGATAGGTTGTCATTACTTCTACAGAATTGAACAGAAGAACTCTCTAGAACCTTATTTTTCTCCCTTATCAGTTTATGTTTTGCTAATGCCTCACTCCCTCCCATCAGACTGGTGTGCAGCAATTATGTCCAAGTGCTCTTTGGTTGGGTATTCCCAAGGGAGTCCTGCCTTTAGCAGATTGGTGCCAGTGAAGCTCCAGTGTAGGAATGGGTGGCATCACAAAGTAACCACTCCTAAACAAAGACACATCACAAGGTGCCACTATGAATTAAAGAATCCAGCAGTGAAAGCTGCAAGCAGCTGGCCACTGAGGACAGAGACAAGCTGTCATTAGCTGGGCATAAAACACCTAGGTAGAGTGCCTGAAACTGAAAGCACTCCATAGGAGACTCTTGTGTGTTTTCTCATTAATCTTAACCATTCAGAACTTCTGGAGACAGTCATTTTCTTTATGTAAGACTACTTGTTCAGCCTCTTCAAATAAACATGCAGTGAAGATGCAAGACAGGAAGAGGTGATTAGTCTCAGGTAAGATATTCCTTCTTTCCTCACCCCCAGCTCCTTTTAACCTGGAACATATAATTCCCCAGCAACACCTAGATGCTCTGTGGGGTTGGCATGACACATCTCTCCAGCCAAAACTGTCACTTGTCCTAATCCAATTTGCCAGACATTTTCAGAATGAGATGGATGGGAAGCACAGCTTCACCTGCTTTTATATGGAAGTAGAGTTCTGCAGTGAGAATGACTAATATTTTAGTTTTAGAGTGTGTTTTGTGAACCATTCAGGTGAGAGGAAGAAAAAGCAGTCCTGAACATTTCCATCTTACTTGGACTCTAAATGAGACACCTACAATAACAAAAGGTACCCTCAGGACACTTTCATTCATTTATTATAAAACAAAGATTAAAACAATTATATGGAAATTAAGGATAATATGGGATAATATGGACAATTTTTCTTCCTCTCAGTCAAACAGCAACAAACAGCTTCACACAGCATGCAAAATGGTAAAACAGCTCAGGCTGCAAGGACAGCCTGAATTGCTCAGAACTGGTAGGTGAGTCTCAGAGGGATCTACAAAGAGGTCAGATTTCACTGCACTATTAACCTTTGGCAGAAAAAACAGCAAAGTTCTCTCACAAGTTTTCACAACTAGACAGATGAAAATACAGACACTTATTCACCAGCTCAGAAACCTAAAGAACCAGCATGGTGAAACTAACAGAACTTTAGTCCCCCATCACTTTCCATTCCTTCTCATTTCTACCCAAAAAAAAGAGCAGCCCCTAAATGATTCTGCTCTTTACAGAGTTTCAAAATCTGTTGTGATTTTCCCCTAGTTACCAGTGCCCCACCTATGCAAGCCATTTTACTTCTAAAGGAAAGTATGTTCAATTAAAGAAACTCCTCTTTCTAAGACATAAATCCTTTTATAGCAGTAGGATTGGAAACATTCTGGTTCTGAAATACAGGCTCTCTATTCTGCTGGCACCAAGAGAGCCCATTATTATCATAATCCAGAACATTTCTCACTACACAGAAGTTAAACTTGGAAGCAGCTTCAAAAATACAGGCCCTGGCTTCAGCTCAGATAGAGTTAATGTTGCTGGTTGCTGGTTCTGGGCTGTGATTTGGATTTAGTATGAAAATAATGTTGATAACACACTCATGTTTTAGTTATTGCTAAATCATGTTTACCCTAAATCAAGCCCTTTACACTTTCTCATGCTCTGCCAGCAAGCAGGTGCACAAAAAACTTGAAAACACAGCCTGGATAGGTGATCTGAACTGGCAAGAGTTCCACACCATAGAATGACATGTCCAATATAGAAACTGGGAGTAGTTGGCCAGAAGTTGCTGACCACTGCTGGGGAGCAGGCTGGACATCAGCCAGAGAGTGGTGAGCAGTTTTATTGTGCATCCATTGGTCCATCCATCCATCCATCCATCCCTCCATCCCTCCATCCCTCTCACTACAGTTACTATCCTTCTTTCAGTTATTAAACTACTCTTATCTCAGCCCCAAGGATTACATGGTTTTGGCACCAATCCTGCTCCCCAGTGAGGTGGGAGGTGTGGGCAGTGAGTGGCACTTAGCTGCCAGCAGGCATTAAATCATGACAATACAAGATTCTTGGTGGGACAGGCTCTCTCCAAGTAGATGAGGCTACAAGGAAGAAGAGAGCAGTAACATAGAAGTGACAAATTTAGGGCAGCCTTGATACTCCAGACAACAACAGGGGTTGAGGGAGAGAGGAGGATAATCAGTAGCTAGAAGAAATCACCAAAACTCATATTACCCCCAAATTTGATATTCACCTAACCTGTTGCTGTCACTAGCTTTTCTTTTGGGAATGGTTTTCCACAGCTGGAGATAAAAACACTGATCTAATTTTCATACTTTTAGGAATGTAACTAGAAGAAGCTTTCTGCTTTTAGACATAAAAGCTTAGAGAATCTGTGAATTATTGAGTTACAACACCCTTTGAGGTACATTAAAACACAAGGTTTTCATTAGTGCCAAATACTATTTATCTCAAAGAAACTTACTGCTTAATTACAATTCTAAAATGTTGAAACAATAATGATTTTTATGATTATAAATAAAATTTTAAAGTTTATCCAAACAATAGAGTAATTTGCCTTCATAAAAGCAGCATAACATTATCTTTTTTTTTCTTTTTCTTTGAATAATACTGTCACAAACAGTTGTCTTGGTGTTAATGGATACACTTGGAGGATGATGATATCATCCAAATAAGACACACAGATTGTCCCTTAGTAAGTTTAAAAGTGACTTACCCTATTAAAGAATCACAAAGTCCTTTTCCATCCATTTTTACAAATGTTTTGAATATAAGAATTCATCAGGATTTAGGGGATTAAGAAATCACTGTCCACAAAAAAAGATCTGCAGAAATTTTCATTAGTTCTTTTATGAGTTGGCAGCAAATACTCTAGCTGTGAACTTTTATGAAGCTATAAATATAAAGGACCCTCTGATACTGGTGTGATGATAATTCTAAATTTCCTTTTTGCAGCTGCAGTTGATCCTTTGCATTTGGTAAAAAAAAAAAAAAATCTCTTTTTGTAATTTAACAGAGAAAGTTGGCTCAACTACTGTATTGCCTTTGAGCACTCTGAATGGAAGTTCATGAATTAAACCCACATGGCAACACAACCCCATCCCACCTTTCCCTTAAGGTGGCTATAAAATGTCAGTAGAAAGCCAAGCTGTTTATTTTACTTAGCATTTGATTTTGTAAGTGAGTTTCTAGTGGGGTGTATCTTTGTAACCAGCTCTGTTACATCACTAAACTTTTATTAAACTATGCAATAAGTACTAAATCAATCATTAAATGTTTGAATTCAATACTAAGAGTGAAAAATAAGAATATGTAAGTAGGCAACCTATTCCATAAAAGACTTATCCATAAAAGGATGTCTGATCATAGGGAGAGAAAAACATTCTTTGCTACTGATAGCTTTTTACAAAACTTGATTCCTCAAGGGATTTATTTTTTTGGGAATAAAATTTAAGAAGGGATTTTGTTGACATATTCAAGAATCTTGGTGGTGAAAAGTATTTGTAAGTTACTCTGATAAATTTGTGCTACTCTAGATTTGCTGGAATACTATCAATAAGTTTCACTTAATTGCCCAATAAACAAGGAAGACTCATTTTCCTCACAGTATCTGGGAGAAGGACACAATCTGAGACAGAAAGGAACTCATTCTCTTGGCTTCTGAGTTCCTAAACAAATACCAGAGAAGCAAAGAAGCAGTCCAGAATAAAAGCCATTCCATGAAGAAATTCATCCTGATGTCCAACCTGAACCTTCTCTGGCACAGCTTGGGGCCATTTCCTCCTGTCCCATCACTTGGTACCTGGGAGAAGAGACTGATCCCCACCAGGCTACACCTCCTTTCAGGCAGTTGTAGAGATTGATAAGTTTCCCTGAACCTCCTTTTCTCCTGGATGAGACCAGGAGACTCCCCAGGAGCACAGGGGGACAACCACTGCCCTGGTCCTGCTGGCCACACCATTCTTGATACAAGCCAAAATGCCACTGGCCTTATTCAATTTCAAGTTTCCTTTGGAAAAAAATATAGTTCTAAGGTGTCTAAAAGCTTATTATGACTGAACAATGGTTTATTAGGTGCTCCCAACAGGTGACTGTAATTAAAAATAGGGTCACAACAAAGAAAAGTAATCCAGGTGAACAGGGGCCTCCATTTGTCTCCCTTACATGGAGCTAGCCTTGTAAAGTTCAAGAAGTGCACAGATATAACTTAGAGACCTAATTAGGCCATTAGAAGTAAACTCTATTAAAAACCACCCGTAAGCTTTAACAATAAACTGCAGCCATTTCAAATTTAATACTGCACTAGCAAGTAATACTGCCATTGAATAATTCAGCATTCTGTAACATAAGGCAAGATGAGAGGAATGAGAAAGCACAATTGCTATTTTCATTATGATGTGCCTTTTTGGGAGGTATAGTATAAACCTCATAGCACTGGCACTAATTATTTTGGCATCTTATTGGCAGTCACAATTAGACAAAATGTAGGAATTTCTAAGAGCAAAACAAGTTCTTGGCTAGATTTCTTCAGCCTGATATACTTCAGACTTTTATTTATGGCTAAATTGAAGCAGGATGTCAAATCTGGGTCCCTCAGAACAAAATCTTAATAATTAACTGGCAAAACTGAACATGATCGTTTCTGACACACCTACACTGGTAATTATTGCTTTGAGGCCATTTACTAATGAAATTAATGTATTCATTGCCCTAACAAATTAGCATAACTCATACATAATGCCCCATATTTCAAGACCTTCCTAGAAAAACAACACTTAATACTGCAGAATGAAATGGCAAGGGCATTACATGGAGACAGAATTCACTGAATTGCTGCATGTTAAAACCACAATGGCTAAGTGTTAGTTATAAAGTAAAATGTAAACACAATGTGGGTATTGAAACCATTAATAGTGTAGTCAAGAGTATAAAATCGATGATTATCTTTGCACTTCAAATAAGCACATATTACAATAGCAGTAACCATGGAAAGTAATTAACTGGCTACTTTTAGAGATATGAAGTATGAAAAGGAGGCAGTGCTGAAGCAATTTCTTCTTCCTTCTCAAATTCATAATAAATACAGTGTGGCTGCTGTGCTTTTTCACTCATATTTCCATTCAGATTAATTCAGTGCCTGGAAGTGGCTACAGCAGCCATAGGGTCAAGCAACACCAAAAGGCAGGATTAAATGCATTACCTTTGGAAATGACCAGAGCATTTGCACCAACCTACTGCCAATTCTAATTGGTTAGATTCTCTCAGTTATTCCATGAGTCTTTTATCTCACCATGCAAAACACTGGTCAGAGAATAGGAGCATATTCTTGTGCCACCCATTTCGTCCCTCTTACACATGCATAAATTTAAATAAAAACAGAGTTTCTTAGCAAAATAAAATTAAAAAAAAAAAAATATATATATATCCAAGGGGAATATTATGGAATAATCACCTCAAGCCAGAAGTTTCCTTGGAACCCCATCCACACGTTTGGCTCCTGCCCACAAGCATGAAGTTTTATATCTTTATTAATGTTTTTATTCTAATCAATGTAACTTAGATGTTCTCATTATCATACAAATATCTGATTCTTTTTCAACCCTCTTAAGTTCTCCACTGCTGTGATATTTCATGCCAATGAGTTCTATATGTTAATTAAAAGTTGCATGAAATTTCATTTGACCAGTTCTCTATCTCTTGCTTGTCAAGTCAGTCCCTTTCCTCTCCCAAAAATTCCTCTCTGAGACTTCCCCATTTTGCAACTTTCCCCACTTTGAATGAAAAATCCAAGTCTCTCCTGCTGGTAAGTAGTCTATCTAGAAGACTTGACAATCGAGAAGAAATCTAGATTTCTTCTGTTTTAACTTTATATTTTTTCATGATTTCTTTTTAAAATAGAAAATAAGCAGAACACGAGATAGTGTAAGAGATTTTTTCTCGCCCACTGAATTTGCTTTAGACACTGCAAACATCCCAAAAGCACATTTTAGAATGTTTAAAGAGTCCAGTAGAAGATTCCCAGTGTTGAATTACAAAGGTTATTGTGCTCTCTCACACAGACATGAAACCTAATTATACTGTGGCTATTACTAAGTATAGATAGATACCTTGAGGCAGTTAATGTGTGACTAAGAGGTCTCCATTTGTGTCTGTCTGAAAACCTGATCTTTGGGCTAATCTTGTGAATTGTCAAGAAACTGCTTCTTCAAACTTTAGCCTGTTGACACATAAAGCCATTTTATAAATGGGTAAAAACTACCTCATTAATACTCCTCACAACTGCACAGGCAAAGAACAATTTTTATTTACACCACCCCTTCTTTACACTCAAACAGTCAGTCTCTTTGTATTTCTGACTGTGTTATATAAAGCCAGAGTAACATCAAGCAACATTAGTGAGAGCAAGAATCAGGCCTTCAACATCATTTCATTGAGCAGGCAACAAGTAGTATAAGGCTTTTTTTGGTGAGTTTTCTTCTATTTAAAAATAACTCCACACCAAAAAACTTACACAAACTTTAGAAATTCATAAAATATTTTATAACACTGCACTACAAGAGAACAGCAGTTCCCAGCCAAGTTAATGTATACCTTTCCATTGAGAAATAGTATCTGGTTGGACCACAGAAATCTACACCCCACCCTCATGGCTGGTCTGTTCTATGGCATTTATAGCACTAGACTGAAATACTCCCACATCTGATCTATTTTGTCCAGCTAATAATTATATAGTACAATATTGCATTAGTATCAACTGTTTGGGTCACATTTATGTGGTGAAGGTCAGTCCCCTTTCATCTCCAGGCACTTAGTTCACCTGCTTTTCACTTCAGGTCTCTCAGTGGTACATAGGTTTTATTTTTGGCAGCATGCCTACTTTTAGTTAATTCCTTTGTCTGACATGTTGTTACTTCCCTCAAATATGCCTCTGCAACCTTTCTTCCTCCAGGTCAGTTGTAATTTCTGTCCTATCATTTACTACTAGATGCAGAGTTACCTTTATATCTCTGACATTCCCAGCAGATGTCTTTGTCTGACCCAAGTGCTCCTCACCACCTGTCACCTTGCTTCCAGGTTTGGCTATAAATAATCCTCTCCTTGCTGGTTTGGCTATAAATAATCCCCTCCCCACCCTGTTGGGTTTTGGAGTCAGCTGGTTCCAATTTAGACAAGGTGGAGCTTCCCTTTCCTTTACAGAGTTAGAGTTCCCTCTCCTCATTGTGTTACCCACCAGAAATGCTATCACTGCACAAACTCACAAGGAGAGAAATGTATTGGAGGATCCCTAAATCAAGTCTTTTGCCTGAAAAAACCTCCTGAACCTGGTTATGTTGAGGATGGCTAAACCACATGGACAGATATCCATGATCTGAGTTCTGACTGCAGGTTTCTCTAAGCACAGGTGCTTTGCAGTTTTACTCAATGAGCTGCAATTAGATCCTGACAAACACCTGTCCTGAGGTATCCAAAACTGTTCCCCTGAACTCATGGATCTGGTGCTCAAGGAAACTGGTTTCTCTTCAGCACTTCTCATGTGAGACCTGGCATTTTAATATACATTTTGCACATTTTAGAGGCAAAGAAATGCATTAAATTCACCTCAGTAGTTTGCTTGTGGACTGTACTGATGAACATAGTATCTTGGTGTACATTTACTTGTTTACCTTTTTAAAAAAGATAAGATGGAGGAATGCCTTAGTCAGACTAGGGTGGCTAGTGTAAGGTTAAGAGGGAGGCAGTCTACATATCAGAAACCAGAATTTAAGAGGCTGTCTACTGGCAGTTCCTATAGGAAGAAAGAAGAGGGGAAAATCAAACAAGAAACATCCCATCCCACCCAGCCCTGCCAAAAAAAAAAAAAAAAGAACTCAAAAACCCCAAACAAACAAAAAAAGACAAAAAACACCCAAAAAACTCCAAAACCCCAAACAAACAAAAAATCCCAACCAAACCAAAACAAACAAACAAAAACCCAAAACAACAAACCCACAGCAACAACAACAAAAAAACAAACACAAAAAAATGACACCACAAACATCCCCCCTGCCCCCCTCTAAAAAATGTGCCAAGGAGAAATTAAATCCAATTGGAAGAGGCATATGACTTTTCTTAATGGACTGTCTTCCATAGTTTTGGCACACCACTTCTTTAGGGAGTCTATTTCACATTCCTCTTCTCATCAGGCAGCTATACCAAGTAATAAATGCTGCTTCTCAAGGTTTTGGCTCAAGAATGTCCTACAGAGGATGAGGCAGAAAAAAATGCAGCACCAGAATTTGACTTGAGAAAATATTCTGTGTTTATGGCATCCTTGGGAAAAGCAATGACTGCAGCAGTAGTAGTAGGCCACCTGCAGCAAGATAAGCAGCAAGTGAGAATTAAAGAGGAAAGAAAATTCTGACTGATTTTCTCAAAAACATTAAAGACTTGACTGGAGCCAGAAAAAAGTGATGGATTTGCTGGGGTGTCTTTCACACATCTTCAGTAAAAATTTAGAGTAAAAGCAGAGATTAAGGAGTGTGGAAAAGAGCTGGGGAGAGAAAGCATAGTAAAATCCTGGGAAGATACAGATGTCTGTATGCATTTAATGACATTATGCCACTTTACATGTAGGGAAGACCTGCATTTAGTGCCATGTATTATCCAACCTAGACAGAGGCATTGTGTGCTAGGGGTTAATGTGGAGGGTGCCAAATTGGGCAGTGATGTCCCCACATCCAACTGGAGGCACTAATGCAGCATAGCTGGAGTAACTCTGTGTGACCTTAAAGGCTGCAAAACCCGTGAGAACTTTTCCTGCTATGATTATAAACTTTACTAAGACTCTCATGGAGTTATATAACCCTATGTGGTAGTTAATGAAGTGCTGCATGTAAGAAAAATAACTGCAGTGTTATTTTGCCCCTGGTATGCTTTGCCTTATAAGGATTAAACCTAGAGCTGATTCACTTGGGTTTTGTGATCTCTATCATGCTGCAATAATAATACTTAGCACTTTATAGCACTTCTCACTTATAAAAAGTGCTTTATAAACATTATCTAATTATTAATCTTCACAAAAGTCCTGTGATACAGGTATACAGGTCAATTGAATGTTCTCTTTTAATAAACCACTAGTACTTTAGTAAATTGAAAATACAGAGCACATTAAATTCACTTAAGAGAAACAAACGTGAGTGAACAAATCACAATTCTCTCTACAACATTCTAAGTGGGCAATACACACAGCAAACTGTCAGTGATCACCACCTCAGAGGTCCACAGAGAACAGTCCATATAGGAAATACTTCCATTACCTCGTTGAGAATCATTGTTTTTCTGGTGATAACATGAACAACATGAAAGCAGAGAGACTCTACCAAAACAACTGAAGTTCCTTGATCAAGACCACACTATACTAAATTCTACACAAGCAAAACACTCCTTACCATATAATAGATCTAGGTATAACACAAGTAAGAGATGGGGAATGGGAGGAAATCAGTACAGTTAAACAGCAATCATCCCTGCTCATCCTGCCTACAGAAACATATGCAGAGCCACTTCACACCAATATACTCCTTATCTCATGAGTACTCTGTAGCTCTCTCTGGTGAAACATCTAAAACTTCAGTGTTTATGAGCAAAGTCAGGACAAGAGTTTGGCATTTGGTTAAACACATCAGTCCCATACTAGCTACTGTGAAGAGAATTAACCCTACCCCAGCTAAAACCAGTACATTTACATGATTGCAAACTGAGTTTTCCACAAGATCACTGTTTCACACAGTGCACAGATATGTCTGTGGGATGAATCAATGCAGGGCTGCTGAGGGCTGCAGCCCAAGGATGAGATTGGCTGCCCCATGCATTGCTGGCATTCAGAGTTATGTAACGAGTGAGACAAAAAAAGAGGGGAAAAAAAGACAATTTCCTACTTCAGGTAGTTAAAAAGTTGCCTCAAAATGTTTGGAGTCTACATCTTGTTTTTTCATAGGACAGTCTCTGAGATACAGGACAAGTTCCTAAATCTAAGCTTTTCACTCAAAGTCATCTATCAACAGTACATTCCTCCAGTGCTCCATGCCCTACTTGAAACCTGGGGTCTGCCTTGCTCAAAGTGCTGATCACTCATAAATGCAGCTGAAATTAAAGGGAGCTGTGCTTTCAGCTTACTACCCAATGTTAAAGATGGTGAAAAAGATAGGAGAAGGATGTCTCACGCTGGATTCCCAAATTAGTGGGTGCTTTCAGCTTTGATTTACTCTGCCCCAGTCTCTATCTGTCAAATGAGGACAATAATTCCTCCTCATTTCATGGGGGCGTTGTGAAAATAACTTCATTAATGGCTTTTGAAGCACTGGTAGTGTTAAGAGCTATGCAGAAACCTAGGAGGAAATTAATAGTTCTCTGGAGCAAGTTCTCAAAAGCATGCAATAAAAAGGGCCTGAAGGCACACACTTAACTGAAGAGAAAAAAATAAAATATTGGATTTTATATACTTGAACAAAATATTTGAACTGCTGAATGATTGAGTGCTGTACTTGCATTATCCAGCAGATTTCATCCTGAGTTTAAACTCTCAACTCATAATCTCAGCTTTTATTTGTAAATTACTGTGTTTCTAAAAATTTGGATCTATCCAGCTCTCCACAAATACCATAGCACAGAATCTGACTTATAAGCCTGGGACTCAATAGCATCATTAGCAATATTTAGAGTCACTCTACAGACCTTAATCATTTCAGCTCATGAAATATGGCAACAATAGTATCTTTCTCAACAGTAAGCCAAACAGGAACCACTACTTCAAGGAAAGAGGATCACACTTTGACAATAGATTTTGATGGTATACTGAAATAGCAAAAGAAAGATGCAATTCAGGGGAGAAAAAGTGCTCAAAATTTTACACAGAACTTCCTTTCCAGAAAAAAACAAACCATTTTGATCATAGTCTTTCCAAATGTTTTGCCCACGAGGAGGCCCAGTGTGGAAGTTATCAACCCAAACATGCAAAGTTTGTGAAGAAATTAATTTTTAAAATCCTGTTTACAGTAATTTATAAATGAGAATTTTCAGGTATTCTTGATGCCAGTCAATATTCTCTGCCCTGCCTAGAATACACATGCTCACCTGTTCTACAGTGTTCTGCTTGCTGTGCAAGTGTCTCTCCTAGCACATCTTCAGTGTTGAGGGGGTTTCATTATTTATTATTTTTATTCTACACCCCTCAGCTGTTTCTAGGGAAGAATATTCTTCTAGGAAAGAATATTATTCCTTAGCTTCCCTTCAATAATATACAGATGAGTAATCACTGTGGCACCCAGGAAAGATATGTCAGGTAAAGTAAACATTCTGAAAAGAATGAACCCTTGAGCTATCCCTGCCAAATACTCTTACCTGAACTGTCACAATGATTGTGGTGCAACCAAAGAAAGAGCCTTTGATGACAGAGGAGTTATCTGAATGAAACTGCTTGGTGAGTAGAAAAAAGCCTACTGCCAGTTAGTCTAAAGCAGTGCCATTTAATAGAAATGATAGAACCACAGGGCTGCCATTCTTGACTATAACAGTGAGACTATCAAATGCATTTCTAAAAATGTGAGTGAGAAAAAACTGCTATTGTCCACTTTACTTCCACTTGTTCAATTTGCTTTAAAAGTAGAAATGCAACAGCTGTTTTCAGCTGAACAGCATTAGGATAGTATGGTTTATAAGGGGCTGGAGCTAAAACTAGAACTGCAGCTCCCCCAGCACCAACATAGAAGAAAGGACATCCAGTGCCCTACATCCCTTCTAAATCCAGACTTTACAAAACAAGTGTGTGGAACAGTGTTTTATGTTTAAGATTCCCAGAGGTTAAAAAAAAAAGAAAATCCTGAATATTATTATGTTACTTGTAGTATGAAAGAGGATTAAACAGTTTTTAGGTGTGCTGAAACTCTCTGGTTTGGGTGTGCTATGGCAGAAACCAGTTGTTCTTTGAAGTTTTTAAGAACAGTTCTTATGTGTATATCAAGTTCACCTTCTCACATCTCCTTCCTACTCCAGTGCTGGCTACTCAGTCTAAAGCAATCTCCCCCAAATTTTAAAGTAATGTTTGCAATGTCCTCTCCATACTTTCACTTTTTCTCCCTAGGTGTCTTACTTTATGTGCTTCACCTGTATTTTGGTAGCAATCCAGTCATCTGAGTATTCTGATGCACAATTCAGTAACACACTTTAGAAAAAATATCTTCTATTATACAGTAAAGAGAAATGCAACCTCTTTTCAAGCAATTTGTCTCATAACTCCCAAATTAGAGTAAAAACTCCACCCCTTTATTTGTTCTAAAGGCAGAGGAAGAAAACATCTTTTACACTCCTCTATGGCAGGAGACAGCTGACTGGAGATTGTTGGGGTGTACATGTCCACAGAAGAGAGAAGGGAATTCTCACACAAAACTGTAGCTAAGGAAACAACAGCTTGAATTCTGTCTGGTGTGAGAATGACTTACAGACCTGGAAGCTTGTGTTTCAAGGAAGAGATTCAAGAAAGAGCTGATATGGGAAAAGGCTTCATTCTAATACACTCTGATGTCTTGGAAGGAGTCTGTCAACATTAGAATGACTTACAGATATGTGCTGTATTCTCCAAATCTGTATTTCTCATTTTCCTAGCACTCCTAGAGCACAGCTTACACTGTGCTTACCTGATCTGCAGGCTGCCAATTTCACTTCAATAAATACTGTCCAAAAATTTCATATAATCAGTTATGTCACTTACCTATGCTGTAAATATGTGTTGTGTCAGATTGTCTCCTGTTCAAGAACTCTAGGAAAAAAGCCCCACACAAACCAAACAGTTAGTAATTAAACTTATTTAAATCATATCTTTTGCAGCCATGTACCCATAAAACCTTCTAGTATCATCCTCCCAGCAGGATTCAAGAATAGCAAGGACAGATCTGTAATGAAAGTGAATGCCTGAGCATCCTGAAATCTATTTCATATTTGATAATTGGCACCTTTTTTCCATTTAGAGTTTTCATATTATGCAAATGCTTATATACTCTGACTCAATGAAATATAGAAAGATAAGCTTCAATCCATTATGGACAATCAGCATAAACTAGAGCTCAGGATGCCTGGGCCTGCCTGAGCCTTTGGAAACAATCAAGGTTCATGGTGTTCAGCCATTGCCTCAAGGGAAATACACATAGTTTCAGTGAGATAATGCACTCAAAGTGACATGAGTTTTTGTAGCAAAAGTATGACCTGCAAAGACCTGTCCTTCATAAACCAGCTTTCAATAGCATGGTTATCAAAACCAGATTATACACTTGACAGACCTAAACGTGCCCCCATTGCCCTGAAATAGAAAATTTCAGAAACCAGCATTTTTCACACTATCCATATTTAAAAGTGACTGCTGCAGAATATTCTCAATTTAAATAAGAGTTTGTGCTTTCTTGCTTTGTTTTGGGGATTTTTTCAGCTGTGCTTTCTGTGAAGTGTCCACCAGAGCACCAGATGAACCATGCCAGCCTTGGTTTTCAGTACCTCTCCTTTCTTCACCTTCAATGGGTCTTATAGAAATTTTCCTGGCTGGAACTGTAGGTAGCCTACATCATGGGAAATATTTTTCCCTTACAGCTTAGAATCTTGTAATTTATAACATTAAATTCAAACCAATATAAATTAGTAATTCAATCCCTATATTCCAATTTAATGAACCAGAGGTTACATTACTTTATTGTTTTGTGCCAGTGGACCAATCATTTGGTGTACACACAGAATGTACTTCTTTGTTAATAAATAAATGCATAAAAAATAAAGGTATTCTCAATGCAATTATGCTGATATCCCTCAGGAACCAGAATGCAATTATTTAAAATATTATTTTCTTAGATTACTCTCAAGAAAATAAGGAAAGAAATATGAAATTTGTGTCCTTTTAACTTAAACTCATTTTAAGAGCATCAACAGTGATGCAGATAGTCCCCAGTGGCAACTGAGAAGCACTTAGCCAGAAAATTGTTATTGGATTACAGTTCTGGCTTCATAAAATGTGGCTAAAGATCATTTTAGACATCCATGGAATGACCCATTGTCATAACTGGTATGACAAACAAGTGACAGAGTTATTCTATTCAGCTATTTTGAGGATTTTTCAGATCACAACAGTAACTTGAGGCTGTATCAGCCTACACAGTTTTGATTCAATTATAAAAATAACTCACAATAAGAATAATTCTAGCATAAATAATTGAATCTCTCCAAAGGAAAAGAAAAATCCCCACAAACATGTGCATATACTTTTTCAAGTGTTCCTGATATATAAAGAATTGCAAAGTGATAGGGTGATCAGAAGTCAATTCCAATAGAGAACTACCTTTCAAACTAACTGGTCTTCTTTATTAAAACAAACAAGATGAAAAGGGCACCAAAGGACACTGCATGATTTTTAACAATGCACAAACTGAAACCACTTAGAGACCACTGAGGTTCCTGCAATCCTTTGCATTTCATTTTACAGTCTTTTTTAAACAGATGATTCCCTGAATGAGAGTCCTGCCTCCATTATTTTAATCTGCTGATAAGCCCCCCCAACTAATGTGACTCTATAGCAGATGCACATGTGCCTGCTTAAATAAATGCAAACAAGAAATAAAACTCTTCACCTTTACATCTGAGGTCACCAGTGACCAGTGGCAACACAGTAAAAACCACAACCTTAATCAAAAACCTAACATGGGATTTAATTTCCTCATGTAAGGCCTTTGTCATTTTTCTTCTCTGCCCATTACACAGTATGTCTTTGCTCATATAATTACATAATTAACATCCTCAGCACCTATTTCATCCCTTGTTAATTTTGCTAAATATAAAAACAGACATGCTCAAGGAAATAAACTTGGCAAATGAAGAAGCATAAACAATTTAAAAGGAAAAAAAAATAAATCTATTCCTATCCTGATAATTGGCATGCATAACTGAGCACTACTAGGTGCTTATAATCCACATTATGGCCTTCTCACCAGAAGTGCACATGCAAGAACAGCTTTTGCTGGACTGACAGAGGTCACCTCAAAGTGCACAAGGAGGTCTTGGTTTTGTTTTCCTGTGAGTGCTGTTGAGGCTTGTAGCACCAAGGGGCAGGAGTGGCAGTGGATGAACCACACTGGTCTCACCCCACCATTGGTTCCCAAACCTTTTTTCTGAAAATCAAAAGGATTGGGGATGGGGTGGGTGGGTGGAGAGAGGGAGATAGAGTTTGCAGCTAAAAGCCATTAAGATTTTTGCAGTTTATCCCACATTCACATTTAGCTCCCATTGCTCTATGACTATCATCATAATTTAATTGGAGACAGGAGTTTGAAGATTAGGGGCCAGCAGAGGATTCCTCCTTCACACCTCTGCCATGAAAGAGAGCAAGTAGCAGAAAGTTTTTAGTAATCAAAGAATTGGTAAATTTCCCAAAGTTTTGATTGATTCACCCTTGGCAAGCAAATTGGCAGTTTCATTTCTTTCTCCACAGTGTCCAAAAAGTAATTCTGTCTATTCTTGTGAATAAAGGAAAATTTCAGATGGGTTCCATTTAGTGGGGTGGCAAAGACCAGAACTTTATTCATCCTAACAGATGGCTCTTCATACATGAGACCAGATTTTAAAACTGTTACAACAAAAATTACTTTGTTCCCTGAATAATATAACCAGGTCATGGAGGGTGGTGTTATTAATGGAAAGGAAGAGGATCACTAACTGTTGTTTGCACCACAAATATAAAGTTACTGCTTCCATAGAGGATCCTGTCTCTCTATGCAGATGCATAATATCATTTGATCCAGCAGCTTACAAGCAGAACTCAAAAGTCCTTCTCATTAAGAGTTAGCATTTGTTACATTCACTAGCCACTACAACCCTGAATTACATCAAGCTTTGGTATACTGTGCTGACCTGCTTATCCCCAGACTTCTGTTTAATTATCCAAAAGTGCACAAGAAAGCAGAGAGTCCAGTTTGAACCCAGATGATGTCTCAGCAATTTCTCCTCCCAGCACATTCTATTTCAACAGCCAGTGATCACTGGAGTTAAAGTGCACACAAGCAGCTGAATAGGATGCAATTCTTATTCTTATGATGAATATCAGGGTCAGAGGTGAGTGCCAGATAACACATAGCAGATGTGGAGGGAGTAGAAGGAATTCTGTTTACTTTGGGTGACCACCTACATTTCAAGGGGGGTGGGGGAAAGCTAAAACTGCAAGATAAAGACAGTTTAAAGGAAGGCATTGTACAATATTTTGCAGGACAAAGGTAAATACTTGCATATTAGCACAAACTAATGTTGAAATATAAGACACAGTGTGGCCCAAATTAACCACCCATGGAATGTGACTCTTCATGAAACAGATAAGAGGAATCTTTTGAAAACATACCTCATACCATAGGACCACTTCAGCTGATATTTAAAAGTTCAATTTCTCTTTGTGTTGTCTGTATTTCTTTCCATTTCAGAACGCTTTTCAGATATTAGAAGCAATGCAAATACAAAGGGGAAATGCACAGAGTCTGACCTCAGCCTGAGGTAGTTCTAGACAGCCACTGGGGGGACTGCAAAATGCAGGTGGCAGCACATTTGCAATCTCCCATCATGGGACAAGAAAGGACTGCAAGTTCCTGCTAGCTGCTTGGGCTTAGATCATCAGTCCAGATGGTGCAGAAGGGACATGAAACTGCTCCAGACAGAGAGGAGGTGATTCTTACAAGGATGATGTAGGGAGCTAGAGATCTAGAAAAATTCAAGTTGGTAAAACCATCAGCAGGGATTTAGCTGCCCAGCTTTTCACAGCCCCTGGCAGGGGATGGGGAAGTTTCTCCTCAGTGCCATCAGCTGTTAAGTCCCAAGCAGCAAGGAGGCAGCTACTGTGAGAGACAGGTGAGAAGACTGATCATTTCTGTTATACCAATGAGTTTATTGTATGATCAATGACCTTTGTTTCCCCTGCTCCCTCTTCCTCTCCCAAAGAAATCATGAAAGCCATTAAGCATCTTGATGTTTTCCATATGGATGTTCTTACAAATTATAAGGTTGAAGTGGACTGCTTAGGAGAACTTAAAATCATCAGAAAAGACTGAAAAGGAGAAAGGGGGCAGAAAAAGCAGCAATTTTAGAAGAAAAAAACAAACAAACAAACAAACCCAACCAAAACCCCACCCTCAAACTAAACTATCCAGGGACAAATTTCATTTTCCAATATTCTACAGGCATCTATTTCCTAGACTACTGAAATTAAATAATTACATATAATTTTTAAATAGGCCTAGTAGTTACATTCATATAATGTGATCCAGTTAGTTCTCAACATGGAATAAATGGGACTGTCATTGTAATTTTTAATGAGTACTTTTAGATAAACTAATAGAGACTAGTCATCTGTGGAAGAACAGATCTCAGAAACCAGTTCAATCCAAGGAGGGAAAAACAAACCAAAGTAATCCCACCACAGAGATGTCCACCAGTTAGCCTGCTAACCTTCTAAAGCAGCTGTTACATTTATTTCTTTATAAGCTTTGGTCTGATGTTGAGTATTCAATCTTTTTTTTTTAGGGATGAAGTACACAGCAAAGAAGCAAGTTTGGCAAATGGCCTCTGAACCATTTGTAGTACCACATTTTTAAATATATACACGGCCTCATTTAGAAGATGGATTGGAGTGTGGAGGGCAATTGAAGTAGAAAATCCAATAGTTTTCAGTTTTAAGTTTTCTATGCAATGTACATCTCTTCTCAGGTAACACTAAAGATAATTTTAAAAGATCCCAAGTCTTTAAAGCTGAAATGTATTTGCAGCATGAAGCAGTCATTCTTTATCAAAATCAAAACAATCTGCAGAAACAGTTCTGATATTGCTAAAATTTGGCTGAAACAAATGAGAAAAATCATAATTATTTCTCAGAAAGTGGAAGGAAATCCTCATCCCTCCATGTTAACTTTTGTTCTTCTTCCACACTTCCACTTTGGCAACCAAAGGAATGCTGTGGGCATCATATAAAGGCATGTGTGGCAGCCTGAAGGTCAAAGTAAATATTCCTTATCTTTGACAGATGGTTAATTCATGGTGGTTATTACAAAATTCAATTGCTCAATAATTTAGATATGACAAACATGTGTGTAGGAATACATGCCAGTGCACCTTCCTAGGAATCCCAAAATGCAATATTTCCTCCATGCTTTCACCAGACATCCTCACACTATGACAGTTTGAAACAAATGTTGGCTTTCTGAGCACCCCAACTGCCTCCTGCCACTCTTGCTACATTAGAGTGGGATTCTAGAGACTTATTGTGTCTCCAGACCCAGGATGGATGAATGGGCTTGGATAAAACAACTATTTTCTTAGTATTTTTTCTAATTTTTTTCTTTTTTTAGTCCTAACTTTTCCAGTTCTGTGGTGCAAGTATCATCACTTAGCAATCATGGGGAACTAACTTGCAGACAGGGTCACAGTTTGACAGGCACTGAATTCTACTAGGTCTGCTTAAAAGTTGTCAGGATTGGCTTTAAAACAGATGATTTCTAACTTAACATTTATATAAATGGTGAGCTGTGCACCCATTTCTACCCCACAAAGATTCAGTCTAACAAATGCCATTCTCTCTCCATTGCCATCACAAACTCAGTCCATTTTATGTGGTGACAGGCACAAACACATTTTGGCAAATATTTCTTAAAAAATAGTAACTACTAAAAAATTAGTTCCTTTTCCCTTCCTTGAGTTGATACAGGAAACTGAACTTCTCCCCTTCTCTGTTCCCACTGACATTTCTAAATTGGCCAGCACAAGAAAGCTCCACAAAACACCTCCACAGCTCACTCACTGAAGTTTAAAATCTTCCACTGACTTCAAAGGGGTTTGGATCAGGCCCAAAATCAGCATCCTAACTTGTGAGCACAGACTACCAAGCCACAGCCCTGGCTGGAATCTCTGCTATTCATATGCTCTTACTGAGGCAGAGCAGGAAGTTTACAGAACTTCAAGTCTCCCAAGACATCTTCTTTCGTTGTTAGTTTGCAGAACATTTTGTGGGGTGTCACCAATTCATGTTAATTTACAGGTTTCTTATCTGAATCACAAAATACTGATATCACAGACTGGCTTTGTCTTTGACATCCCATGTGCACAAGTCTTCTGTTCCCTCCCTGTCCAGAAATTTCATTGTCTTCATGCCTCTCTATAAAGCCCTGATAAGTCATGTTGTTAGTTAGAAAATGAAGTTTCTAGAGCAGAAACCTGGCCTTTACTTGTTAGTAACTCACTTGGTACACTACTGGCATCACATAATGCAAAAGAATTTGAACAATACTAAGTAGAAAAAGCCACTGTGCTATTTTTCCATCACAGCCATTAATCTCACTCAGAGTACTTGCATGGTAAAAAACTTCAGGCAAACATGTGCAAGTTAAACCTTACCTCTAAGTTTGCAAAGTAGCTCAAGCCAGAGAGGAAACTGAATCTAACTTTCTGTATTCTCAAGGTAAGTGAATCCTTTATTCCAGTTCAGCTAAAATATCCTCAGTGTCTCTTTCAAAGATCTGCATTTCTTTCACACCCTCCTAAACTAGAACTGCTTCAAACCATAGCCACAGTGGACCTAAGAGATGCCAAGATGTCTCAGCTCCTAAAGCTAAGAACAGTTTAAAAAAGAACAAGATATCTCTCATAGGTCTTTCTCAAAATTTCATACAAGCTGCCCTTTGGCAATCAACTCCTCTGACTTATGGTGGTGTTTAACTGTCTCTCATTTTCTTGCTCTCTAATTGAGTTTGTAAACTCTGCTTATAAGAAATTTGTAGAACTAAAGTAAAACTAATGGAAGAGTCCAATAATCTGAAGAGTCTGGTGCCATATGGGGCACCACATAGTGCTGAAGGTAAGCAAACCAGAAGAGAAAAATGTGCAAATTCCTCTTGCCTTTTGCATCCAAGCAAAAACTTCTGGTAAGCAATCAAATTATTTTAAGTTACAAAAGTGCAACAGAACATCACAACTCATCTCTTTTTCTCAAAAGATAAAGCTTTCTTTTGCCTCTAATTAAAAAGATTAATAAAGTAAGAGAACACATCAGGTTTGCATCAGTCATTGCCCATGTGGTTCTAATTACTGTAATTAAAAGTTATCTCTTCAAAATTGTTGGATGAAAGTGCCATGATCTGCAATTGAAAACACATTGAAGGGAGTTACCCACCTTATTTGACTATTTTAAGACAGTTAAATTTAAGAACAATGTGATGGCAATATTCAAAAAAGTCCTTAAAGGCAACGTGTCAGTAAAAGTGTCCTATGAACCCTCTATTGAAGAATGTAAATAGTGCTCAGGCCTTTGTTAAAAAAAAAAAAAAAAAAAAATTGCTTGAAAGAATGAAGGTTTTTCTAAAAGAAGTTATTTAAAACTTATTCACTGAAATTCAAGTTTTTATGTTCAGGGCTCCTTAGGTCCTGTATATATTAGGAGTGCTCATTTCCCCTAGGGTTGAATCTTTTAATGTGTTTAGATTTTCACACTGAATGGGCCAAATTTCGAGTAATCCTGAACAAATCTGATTCTTTTGCTGAGATGTCACCCCATATTTCACATAAAATAAAGCTCAATGTTGACATTCAGCTTGCACAATATATGGGATTTGGAAAATGGGTGATCTAAACAAGGATTTTTTGCATATGCAGGATTGTAAACTTATGAGTCTGTGAAACAGAAATGCCTTGCAAATAGAATGTATAATTTAATTACAGTACCTTTAATTCAGTACATTAATGTACCACAGTTTTAACATCAAGCTAATTACATCAAAGCTTGTAGCATGCTTAAAACCAATGCTTTTCAAAGCTTTTTTTTTGGTGTGTAATGTAACTTAAAAGGGTTTTTTTTCCCCACTGTCTTCTTTATCTTCACTGAAAGCAAGATTTACATTTGGGAATAGCAGACAGTGACTTCATGGAGTTCATTTCAAAACCACTCACTACCTTTGAGAAAGGTTTACTGGATACCATTAAAAAATATTTAATGGGCAGAAAGGTACCTCCTGCAACAGAAAGAAGAAGCCTTTTATTTAATAAATCACAGAAAAACACCAAAGGGTGTTAAAGAAGGACTTGTTGGGGTTTTATTGTGAAAGAGAAAAAAGAAACATTTTCCTGCCATCTTTATTTACATTTGAACTCTGCTACCCATTTCCTTTTGCAGCTTGTGAAATCCAGTAGTGTCTTGCATCTTCTTTCCAGTTACCAACAGACACCTTGACCCATGCTCATTGGATTTATATGATAGTGCATTTATATGACAAGAGAAGAACAGTCTGTCTCTAAAGGCTATTTAGAAAACTAAGAGAGACTGCAATTTGCTCAACAATTCTCAGCTATAAAAACCAACTTTAATTTAAATTTTTGCTCAGATGGAATTATCCAACTCTCAGGAAAAAAAAAAAAAAAAAACAAGGAACACAAAATGAGAGAAGAGCAGACTTCTTAAGCAAGACTATGGGAGGAAAGTGACACAACATATTCACTGTGTGTCTCTAAAATTTCCTAAAGAAAAATTACCCTCTATCAAAGAAAGTGTGGAGAAAAAAAGAACAGTGATGCTGAATATGACAAAAAGCTTGTTTATGTTTAATACATAGGAGAAATTGTTCAAGGACAGTTAAATGTGACCCATTTAATACACCAAGGTCTCACATACCCATGGTACTCTGCTGAGTAAGCGCTGATCATGCAAATAAAGGCTGCCTGGGGATACACAATGCTTTCCAGTTGCAGTTTGAATTTCCAAGTTCTCAAAAAACTTTTAGAGATGTGGATACATGTTACTGGGTCACTGGGGCTACTGCCATTTCTTAAGTTGTTGGCTCATTTTGAAAATTCATTTTGTCTGACATTCTTCAGTCTTCTGGCACACAAATCCATTTTCAGTAATATAAAAATCTAATTATTGCTACTAGCTGTGTAATTTAAAGTGTGGATAGGCAAGTCAATATGAAAAGGTGTCCCAAGACAAATATTTGAGCTTCAAGAGAAATGATGAATAAAAAAAAATCTAGTGGTCATTGTGACTCTAATTAACTCAAAAGTTCAGCAGAGTCTAGGAGTCATCAAAGTCAGAGTAGAGCATGCCCTCAATATTCACTGCATTCAAGTGTGATACCTTCTGGACTGCCTTCTACTTATTGGCTTAGATTCTTTTCCAGATCACAATATGCTTACAAATCCTACTAACCATAATTTGGGTTCATTATGTCTGAGCAAATGCAAGGAAATCCAAACTATACATCACCTCTGAAACTGGCATCAAACACCCAATCAAAATTTTACAAGGTTGGTAAAGATTAGCCCATGAAGTGAAAGGGCTAAGAAAAATAGACAAGTTAGAAACAGCAATGTCCACTTAACAAGGGTACAATGTGCCCACTGTCTGAATACAAAAGAGCACAAAGGCAGACAATTCTTTTCCACAATTTTACTATAATTATATAAATTTTATCCTTGAGGGAAATAATGCTCTAACACAAGTTGCCCTAACCCCCATTCCCCAAACATTTCTCTGAAAGATTAAACTGTTTTTCCTATTGCTATTTTTAGTAATTAAACATTCCACGGTCTGGGGCCCCAAAGAAAACATCTCTCCAGGTTCTGGATATGTTCCATGTTATCTTGAAACAATCTTAAAAAATGTATGCAGCCAGTGTTATGATCCCCACTGGATCTGCAGGGACCCATTAGGATCATCAAGGGAAGCATGTGGCTGTGACAATGCAAGCAATTTAGCATTACTCACTGGAGCTGAAGCACAACTCAGTGTGAAGCTGCTATTGTTCTCCTTGGTTCTGAAGACACTCAAGTTCAAACCTACTCACAGCCTAATACACACTGAAATCTGGACCAGAGCCTGAAGCCTCTCAAGGGAGAAAGATTAACAGAGGACTGTTGGGGTTCCCCCCACCCCCCCAAAAAATGACCATGAAATAGTTAAGATTGCTAGAAGCTGTTTCATTACAAATCTCTTTTGAACTGCTCATGTAACTGAAAAAAATGGATTATCTTATATTATCTTTGTGTTTACATAAATAAGAGCTGCTATATCCTAACAGAAAAGCACATGAATGCCTGCTTCTATAGCTCACTTGTATGATCTCTTTTGCTTTGCAGAAAAAAATCTACTTATAAGGGAATTGTTGCTAAACATTTTCAAATGACTGTCTGGAAAACCACCTCAGTTCTTAATATCAAAGCAGGGGCACAGTCAGTGAATGCAATGGAGTTCAGGCTAGACCCTGGAACAGCTAACACAATGAGACATAACACTTTCTTCCAAAAATGTCAATTCATCAGTTGCCAAGTGAAAAAGGAATGTGAGTGCTTGAGGACCCTTAGGGTAGACTGAGTGTGCATGTGGAAGTATTTGCACCTGTCAGAAGGGGGACACTCTACTACACTGGGCACCAAGACAGCTCCTGCTAGAGATATTTTCTTTATGTTTGTGTACTTATAAAAGTGGTCCAAGATACAAATAGTTCAGAGTGACAACCTCACAATAAAAAAAAGAAGATCAAAACCACTAAGAGACAGTACACTTAAACCCCCACTTATTAGTATTAACAGTTATGGTGTGAGAATGACAGAAAGTCGACCTTGAGTAGTTAGTGTTTTTAAACCACAGAGAAAAAGTGGGTTTCCTACAGACACTATAAAAACCTGCACTCTGGAAGCATTTATGGGGTAGGACTTTCCAAGTGCACAGTGAGGTTTTACAGCTATCTCAGACCTACCAGGCTAAATCCTGAGCCACTGAAATCAACACAGTTCCACTTAGTCTAGCAGCACTACACCAATCTACATCATCTGAGGATCTTGCCCAAAAAAGTGTAATGGGGCTCCTGTGGCCTCAGCTTTCACAGAACAATCTGGTACTAGGTAACATAATCTGACAAACCCAAGAAATTTGAAATGAAGACTTCTGCTCACTCCATATTTCACCCACTTGTGCTTAAGTGCATTGCTGCAGAGGCCTTGATATTACACAGTTAGTGCAAAACAGAGCCACAAGAAAAATACAACTGACTTCAGCATGACTCATATTTATTTCAGTGAGATCTTATTTAAGCAAAGTGTGAGCCTGGGCTAGGTTGAGTGACCACTGTGATATTAAAACATAATAAGCTTTTCACTGTCTGGTTTCAGATGATACCATTCTCTGTGTCATGGCCCTAGAGCAGGTGCCAAGCTTTGTTTCATTGGGATTTCAAATGTAAACATTTAGATTTGGATACCAACTTCCTCTTATATTGTAAAGGACATCCCCAAAATTCAGAACCAGAACGTTCTTCTTGGCTGACCAAAGTCAAATAGAGGGACATTCTACAATTATAGTAATTTTGAAAGACTCTAACTATCCAAGCACATTTTATCAGCTGGCACAAACCTAACATTGCTGCATTTACTTCAGTGAGCCTAAAAATCTCACCTGAGTTGAAGGATTGACCCTTTCATATCTACAATCTCTGTTAAATTACTTGGTATCAGTGACATGAAGTACTAGGCTCTGGCTGAAATTTCATGAAAGATGGATTAAAGGCCATCACTGGACAGAGACCATAGGGCAAAAACATATTTCAGAAAAGAAAATTTCATGTTTCAAGTTCTCTTCACAATGAAAGGTGACCTTTGATATCATTCTTGTCTCGCTCTTTGTATAAACTCCTTTTTCTTTCAGCACAACTCAAACACAGATGAGCACTGTCTTCATTCTTTCCTTAGCATCCCCATTTCAATATTCCAGACTCAACAATCATTTACCCCAGCAGTCCCCTACTGTGCATCTGTCCCTCAAATCTTAAATACCTGTCCTCCCAATCTGTTCTGAGGCCAAATCCAAATGAGTTTTGTGCATGTAAATTCTATTATCTACAAGCATAAATGACAGAATCCACTGCCCATGCATGCAAATGTTGGCTATCTAGATCAACCAGTGTGCCACTGTGTATTAAGGGGCAAAGGTTTTTTGTACAGAAGGAGAAGCCTATTAAGTGTACCTTTGTAACTGGCCCTAAAATTATGTGCAAGGAAAAGAAGCACCCCTGCCTGTAAAGAGTAGGTATTTCCAGCAAGTATAATTTTCATGCAGCTTAAATCTCTGGATAACCTTCAGAGGTTGAGTTACCCTTGCTAACAGCTCTTCAGGAGTCACCTGGCCTTTGGTAATACTAGAGTGTATGTGCATTCTGTCCAGTTAAAGTGTTCAGGCAAAGAAACATTATCCTACTAATATAGATTATCTGCAGCATTCAAAAGATTTGAAGTGATAAAAACACACAAGGAAGTTTTACCAACTTGTTCACTAGGAAGACACTGGGATAGGTAAGAGAGAACTCGAAAAGCCAGATGACATTTTTGATTTGGGATTGTTCTCATTTTTAACTAAGGCATGTTTTCTTTTAAATGCTGAAAATGACAAATAGAATTTTTATGTCTATTTACCCACAGCCAGGTAAAATTATATGATAACCCCCTTTTTTTCTCCTTCTTTTTAAAATCCAGGAACGATAATTCTAGGACTGAATACTTCTAACACACTAAGTTTTGCCTTAGGCCAATTTTCCAACTATCACAATTTCCTCCTGAAGAGGTCTGAAAATGGAGCATCCTGTTTACCCTTCATTAAGGAAGTACATGGTTCATCCTCTACATTTTCTGTGTCTGTATATGAAGTCAGGGTTTGGGCTCTATCAACTCAGTTCTGTTGCCAAGCTGTACTGAAGAACTGAATTCAGTTCAGCCTCCATCTCTGTTATTCACACATTTATATACACCATTGTACAGACTCCAGTTAGTACTCAGTGTATGAATCAATCCCTTAGCTATTTATGATTTATGCAGCTTGCTAGAAGAGAAGTAGGCCATGCCAGCCTTGAAAGCACTTTAGCTTAGTTGTTTTTACTCATGAAGGACATGTTGTCCTATAATTATTCTGTCATTTCTTAAAAGGTGAAATCCTTAACAGAGTCATGCTTTCTGTGCTATGTGTATGTCTGAGTCTGTGTCTGAGCACGTTTTACCAAGTAGGAATCATCATTCCAAATTACTTTACAAGGAGCTGCATAGAGCTGGACAGCTTAAAATGTGTTAAACATCCTTGGAGTTTCTATGGATGGTTTCAGGGGGAGCAGAGGTGGAGCAGGATGAGGGAGAGTCAAGGAAATCATTAATATGTTCCAATTACTGCCCTGACTCACAAAACACACAACTGCATAGAAGTGTCACTTTCTGTTTTGATTCTATTGGGAATGTAATGTAATGCTGTGTTTTCATGTATCATTTAGTTCAGGCAGTATCAGCAAAATGTGCAACTTTAAACAATTATGCAAATGTTCAAGTAATATGTTCAGAGAAAGACTGAAAGAAGATTCTGACATTAATCAAAGAGTGCAGGTTCTACTTGCAAGAGTTCTGTAAAATATGAGCTAACCTTAAAGTTAGTGGCTGAAAGGCAAAGATTTGTATTTTCAGTTTATTTGGAAAAGAAGCTCCAAGAATAGCAACTCCCCTTTTCTACACAAAAATCTGCAATTCAGCTTCAACACTAAGACATTGTAAAATCTCCCCTTCCTTAGGCATGTCAGAAAACTTGGAAAATTTTGATAAACTTCTAGAATGATGTTTGAATTCCATGAATCATGGGAGCTCTACAGTAGATTCTCCCTAAGAAGTCCTGCTGTGCCTAACTAAATGCTTATCTGATATAGTGGCAATATGAAGTTAATGAAGTGTGTAAACAGAGCATACTGAACCATTTGCAGTGGAAAAAAAAGGTCAAACTGGACCTCAAATGAAAACAGGGGGGAATCCAGATTCTTCTGATACTTCTGGCTAGTTGGGGTCTCTTTTAAGTGGAGATTGGAGAGAAAGCAAGGCTGGGATTAGGACTCTTCAGGTTGCAGAGTAAAATTTCAGATCTCTCTATTTGTTGGCAACTGCTTGCGTGCTTCTCAGCCTTTGCTGTTAACTAGGGAATGAAGCATAAATTGGCCAGAGAAAAATCATGTTCAGTATGACCATGAAAAGGAAATGCCATATCTCTCAGGAGAAAGAATGATCTTGAAAGACATCTATGCTGCTTGCCTGACTACTGGGGCTCAGGCAATATCCAGACTCTAAAGATTATTATCTGAACTGCTCTCTGAACCTCTGCTTCCGCACTGTCAGCTGCAATACATGAGGGCAGTTTTCAACAGAGTGTTAGTTACTCACTTCGAATTTCCCAGCTTTAGTTGGTTTAAATGAGACCCATAATGTCACTTAAACATAGTGTTTTTGTGTTATATTTTAATTTTGAAAGGATTATCAAGAAAATCTACCCTTTCCGTTAACTTTCTTTGAAAAACGATTAGGAGTGTTAGAAAAGATCTCCAAATATCCTCACCGTGCCTGACAAGTTATCCACAATGAAACAGGTATCACTGATGAAAATTAAGAAAATGCAGAGGCAAAATACAAAGTTCTCAATCTGAAATTACAAATAGTGTGTTACTTGGGAATGAAACATGAGTAAATATTTTAAATCATACTGAAATTTCCTTTGTGTTGGTATTTGGCTCTGTATAGCTTTATTGATAAAATGAGCAATTTATTTTTCTTTTCATGGGGCTAACAATTACACACCACTCAAAAGAATCTGACTGCTATTAGCTGACTACAGCACTTGGAAGGAAAAAAATCCTGTTGCCTTACACAAATGTTACCAGTAAGATTGCACCTAAGAAAGGCTTTGGAGAGCTGCTAATGAACCTTCTTTAGCTACTCCTTCCTAAAATACCACATTTTGTAATCTTGAGCTGCAACTAATTTTCCTGGTATTACATGTGGAAGTCACTGTGAAAACTAAACAGAGATAGGATGTAACAAAACCCTCACTTGTAAATATAGTTCCTCAAACATAAAAATCTGGCAAAGCTCAAAGAGCAGAGCAGGAGGTAAAACAGATTTCATATGCTGCTGTCTTTAGTGCTTTTAATGTAAGTTGGATAATTATGTACTTCATGTCTTCCAAACTGAGTTACTTTGGTTTAAATCTATTTGTAGAGTATCTGGCTATGTGTCTCTCCTAATTTTGTATAGTATTCTCTGGTCTAAAGCAAGCAGTTCCAAATTAAATAAACGAGCATACCTACTGCACAAAGCAACTGAGTGCATTCCAGTGAAGCCCCTTTGAAAGCTATGTCAAATCTCTGCTGACTCAGGGAGGAAAGTACCTCATTCCCTTTGCATTAGTCACCCTGCTAGAGATTAATCCTAATGAGCTTTTTTTACAGGCTTGGCTGGCACACCCAGGATTTGCATAACATACCTGTGACTTCTCAATATTTAGCCCAAAATGTTCAAATGCAGATAGATATCAGCTTTTCCAGAAACCATTAACTACAGCATTACTGCAGGAACTTATCGAGCCTGGAGTGAGGCTGGCCACAGGGTGCTTCTGCTGCTTTAGTAAAGAGCCATCACACAGCTAAGTACTGTAAAATCAGCATGGGCCAACACTCACACAAACACCCGTGTAAACGACACATCTCACAAAAGGTCACAGCATTATAGAAAAACAGTGTTCTCTTTTTCTTTATTTCATTATCCTCATTATCTCCCTCATTTTCTCCCTATTTCACTGATTTTTGGCAAACAGTGGGCATCTATTTGATGTGACTAGATTGTTTGCAGACTCTGTGATGGAGTTTCAAGCTTCCTCCCAGCTGTATCCTGCCCTCATTAGGCAAACAACCATCCCTTGGTCTTTTCCTCTGACCAGCATGAGAAAAGGCTAACAAAATTTCAGTTCACAGAGAAAACAGAAGTTGCACACCTTTGATCACTCTTGAGTTATTTTACTCTAAATACAGTGCCCCAGCAATTTTTACTGAGGAAAAAACACTAAACTAGTAATTCATACCTACAATACTATCAAACCACCAGGAAAAAGATCTGTTATGCAAAAAAAAAAAAAAAGTTTGCAGGCAACTTGGCTCAATTCTTTTATAGATTAAAAAAAATTAAATAGCCACTATTAGATGCATGGGCTAAGGCAAGAAGCCTGGTCTATTCTGGACCAACGGGCTGGAAAATAATTTTCAGATCTGAAGAATTTTAAAAGAAGACAGTAACAAGCTCTTTCCCAGTTAAATGACAGTACTGCTAGCTTGGCTACTGCAGCAGGCCATGGAGTGAAGCTGTGCCTTTAGGTAGCCAAGGACCAAGCTGCTTTCCTCAGAACTAAAAAAAGATCATACAGCTCACAGTCTAATATACTCCACAAAGGACACAGTCTGAAACCTGTCAGTTTACCAAGCCCTAGGTCACAGTCCCAACACACTTCAGCTATAGTCTGGCAATGGCAGCATAAGACACAATAAATAGCTCAGTCCCTATGAACAAGAAATAAAATAGCACAGCTGTGTTTCACCATGACAGACCACAGCCACAATGATCATTCACTCTCAGTCCCTAAAGTGCTGGCAGCCTACATTCAGATTTTGACCTGAAGGACTCCCAAGGTGCACACCATCCTAGCAGCTAAGGGCTGTGTAAATGAAGCACAAGGGGTGCATTGGTACACCTGGCTTTTGGACATCCAGCCACTGAAATGGTACACAACAAAACTCATGTTAAAGCCTAAGCTTCCTAAGCATTAGGAAGAGAATGAGTAATTTAGGAAGTGCTGGCAGTAATGGTTTGGCACGAGGCTCTCAGGAGGAATCATCAGAACTGGCCAGGAGGATGCACGAACACAGGTTGGATCTAAGTCTCTCCCTTTCTGAGTGAAAGATGCTCAGGAAACTGAACAGACCAAAAAAGGTGTGTCCTGGAGCTACAGCACAGAATTGTCTGCATCACAAGTATTTCAATGAAAACTGCAGGCCTACACTTTTGTTTAAAATAGAGTTTTATAGCAGTGTCCTTTCTTTTTAAACTTAACAAGTCTGGATTTGAAATGTTCCTACAAATACCCAAATTAGTATCTCCTGTGCATGTTTCCTCACCTCCAGACCATCAGAGAAATAGCATGGGGAACAGGGGGCAGGGACTCAGCATCTCTCCTGACAGTCCATCTCATCAGCACCTCTGTGCCATTCATGAATGTTGTGAATAGTGCTCAGTGACTTCAACCAGGGCAGAAGTCTGAGGAAAAATGAAACCTAAAATCCTTCAGGACTCTTCCAATCTCTGGACACCAAAGACACTGTCTGGAAACTGAAATGTGGTGTTGTTCTTTTACTGCATACCTATGATGATCTTCCATGAAGGAGAGCTAAACCCATTCTGCCAGCTGCACCAAGCAGGGATTCCCTTTCTCCTGTGTCCCACAGGCAGGCTCTGACACAGACAGTGCCAGCTGTCTCTGTTCTCACAGGCCTCACTGTGAAAAAGCCAAACAACAACATGACTTTCATGCTGCACCATTTAGCTTTGGCTCAAAGTGCAATCGTGTGTCTGTGGTTTTCCTGTTTGGGTGCCTGATTTAATTGGCTGAGTCCACCCCTTCAAGTGTGGAATGGACTCTGAGGGTAGGAGGAATTAGCATGTTTCTGCCAGAGACATTCCACCCCGATCCCATGTTTGTTTAACATGTACAAACAGCTAAAATAAAATACTTGTTGGCCTCAGTAATAAACAGAATATAAAATAGTGTGAAATTAAGCAAGACCAGCTGGGCTCCAGGAGAAATGAAAGGAACAGTTAACTTACACTACACAATGATCTGGAATGCAGACACACTAAGAAGGACTGCTATTGATGTCTGGTTTTGATGCATTTTATATACAAAGCACTGATTAGATCTAGCTACCAAATTATACTCTTTCATATCCATATGTCAGTAATAAACAAAATTCAGAGGAGCAAAACTATTGTTCTGCAAGCCAAGTTTAAAATGTTGCATCATTGGCCGTAGAAGTGTGAGGTCATCATGGCAGTGATAATGATTCCATTGTTCCAGAGGCAAAGAAAAGGGAAAACAACAACAACAAAAAACCATTAAGAATTCTTCTGATCTAAGGTAGGATTTGTCCAGCTCTCAGGGACTCATGAGAATTTCAGGATAAGTGTTGGTATAGAATCCATGTAGGAGCACTTGGGTCTCTACATACATACACTGAAACCATAAACCAAGCAACTGCTTCAGCAGAGTTTTTTGAAGAATTTTAAAAAGTTGTTCCCTATAACACAGGACAGGATGGAAGTGCTCCCTCTGATGTGATTTTTCCTCCTCAATTTGGATAAATCACTAAATCATTCATTTATATAGTACAATACAGTTACAGTAATAATACTGTACATATGGTGAGGGGGCCAACTGGGGCAAAATATTCTTCAGCACCCTGCACAGTCATTCAAGAGCTCTGTTATAACTTCTGCTATCACTTACTAAAGCTACACCATACATAAGTACATCAGCTTTCCACCTTCAGGAACCTGACTCCAACACCTTCTTTTCACCCTGCTGCCTGGAACTTAAAACTTTCAGCATCAGTTAGCATCATCCAGCAGGAGCTTTTAGGAAGTCTGCTTTTAAAGGGGCTCCAGAAGTAAGGCAGGGGATTAGGATACTTCATCCAGAGGCTGGAGCTCACTGGACTAAAGGAAGCAAAGATGTGGGCTGCCTATGAAGACATGCAAAAGGATTCTATGAGACAAATTGATTGGTTGACAAATTGATCAATGAAATTTAATGCAAGCAAATGTAAAAGGAAACATAAGGGATCAACAATTCTGAATATATGTTTAAAATTATGGTCTCCAAGTTGCACCAAGAGGAAGATCTTGATAGGTGTAGGTAACAAACTAGCTGGATAATATACAGATAATGTAACAGATAATGAAAGCCTCAGCTCAAAGAACAGCTGGCAGAAGAAAACAGCAAATTCAATGTTAGGAGTCACTGTAAAAGTAGAGAGGGTAACTGCATCAGTGCATAAATCCACAGAGCCCTTGTGTCTAGCTCTGATCCCATTTCTCAAATGGATATAGAAATAGAAAAGGCATGGCCAAGAGTGGCAAGGATAACAAAAGCTGCAGAATGACTACTGGACAGGAAACAGTCAAATGTGCTGGCATGGTCCAGCATGGAAGACATGCCACAGGGAGGATATGATAGATACCAACCAAATTGGAAGTGACATGGCCACAGTAACAGGAGATCCATTCAATGCTTCTGCCCATAGGAGAGCTCAGAAGCATCAAAGAACATGAACAGATCCCACACCCAAACCAGTGTAATGTACAGTCGAGCTGTGGAACACCTTGAAAAAGGAAGCCACAGTGGATGCAAAGGTTTAAACAAGTTCTTGACTGTGATTCTTGAGGAAAAAACTGTGCAGGTCTCCCAATGAGAAAACCTCTCTTCTGGCTCAGCAGGGCTAGAACAGGGTGTTTGTGTTCAGAATAGTATTTCAGAGGGTAATAGCTACTTTCTTCAACTTCTGGTGATACCTGAGACAAGGATGGGACTAGATGAGCTTTTGGGTCCAACATGGCTCATCTCACATCCTTTCTTGACCATTTGCCTTTCAAATAAATTGTGTACACAGATCCTCCTCCCCTCCCAGCTCTCTAGGCTGCAAAGGCTTCTATCCTCAGCAGCTTGTCATTGCCTCATTGCTGGGGGTCATATCAAATCTGTTAACTAGAGCTGCTTCTTCACTTGTTTTAGTGAAAATAGACCCTACTTACAGTGACAGTATTATTTAAATCAATTAAGACATTTTTTGAAGAGCACAGGTTAAGGTTTCTCATCTGAACAGCTCAGTCACCATACTGGAGTGGGGAATACAACAATCATCTGGAAAGGCAGAACAGACTACAGACCTGTCTGTCCATGTTCATTCCCCAGAAATGAGGAGTATCAAACCTCTCTGGCTCAGGAACTCAATGTAAATGAAGATGGTTGACAATTATTCAAAATTTTCTTTTTATGTTCCTGCTGGTTTTCATTTTCACTGTTTCTTTGTTGGACCTTTTTCTCCACAGGAAGTTCGGGTTTGAAAAAAAAAAACCTAAAGAAAATCTCCACATCCAACGTGACATATCTGCCACTGTGTGATTAATTTAAATACTTTACAGAAAACATTAACAAAAGGGTTCTTACAATTGATTATGTCTTAAAAAGAGTGAACTCTTTCCAGTAATATTTTTAGTATGCCAAATTTATTTCAGAGTGTGCAGTATTATTCAAAAAGAGAAGCTTTTCTGTATGCTTAAATATGAACAATTTAAAGTTAAGAATTTTCACTGAAATCATACTCACTGTTAGTCAACTCAATGCAAGTAAGGAAATATCCTGATCTGACTGCAAAATCATTGTCTGTATTTTTTATCTTTTTAAGATCTTTTAAGAGCATTTATCTTTTAAGATGTGAAGACAGTGAAACATTACAAGTAAATGATGATGTTTCCTATATTTATTTTGACTTTTTAAAATTTATAGTCATCATATAGGGGAAATTTTTTTAAAAGCCTCTCTTTTGGGGGTTTCCTGTTTTAACTATCTGCATTAAATTACAACAATCCTCAGCCAGTTTACCCAAAAAAGCATTTCTGCCCTTCAGGGTCCAACAAAGGAGCCACCACCTTACAGCCTCTGTCTGCCTCATGTAGAAGGAAGCAGCATGGCCCTCAACAAACACCCTTGGGGATAAATTTAAAGAAGAAAACAATGTGATTGCCTTTACACCCTATTTAATCAATCCACACCCTTCATCAATCCAGCTAGCATCAATAAGAAGCTAAGGATGAAGATCAAGGCTGTGTGCTAATGACCAAAGCTGAAAATGGATCCCAGTTCATTAAACATTTTCACTGTTTCTGTCTTCAGAGTTGATAATGTGTTTTCATAAGCAGGCAGGTTATTAAAACCCAAACTTCCTGGTGAGAGCTGGGACGTTATCCATTAAGTTATTTCTGAAGAGAACTGTCCACAGACAGCAGATGAAAAGGAGAATCTTTACCCCACTAACTGCTCATTAAAAAAGGTAAAAAGTGCTCCTCAAAAGACAGGCCTTCACAAAACCACTGAAGTTTCAATTTAAATCTTGATGAAATTACAAGTAAGTAAGAACAAGGCCAATAGGCCAATTACATGCAAAGGCAGTATACACATCTTTGTTGCACTATAGAACAATAGAAGAGAACAAGCACTTTAAAGAAACTGGGGGAAAAAACCTGAAAATTTTAATATTTTTCTCTGTATTTGGTACTTCTAGGAAAATGTTCTTTTCTCAGGATCTGTATCTGTAAAACCAGGAAAACCTTCGGGGAAAAAAAAAAAAAAAAAAAGACAACTCTTTAACAGAAGTAATGTTCTCAGTGATTCATTTGAAAGTGCTGAACTCATATTCAGAACCTGAAATCTAAGAACCACCAGCTGGGCTGGGATTCAAAATTACATTGAAGGAGTGCTTGTTGGAGTTGTGAGGCATTAAGTAGTCGAGGCAATTGCTTTTCTCACCTATTCCACAAGGAAACTAGGAAGAGAAACATAAAGAATTAAGAAAAGAAGACTTAGTATTGTTGGACTACAGCATCTTGCACTGCTGAACCAGAGGTTGCTTTTAAAAGGAACTTCAAAAATTTAAATAAACATTTTACAGTGAATAATTTCAAGATGGAGCTGGAAGAAAGACAAAACAAATAAGATAAAACTGTACATAGTAAATTAGTTTTAAAAGAATCTGTTTATTTACTGGGAGTTCACTTATAATAAGAGGGGCAAGAAAAGGCTCTACCAAGTATCAGCATTACTGCCAAGGGAAGGAAGAGGGAGTCCATGGAATAAGTATTTGAGGGAATATCCACAGGTCATGTATAAAGAGCATGGAGAAAGCCAGCAACCAAAGGAACTACACAGAGACACTCCTGTACACTGCAGAAAGAATTCAGAGGGTCACAGACCCCTTCTATTGCAGTTTAGGAGTGATTAAAAACTGCTGTCAGCTATCCACACCCAGCTGGGGAGATGCCTGGTGGGCAGGATTCTCTCAAAGTCCATGAAGTATCACTAGCCTACATACATATAAATACATAAATATAATATATACATACACATATACACATATACACATATATACATATATATAAATATAAATATAAATATAAAAATATATATAAATATAAATATAAATATAAATATAAATATAAATATAAATATAAATATAAACAAATATATATATGTGTATATATATATTTTTATATATGTGTGTGTATGTATATATATATATTTATATATTTTTAATATATTTATATTTATATATCTATATGTATATCTATATGTATATATAAATTAATATACATTAATTTAACCTGCACTGCAGAATGTGCTACCTAAAATGAGCCCAGCCAAACCAAGGGGAGGCAGAGCAGGTTGTGGTTCCCTGGAGCTGAGCACTGCATCCAGGACAGCAAGGAATGTGGCTGCTGTGGGTGTAAGCAGCAAAAGAAATGAGTGCAAGTTGGGAACCCAACAACACAAATGGGCTGCAGGATCAGGCAGAATTTTCAGCAAAACAGGAGTGTGTAAAATAAAGCAGGCCTGATCTGCTTTAACTCAGCCTTCACCCTTCTCAGCACACACGGGCACAAATGAGCATCCTTCCTGGAGCCAATGACAGCACAGGCCTGCATTCATTCCAGAGCCAATTACTCCCTTTCTTTGCATAATTTACACAAGTCTACCCTTACAGTCCCAAATTATAGCAACTTGCATCTTACAGGTATTTACAACCATGAAGTACTGGAGTTGGGTAAGGGAATTGTGATGAAAAGAAGAAAAGCTGCAGAAAGCTCAAACAGAAGATCAAAAGGGCTCTGCAAATGTAATAAGTGTAACAGTAAACACTCTAATTTCTTCATCATATTACTGGAAGTGGTGTTGCTATGGTAAACAAATTAATATTTTTAATTCAATTTACTTAGAACTACCTATGACCTCCATTTACTTTTGCTGTTTCTCCCAGTTTGAACAATGAAAAGCAATAAAGCAAGTTTCTGTTTTGCTTCTAGCCAGTTTCACTTTCAGAAAAGACTATTTATTTATTAAAAAAAACCCCACAGGTCGATTTCATTGGAATCAAAAGCTGCACACATTACTGTTGACCTCTGATTCAATAAAAGGTTTATGGAACACTTAGGTCTAAGTTAGGTTAAATTGACAGAGTTTTGATAACAAATACTCAATTGATTTACAGAGAAATTAATTTAGTCCAAAGTGTTAGTACAGCTATTTGTTAAAACTGTGAATTATAGAATTTCACAGAATCACAAAATTATTGAGGCTGGAGGGCACCTTTGGAGGCTGCTCAGTTCAAACCCCTGCTCAAAGTAGGGTCAATAAGAGCAGGTTGCTCATGGCTGTGTCTAGTCCAGTTTTAAATGTCTCCAAGGACAGAGACTCCACAACATTTCATGGCAATCTGCTTCAGTGTTCATTCACCCTTACAATCACAAACTTTTTTTTTTTTTTTTCCATTTAAGTGGAATTTTCTCTATTTCAGTTTGTGCCTTTTGTCACTTGTTTTTTTGCCTGCACAATTCTCAGAAGAGCCTGGCTCTTTATCCTTCATACCCTCCTGAGCAGTGGGCCCACATTTTTCTTTGCCTCCTTTGTGCTGACAATGCACCTGCAGGAGCCTTTCTTGCCACCCTTTACCAGATCCAAGTCCCCAAGGGCTTTAGCTTTCCTCAGCCCATCCTTGTACCTCTGAAGTCCTCCTGGGTGACTCTGTTTGCCTCTTGTATGCATCTTTGTTTCTTTTTAAACAGAAATTTAATGCACAAAAAAAGCCACCGATTTTGTAATTTATTATTTAATTAGAATATTAATTAAATAGAAAACTATTAGTGTAAAGAAATATTAGGTACCACGGTTTCATGAAACATACTAATTTTTATAAAACCCAAAATTGCTAAAATAAATTTGGCTTCTTGGTGCCAATCTCCCCCTTCCATCAATTAGTTTCCAGGGAATACAGCATCCTGGAGTGGATAAATGATGACATCAATCCTGACAATATTAGGAGACTGGGTGAGAAAGAAGGAAAGGAGTAAGAATATGTTTTGGATGATTGTAGGTAGAGGAAACTACTGGTTTGACCTGATGAGTTCTATGCTTTTTAATTACTACCACTAAATATCTACAACTTTCATGACACTTCTTCAAGAAATAAAATGAAACAAAACACAACATAGCTCAACATATTAATAAATATCTTAGTTTGAGTAATCTGTTGTCTTATAAAACTCAGTAGGATTTTGTAATTTTGTGTGGACAGACATTAATTCAATTGGAAATATCAAGTGCTATTGACATGCTTCAAAAACTTTTAAATAAAGACCTACCCAACCAACCAACAAGTAGAAAACTGTATCTCCAAAAGGCAGAGCACTGTGTCTTGTTCTCAGTCTCTCCTGCAGCACCCTGCCCTACACCACGAGCTCCAAGAGCAGGAGGCAAGCTGTGCCATCAAGTCATGGCTTGTAAACTCTGAACAAGGACTGAGCAGTGAGGAACTGCATGTGCAGTCCGTACAGTCTTCATAAAATCAATTAATGAACAAATAAATATTCCTTGATGGATGAGCCAGGCAGCAGATATCCCACCAGCTCCTCCCTGCCAGCCCTACTCCCACAGGTAGGCTGAGGACTGGCAGTGCACTCCCACAAACACTTCTGCAAGACCTTGGGCCCATTGCTCCTTTGCTCTGCTGCCTTTTGCAGCTGTAAAGGGCAAATGAAATGTGGAAATAAATGCCAGTTCTTATGTGCTTTAGACCACTAATCGTGTCTAGAGACAAGGACATTTGGATTGCTTCTGCTTCCATCACTGCCCTCAGTATGTGGCTTGCTTGAGTTCAGCAAAAATACCAGAAACCACTTTAAATCCTTCCTCCAGAGAAAGCAACACTTTCTCTGTTAGCTGTAGCTCAGCTTTCCTCTCAGGTTTCTCTGGGACACACTGGGTCCAAGGCCCTGGGTGGTCAGCACAGCCACTGTGAGAGGACAAGTTTGTACACTGCAGTTGGAGCAGAGCTGTTCATCTCTGTGTGTGAAACTGCCTACAGGACAGGCACTGCTCAAAAACAGCTGCAGGCCACCAAACCCATGATCCAACAACCTGACAATTTTTTCATCAAATATTTGTGAAGCTATAACTTTCTTTTGAGAAAAGAAACCCACCACACACACATACACAAAGCTTGAAAAATCACAGAAATGGCAAAGTTGGTTTCTATTTCCCATTGCTGTTTCTACCTCAACTCCTTGTACAAATACAGGCTTAGAGTAAGAGCCTTCACCAGGCATGTCATCAGGAGGAATAAACAGATGAACATATATAAGAGGTAGATTAAGAATTCATAGCTGTTGTCACTCATCTAGTTCTTTGACCATTTGAAAGCATCTTTTATGATTAAAACCTTCCCCCCCCATATACGTTCTTGAAAATTGAACAAATCTTATTTTTACTGTGTTTTCTTCCAGATTTTACCACAAAATGTATAAATGAAAATCTCGTGCAGCACCAGTAGCATCAGCTACACAAAGAAGCAGCTGAAGTATTTTCTCTTTGTCTCTGTCCTGAATCCAAACCTTGGCACAGCCCTTGTCACACACCTGGTGCAGCAGAGGTGGCTGTGCAGGAAGTCAGAGCCACTGGCACCAATGAGCACTCACAGCTGGCCTGGCCCCAGGAAGAGAACACTTTCCTTTGCAAGAAGAACTGAAACCATGCCTAGGGAAGGCTGCTTTGCCTCTGAGCAAAGTAGCTGTCTTAAGGAAATGCCAGACCTTACTGCACTAGGGTCAAATGTAGAATTATGTGGCAGTTTGATAAGCTACAGTACACTAATTTATTGGCTATTTTAAAAAACGTAGAGGAAATTTTATTAAGGATTACTTTGCTTTCCTGAAAACTTTTTATAATTAAGAACATCTGGAAGACATTTCAATATATCATAAACAAGAGGAAATCCAAAGCACGTGACTTCTAAGAAAATGATGCAAATATCCTTCTGTGCCAAAATTTACAGTAATCTGTTTTTCTTATTTTGCTGGGGGAGGGAGAATGAAAGATGAGTCAACAAGGGGAAAACTACTAGTGTAAAGAAATATTAGGTACCACTGTTTCATGAAACATACTAATTTTTATAAAACCCAAAATTGCTAAAATAAATTTGGCTTCTTGGTGCCAATCTCCCCCTTCCACCAATTAGTTTCCAGGGAATACAGCATCCTGGAGTGGATAAATAATGACATCAATCCTGACAATATTAGGAGACTGAGTGAGAAAGAAGGAAAGGAATATATTTTGGATAATTGTAGGTAAAGGAAACTACTGGTTTGACCTGATGAGTTCTATGCTTTTTAATTACTATCACTAAATATCTACAACTTCATGACAGCTCTTCAAGAAATAAAATGAAACAAAACACAACATAGTTCACCATACTAATAAATATCTTAGTTTTAGTAATCTGTTGTCTTATAAAACTCAGTAGGATTTATTGGCTCTAAAACCAAATATAGCTAAAAAGCTTTACAAGAAACCCCCAACAGGTTACTAAAACCCCCAACAATTAATTACTAAGTTTATAGAAAATTAAATAATGCAGAAGAAAAATTGTGAAAATGCTTATAACCAAATCTAAAATTCATAAAAAACTTAAAACTACTATTGGGTTCACTGGAAAGACACAGGAAAACCAAGCTGAACTGTCTCAGAGTTTAAGGGGGTTTATATTTAGAATTTCAGTTGGGCACATGGGCAGCTATCATCAAGTTTGTACAGCCCCTAGCTGCAACTTCACCCAAAATTACTATTTGAATCCAGAACTTTCATTCAGTCCTAGTGTTGGATTTGTGCAGATCTGTTGCTCTTGAGAACAAAGTTGGTGTGATACAGCCAATATTTCCCTTTCACTTTGTAGAGAATGTGAGAGAAAGAGGTTTGATGCCTCCTCCTTGTAAATTAACACTAGTATTTTACTGTCCCTTTCTCTTTTATAAAAAAACCAATTACAAAATCAGTTATTTAAATTTTTCAGATTATTATCATGGGGTATCTAAACTTATCTTACATGTTAGAACATTTTTACAAATTCTATTTTCAATGGTACTGTTTCAGAATTTCAAATTCAGATGTAACTTACTGCATTGGTGACACTCATATCACATTTTAGAAGTTTTTCCTTCACTGCTTCAAACTTCCTATAAAAAACAAAGTAAAATTATTTTTGAAAAATGTGATGAGAATTAAAAAAAAAACCAACAGCAATTCCTCCAGCCTAAAATAACCACTAATTATGAAATTATAATATGAAAAAAAAAAATAATAGAGAATGCATCACTTGCTGATGAACTGTACTATGTAATTTAGGGAAGAGTTGATGAACTATGTTCTCACAATTTCAAAGGCATTTATTTTGTTGAAATAACTTCAGGTTATGTACTTTGTGAAATTGATGTCTTCTGCTAGCACTATGTACAAAGAAGGCCCAATTCTGATTGAGTACTCTGATTGCTACTGTAATGTTGCCATTGCATCAAAATAGGATAAATACTAAGGTCTTTCTATTTCCTTTTGTTTTGAAAATGAAACATTTTGGAGTGAGAAAAAAAAATATGTTCTTAAACGATACATGGTGTTTAATTAACTGCAGGGAAGGAATTGTGATAATGTTCTAAATTTTTTTTTCCCTTTAATGAGTATTTGTGGACCAAGTCAGACTTCTGGCAATATATTTAATAATCACATTTATCAATGCAAACAGGCATTGATACTCTTTTTGGAGATGAATAATACCTAAATTATGTTTTGCATAATATCAAGTCTGTTTGCATTTTTAATGAACAATTTTAATCTTTAAGGTTGTTTTTAAAGTAAAACATTTATTATTAGCAGTGAAGATTGTGCTTGGCCATTTAATGACCTAATACTGTATCTGTTCTTTGTTTTTGAATGAACTGATAATTTTTAGGGAACCAGCCAACCTTTACCTAAACAAAAACTATAAATGTTGGCAAATAGTACAATGAGATATGAATTTTCTTGAACGAAGCACAATTCTGACAAATGTTCAAAAAATTTTCTGAGCACTATTCAACCAGCTCTTGTACATGGTATTTTTAGTGTAATGGAAAAGGCCCATTAACATTTTCCTATGAGAAATCTGAGTTTGTAAGGAAATTATACTTCCATGGCATTATCACAAATTGAATCCCTTTATCCAAAATAAATTAAACATTTGTTTCCTGGAGTACAATACTGGAATGAAAGAACAAGTCAAATGGCTTAATCAATAACTTTTTAATTTTAGGACTTGTCAGCTTTCCCTCTCTCTTTCAGGTTTTTCCCTTCTAGCATCAATGATGACAGATCGAAGGGATATGTAAATGGGTGAAATGCCTCAAACTTGCAATACAGTTGGAAAATACAATTTCATTTGGGAAATTTCACCTCTGCAGAAAAGTGTAAAAAAGTTCCAAGGCGTAATTGCAACAGGTGAAACAATCCTCTGCCTTAATAGCACCTGTCAAGGACATACTTGCACTGGCATTTTGTTCATACTGGCACAGAAACCATCACTGAAGAAAGGAGGGGAGAGCTGATGCCACTGTACCAGCAAGGACTCCAACCCCACCTCAATCCCTCTGACAAGGCAAGGCTGGCCATGGTGAGGTTTTTACTGAAATGATTGTCTGTTTACAATGACAGCCACTGCCTTTGGGCAGCATCAACATGATTCTTCCCATAGAGAGTAATCCTGCCTGGCAGGTACCAACAAGAGGGACCTGCAACCTTCTAAACCACTATGGCTAATTTTGGAAGAGGTCATTCCTGTCTGTGACCTCTTGTTAACATCCCTGTGGTTCTGAAGCAGCAAGCATAATTTTTGCACATGTTGCTATTTCTAATACAGCACTTTTATTTTGGGATGAAGTTGCAGTAGAAAAGAGAACCTGAGCAGGTGATTCCCTGAGCTGGATCCTGGGTGGTCTGACAATACAATGAACTGAAGTTTTGATCAGTATAAATAACAAGTGCATAGAAAGACTCCATATGATTACAGAAAAAATAGCATGATTGTTTCTAACACTGATCTACAGGAACCACATTTAGAAATCAAGTGCTAAAAATAACAGTGCAGTGCTGTGCAGTAAGAAGAAAATAGTTACTCTTCTGCCTTAATCAGAGAAGAGCAACATTCCTACCCAGAGAGGTTGGACCAGAACTGAATCACCCCCCTCTTGTGTGGTTTCCTGACAGATGATCAGTTCATTTTTAACTCTTCAGGAGTGCAGTCAGGTTATGGTCCTATAACATCCTGTCTTCTGTTTATTTCTTTCACCCTGCTTTCTGTACTCCCACTGTGCTGTGTCTCATCTGCCCTCACCATCCTGCCTCTTCATTTAATCACGCATCACAAGTCTCCTTCTACCCTCCCATCTCACCACACTGAGTCTAATTTTCTCATTCACAGAGGAGGCTGTCCTCTCCTCCCTGCTTTAATTATGACTCTGCATTAAAAATAAAAATAATAAAAGCTCATTTTCCTGAGACAGAAGTTATTGATGCTCTGGCCCTGAAGAAATACACACACTTTTATTTGAAGCAATTTTAAACATTTTGTTTTTACCAAAAATATGCATTTAAATAAATGAGAGCTGGGAATGTACCTTCTCTTTTGGCTGCCTGGCCCCCTTGGAGCTTTGCCTTGGGTGTGTAACTGAGAGACAGCCATTCATGCATGAAGAATAGAGGCTTAATTAATTGGATTGGAATTGTAAAATGGTGCACTTGATGTGGGTAAGGCACATTCCACACTTTTCCCCCATAAAGATTGTGACATTTTTGTGGAAGTGTTGAAGAGTGGGTCCAGGAGCCATCAGATGGATGAGACTTCATTAAATAGGTACAGCAGGGAACCCCTAGTCCTGTATCTCACACAGATTTTTCCCCACGCATTCATTTAATTAACTCTCAATCTGTATCTATGGTTCCAGAACAATTCTATTTAATTTTTATGTTACATGTTACATGGAATTTATAGTACATAATAAATTGTTTGTGAGACGTGGAGCCATGAATGGCTTGAAACGGGTTTTCCATGTCCAAATGAAGCTGACAAAAAACAATTTTTCATTTCTGCCAAAATTAAGGTTCCATTTTTTTTTCTTTTCAGCCTGGAAAAATGTTGCTAAAGAAAACCTCAAATCATCCAGGAAAGTTTATCAGGTTTCAATAAAATAGTGACTTCATTGTTTGCAACTGCTTATTTCAATCATTCATGAAATGGCTCCTTTCTACAATATAAGCATTGCATACAAAATAAAAATATATGGCTTGAAAATTCTGTTTAATGATATTTATTATAAAAACAAATTAAAAGGCATTTTGGGCCCTCTCTCATTTCCTCATAACGTGCATTTTGCCTCTTTTTAAAATACACTAGTTCTGTGGTGGGGAAAGCAGTCTCAGAAACGTCTCTTGTACTCTGCTAGATTTTGAAAGAATAGGTTCTTAGAAGTAACTTCATCCACTAGGAATGAGAAATCATTGTTTTGTGGTCAGCAAGTATTTTAGAAAACAATGGTAATTGATTTTTCTTTAAAAAATGTGTCCTATAAGCTCACTGGTTGTTTTCTTTTAGTTTTCCAAGAACTGTATCTTTCAAAGTTTAATGAAGCACCCTGTCATATGTGGCAGTCCCAAAGTTTGTTCCATCTTGAGTTATTTTAAAATTGGAATACATGTTGTTGCTCTTGGAATGTGCAATCCAAAGTCAGTGAGTGTTTTTAATGACCTTTCATGCAAGATCAAAGTCTAAACATGTTTATCATCTCTATCTCCTTGTGGACAGTGGCCCTGGAAATTTTTTTTTTCCCTCTCATCCAAGATATTTCAGTGTGGAGAACTGAAACACTGATATCCTTTTTCTTTGAAGCTACAGAGCTTTACAAAGCTGTTCCTCATATTCAGAACAGTTTGAATTAGAAAAATAGAAGGACATATGATAAGCCATAAATGTATAACAGCAGAGGAACTTTTGGTAGCATTCATTAAGGTCTCCTTCATTTTCTGTCAGTGATATGGTTCACACACTAGTGGGACCAGGATTCCATCATTCCTTATGAAGGTGAGGGGTAGGGGTTTATTCCTGCATATTTATAGATATCATATTATTTACTCCAACAGACTGATGTGAACACTTGAGTACTTCCTGAAGTTAACTATTGTGAGCTGTTCTGAAGCCTTGCACTGCTCTCACTTAGAGAGGTTGTGTCATAATAATTATGATATGCAGTGACACTTGAGGTCTATTTTAGACTGGTTTGAACCCTATAAGAGGGCAGTAAAAAAAAATCATTTTCCCCTCTCACAGTTTTGTGGAACCAAGGATTTTATCACCATCCTGTTGGAGTATAAAGCCCAAATGCTGCATGTGCTGAGCAACTTTGAAAATTTAGCTATCATTGTAGCTAACCACCAAATGTATGTATAGCCCCACCTCATATAAATTATGTAAACATCTTGCTTCTACAAGTTGGAGCTGGAATTCTGTAAGCTGTCTCATGAGACTTTCAGTTGCTACTTGAGCTGGAAAAGCACTGTGATGCCTGGGCTTTCTTGTGGTAGTCTGGCATTTCATACTCAGGCCTGGGCAAAACTGGGGTGAGCATACATATGCAAAAAAAAAAAAACAAAAAAACAAACGAACAACAGAAAAAAAAAAGAAAACCAATTCCTCTGGTTGGATAAATCTTACAAACATCAAGAAAATGTTCAGGTATGAGGCTCTGTAAATGGTCTATTCTTTCATTACCTGCCAAAATTTACAAAGAAAACATACAAGGTTTCTTTGCCTGCTTCTTAGAGATGCCTTGCTCAAAAAAGCCTCTCTCTTATGCATGAGTCTATGCAGTCACATAGAAGTTGAATGTAGCAAGTACAGCCACAATAAAAAAATTAATTAAGAAATACAATAAAAAATTAGTGCAAATGGATCCTCACTGCTGAGAGGCACACTCTCATCTACCAATAGCCTTAAGTTAATAGGGTACTGCTTTCCATTAGAAAAGACAACATGGAGAAAAATGTACAATTTATTATTTTTTTTATTCTAAAGCCACTTTAATTCCAAGTTCCATGGCTCCAAAAGCGTCCTATCTTTTTATGGATTTGGAACAGGCTGCATTCTAATTTCTTTTAATAGAAGAATAGACAAATGTGAGGTAAGAAAAAGCCACCAAATAAACAGTGTGTAAAGCAAATTAGAGTAAAAGGAGATTGATACGATTCCAAGATGGTGATACAGCAGTCCATGCTGAGTTTACAGTGCTTGTGGTTTATAGCATGTGCCATAATTACTTCAGCTTAGAGCTGAATTGACTTTGAAAATCCTGAAAGACTTACTGGGACTATAAAAAGTGATACTTTGACTTAAGTGAATTTTTTCCGAGAGGAAAAAGTTGAATTTAAAAATGGAATTTCAACTTGCAATGCTGCTTTCTGAGGCAGGCCAAGGAAAAATGTCTGTTTGGTTCAGCCACTTATTTTGATACAGAAACCATGTGCAGAGAAAGCTATGGTACACAGAAAAGAAGACATGAGCAGCTTCCATAGAAAATTGAGAAGGCATTTTTTATTGGAAAAGATTATTGATGCAATTAGTAGTTCCAGTTATTGTCTTTATGTAAGGACAGTGTTACAAGACAAAGAAGTCTGTTAAGCTCACTTGAAGTACAAACACAGAGCTAGTTGTGGCAGCTGCATAAAAATTATGGGACAATCTTCAAAGGAGAGCTGGGAAAAGGGTAATCAAACATTTCCAAGTTCAACCCCCTTCAGTTAAAAAAAAAAAAAAAAAGAAATTGCACCAAAATAAAAAGAGTAAAATAAAAATATTCCCCAAACCAGGTTGTTTGGTTTTTTTTTTTTTTTTTTTTTTTTTTAATTACCTCATTTGAAAAAAAAAAAAAAAAAAGGCTATCTCCAGCTTTGATTTCTTTGATTTCCCTAACAAACCACAAATAGCCACATGCATATCACTGTAATGCATCTGAACATTACATAAAGCTTTCCCAGATAGATTTCAGCTACAGACACCAACAGCAGCCATTCAAAAAAATGGTGAGCTCTGATTGTTACCAGTGCATTGGAAAAAAACTTGGAGCAAGAGCATTTAATACCAAAGGTAATGTTCCTGAGGTGCACAATAACTCAAGAGGGGTACATGAGCTCTCTAATTTGAATAATAAATCAGTGGTGAACCTGCTACATATGATATTTCATGGCTCTTTCTGAGATATATTTGCTCTACACCTTGTTATTGCCAAACTGATCCACCATTCTGAAGGGTTCTGCAGAATGTCATAGATTAGTTTATCTGCCTCTCAATGTGATTTGTATTTCACCAATCTTCCCTAATCTCATGATGTTTTTGCCTGCTGTGCAGGTGAACATTTTTATTATTAGTATTAGCTGTGCTTGGGCTGCCTGCTTCCCATGTAATAGGTAACCATAACAAATACTTGTTATGGAGAATAAAACCTATATAAATGGTACAAAAATTTGATGTAGATAAGTATGGGGAGAAGTTACTGTGTCTTGATGGGCAAAGGAACTTTCTTTCCTGCACTGGGACCAGTTCAGCAGTGGGTGTAAAAGCTGTTTCTGTGGATTGCTTTGGAGTCCTCAGTCCATATGAGGCTTGAAAGGGTCTGAGCAATTAACTGAGAATTGGTAATGAAACAGCTTGGCCAAAAGTCCCATCTTTTGCACATTTCTGTTGCTAAAGTGCTTTTGAGCAGCTGATGCAGGATGAATGCCTGGGCTCAGGCAGAGCTGGTCACACCAAGAGTTAGCAGAGCATGAAGTGGCCAAGCTACCCAGTCCAACATGGACCAGCAACCAGTGTCACCCTTCCTCAGGTCCAGAGCTCCTCCATCCAGGACCATTCTCCATCCAGGACCATTCTCCATCCAGGACCATGCTCTCTCATCCTAATTCTCTTTCCTTATCCATAATTTCAGCTTTTTGTGCTCTCTAGGGACATACACACCTCTTGCCTCCTTGGAAGGGCTGCCCAACTAAATCATTACCCACTCTTTGTTCTTTTTCTTCCAGATCCTCAATTTAACAAGATGGGCAAATATCTCTTATCAGGTAATTCACAGGCTCACTCAAGACTGAGCAATACTGACTTAGCACAGTTTTCCCCAAAAGCATTAAATGAACTTGCTAGAGCTCATTACAGGCTCTTAAGAAACCTGAGGAAAAGTATCTGAGGGAGCCACACTTGTGAATAAAACCTAACTCTGAATCTGCAATGCAGTTGAACAATTACACATCTCACCAAATAAATTTCAATAAACTAAATGTTAACAACATTACATTTACTTTTGGAACACTCAAGCTTGTTGAGCAATACTGCTTTCCTTTTCCTGTTAAGGGCCACATATCCGAGAAGAAACTACATTTTTCACTCTCAAAGCCTGTCATAGGAATAATGGGATTACAGTATTTGAGATAATTTATATAAAATTTTAAAAATATATTTTTTTTTCTATAAAAATTATATTTTTTAGTTTGCACAAAGTTCTATACTTTACTAATATACTTGCATCTGTATACTCAAACAAAAAAGCTTTCATAATACAATGCATTCAGATTTGTGGAAATTCAGATTTATTTACATGAAATCACAACTATATTATTCTTACTAACTTAAACTGAAAGAAAACCTTCATTTAAGTGACTTAATCATGCCCAGAAAGCATGTAATAAAATAATGACCTCTATTACAGATCATAAGTAGCAATCAAATCTCTACAAAATAATGATCAAACCAGATAATAGGTCTGATTACATTCAAAATCCTGTGCTTCTACTCTGTTTTATTTCCAAAGTGTGAAGTAGAAATTGACTTATGAGAAGATGCTGGGCCAACAATAGAGGGGAGTCTAAGTACATTGAAGAATGCCAATTAAGTCTGGAGGAAGTCTAAATTGGGGCAGCTTACCTCTTCTTCCAGACCCCTCACTGTGCCTATCATACCACTTTAAACCCCCTTAAGACTCACATAGACATGTTCACTGAGATTTACTTACTTAGGTGAATTAAGTAAGGTGTAACTTCCATATTACCTCTAAATATGATGATAGAATATAATATTCTGAGAGGTTGGAAGAGAATAGCAAATGAAGAAAGAGTAAAGTAAATGAAGAAAAGCAGCAAAGTGGAAAGAGAAAGAAACTACAGCAAAAAGGCACCTTCCCAGTGACCTTTTTCTGGTTTGGCAGCATGTGAGGTGTGCCAGTACAGCCCATGGGGCAAGCAGCCAGTGGAGTTTAATAGATTCCAGTGTTTCAAAAGCTGATTCCACCAGGACCTCTTAAGCCTGTGTCTCCCAAGCCTTTGGGATGTACTAAAAACTCTTTGACCTGCAATCATGTATGTGACAAATCTGCATGTTGGGATCTTTTTTTGGTTATGGTTTTGTTCCTTCTGCTTTTCTTTCTGACAGAAGCATGAAGTATTGACATGCTAAACTCTCTCAGCCTTCCATGAGAGAAATATAAGATTAATTCCTCCATATTTCTGCATTTATGAATCAGCAGCTCTGGTTTCATGATTCATTTGTCAGTCTTTACATTTTCAGGTCAACACTTACTATCCCAATTGCAAGAGTCTAGTCTCCCTTGAAATATTAAATCCCAGATACTTAAGATAAAAGGCATAAAAGGCATATCCTTATGACAAAGAAGATAGAGATGTAAGCCTCTCTTTTTTGGTCCACTCTGGCTGAAACCAGCTAGCTCTGGGGCAGATGTAATTTAAAACTACAATAACTGCTACTAAGCATTGTATTGTTAGGAAGACTCTTCTTTCCAAAGGGTTCTTGATTAGATCCAAACACCTGACATTTGCAATTAATATAGGATGCAATTTCTACAATTTTTTAAATTATTTTTTTATATAATAGAGCCCTACACAGGTTATCTGCCAACTCCCTCAAGAGGTACTGAGATTGCCTTATACTCATCTTTCCTGTAACCACCATGCCACAATTTATGCTGAAGAGGAAGAAAGTCCCTTGTTCACTTTGTTCTGGAATCCCTTCTAATGGAATCTACTCTGCAAAGTCTGATCAGGGACAGGGAACAGAGCAAGCATGACTACAGCTTCATTGTCAAAGGACAGGGACTGTGTACACACTTTACAGAGATAAACTTCTATCCACAGAATGTGAGAGATCTCCCATACCACCCTAAAATACTGTGTCTGCATTTGGGAACAGTCACCCACTGACAGTATTATCAATGGCTTTTGCAAACTTTTCATTTCACTATCTTCATTCAGTATAAAAAAGCATGGGTGTGTTCACTCAGTAGCTGTACAGATCCTACAGTAATAACAACCAAAACATACCTCAGACACTGCCCTGGTGACCCATGATGATGTGAACAGGTTGTTCTAAATTCCTAACCTGTTAAAGGAAAATTAAAAGCTTCTCATTTTGCTAACAGAATGTTTTGTTTGCTCATTTGCTTCACCTCAGTACAGTCTCAAATAATAGCCTAAAGCCATTCAAACAGTCCTCAACAAACCTGAATATCTGTTCTGATCCCCACATTTGCAAACTAGAAATATAACTAAAAGTCAAGTGCTGATTAATAGTGACATCAAAGGCAAGGCATTAAGAATATGTTTCATCAGTAGAATGAGGTTTGTGTGGGCTAGACACTGAATTTCAATCCATTGCTGTAGATGAATAAAGTTTGCAGGTTACAAAGAGCCAAGAGAGAGTGTACAGAAAAGGCAGAGAGAGCACAGAAAGGCACCTCATGCTAAGTTAATAGAAGCAGCTTTAAAAACTTATTAACAGCATTGTTGAAAATTAAATAGAAGGGAAGTTTCTCTATAAATGTCAGGCAACTGCTCCATCTGCAATCCACCCTCTAGGCAGAGGAGAACAAGACCTGGTGAGATTCAAAGTCTGAGAGAGAAAGATGGTACAGCATCTTTTCTATCCACTTAATATTAGCTTAAATAGCATCTTACTTGATGGAGATATATATCTATAAACAATGCTTTGGAAAGGTGTTATCAGTACTTAGAAAGGGCTCTGGCAATGAGTGTGAATCCACAGATATTCAGGTAATCAGTTGCTTGTGGGGAGGGCTGATGTGAGCTAATTCTCTGAAAAGAACTTATAGACAACTCTGGGGAACCAGAATTGCACATTGCTCCTATCTAATACAGCAGTTTAGCACTAAAGTTCCAATTGTACATGATAATTGAGAGTTATTTAATAATTGAATAATTACTAAGTAACAATTTAATAGCATACTTTGTTTACAAATATCTATACACAATGTGCTCTTTAAATACCACTAACAGCATTAATTTGCTTGTCAATACTGTTCTTTAGGAAAGTCATGTGGCACTGGAGTATCTGCTACAAAGCAGTTGCAGCCTTATGAACTCAGCCTGAAACATACTACTATACATATTGATTCTGAGTCTAAATATTGTCACATTGCATAAAATTATCAATTTAATTTCTAAAACTTTGTCAAAATAAATTTGGTAATTGAAGTTTTAAAAAAATTATCTAGATGCCTTATTAACTACATTTGTTTACTATATTTTTTACTACATTAACTACTATTTAATTTGTCTAAAATGAAAAGAAAATCAGATTCCTCATATTCTACAGTAACTGTTTCTGTATTACTGCCAGGTATTGTTACATGCATGCAACACAATATGCATACTTATCCCTCAGATAATATTCATAATAAAATAGTAACAAAAAGCCTTAACAGCAGCTCAGCAAAAAGGTCTAGAATGAGAAAAAGGCAGATTAAACAGATGTCAAACAAACAGAGTCATTTTGTCAAACAAAATGAGTCTTTATGAGTCAAGATCTGGACTCAAGGCTGATCTAGGTTTTCTCCCAAACCTGTAAGATACAGAATCCTTCCCTTTGTGAATGAGATCCAAATATCAGGCATTACAGCAAAGACTCTGCAGAAATGGTTCACACTCCTGAGCAATTTTTCAAAACCTCTTTCACATCTAGAGTGGATCTGTTTTCCTTCATGCTTTGAGGCATGGGAAACCATGGGGCATGCTTATCCTCAGAGAGTTGGCCCCATCCCCAGCCATGCAGAGCTCACATGATGATCTCTATAGGGCTGGGAGGGTGAAAGGCTCCTCTCTGCTTTCTCTCTGGCCTCTGTAAGGCAGCACAGTGAACTGAGGATACCTTCTGAGGTGGCTTTTATGTGCCACAGAAACTGAGCAATTAGGGAATCTCTCAATAAGAATACAGATAACAAACATGGTGGGGAAATTCAGCTTGATACCCCTCCTAGGAACACACTTGAGCAAAGCCCTGCAGCTGGGGCAGGTATCAAAAGCTACCACAGAGTGAGTTAGTAGAGAAGGGCTAAAAATAAATGGCCAGACTGAAAAAATGCTGAATAAAATTTCCCTGCAAGTCTCTGCACAGACAGCAGAGGGCTGCACGATTTCTGCAGCGTGGGAAAGGTTTGATGTGACACAAGGCACAACTGAGCCTGTGCCTGATGCTGGGAGGGCTGCAGCTCAGCTCCAGGCTGGAAAACAGCTCATCCCAGATACAACAGGGCAGCATTGGCCAAGCAGGAGCCATTTGGCAGGAAAGGAGTGATGTGGGCAGGTCTCACATGGAGTGATTGAACCTTGAACCTTGCAAGGCAGGCTTGGCTTGCCCCATGCCCCTTGCTTTGACAAAATACAGGGCAGGGGAGATGGAGCCAAATTCCCACCTGGGCTGATTGTCCCTTGTTTCCAATTGAGAATAGCCTGATTAAGATGATTACAACTCATTCCTGGTTCCCTGTTTTGTCCAGTGTCCACTCATCATGGGCAGAAACCCTTCATGATGAGGGCTCACAGCTTTCATGAGCACTGGAAACCTCAAACCCAAACCACAGGCTAGTATATGGTCCCTTTTGGACCTCTCCTCAGTACATGAGCCACTATTTTTTGCCATTTTGCCTTCAAGGAAGACAAGGTAGGAGATATTAGGGTTCTCAAACTTAATCTCCCTCCCCAGAGTCACTCCTAAAGCAGCTCCAGCCTGTTTGGGGCAGCCTCATTTTCTATCTGCTCTACTCACAGGCTTTACTCTCAACAGCACCAGTAATTAGTCCCTACCTTACCCCACCTTTTTCTCTTGTCTGGGTTCTACATTTGTCATTTATGTGTCTCAGTGAGTGATGCAGCTGCTGTGTTACACACAGGGACAGTGACAGTGCTTGCTCTGAAGGTGCAGCACAGACCCTGCTCTGTCAAATGCCTGAGCACTGAGACACTACAGAGCTCACAGCAACCCCTGCCATGGGGTCATGCACTATAAACATCCAACAGAGAAATGCTTGGAGAACAGTGATACTGAGATATTGAAGGGTGATAGTTCTGGAGAAACAAATTACCCCCCAAAGTCTTTATCATTTCCTGCCTCATACACTGAAGCATCAAGACACAGAATAGCCTTACCAACTGTGAGGGAGATTTGGGGCTTTTGGGGCTATTTTGCTCAGAGACACCAAGTCTTGAGAGAGATAATACACTTTATCAGGCCATACAAGAGAACTGGAAAAAGGAGACACATTCTCCAGAACACAGGACCTATATGAGGTAATTTAGTGTTTTGATCCTTTGAACATCATCACTCTTGGCTCAGTTTGAGCACTGCATCTTTCCAAAGGTACTAATTGGTTTGGCTCTGTACAACATGAGTAAGAATATGGCAATTGAAAATTTAGTCTTGACTAGAACGCTGAGGAATGAGTAATATACCTCTTTTCCACTAATTTCTAATTAAGTATGGCAAAGGAAAAGATAGGTAGGTTGCCTTATTCAGGAACAAGTAGATCCTCCAAGCAATAAATTTGTGGTATGGCTGTTTGGCATTTATGTCTAGCCTAGAAATTTGTACCAATTATCTCACCATTACTGGAACATGGTACATCACAGATTGCATACTTCAGGCATATAATTTCAAGGGCAGGAAAGGCATATCAAAAGCATCATTTTCTAATTCTGTAGATGAGGGTTTGTTTACACAGCCTTATACTATTTCAGATGATTGGAGGCAAGATCAGTAGAAAAAAATTAGCTTTACTATAGATAACGTGAGCCTTGCCAGGCCTATTTCTTAAGGCTTATATTAATGTCAATACAAGTTTCAAGGGACTACCCATAGGATACTCTTGAAAATAAGATGTCACATTTCAATGAATTTAACCCAAGGCACTATTTTATAAGTGCACACTGTAAATATTAAATAAATTTGTCTACTCCCTTGTAGCTGCAGCTTATTGTTTGAGAAATATTTCAACTTAAAAACTAAAAACTGTGAAAATTTTGGCATGTGCCAAAAGAATTTTAGAATTTTGACATAAACTGTGATCTAATTAAACAATAAGACCTGACAAAACAGTCACCACTGTCTGATAATGAACTCCTGGGGCAGTTAAACATACCAAAGCAAAGCAGAACAGACTGAGAAGGTCAGCAGCAGCACTAAGAAACCTTTTACAAGATGTCTAATCATTCTTGTAGCTCTCTCTTTCTTTGTTTTATATTTCTTGCATTTAAAAAATAAACACACACATAGAAATGTAGAAAGATGTTGTTCTGATTTATCTGCATCTATAAAAACTCCAAGCTATAAATAAATAATCCTAGTCTGACTGGCACATTATTTTGCAAACTTCATCAAAACATAATTATTGAATTATTGAATACCAACATACTAGGCCTAAAAAAAATGTGATGGAGACAGACTGTACATGGTAACTTACAATTCTGCTGGGTTGGGTACCCATTTAAAAGGGAGACTAGAATGTACAGCTCTGCATCCTCTGTCACATATAAGAAAATGGTTCAAATTCAGAGTCTCTAAATGGGTTGCTCTGAGCTAAGCTATTCACATACACTGTAGGATTTTCAGGCATCTTGCTAACAAGGAGTGAGAGTACCTAACTTCAGTGAGTTAAACTGTGCTCCTATAATAAAATGAAGGATGCATTCACAGCTTAGCTCAAGGTTCTTGTGTGCTATACCTAAGTTTACAAAAGTGCAAAACATACTTCCATGGACAGCTTCCTTTTCATCCATGACAAAGGAGAGCAGTGTTTAAGGCACAGAACTAATCTGTGGAGATGTTTATACAGCTTATTTTTATAATGCAGTTAAGTAACTGGAAACACAGAACATGCATCTTCTCACAGCTGAGAGAAATACAGCACCTCTCTTTACAGACCATAATTCCCTTTTGTTATCTGCTGGTGCTTTCAAAGACCACTGGTTAACAAGTGCTACATACAACATACCCCAACAAATTACACTATAAATTTGATTTCTGAAGCCAATTAAAAGTTTACATGTAATACAAAAAGGTAATTCCTTGCAGAAAGGTAGTGGGCATGGCCTGGCATAAAGTCTCTTCCTAATTTGGAGAAAAAGTCCATGTAAATTCATATTTGTGCATATAGTGAACTGCATGTAACTTGCTCTGTAACATCCCTGCAGCATGGCAATTATTACAGTAACCTTATTACATTCACCCCAAGTCTAGGATTTCCTGGATTCCATAAAATTAATCCCAACATACTAATTTTTTTTCTAATTAAGAAAATCAGTGTACACGATATGCAAAACTTGATCCTATTTGCTTTTGCCTACATAAAAAGGATTCAGTTACCCCCTTGTCCTCCAAAACATTTTGGTTTATTTTTCAGTTTTTAAGAGCTGATGCTGTGCTTTCCTGCTGACTTCCATTGGGGTTTCTGCCTGGCTTAGTCTAAATACTCTGGATGCTGGACCTCTCATGCTATGAGCTACTTCAAAGGACAGAACTAGAAAAGGGATTGCTTTTCGAAAAAGCACAATATCAAGGAGAAAAGATAGCATTTTGAACTCATGATATCATGGACAAATCATAGAAAAAATCTATTAAAATGATAGATGGCATAAATTTAAATATAAAAAACCAGCAGAGGTGCTTTTTTTTTCCTAGAGTAGCTTTGAAAATGAACATTCTGTGTTTTGTTCAAATTTATTGCTAAAGCCTCTAGTTGAAAAGTCGCCAGTGAACAGAATCAAAGTAATCAGATTTTTACATTACAAGAACTAGTAAAATCTTGGTTCACAGCTATGATTTCCTAACGAAGCACCAGTACCTATAAATGAATATCATTTCCTGCCTCAAGGCTCCCCAGTGTTTTAAGTACAGTGCCCATTTATCCATCAGCAGTGACCAGATACTGTTGGATTATGATCTGCCCTTTGGAAGCAACATAAAGCAGGTCCATTTTTTAAGGTTTAATGTAGCATATAGTTTATTACAGTTCTTCTGGTCAAAGGATTTTTTCAATAAATATTCCAATATAACACAATCAAAACACAATTTTGATTTTTAGAGCAGACTTTTTTTCTGATCTACAATTGGTTGATTATATTATTAATCCAAACAAATATATGTGTTCAAGCAGTGTTTTGATTAGGAGACTGACAGTCAAGTCACTCAGTAGTAACAAATTTAAGCTAAAATTCCAGAACCAGTTCAAACCAAAATTATGTCAGCTTCTACCAATCTGTGCAAAGCCCAGTGTCCTGTTCAGTGGTGGCAGCAGAGGAATGAAAGCACCACAGCTGCCCAAAATGTGTGCTAGACAGCCAAGAAGCAAGTGACCAGAGTAACAGAGGAATGCACTGATTCAGCAGCTGCTAACAGCAAGGCTCATATGAAATCCCAACCACAAATTAAATTAATCTCCTTCCATCATCAGAAAACACCAAAGGAAGGCAGAGTGCAACGAGCCATGCTGAAACAAGAAAGTGTTATTTATATCTTCCAGACCCAGCCCTGGTGAATTTGGCCCTTCATCTATAAATTACCCATTTATGCCTTTCATAGGTATTTCAGGGCCAATGATTTGTAAGACAAAAAAGAGGGTTGAGACTCGTGCAATGGCTCAGTGCAGTTATGTGTTAACCAAAAGGTTCAGCCTTTGCCCTAAATTTTCTGGGCCAAATAATAACATTAATCAGAAAGCAGTTCATTGAGTTGCACAGATATGTTTGAAGGCTGATGGTAGTTCTCTGTTTTGTGGGTTTCAGTACCTCCAATAGCACAGTATGTTCCCAAGTAATATTTCCATGCATTTGTCAAGATTTGAGGATTTCTGGAAAGAAATGTAATGCTTGGGACCATTTTGTAGTTTATTATGTCCCAGCATCTGAGGTGTTAACTTGTTTCATTGTTGCTGTGAGTGGAATTCTGGCAAACAATGGGATTTTTAAATGATCAAATAAAAATAATAAAAAGCTTTCTTACATTGTAAACCATTCTACAGCATGCCTTTTTGGCATTTTGTAAATGTAAAAATACCAGGATTTAAAAAATCAGAAATAGTTTATAATTATATGGGTAAATTCATCTCAAAGAGCAGGTTCTCTGCCCAAGTTACAATTCCTAATAAACACAGATTTATACTAAAACTAATGAAAAATGTTAACCACAGAGGTATCAGCAGGCACCACTGTAATTATTATTGTGATTTGTTTATTGACAGCTAAAGCAAATTCTAGCAGACAGAAATGGAATGTTAAGAATAGCAATTGGACTATATTGAAGTACCATTAGATACTAACTAGCAAGAACTCTTAGGCAACTGTACTTCAAAAGCTTGGGAAAATATCCCCAGAAGGAAGACTTTTAGCCCATCCCTTTTCTTTATTTCCTGTAAGAGCTTAACAGGCTGCAAATATTTTCTGAGGAGCAGTCATTAGGGTGATGTAAAGGGCTGCAGCCTGCTCTCTGGTGCTTTGCTCAGAGAGAACCAGCTTACAAACAAGTTACCACAGGGTAACACAGGGTGTGAACTTGGGCTGCTCTCTCCTAATTGCCTGTGAGCACCTTTCATCCTGTGGTTACTGCATTACTTGTTTACCCTTTTTTCATAGAGAGGTAAACTGCCTTGAATGATGTGATTAGCTGAGGGGAGAGGGGGTGCAGATGGGCTGATTCTCTGAAGCAGCTGATGTGCTCTGGGTCCTCTCCCTGACCCCACAAGGGTCCCACAGCTCTTCCAGCACAAGTGACCCAACTCCAGCTGAGGGCAGTGACTCAGGATTTACATCACTGCAGCTGTGAGCAAACCCAAGCCCTTACCCTTCACCATACTGTATCATCAGTTTTTAAGACTAAGTCCTGATTGGAATCAGTTAAGAGATCAGCCTAAAAACCAATGACACAATATAGAGATAGCAGCAATCCTTCCTGTAGATCTCACATCTTTACTTTTAAATCTCCTCTCTTGGATAGGCCTGGCTTGTTTTGTTCTGCTCCTACTATATCTGAGTAAAATCAGAGATGGGCACAGAGTAAAAGATGGCACCTGGATTCCAGTTACCTGAAAGATCTGAAATTTGAGCTCAGGCCCTGATTTTAATTCTGACATGGCCCTAACATCACACAGATGTCCAGACCCTATGCTTGTCAATCCTCCTGAGAGCAGGAGAATACAAACTCCCTGCTAATGATGGCAAAGAGAAATGGAAATAATTTTCAAGAGATTTCCACTACTTTGCAAGACCAACTATTATCACTAGGAGATAAGACACTGTGGCAATTCTTAAGATAGGAAGCCTCACTCTGACCTTCAGTCCTCAAAGAGCTTCAGAGCAAGTAAACAACCTTCTGGACAGGACTTTCACTTTGGGGTCACACACACAAATGGGCAGTGTTCAGTTCTACATCTGTCTCCATAGTTGGAAAGAAGAGTATCTCATCAATAGCAGTCTCTCCATGTGTATCTTCCTGAATTCAAGACTCATGGATATCTTTCAGCAGAGTTTTCAAGTTCTTCCTGTTCCTTCCCCATGGCCATTTGCTGCTGCTCAAAGAAGCTGGTGTGTGGCTATCTCACTTGAGCACAGTCAGACTGGCTGACAGGTGGAAGTTCACAAATGTAATAAAAACTGCTAAGGCAATACAGCTTTCTTCAAATAAGTGCATTTAACTAGTTTTTAAAATAGCAGTACATTTTGAGACAAAAATACCACTGTCAAGGCCAGCTACAACTTCTCTGAGGTGAATAAGATTAAAAAGATTTTTGGCATTCCTGCCCTGGGGACCCCACCCCACAAGCATACCACAGCAATCTCCACCTGCAGCAGTGCAGGGCAGGCTGTGTGTGGAGGTGTGCACATGCCCACATGTGGTTTCTCAGCCAAAGTGGATTTAGAATCCCGTGGCTGAATTCTGTGCTCATTTACACCCCCTCTAATCCCAGCAAAATTAGTGGGATAGGAGGCATGTGAGGCAGCACAGAGCTGGCCTCCAGACTGTGTGATTCCATTCAATAAACACACTGAGGCACTTGTGCTGAATGAATGCTTTTACCTTCTCCCTTTAAACCTGATATTTTAGATATTAAGAGAAAATAATTACATCCTCCTCCTGGGAGGTTTATTTCAAATCCTTGCTAGGGCCCCTCTGTGGCCAGTGCTTACATTTTTCAAAATTGATTTTAGGCAGTATAAATAGTCTGAAGCTGCACGTGACATTTCCTCACCTGAACAATGACACACTATTGCAGAAACATTTCCCAATGCAACATGTGGGCTTGTTTTTTGGCATCACTTATTCATTAACCCTTTTGTCCTCTGCCAACAAGAGATACCTTTACCACGTGAACAAACTGATTACTGGCAATTAGAAGAGGACCTCAGATTGATATCTTAGGAGAGAGGCTCCTGCTTAGAAGGGATTGCACTCCTGTAACTTCACAAGTTACAACTTGTCAGCTAAACAATAGAAACAGATCATGCATGTGCCTTCAGCTAGTCCTAAAGGTAGACTAAAATACATTAGTTAAAATTATCTTCCTGGTATAGCTTGCACCTCTCGAGCTGCATGCACAAACACTCTCCATTGAGAAGCAAATCAAATTATTTTAGCTCTTACTTCACATGAAAACTGTTCGTTGCAATTCTTTGTTTAAGTGAGAGAAGAATATTTTAATTCTTGGATTTACCTAATGATTTCTATTTCTGACTCTTTTCCTGGATAGCTAATCTAGAGAAAAAATAATAAAAAAAAAAAAAAGATAATTGGTTTCTCATGAAATAGGCTTTGAATACTAGAGTTTATGTTTCCCTTAAAATAAAAATCAATATAAGTCTTTATTCCTAGGTTGGCACTCTAAGCCCATAAATGTTGGGTAAAATACCTGTACATGAAGAAAAACCTATTTATTAACTTTAATTACTGAAATCTGTGGATCAAAGGTGTTTAGCACATTATAACTTTTGGAGATAAAAATTATAACTTGGAGCATTTATGTTTGATATTTACACAGACTTTTTTTTTTTTTTTTTTTTTTTTTTCCTGCAGGTCACAGAGATTCTGTCCATCCTTTCAGTTTTTACCTTTTTATCCTGTTTCTATATATTTGTTTTTAAATCCTGGATATTATGAGGTGACAAAATGGTTATGGTGATTGATGTAAATACCCAAAATGTGAAAGCAAATAGTGCTATCCCAGCTGAGCACCATGACCAATAATAACTTGCCTAAAATCAACTTCTGAAGATGTGAGGCACTGATGAAACAGTACAAACTGTTTCATCATTCCACATCTTGAAGTCTAAGTCCAGCAGAAACATCTTAACTAACCTGGCAGAATCTGCAGGGCTCTTGAGGAGCTCTAATATTAGCAGCCCTCTTGCTTCCACCACATGCAGAACTGGCTCAGTACTTCAATTAAAATGTAATCTTAAAGGCAAATCCCCAAAGGCCAATTTCAGTAGAAAAACATTTCCACAGATTTTTATTGGCTCTAGACATGGCCACTGATACTCCTAGCCATGTCTTGATATGATTTTGGTCTGAAGAAGTCTGAATGCTTTAAATCCCTGAGCTTAAACTCCTTCCTATGAGCTGAATGTAAAGCACATTGGTGTGACTGTGCCCTGCACACGAACACACATCAGTAAGAACAGCAGTGACTGCCCTTTTCTAAAACATTTGTCTATTGATTTTGTTACAGTATTAGTTACAGCCATATCTCCAGTCTGTGCTGTAAATCTGTTGCTGTTTAAATGTTTAAATGATAGTATAAAACTCAGATCATATTGATGCTGTGGGTAAATGATGTTTTAGCTCAGTGAGTTGCTGGAACAACACTTAGCCAACTCTCTGAATGACTGCACTTCCTAGACATTTTGTACTTCAGGAATATGAGCAGAGTTTCAGCCCATGGTTTTCTAACATTACAGTTTGAAATGTTACAGTAGCAGCTTAGGAAGAGTCCCTTGCTTCCACAGTAAACTTTTCCAATGAGTATTTCAGTTTGTTGGCTGTATTTCATCAACATTTGTGTGCACATACACACACATGCATGCACACATTTCATTGCTTATTTATAAAGCACAGGGTGAGAATATAATCATAGTGTATCAAAAAGAATCCAGGAGAAAGAGCAGTAAAGCATGTAGCCTGAAAACCTTCCATCAAACATCCTGAAGTTGCTGTGGTTGTTACACTGACCTACATGAGTTGTTATTGCCATTTGGCTCTGAATTATTAACAATCAGTGGAAAGATTTAGCACCCTTTCAACTCCAGCTTTGTCTATATACTCTAAGATAGAAAGTTTACACTCTGTGCTAGTTAGAAAACATCTGTGAGCACCCCAGCACTCTGCTTCTAGTGGTAACCTTGTTAGTGCTCCACAGAACTGCATGTAACCACTCAGCATGACAACCTTTTGCCTTTCTCTTTATGAATAATTTTGTTTTACCACATCCATTTTCGTGTGTTCCTCAGTACAGCACGCGACCACACTTATGAGAGTCCCCACCAGAGAATTATTCCTCTTGTTATCCTTAATGGTGCTAGGTACTGCCCTCCCTGCATTGTAAGCTTGGCACTTTTCAAACCCCATTCACTAGGGGCTTCTTCCCTTTATTTTCTTTAAAATTCCAGCAAACAACTTCACAGATGACAAAATAAAGAGGATATGTATATCAGAAGCAAATTTATCAGAACAAATGGAAGAATTTCAGGTGATTGTGGGATGAAAATGAAATGAAAGCTGAACTCTGTAACTTCGATGTAATGTTTTATGTGGAAAGCTGTAATTTTTCAACCAAAATTTTAATTTTCTCTTGAATGACAAATGAGAACAAAATTGGGACCTATCCACAAAATTTTATTTGTCCCAGTTACCAATTTAATTACCACATAAATTGGTAAGTTGCAAAAAGGGTAGGAAAAAAGACTCAACATAGTGCTTTACTTTTATTAAACTGACAAAAAGAACCAGAATTTGAGAGGGAAAGTATTCCTACTTGTGGTGGATTGTCATATCTCTAAATTTGGTTTTATTGGAAAATATCATGAACTGCAGGGCATGCTTTAAAGTTCCCAGGCATGTCATGGAGAGTTGCAGGTGGGGACAATGATCCAAGCTCCTTCCTCTTTGCTAAGCTAATAAGGATGATATACTTTGGGAAATTGAGGTGATGGGGAAAAGGTTCTTCAGCAAAGTCATAATTATAAAAACAATGACTCATGAGGCACAGATGATGACATTACACTGAAAGACCAGAAGATCTTGAGTATAAATTGGCTGGGCTGCTGGCAAAAGACAAGCTCTTACTTGAGAAAGGTCATATTGCAAAGGAGTCAGGCCATGGGAATATTGTCCCTTCAGTGCATAAGTGTCATCTCAGAATGATCAAGGAATTAGTCTTGAATTATCCATCACATCTCTGACCAGGTGAATTTGGTAAACTGATTCAAATAGGAAACTAGGTCTCAATGCCTTGAGATTGATCACAGTTCTGTCAGTAAAAGCCACTCCACACAAGCTAACTGCAGGCAGAGTGAGCCTCTGAGAAGCTTCTTCATGAGAAGGAAGCCAAGTGGTCAGGAAGAGATTCTGCTGGGGTAAAAATTTGTGTAGCAGAAAGCTGAGAATGGCATTCAGGTCAATTTTCTGTATAGCTAAAGGCTAACTGTTGAAGGCTTCCTCTATTTCATGGCCTGTTAATGCTCTGGGAGGCCCAGGAGCAGTGAGATGGCAGCACTGCAGGGGATGGAGGGGCATTTATCTCAGGACAAAGTGGGACAATGATGATATGCTGAGACATCACAAGCAGCTATGCACAGGGACCCAAAATAAATTGTTGACAACAATAATGTACACCACATAGAAAATGTGAACCTTTTAAGCCAAGAGCAAAACCTAAAAAAAGCAAATGAAACACCAGTAAAATCAAAAATGCCAAGAAAAAGGAAAAAGAAGTGTTGGGTGACTGAGATATAATGAATAACAATCAGACTGTCTAAATGCTCTGAAAAGACTAAGGTTATTTACTAGAAGGGAGATGAACAAGATGAGGATATATTGAAAGCATGCTGATGAATGACAAAGTAAATCATGTTTTTGTTATCATGAAAAATAGCAAAAAAAAATCCTTAATCAAGTTAAAAGTTGGAGAATTCAAAATATTTGGTACCATTTATAGCCACTGGACATACATGGCACCAAAAACTTTCCAAGATATAAAACTCATGCAACTTCTACAGAAGCAAACAAAAAAAGCCAGTTATCAGAACTGAGTTTTAAAAGCACTGTTAAAGGAATAACAAAGTACTTTCTTCCAAATTTAAACCAATCTCAGAACATTATGTATTATCAATGCATTGAATACTGTAAGGGAGAAAAATCATCCCACACCTTCCTAATGTAGGACAAATGAAGACACTTGTTATCTCAAGTGTCTGCCATGGATCACTGTCAAGAGACAAATCTAAAGTCCTTTCCAGAGTGCATTTCTTTGTTTTGATTGTATTTTTTTTTGCATTTGCCAAGCAGGCAGGTCAACACAGCAGAATCAGTAACTAGCTAATAGCAGGTGAATGTTAAACTATCTGCTGTCACTAAATAATTATATATTCACTATGCTCACAATGGAGAAGGTGGTTATTTTGCTACACAGACTATAATTCAGACCCTCCCTTGCACTCTTCTGGCTGTGAGGAACAGTCCTCCAAGTGCTGCAGATGCTGGTACTTCAGCCCCTCACAAAGACTGTTTCTCACACACATGAGGACTGGCTTAGCTACATCACACAGAAGAACTCAGTGCCTGCACTGCACTACAGACTTGGTTTGATTTGGTAAGAAAGCTGCTAGTCACCTTAGGACCTCAACTTCAAGAATATAAAAATGAGTGCTGCAATATTTTGAAACATGCTTTTCACTGTAAATTCCCAAATAATATGCTTCAAGAGTCATAAGAGAAAAATAGTTGCCAAAATAGTAATCTTTCTATAAAATTACCTTAGAAATTCCATATGGTTCAATGTCAGGTTTTGTACAGGAGAATCCAAAATCTGCTGCAGTCATGTAAAGGGGACATCTGGACCTTTTGCTCACACTCCACAGCCACACATTTATTAAAAATAAGTAAGCCTATAGTTTGTTGAATTTCAAAGAAAAAAAAATCATAATACAAAACAAGTGAAACTAATGTAGATAGAGTTGCTTGAGTTTGGAAGGAGGAAGAAAACAATTACTCAAAACATAAACCATCCTGGTCATCTCAAAATGGACAAACACTGAAACCAAAAGTGATACATTCAACATTAGCATCTGTAAGTAATTCACTAGAATATATAGCAAAGGTGAGGAACATTATTAACTAAAATCTACTGAGGATTTCTCAGACTACAACATGCCTCCCTGAGAGAACATGTGTGAAAGCCTGGCTGCACAAGATATGGAAGGTTGAGACAGGTACATCATCATCAACACACTGGGGCTGGGCTGTGGGGACTCAGACTTTGAGCAGCTCCTGGAATGCAGTTGTAAGAGCAATTCAGAATACACAGCAGCTTGCAATCAGACAAAGTATGTACTATTTAGCACTACAGAAAAGTTTAATTAATACCAGCAAATTTCATGATCCAAAGGCAGTGGCAGTCACCAAGTATTCTATAGAGCCATTATTTTTCTGAACAAGTAAGAAAGGGTTATAAGGAATTTTTGAAAATTAATGACTAGGATGCTTAAATCATTGCTTCCCTAGTAGAGCAGAATTCAACTTCTCAGTAAAACTTTAAACAGAGTTTAAAACTGGCCATGCCTAAGACAAAAAATTGGTCTATTGCTCTCAGTAGAAGAAGGAAAAATTGGAATTCCTTCAAGAACACCACACTGCCTCTGGAAGATTATCCATGGAAGGTTTATAGATTATTTGCACAAAACCTTGTTACATAACAGGCCACAATGAAAATCAGATGGTTCAGCTCCTACCTTAGTCTTTATCCAGACTGATAAAATTAAGTTTTAAACAATTTTGATGTGAAAACGTCCATAAGAAAACCATAGGACTTAAGTGTCCTATGGTGGGAATTCTAACTTACTGTGATATATTTTTCTAAAGATATTGAGAGATCCTTGGATCAAAAGCTCTGTCCATGCATATTGTATAACTGTATGTTAATAGCAATTAAAACCTGTTTGGGTAAAAGAATTTTTCTTGTTTGCATCCTTAACTGAGAGAACTGCAGGACTAAGCAATACTAATGCCTTCAAAATTTCAACAGAGAGAATACAGTTTGCCCCTACAGTGTCATCCAAGTGGTACACAGCAGCATACAAAAACACATGTATTTCTAAGTTTTAAATATATGTCAATTTACAAACTGAAGTATTTTCCTTCTTTCAAATGTGTAGGAATATAGCCCATTCATAAATAAACTATTCAAAGATTGTACTGGGACTCAGATGTACACTAGCCACCATCTCTGCAAGACAACTGGCCTGCTTGGCATCCCCAGTGCTCTGCAAGTGGCTCAGATACCTCTAGGAAAATAAAAGCAGCATCTGAGAACATTGGGGAATAATGAGCAGTGATCTGCTTGTTATGAAGTGTATTAATCATATGGCTTGGAGGAGAGGCAACAGATGACTTCATTTAACAGCATGGCTGCAGTGACTCACTGCCAGGAATGGAAAGAGGTGACCAAGCTGATTGGCTGACTCTGCATTCCAACACTCCTAACCCTACCAGAGTGCCTTGGCATCTCTGCCATCCTGGGCCATGTGCAAACACATTGTGCTCACCTTTCCCCCAGGGCACAAAGAGCAAAAAAGGCCAGTATTTCCTCTTGACCACAATCATTGACCTAAACCATGACAGGACAGGAGACATGAGAAGGAGGTGATGGCCAGTCCATTTTAAAGCTCTGATTTGCTTTGTCCATGATGCTCCATATTGCTGACACAGGCAAGAGCTAACCAGAGATGGAGAAAACTGATTTCCAAAGCAAACAGATCTATCCCTTGGCCTCTCAGGAGGAGTTGGCTATATATCCTGGAATGCCTAATGTTCAGAAAATTTATCTTGGTAAAGGCTCAGGAAAATGTATGCTTTTATTTTACCCAAAGTAAAAATATCGGTCAATGTGAAATTAAAAAGTGAAAATAATACTCCCCCTTATAAAAAAATTCCAGCCTCCTACACTAACTGTATCTTGTGGATGTCTAAAACAAATAACATGAATTTTATGTACATTTTTTTTCCTACTAACATTTTATTGTTATTTATAATGTAGTACAGAGAGACTTTTAAGAGGGAAAAAGGCAAGTTCCAATAACACACCAAAGCATTTAGAAAAGGCTGTGGTTGCAGAGGGCACAGACCATGCTACCTTCCTCTTTCTTTCAAGGTGAGTAACAGAAAACAGCAGGCAAGTAATCCACATCCTTTCTGCTGCCACTGAGGCACACAGTGGCATAGAAACATATTTCAGATAGTCACCTTTTCACACCTCATATTCTGATTCTAGCAAAGAACTAGGTCAATAGAACACAGAAGTAGCATGTGTAGATCATCATTAATACAATGATAGCAAACAATCAAAAAACCCCTGAAACACAGTAGTCTGTGTTTGGCTCAAAAAGCAGTAACATGGAGAAGGGTGAGCAGCCTGTGTGATAGTCCTGTAACATAACAGAGTTCTGAGCTTAAGCCAAGAACCAGTAACTGCACTTTCTGGAAAGGTGAAGCTTGTAATCATGGTTTTAAATCTCTGACCAGTACCCAAGATATGTTTGAGATGTACAAATGCAATTGTTCATGACACTTGTTGAATACAGCAGATTTTATGCCTGAGCGTGTGATTGATGTTAGTCAGTTAATCCTTTAGAATTCCCATAAATTAGCTCTTGAGACTTCTCTTCAGTAGAGTAATGGGTAGTTTGTTATTCAGATTTTACAGTTATTGACACCTGACAACCTTTTCTCCTGCCAGTGTTGTCTACTACAGTCTTAATCAGGAAAAAAAATCAGCAAGACCTCCTCCCAGCCTTGAGGATAATGGACTTGAAAGCAAAAGCTCTGGTGTCTCATTTCAAATCCAGTGACTGTCCCTGTCATCTCTCAAGGAATACCTGGTCATGTGGACTTAGATTAGACATGGATTAAGTACATTACAAAGCTAGCTCTGTAATACTGCATACAGAAAATGATGGGCCTACATCAAGCTAGCTTGAAGATTCAGCTGACTGTCTAACACCCCAGGCTGGGGTGTGAGGAGCTCCTGTCATTCCACTGGGTGATGGGACTGAATTCTAAATCATGGCTCCATTATATTTGAGAAGTTGTGGCAGTCCAGTAAATTTCCCACTGGATGAAAAAAGGGATGCCCCACTCCTGGAAGTGTTCAAGGCTAGGTTGGGTGGGGCTTTGAGCAACCTGGAGTAGTGGGAGGTGTCCCTGCCCTTGGCAGTGGCATTGGAATTAGATGATCTTTAGGGTTCCTTCCAACCCAAACCACTCTATGGTTCTGTGATATACAATGAACAATTGTTTTCCCTCCAGTACAAGACAATATAACCATTGCTTAGCTCAAGTTGTTTCAGTAAATGCAGGGTACTGAAGCAAGTTTAGATTGAATTAGTTATATTAATGCCCAGAGCTCTCAATCATGTTTCCACCATAATGCCCTTAGAAGTTTTATGTTTGTGTATTAAGCCAGAAGCTCTTTCACAGATCTGCTTTTTTAGAACCATAGTCAAAATAAAGACATTAAAGTAATAAAGGACTGGAATCCAATAATAATATGTTAATTCCAATACCACAGAATGGTAAAATTCCTTCACATTTCAGCAAACAATCTTTCTTACTTTCTTAGGCTATGATGACTAAGGCAGTCTCTGAGGGGGTGGAAAGGCATGTAGGAATGTTCTGGGTTGCAGCTTGTTAACCATTCCAATGGAAGCAGCTTACTGCCTCTAATGAGCTCACTGTTTTAAAACAAAGATATTGCACCAACTGTAGAGCTTGCTGGTGCCACCAATTAGTGAAAATATAAGCTTGGTTATTGTTCCTTCTAAGGTAAAACTGTCATTTGAGAGCATCAAAGCCACTCTCATTGTTGCTGAAAGCACACTTCACTGTACCAGCTCTGTGCAAAATTATCCAGAGGATGGAAAAATAGAAATATATAGTCTATTAAAAATCATGCTATGACTGCTGCTATCCAGATGCAGTTGTTAGCTCTACTCTTCTATGAAGGGTCTTTTGCAACAAATGATTCTATTTAACATAAATGATTCTATGATTCAATTTCCTTAAGCATGAAAGCTTGTAAATGTGTGACTTTTATATTGGACTGCCTGTCTGCAAGGCATAATGTTTGATTTAGTGCCTTAGTTTAACATTAGATAACCAGGAAAAAGAAGAAGATGGGAGATCCTGATACAGAGTCACACACATCAACACCACCTTTCTCATGCAACAGTGAAAGTCAGTCAGACTATGAGGGTGTTACTGGAACCAGTAGGAACATGATGACCATGCTACATCACTGCACAACTTGGTGAGACACACAGAAAACTGGGAAGCAGCTCAAGGGTTTAGGAGAAAAGCACCTTGAGAACCTGGATAACAGGGAAGAAAGAGAAGAAACTCTGAAATACTACCAGGTACAAGCTCAGAAAGCAAAATAACTAAGGCAAAAATAAGTGGCAGGCTCTGTCAGAGCCATTTTTAACCCAAAACTAAAGAGAATGAGAAAATGAATTAGAAACACATTGGGTTGTGCTCATATGACAAACTAAAATCTCCACAAGAAAAACACATATGGGGTTTGTAGCTTGTTTAGTTCCTAAGGGTGCAAGAGAGGCAGTCCTGATTGAGAACCTATAACTGACCATGAAATTCTTAGTTCTGCCCCCAAGGAAGAAGTAGAAATCACAACATTAAACAGCACTTTCCCTCTTTGAGGCTGGAGCTATTCATTTACCCCCTGGTACACACATACTTTCCTTTATTGTCTGATCAGACAGGTCACTCAACCTAGGAAGTGAAAAGAAGGCAAAATCCAAGAAAGCTTGGCCTTCTGTACAGAAAATACATAATATTTACTTAGGAAGTAGCTTTCTGTAAGTAACCTATATCCCCAAAGGAGATAACTTCTACATCATAATTTTGCATTATTGCACGATTTGGTAATTGACATTTGCTTTCATTTTACAAGAAGGTCTGGTTTAAACCAAACAACATCTGAACCATCTCAAACTGCTGGAAACTACTGGTCATTGGGAATCCTCCAATGATATTTGCTTGTCAAAAATGCTGCTTTATCAAAATCTAGAAATTGTCCCCAGGGTATTTCAGCCAACATCTGGTGACATCCTGTCTGTTAGGCAGGTCTCAGTGTGACTGGCTTGTTGCCAGCCTGTCTGCTGAGCTGTTGGAAGCCCAGTTTCCCAGACTGGGAATGTCCTTCCACTGAAGTTCTCAGTACTGCTCCTTTTCTGGAAACCTTGCCAACCTCAGTCAAACCAGAGCTTTGGGATCAAGGACCCTTGCCTCATGCCTGGCTTGCACTGTAGCTTGTATTTATCTGCAGGGTGGTATCTATCACACTGAATCCCAAAGCTTTCAGATTCCCACTTCTGATCTGTTCAGGCTTCAACAGTGCTCCAAAATCTGGGAACCAACTGGACTAGAAATGTTGATCCTCGCTCTCAGGACAGACAGTACAGTGGACTGTGGGCCCTGCAAGCCCCAGAATCAACAAAATTCCTCCCAATTTGATTCTCCTCTGCAAACCACAGCACTAAAACTGACCAAAATTATGTCAGACACCATCAGTCAGTCCAGCATTCCCTGCAGCACAGTTAATTTCAGATATATCGTGTTTCCTGTGGTTTTGGCTTTTGTCAAAAATGGAGGGTAGTTCTCCCCTCTTACTTCCTCCAACCTCAAAGAAAACATTAAAATCTGTGGAAGAATGATTTTTTTTTTTTTCCCCAGTGAACTCTACCTGCAGAAGCAACTTTTTTTGCCTATCTCATGACAGTATCCAGAGATCTCTGTAATGCAGACATTGGTATTTCCAGGTCTGTTTTCTACAGCTCTTCTCTATTAGGAAGAGATTTATTTTCCTTTCACCAGGCAGAGGAGAATGCACCTTGCCCTGCAGAGGCATTTTTAAGTTTCGAAATAGCCCCTTCTATTTCCAGGATTTTCCTTGAGATTGCTTCAGTCAGTGCCTGACAAAGTAACCTGCATTATATCAAAGGGTTGGTGCAGAAGCCCCAGGAAATCATAATTTTCCAAAACCTTTATGCTAAGTCTCTCAACTCATGCTACAGAAGCTAAGACAGTATGAACAACACTCATCCTATTAAACCTTTGGGTTCTTGTGTCTAAAAATTAATTCCTTCAGGGTTTGTTTGTTTCTAGATATCATGTGCTCAGTCCAGGATACATAACATTTCGTCAATATGAAGAAAAAAAGCAAAAGTATCTTTGAGAAGTACAACTGAAAGCCTGCCAGAGAGCTCACAGAATGTCAAAATGGTGTGCAATTTGCCTGGACTTGTTTTCCTTCCCAGTTAACTGAGCATTGGGCATAATTTAGAGCCTGATTCAGTACAAAACACACTGTCAGTAACTCCACAGTAAAAGCTTGCACAAGAATTCTGTAACACTGAGCCTGGGTGAATTCTTTGCTAAATAATGCCCTCAAGATTCCCAGTGTGCATATGTAAGCATGGCTGGAAATGGGGAAAGAAAAGGGGACAGACTCCTTAGCACTGATAGGTGTAGCAGGCCAGAGGGTCACAGTGAGGCTGGGAGGAAGCACTGTTCTGCTCCATTTGGGAAGAAGAATTTTGTGTTTGTTCAGAAACATAAGAAACTTTGAAATACCATATAAGGGCTGGGACTCAGGCCCTGCTGGAAAAACCTGCTGGAGCTGAGCTCTGTGCATAACTCATATGAACATTAATGAGAGTTAAATGCACGCACTGAAAGAAGAATAGACCCCTTAGTGATTTGTCAAGATAAAATTCAAAATAACTTTGAATGCTCAGAGGTAAATATTAGGTTTAGGAATTAAAAACAGCAGAAGTAGTGGAACAATTGTCTATAATGAGATCCAGGAACAATCTACCCACTGTACCAGGTTTTCATTAGAGTTATGGCCTGCAGCCATACCACCTTGGGCTGTGATCTTAAAAGCTAAGACTGGTTGGGCTGCTTAGCATTTGGAGGAGAGACCTCCAAGAAAGCTCACCACTGCAGGAACAGCTTAGTGATGCAACAGACAATGTTTTACCTTCTGATTCAGTATTGGATTCAGGTGCTAGGAGATCTGAAGGTCTTTTGTGTGAGATCTGCATCTGAGGATCTGATGATCTGTGATCAGTAAAGCATGCCTGTTATTTCCCATGAGTGTGCAATGTCACTTTGAAAAGGCTACTGCATTTCACTGCAGAGGTGGTTGCATGTCAGCAATAGATAAGAGCTGCCAATATAATGTAATGATCAATGTCACAGTGAAGTTCAAAGGCTAAATTTACCAATATGGGGTAAGTAGTTTAAGTCCCAAAAGCTCCAGAGAGGTGCTAAGAAGTGTCTGCTGTATTTTTTAAAAGATTTGTGTATACCCTAAAAACACTGCTCCATCTCAGAGCTTTGCAAAGGGAGGGCACTGTTAACCCTAGGTTTAGTGTTGATGTTACCACATTGATAATTATGCAGTGCCTGCACACACAGCTGAGCTGCCTCTGCAGCAGCACTGAACCATCAGAGCACACAGAACAGGCTCCAGGAGCAGCTCCCGAGGAAACTCAACTGTCCTGCTGGCTGGGAGAGCAGCAGACCCCTCTTGTCCCTGCCCTTAAATCCCTCAGGTGTTAGCCCTGCAAGGAATTAGGTGCATTGAGATGTAGGCATTAAATAGTTCCCTAAATTTGGATCAATGGGACTACTCACAGAGCAAAAAGTTAGATGCATCTGTGTCCAAAAAATCAAGGCATAAATGAGCAGTACAGCTACATAAATTCTAATTCTTGACCTATCAACCTCCCTTGTTGTCACACAGAACACTGTACTAACATTGTTTTTCCATGTAGGACATGATCCTGCTTACTTCTGAGAGCCCTTGAGTCTGTAGTGCTCAAAGGGCTGACTTCATCAGGAATTCACTGAAATACATCAATTGGGGTTCATTGAATTCAATGATTTGAGAGCATTTGGCATCCCTTAGGAGGCAATTAGCACCTTCCAGAAAATGGGCCTTAGACAATCAGGTCTAGGAAGTTCAGACAGGTTTTCCTCTGGGTTTTGGGGGAGTTACTATTTGTATATAATAAGTACCTGCTTTAATTTTTTTGCTTCAATTTTAAAATGCAATTTTGAACAGAGCTTGAGCTGCCTATTAACTTTTGGTATCATGCTAGAACTGGACACAGCAAGTCTGATACTTGTGAATAAACTACTGGTGATTTGCCAGAACTGAGCTGCTAAAGTTGATTTAATATGGAATTTTGTCATAACATGACCCAAACCAAACATCTCTCCCATTTAGTGTGATGCTTTTATTATGTAGCTGAATAAAATGGTCTGTTTGAGCCATCCATACAATTTACTCATCTCTGACTTGCTGCAGAGAAGAAAGCCATGGGTTTGTCAGCTTTTAGACTCCAGGCTATGTCATGACTTGTGCTTGTACACAGGCCATATTTGCTTAGTACTCCAGCATTACCACTGACTTCATGGGAACGAGCAGGGTCACATAAACCAGCTGGTGATGCATGTTTGTGGGGAGGAGGGAAAGTGTCAGCACACACTGCCCGCTGTCTTACATCAAAAACTCTTTCAGCTCACTTATAAAAGGTTGGAAGCTGGAGCTGCAAGAAAAGTACTTCCTTAATTTTTATATATTTTTCTTTACACTAAATAAACTCCTATTCACTCCTCCTGCCACAGGCATTCCTCTTGAATGAGTATGCCTGATATCTGTGTCTTTTATCATAATGCTGAGAAAATACTGTGTCTGTTCAGCACAATGAAGGCTTTACTACACAAAATGCTGGTCAGGCTCCTGTGAACTGACAAATTGCATATGAAATCAGTTGTTCAGGAACGTCCTGGTGATCTGGTTAAGTGTAAAAACCTCGGAAGGTTTTCTACAGACAAAATTGTGGGCAGGGAATAGACATTAACAATTACTAATAACCATTTTAACTGCTGATAAAGCAAGCATCTCTCATCTATGGAAGTGCAACTTTTTCTCCAAAAGTGCCCTGTATTTGCAATAGCTCCCACTTCATTTGGCTAAATGAGACTTCCTTTCTTCCTTCCTTGACACATCATCCAAAGACCATGGGGGTCCACAGAAGTTATTAAATCAAACAGGTTATGGATTAGTCCCTTAAAGACAATTTTGCAGGAAAATGGAGTGTTAGAGTTAGTACATTCTAACAACCAAGCACATCATACTCATAAATAACAGGATGCTTTAACACTTGCTCTAACACACTGCTCCTCCTTTGCTTTGCTGTTTTTAGGTTTGTAAAGACAATTACTACTAATAGCAGCTTCTAATACAAAAAATTAGGTAAAAGTCCAGTACTCAATAAAGTCAGAAGAACTGAAGGAAGCGTGTTCCCATTTAGTTTCCAAATGCTGTTCTAATCCCTCCTAAAATCCTAGCAGCTTCTATAGCACTGCACAGGAACCCTTCTGCTTCACAAATACATCTTATTTATCTATGCAATAGGCAGCTCAAGGCAATAGAAAAACCCACATTAGAAAGAAGCAGAGTGTAATGCTTTTATAGCATCCTATATCAGCCTTCACACCAGAAGGATGTAAACCACCAAATGTCAAAAGAGCATATTATCCAGGATAAACTGAGCACTGCTGCCACTGTCAACTGCTTTCAGAGATGCACACTTGAAGCACTGACAGCAATAAGTGAAACTCCTGTTTACATCTTTTTTTTTTAAATAAATGCACATCCACATTTTTTTTTCCCCACATCATGCTGTAAAGTTCTACCAAGAGGTTACTCAAGACAACTGCAAATAAAGTGCATGCACATAAATAACTTTGTCTGACTTTTTGTTTAATGTCCAAGATGATTGGAACAGATTGTATCATGAACTACTTTCCCTTTGGCTAATTAAATAGCCGTCTCCACTTACCATAAAGCATATTCTTATTAAAACAAGTATCTATATTCACTCTGTTGGATAAATTACTTCCAAGTAAGTGCCATAAAGCCCATTACATTCCTGCTTTAGAAATGGAGCAGGTCCAAACAGACAATCAAAGGATTTCACTGGGATTATTTTAGATTAGAAAAACTATGGTAGACATGAAGCACTGACAAGATCATAAAGACATGCAGGATAAACGAGCAGTTACATACCAAAGTACTCCAGCAGTTTCTAGCATATTCAAAAAGATAAAAAAATAAGGAAAAAAAAAGAGGAAAAAGCCTTATTGTGCTAATCCAAGCATAAATGGAAATTTGTTTATGCAGAAATCAAATGTTGTGGCTAAATGTTATCTCCCATACAAATCAAATAGCTATTTCAAAGCTTAAAACTCAACAATATAAAAGAAATAACCAAGTTCACTAACTAGCTGAGTAGGAACTTATTTCTTTCCACAAGTTCCTTTTTAAATTGAATTGAAAAGACCATGTTATGATCGACCATATTAATGAGTCATTATTGCATAACTGTATTTTTATTGCAGATATATTACCTGTTAAATGATGCTGTTTTTCCAGAAAAAGTTCACAGTACAGATTCTATGGGAATGTTTCCTGCTGACAGTTCCTAAATCTTTCAGAAGCTGTCAGCAACCTCAGAAATCAAGTCTGCAGTACCCTAGCAAGCAGAAGCATATGCACAAGCTTTCTATTTTTAAGCTGCATTCCAAACCATTAAGGAAACACCTTAAACATAAAAGATTATTGAACATAAGATGATCCTATCTCACTTCTTAATCTGAAGGGCACTGTCAATTACATGTAAACTAAACTGAAATTTCTATAAATATAATTTGACATTTAAAATATACTTCTTTCCCCTCCACAAACTTCTGCCCAAACTGATTATCCTCAGACCCACATTAACAAATCCTCAAAACTAAAATAAGTAACATCAAGTAAAATAAACATCTCTACAGATAACACTGGGGAACACCCTGTCATTTCTGTTTACCTGTATCCAGCTTGCTTATAACACATTCTTCACCCATGCAGCTCATTAAAGGGTGGCAAGTCAGCCAGAAGCTTACAAGAAATTAAGCAAAAAAAGGCCATACTTGCAAGAAATTACTAAAGGTGACCAGACAGAATTTTGAAGAGTCCTCATGCTTGACTGTAGTGTTCTTGTTCTGCCTTCTACATTTTTTTGAATGAAGACACAGAGGAACCAGACCCAACTAAGATTAACTCTTTGCTAGAAACAGGATTGTACCAATATCACAATGCCCTCTTATACACTGAACATGAGCACCAACATTCCTTAACAAAGTTTACTAGAGAAAACTGATTACCATTGCTTCCATCAAACCAAGATTATTTTCTTTTCATTTTCAAAGTTGTGCTTAAGAATTTATAGGCACAAACTCAATTATTGGTCAACTGGATTTTTATGAGTAATTTCCTCATTTGCTGTTATGAAGATTTGTCCACATACACCTACAATCTCATGACTATATTTTAGCATGTTCCTTTGTTTTGGATTTTAGCTAGAAGACAACTTTCTCAAGAGCATAATGGATTTTAACATAAAGTATTTCCACATTGCTTTTTAGCTGGCCTGAGCAATCAGAGTAGCTAAGAAACTGCCACAGTGGGAAAGGGAAATTTTCTAACCACAGGCAAGAGTTTGAAGGTTTCATTATCTCTAAATAGACCTCTCTCACATTCTTCAGGACTGTGAGTCAGGACAAGGGTTGTAGTCCAGAAATCACTGGCTGGCAAAATATTTTCTATGAAAACCATTTTGCCTACTGATCTTTGCCTAATAAGCAACAATTCAGATAGATGTAGACCATCTATTTGATAAGCAGTCATTTCCACCAGTCTTGCAGGTGCTGCTTTGAGACCTAGTTTAGCAGCCCAGCCCATCATCTGTGAGAGCTACTGGCTACTCACAAACAAAACTAAACCAACTCATAACTCCTGCATGGAATCTCATTAGAACAAACTGCAACTGCTTGGAGGGGCAGACAAAATATGCAGGTCTTTAATCTTATCACCACTGATGCTGCAGGTTCAACAGTTCCATATTCACCTCATTAAATAATAAGTGATGGCAAGAATTATTTTTGAAAAGTAATATGGATTTTTTTTTTTAGCTAGTCTCAAGGAAGCTTTCCAAATAAACACCTAACTGCAGTTGGCACAATAGAAAATGCTGTAAATACAAAACCCATGGTCATACAAATGTTGTTTTAAAACTGAAACCCGAGAAAAGGAGGTGAAAATGTGGATTATTATTTGCCTTAATGAGAGGAAGGAAAGGATGTATCACAAAATATTAAGCATGTGCATGGAGGCACGAGGGTATGATTTTATACACAGACTTGCATCTGCATGTATGCATCTTGGGCATTAGAGATATTTGTCAGCAAGTAAGGAAACTCAGTGCAGGATTTCAATTTTGCATAAGACTTACAGTTATTAAAGAATTCAAAAATACTATTTTTATTATTTTCTCATTGCCAGCTGCCTCTCCTTTGCTATGGATTGATATAAACATCTTCACATGAAAAACAGGATTTTGTCTTCCACCCTAATTTCAGGTGCAAAACCTTCAGCTGAACTTAAACTAACATTTACAAATCTGTTCCTTTGTTTTCTGGGGTAATAGCACACTTTTAAGAAAGTTTTGAAGATATCAAAGCACAAATTCTCAGCAGAATATGGTTTGTCTTATGCTGTCAAAAACTTTTTAGAAAACCACTACTCACCTTCAGCAAAACTACAAACCTCTCCTTACTCTAAGTTCCCCAACTGCAAAGTGGAGACAATTATCATACTTTACTTCCTTCATAAAACTCCTGGTCACCTATTGAATAAAACCACCTAAGGAACTGGCATATACACATAGATATATACACACACACATATATATGTATGTATATTTGCAATCAATTCTGTAAGTGAATCAAAGCTATAGGTTCACATCCATGTGTAGAATGGATTGGCAAGTTGATGCTCCTACAAAAACAGAAGTATAAAACTATCATAATATTTATGGTCAAACTTTGTTTTCTAAATCCTATGGAGCCTTAAGTCTAGCTTGAGCATTATGATATATACCCTGTATTTTGAATAGACAGAATTTCTACAGAACCACCCATTAAAGACTTAACAGGTTTGTCTCCAGTCTCAAATCACTCTAAAGAAATGTAAAACCACCAGCATTGCTACAGTTAAATTTCTCCAATATATCATATACTTCTTGGCTAATTGCAATACTTATGATTGGAATGGCTTGACTAATTCTTTTTTTTTATTTTTCCAAATTATTTTCCTTTGCATATATTAAATTGAATCCAACTACTTTTTGTCCAAAATTTTGCCATTGTTTCCCCAATGGGTATATTAAAGGAGCTCTCAGAACCATTAGTCAGATCCTGTTAGAAACATACACTAAGTTTGAACAAAGCAGGGTCACATTTTGTTCTAAGTGTGTTAAGTCTTCTGAAAAGGATTGATTGTATATGATACACACAAACTCATTCACTAGAATTGTTCATTTTTCTGAGGTGAATGTTCAGCTATATGCCTCAGGGCACAATTATTGGTCTGAATCACTTTTTAAAGTAGTTTATTTTGGTGAGTGTGTGGTGGTTACTTGTAGGAAAATGCAGACTAGCAGGAGCCCAACAAGAAGCAGCAAGACAAATGCTAATATTTATTAAGTTAGAATCCAGCTACAATTTAGCAGGTGCAAATGCAAACTTCTAACAATCATACAAAAAATGACAAAACCCAGTAAGAACCAGCTCAGTTTAAAGTCTGCCTGTTGTTAAAAAAGCAGGCATAACACCTGCTAACTGTTACATAGTAGATTTTATGCCTTTTATCTGATTTTCTCTGTATTTTTTATCTCAGTAGGCATCTACTATCAGCTCTGCTGACTCACTGTGCCCTCTAGCCAGTCCTTGCAGGCATCAGCTTGTCCTTCAGACTTTCATCCTTCCAGTACACCTCATTTGCAGCTACCACAGAATCTCTCTTTCTGTCCCTCCATGGTCCTTCTTGACTAAGACCTGGGATCTGTAAAATCCTTGAGATTCTTCTCTCCAAGGAGCTCTAATTCCCATCTTCCTCTCACTCTTGTTTCTTTCAGCTCACAGTATGCTGTGCTAGAGGCCAACTTCTTCTTTTCTGTCAAGGTTTAACAAGCCTTGTAAAATGTGTTGCCTCAAATCTCCTCATTTTTATCATGAAGTGAATGAACTACTACTAAACACTTGGGAATTGCTAAAATGGGAAGAAAGGAGTTCCCTCCTGCTGCAGCCTCTAAGTCATATTTAGTGGTGTATTTCAGTTATTTCAGCCTTTCCAAAGAACAAGTCCTCTCTCTCCTACAGTAGCTTTTCCTTCAAGTCCAAAAATTCAGCCACATGGTAGTTCTTTGTGAGTTTTGTTCTCTAAAATCTGTTGCTCCCTGGGCCAACAAACACGATGAGAATCTATAGCTGAAGGTCATGGGAGGTTATCTTCTCTCAAAGCAAGGGAAGAGGAATCCATGCCTCCTTTGGACAATTCCATCTAAGCAAGAGCTGCACTGAACTGATGGGATGCCCTTTAGGTCTGCTGTGCTTGGAACTTCCTCTGAGCAGTAAGGGATTAACACTTATTTCTTCTTTCTCTCCCCATGGGTTACAGTGGTTGTCCCTTAGATTTCCACCAAAATATCATGCCCAGAAGAGAATGGGATGGAGTTAAATCAGAAGCTTCCCAGATGTGACTGAATGTCATTAGGTTATCACATTGACTACCTTCTGCTTAGTTTTAGCAGAAAATACTATCACAGAAATGCAGAAAATGAATGCCAAGGTGTAATATGGCAATATTTTCTCTCCAGAAATGTATCAGTGCTGTTTATTTTTAAAGTCTATAGCTGGTTTCACCTGTGGGTCATACCAGCTTCACCTAATGGCACACTCATTTATCAAATATGTTCTACTACATCACCAAGAAAAAGTTTGAGCTGCTTTCTAAATCAGCTGTATTTGCCAAGAGTATTTTGGACAATGCCACCTGCCCAAGGAATTATTTCTGCTAAGATGTGTCTTAAAGCCCTCTTGGCTCTGGGGCTGCTTCCACTTTTCAGTAAAATCAATGGACACCCTTGACTTCAGTGACAACAGAGTAAAGTTTCATGCCATAAGAATATAATGCCCACAATATTTGTCAAAGCAACCTCATTCTGAGATCCTCTGTCACTGTGAGGAAAACTCAATTACTGGCTCCCTTAAACTGAATTGTGGTTTAAGACAAAGTGCTAAATCAAATTCAGTCATATACAGCCTAGGATTTAAATATGTATTTTAAAAGGACAGCTAAATAGCAGTTTAGGCACCACACTCACCAGCTAATTCATGTTTCAAGTCTGATGCAATCTGAAATATGTAGTATGTTTACACTTCAGAATGAAATGTTTGTAGGAATATCTGAGGCAGTTCAGTGTTAGAAACGTGTAACCCACAGTTGTTCAGCACTCACTGAGTCTGCTGGCTCAGAGAAGCTTTTTTAAAGCTCAGTTTTATAGCACAGGACTGGTTAATATAGAATTACTCATGGTATTAAGGTCAGCTAGTTAAAATTCATCTGCTCATATCTGCTGGGATGGAGTTGGAAGTCCTAAATCACACAAGGCCTTAGAACTGATGGATGAAGGACAGCTAGACTGAGAGAAAGCTAGTCCAGGATGGTGAAGGGATGGAACATGCCAAAGAGAGAAGATAATCACTCAGAAGTTGCATGAGTCTGCATTGTAATTCCCTTAAAATGCACCTAGAACTGGCCTGTGCCAGTAAGCTGTTTCCTGAAATGCAGCTGCCTATTTCCTACTTTAGATACAGATTTTTTAAACTTCTAGAATTATTAAACAATTAGAAAATAAAATTAAAATTAGTATAACAGTGGTACAAAATTGCTCTTAAAAAATATTATTTTATGCAAATATAGGCATAAGGAATAATATTACATTCATGACTGCAAAGATTACTAACAGATATTTGAATGCCAGATTTGAAAGATGAGGATTTTTATTAAATTCATTCTTAGATGATTTCAGTGGAAGACAACTTGATATACTTCTATATCAGGAATAGTTATGAGAAAGAGCTGATACCTTGTGAAGTCAACATCATAATCAGTTCTGGTACAGGTGAAATTTAAGTGATTCCTACTATTTCTGCCACTTACCTCAGCCCTTCCCTTTTATCACACCTTAAATTTGTGTTGATTCCCAAGTAGGCCACTGAAAGCTTTTTCTGCTGGCAAGAAAGCCAGGTACTGGGGTCAGCCTTTCAACACTGAAATGTACAGTTGGCAGGTAGGATTAATCTAAAACTATCCTGTAGTTCTCTTAACTGTTAGAGCAATTCCTTCATTCCCACTAACAGCACCTTTTTACTCAAGTACAGTAAGTGTTAAGCCTCACAAACCATGAAAACTTAAGACAACAGTGGCTGTACATCAAGGTCCATCAGGTGGCACATATCAAACTGCTGTTCTCATTGCTGTGGGCTCCATATATTAGCAGTCAGAATAGTTGAATCAGCACACAAGTCCATTTCTTGAAAGGTATTAATCTTTTTAAAGGTGAAGAATTAATAACAGTGAGAGAGAGAAAGGGTGAGAGTAATGCAATTTGTTACAGGACTGGGAAAGTGCAAATGAAGATTAGAGCCATAGTTAGCTGTTGCAAGAGATTGCAGCCTCTGGTGAACAAACCCTCTCAATTCACTGGCATTTGTCACTCTACTGCATTCTAGCCTGAATTACATTTAAAATAATTTTGAGACAGTAGAATTGTTTATAACCTGTCTATAAGAGACTATGAGTATGGCAGGGAGGCTAGAAGTAATGAAAAAGGGGAGATAGATCCTTTATTGATCAACATGTACACCTTGCAGAAGAAATAGGCAGAAGGGAGCAAAGCAGTATGGATTTTTGAGCTTGTATTAAACTACAAGATGGAAATAACTGCAAGTACAGGACAGCCTGCAAAAATTCCGAGACTCAGCATGGCTTTTAAAATAATTTGTACTTCTCTAATCCCAGTCTTCTATTTCAGAAAACACAAATGAGGACCAGGAATAGATCTAGAGAGGAGGTGAAAGCAGGTCAGATGTGCTAATATGGTCAGCAGCTACACTAAACCCTTGTAGGGCTGGAACTGAAGGATGACAGCTGGGACCTCCAGTTTAGAAGGCATTTCCCATTACTTCCCTCTGCCACTGAAATCAACACATCAAGGAAGGTGGAGCCATTCTGGGTTTGGAATGTGCCAGGCTGAGGACTCCAGGCTTTTGCCAGCACCAACATACCCAGCAAGACTGTGGATGGTGGTCCTGGATCTCAACACCCAGTGCCCACAGTGCAGTAAAAGTTTGATTAAAGGTTTGCTGCCAGTAGAGCTGCAGGGAAAAGTTGTACAGAACTTCCTTTCCAGAGCAAGTACCCAGGTCAGTGAAACTATGGATGACTCCAAAGAGACATCTTCAGCCAGGCTAATTCATGCCACATCCCATAAGAATAATTGTGGGATTGATTTTGCTTGTGCTGTGAGAACTCACAGCTGTTACATATTTTTATCTTTCCTAATACATACTATTCACACACACACATATATATGCATAAACCCTTTACCTTCATTTGTTTCACCTAATCTGGTTTACATCTTCAAGGATATCCTGTGCCAAGAGAGGCTATAGACTTATTCTATGATGAGGAAAAATCTATTGGTACACTTATGCCCTGCCTTTTATCATAATTTTGCATCCCTTTATTCTTGCCATAGGTAGGAAGATTCACAAGTGCACCTGAGAGCAGGGCCCCAAACCCCTCTGTTTCCATTTACCTGTGTTGCCAGTTGCTGAAGTGCCCCATGAACAGGCCTAAATCCTTTCAATCTTCTTCAAGCTTAGCAGGAGAACTCAAGTGGAAGAGTTTGCAAGACTGAAGTCTAAATATTGCATTTTAGTCTTGCAAATTAATTTATGAGAAATGACATAACAATGTAATAGAAGATTTTTTGCTACTGTTTCAGAGAAAAAACATTCAAAAAGCACTGTAACTGTGTATGGTAAGTAGCCTTCATACAAACCCAAAACACTGTACACAGTTACATAAAACAATGGTTCAAATTGCATAACACAGTTACAAAGACATTGTATGATTAATAAGTTAAAGTACATGATCATAAATCCAGCGAGAGAGGAATTAACAAGGATAAGCAAGGCTGAAAGATACATTTTAAGATGGATATGAGATGGAGAATCAGTGAAGCAAAGAGAAGCAAACAGGAAAAAAAAGCTTGGCTCGTGCTGGTGAAGCACAGAAGTGGAGTCTTGTGATGAAGAGCTGTGGTTAAGGACAGAAAAGCTCTTGGTAAAAAAGTAGGAACAGTAACAAAGAAGCTGGTGCTCCACTGCCTTGTTGCTCATCCTGTTAATTTACCCCTAGGGAATGGAATGAAGTACAGTCAGATTAGACTGGTAATACTTAGAGCAATTGATTTTGCTCAGATAGAAAAAAAAAGCTGGAAGACATGGAAACAGAAGCAGCAGGTTGATTGGATAGAGGAGGATCACTGTGGCTGTAGTTGCAGGAGTGGCAAAGGCAAATGAAGACGAGAGGATTTAGTGGGCTGGTATAGAGCAGCAAGCTGTTTTGTACCTGGCACATTTATATCCAGCAGGAGCAGAATCAGAGTTCCTGAAGGGTGAGTGCTGTAAAGGTGACATTTGGAGGCAATACAAGGTGATACAAAGCAGCTCCTCCACACCAAGGTGAATTAGCTGCACTCAATCACTTGTCCCAAACTCAGTCTATGCATGTCCTGATAACTGGTGTGAGTCCTACACTAGGGATTCTGAATTGTCTTTTCAAAGGAAAAATTAAAGTCATCTGCAACAATTAGCCTAAATACACAACATCTGAACCTAAATACAGTTCTTTACTGCTTTCCCAATTAGCATATTGCTAACAGGCAAAGCAAGCAAGGCTCTAGAGAAAGTCTGAGGCATAAGCAAAGTGATGTCTAAACTAGGGGCTTCACAAAGTCCACAGGCAACTTCCAGGTTCCTCCTTAGTCAACAATAAGGAATCAGGTAACAAAGCAGTGAGATCCAGGTATAGAGACATCAGCTTTCTGGAAGTCAGTTGTAGTCTGGGCAGTATTATATTAACATATGCTCTACTGATACAGAGGCCATTGTGACACTAATGACAAAGGATTTTAAGAAATAAGATTGTTATTTTTAAATTTTGTGACATGTATTTTTGGTCAATGCTGGCTGGGATCAGCACCATTTTCCCACAGTTTCTGCAAAGAGAAATCCCTGCTCTAGCACCAAATATACTTTTTAATGATAAAGGCATCCTTTCCTTTTTAATTGTTCAGGAAGACCATCATCTCCCACCTCACCCACCCTGTGCCAACTGCCACTGACCATGGGTGCCTAGTTTACAAGATATTCTCATTAGAAGGCAAACTCAACATGATTTTACATAAAACAATATCTGAATATGAAGGCATGTTAATAGATGCAGTCTAAAAGAGTGCAAAGAGAATTCCTAACTGTGCTGCACAGACAGTGACCTCCCACTCAGTATAACAATGAGAGTCTGCCACTACAGTACTGGACCAGTCTTTGTCCCACTTTTCCTCATTCAACATCATATATTGAAAACATTTTCCAGACAGAGCACCTTGTCTTTAAAGCTAAGATACAAACAGAAAGAAAATGGGAAGCAGAAAGATGGGAATTCAACCTAGTTCAGTCTTGCTTTTAAATGAAGTGGGTGTTTTTTTTACTCAAGATGCCTGCTTACTTATTCAACTCAAGTTCACTCTTAGGGGGATCTTGTCAATAAAGTCAAATCAGGCTCTCTGTGAGCAGGGAGGTTTTTGAGGGTCTTTTTTGAGGGCTTCATTAAAAGCAGACAGTTTCTCTAACCTTTTAGCAGAACCTGTTATCTGATGACGTGAATTAAAGTCTCTCAAATGACTAATAATCATATCAAGGCTGCCATGTCAGCTTGTAGATTTGAATAAGAGGGTCTGAAAACATTTGCATGCCTCGATGTGCCAGTGCTAAGAAGCTAATGTGATAGTGCTGTCATAAAGCACTGGAAAGACATGACTTAATGTAATCTGTCATGTCATATGCTAATCTTCAGCCATTACTTGAGTGCTGTAAGTAAGTAGAAAGCATTTGGGAGAAATCCTTTTCAATTTCTCTGAGTACCACTTCTGCTGCTGGTCAGCTCAAATGGGTTTTGTGCATTTAATGCGGAGCTCAAGTCAAGTTGGTTTAGGTCACACTTAATTAACCAGCACATTGATGGGCTGGGCTGGTACAACACTATGGAAAATGGGTATTCCTGATACTGCCTAACAAGTAAATATTTCATATGCTGATGGAAATATCAAAACCAAATAAAAAATAAGAGTTCCTCAGTCCTTGATAAGAGTGTGTCCATTTCACAAAATCACTGACTTTTTAAGAAAAATCCTGTTTTCTGTGCATTTCAGTGCCTCACTTACCTTGCTTCTATATGTAAGGACAATTTAAACAAAGATGATTATAAATAGTTAAAGACATTTCCATTTGTAACTGCAAACTTTTAAAGCATCTAATTTGGACTTGTCATTTAAACTACAATAGACATGAGGCAGCTTTAAATGCAATGTATTTTTTAACAAGAACAGAGAAAATGATCAAAGGGAAAATTTCACTTTACTTATTTGTTTTAGGAAAACGGCACCAACATTTTTTTAATATACAGAAAGTAGAAGAGGGAGAAATACTCACAATGCTAAGTACAGCATGTGGAAAAGAAAATGAAACATATTAGCAAGAATGACAGAAATTTCAGGACAATTTTAGTGAAGTGTGAAGGGATTTTGAGTCAATACTTGAAGGTTATTTTAATAATAGCTACAGTCTATTCAAATAAAAGCTTAAGAACCCTGTGCCTTTTTCAGCTATGAGGATGTTTAGCAGGGCTTAGCAGTTTGCAACCTGCCCCAGCTAAACGTGAAGTCTTTGTGCTCAAGGATTGCAGATCATTTTGATTAGGACTGCCATAAAGAAACGTGGGAATATTACACTGACACCAGGAACAAGAAAACTTTCCTCATTCTGTTTTCTTGGTGGTCACACTGGAATCAAATCTTACAAAAGTCAGACATTTCACAGATCTACAGGAAACAGAGATAGACAGTCTTTACAGTATTAGGTCATTATGTTCATTCTCTTGCCAGTCCTGGATTGCTCCCCATAGGGGCTTCACTCAGTCTAAATTTGAAACAACTCATTTTAGTAGGGCTTCCACCATCCCCCAAGAGAAAGTAGAAAACCCTCTTACCCTCCAGCATCAAGCATGGCCTTCCCATTTTCAGATCTAAACTCCACCCTGCCTTGCTACAGCACAGGGAAACCTGTGTTATAATTCCAAGCCTCAGTTTCCCTTGCTATTAAAAAACTTAAGAGTTTCTGATCAAGAAACAGATCAATTCTTCCCCTTCTGGAGGAATAAAAAGATACAAAATATGCTGTTAGGTCTGTATGGGAACAGTAATCCTTCAGTTGTTTAATACTGGGATGCTCATTTACAATCTCCAGCTAAAGATGTCCTTCCTTACCACTGAATGGGTTTAATCCTTTAAAGACTAGTCTTTCAGAGACTTTTTTTTCCTAAAGCTCCTCATGTGCTAATGACAGCACTGCAATGAAATAAAGTCCTCTGATGCTCTGTACCACAGAGTGTGATGGCAGGATTTCCTCCTATTCTCATTAGAAGTACCAATTGCAAAAGCAAGGACACAGGGCAGATTGAATCCCAGGACCTCAAGCCTTCACCAGTTTTCAATGCAGTAAAATGAAAGCTCATGAGCCTTCCTCAGATAAACAGCCAGAATACATCAGCCAGCCAGCTTATTTGTATTTCTTTTTACTCTTTTCTCATATAGAACATTCATAATTTCCATTTCTTAACTTTTATTAGAGTTATTTTAAGTCCTTCCAAACATTGGCTGACTAGCTTTGGATGTAATGGTGTCCAGAAGCATTGCTAAGATGAAGCTCCTCAGAGCTGTGAGGAACTGTGTATGTAGGAAGTGAGGATGATGCATTTCTTTGTCCTGTACTGTATTTAAGGGGAAGAATTCACTATTTCACCCACTAACAGAGAGAAGGGCTCTTTTTACAGATGAACAGACAAGCAAGCTAGATTTCAGCTATATTGACTTGTTGTCTGATACTGATCATGGCCATGAAATATGTTTTTCAGAGCATATACCTTTTACTAGAGAAAAATATCTATTCATACTCACACTGGGCTTTGCTGCATCAGCTTGAGCTGTAGCTTCACTTTTGCATATAACTGGAGTTCCACCTGCACACAGCACCCAAGTTTTGAAGAAGAACCTAATAGTTACTAATTTGAAGCCACCCTTTCAGTGAGATGATTTAGGAGGCAGCTTAAAGCACAGATGATACTCCCAGTCTATTTCCAATGTGCCATTGGCTTCTCAAGGCCATCCAAATTCTACAGGTCAATATTTGGTTCACCTGCTGAGGATACCATGAGGATATGTTTATAACCACCTATGATGGTACCTGCCAACCAGAAGGAGTGTGCTAAAACTACCCACTGATTTCCCTTGTAGCCAGCCATTGGGAAGAAGTATTTTTAGTTACTGTCATCTGAGTTGGCAGGTTATGACTCAAAGTCTGTATGCATGATTACACACACAGAGTTATCTAAACAAAGCAATCAAGGTCTAGGCTAGTTCAAAATTACTATTTATTGGTCTACAGAGTGGTATTTATCAAGTGTCACAAAAATATGGAGCATCAAAAAAGACTGTAAAGATATCCATTATTGTTAAACACTTACAATTGGCTTCCAAAGTTTGCAATAAACTTTTAAAAGAAGGTGAAACGTATCCTAAATTTTTCATGGTTTATGTTCAATAGACTATAGGAAATCAGCTCAAAATGACAGTATTAAACTATGAATGTTTGTGTGCATCATTGCAGATAACTACCTGAAAGATGTAAATCAATAATATAACAGATGGAGGAAAAGAGAGATTGTTTTCATATGCAAATGGAATGACTTAAACTAGTACAAATCAGAAATCAAGACTGTTCAGCAAAAGGTTTTCTGAAGGTTATCAAATTTGTATTTATTAGTGATTTTTCCATCTCATTGAAGAGAACATTAAGACTGGAAAAATACAAAAGTGACATCCTCCACATTACTTCTGCACATTGCAATATGATCTCCTTTTCCAGCAAAATGATACAGCAATACCAAAAAGAGACAGAGTTTATATACAGGCTAAGTCAACTAAGATTCAGAACTAACAACACAATCTGATTATTAACAGATAGACTGCAACAAGAAGCAACTAAAAGCAGAGAGAAGAATGAAACTGTTTAAAGCCTCCTCAGTACATTTTAAACTGTTTTCCTTCCTTTCTGGCTTTCTCTAAGTCATTTATGGTTTGATCTCTGTATGAGAATGATCACAGTGGTGACCCTAAAAGAGATTTGGTGACACTGGAAGGCACCTTTCAGGCTGACATCCAGGTAAGAAAAACATATTTGAGGATTCCTTTATATCTATTTGCCAATTTTGAGGTAATTTGCTGATGAGTTCTCTTACATTCTGTTACATGGATTAATGAAATTAATATGAACTAATGAAAGAACAGTGTTTTATATTTTCATTGAAATATTGTCTTATTTTTTGATATAACACAAGAAATCCATACTCAATATTCTCCAGGTCTCACAGGATAAAATCTTCCAAATTAGGAATGAAGAGAGCTGTTTCCTCATTTGGAAAACCTAGCATTTGCCATATCAGATTAATTAGAAATACCTGGACATAAGTCTTCCCACCTGTACCACCATTTTCCACAGACTGAATATTTGTAGAACATCACAGATGTAGTTTCCTTTTCTCTAGATACATCTGGTAATGTCATCAGGCACAGTCATTGGGGTGGGTCCCCTCATTTTCTTTGGCCCAAGTTTTGACCTCCCATAAAAAGAAGTATTCAAAGCCAGCAGGCACCAGTTTAGTTCCTTGCTTTTCCATAAGCAATAGGGCTAATGGCAAACAGTCAAAATATTCCCTCAGAAGCCTGAAGTTGCATTAATATGAGCTTGGGACTTTACCAGGTCTTTGAATGCAGAATTTGGATGTTTCTACTGTAACACTACACATATGAATGTTCTGAAGCTTTCATTACCTGCAGGCTTTTTTAAAAACAGAAGAATGTTTGATTTGGATGGTTGCATTAAATTAGGGGATATTAATGGATTATACCCATAGCCTCAACAGTAATTGCCAGTTGTCTACAAGTAACTAGTTCTATATGAAGGCCAAAGTTATCAAAGCAAACCACAAACAATAATTCACAAGCACAAAACATGTGCTCTCTGTTTATCTTTCTAGGTTAGTGCTAGTCCAGTCTAGGCAGAAACTTCATTTCTTGTCAGATAAAATGGCAGCAGTTAGAATTCAGAAACTCAGCTTTATTTACAAGTGAATGTAAAGATTTGGGGAAATTGTTGTGGCATGGCCACCTAAGAGACATATACATATTTATACCCAGACCTAAAATCAGTGCAATTGAAAGACAGCAAGAGAAAAAGTATACTGGAACTTCCTAGCCCTAGTGTACAGGCAAATAAAGGGCTTCAGATTTTCTTTCAAAAGCCCATCAATCCCCAAACCCAAGCTATAGTATAGATATAGATACATGTATATAACACAAAATTTGCATTATTGTTTTATTGTAGAGTGATAAAATTAGACTACAAAGTGAAAGGGAAACAAAATATTGAAACTAAAAAAATTAAATGTAAGAAAAAAGTTCATCTGAATGCTTTATGGGCTGAAGCACCATAATGCAAATTACTGTTCAGAAGTGCCAACCTAATAATCAATAACATGAGAGTTAACCAATAACATAATAGCAACAAACTAAAAGTTCATCTGAATAGAACAGATCAGTTCTGAAGACTGAAGAAAATTAACTAAATAAATATCTAGAGAGGGCTCTTGTTCATGCATAGAGTTTCAAGTGAGATTAATATACCTTAAAACTTTTTAAATAGCTAACAGGGCAGATATGCCCCCAGAGGAGCATTTGTGTCTGAGTGTTGTAACTACTGATAAAGTCTGTTCACAACAAAATACTGCAACTTGTATTAAGTGTGACTGAGACACATGCATATTGGGATCTGATGCCTAATGCTACTGCAAACTCAAGTTTGTATAAGTCTGCCAAAACACCTACACCATGCATTTGCACATAGTCTACTAATTGCTCTAGCAAAGTCTATGCAAACAGTTATAAAACTGAAGCTGCTGAGGTGGGAAAAAAGTATATGATGCACCAGCCACCCCTGACTGGAAACATATCCATCCACAACAGGCAACAAGCAATGGTTTCTCAGAGTTTTATTCAGTACCATTTTGAAAAAAAATCTGCTTTTCCCTTCTAGGTGATTTTTCTTTCTTTTTTTTTTTTTTTCTATTTTATAATAGCTATGCATAGTATAGATGAGAAAATGCCTGCATCAACATAGAAAATAATTCTGGATGGGAATATTCAAATGCTAATGCATAGTATATTTATTTTCAGAGTAGTTGTAGCTTGAGTACTCTGGGCATCTTCAAAAATAAACAGTTACATCTCTAGATTGAAGTCTCACATAATAATGTAAGAAAAAGAACAGAATAAGAATATGAGCAGCACACTTCTTGCTATTTGCTCACATTTTTTCCATAACTTGACAAAAGTGAATTTTTTTTTCCTTTGGGAAGCTGACCCTTTGGAAAAACTAGCAGAAGTAAGGGTTGTGTTATTTACTTTGATGTTTTGAAATTTCAGCATCGACATTCACTCTGACAAAGAGCCAGGGAGCCAAAGAGGAGGTGGGACAGTGCAGGAATGTGCTAAAAGATGCAAAAGTAAAAGCTCAACTAGGTGGAAAAACCAACACAACATTTTTTCAGAGCCATTCTGAGAACTGAGATGCTGAAAGCAAACAACAAAAGATTGGATATCTGGAAAGAGCTCCCAGAAGAGTAGAAATGCAATAGAAATTTTCTTTTCCAAGAAAAGAGGGACATAATAGTCACTCCCACAAAGTTTATGCTTTCATAAGGCAGGACTCCTCTCAGGATCCTGTTTTCAGATAGGATGAGAGAACAGAAACCAAGTTTTAAATATGCAGTGGTGTCAATTTGGAAGAAATAACAAATTATGGAGAGCAACATCATGAGATGTAGAAGCCATTTGCTCTTTTAAAAATCCAAGTTAATAAATATTAAATGCAATTTGGTGAAGTATTAACCCATAAAGGAAAGAAAGCCTACAAAATAATAAAATACTGTAGTCTGCTGATCAAGGAAAGATTACTTTGAAAATTTATTACATTGAAATCTTTGCTGGTAGAAAGAGAATGTTATTTGACAGATGGAAAGCAGACAGGCATTCTCAGGAGAATTTAGCAGTCTCCAACCACATGGATATGGCTAGGGTATAACAATCTAAATCCTATTTTATTTTAGATATGAAATGGGACCACTGTGTTTCTGAGGTGTCGAGGTCTCCACTATCTGAGCCAAACTCAACTTCATGGATGGTGAAACAAGGTTTTTTTTAAAGGATTTTAGACTTCAGAATAGCTGTTACTAAAGGGCTGCTCACATGAGCTTTGAGTCAAATTTCATCTGTATGGAAGGCTTCAAAAAGGATTAGTCCACACACAGGGAACAGACACCAACATCCCTACTGGGGGATCACACACTCACTACTTTCTCCATCCCTGATTCACAGCTACTACCATCATTATGACAACTTTCCACATTATGTTTTTTCTGGTTTGAGTGCCATTTAATCATTTGCAGGGTTTGTTTATTCTAGACAAAAATCTATAAATAAAGTCTATTTTTATTAGTATGGTAAAAAAAAAAAAAATAAAAAGCACAAAAATTCAACACCAACCATACAAAGCTAATACAGAGAGAGAGAAAAAAAACAGTCTACCAAAATGTTAAACAAATTAGGCCAAAATGAGTCACCAGCAAGATCTTCAGATGTGTCATAACAGCACCTAGCTACAACAGAGGGTAAAAACTGCTCTCTGAAGTCCTTCCACACTTCTGGTTTAGTCCAGCCAAAGATACCCATGGTCAAGAATCAAAATTCTTCTCATCTCCAAGGACAAGTATCTTGCAATACACTACTGTGTAGCCTTCAGGGAAAGCAATGTTTCAAGCAGGCAACGTTCTTTTCTACAACATTCTTCTAAACTGCCCAGAAACTTTGTGAAGGTAAGCTGAAAGAAAATTACTTTATTTATCAACACAGAATCTCCCCTTTCTTTTCCACTCCACCCTCTTCAGCATGCTTTTGCTATTGTGGTATATTACCTCAGGACTGCTGTTTATCCAAAGATTCTTCCAGATGTAAGAATGGGGATCAAGTGGGGAAGAAAAGGGAAGAGGGAAAAATCTCAGGTTCATGGCTTATGTCCATGTGCTTTCCCCCCCACCCCCTTTCTGCTGCCTTCTGCCAAATAAAAATATATTCAGAGTCTGCTATTGTATTGAAATGTCTCAGGCAGTTCATCAGTCTATCACAGCTAATACTAGTTTTAGTCATTAAACAAAAAGTGAATACTTTCCTCTGGCTCTTATTGTATATACAAATCACTCCTTAAAATTGCCTCAAAATTCACTTGCAAGTACTTCAACTGACATGAACATGATCTGGAGAACTCAGTTCCTGTACTATGTGAAGGTGCTACTACTCCTCTCTTGAAAAGCAAAGGTTGTTTATATTAAGTGTCATTCATTCACTTTCATCTTCACCCCCTCAGAAGAAAGTGCCAAGATTCCACTTTCAAAAGGATCAGACCTTTGACCAATCTGGTTTACCCAACAGGCTGAGAAAGGTTCAAAAGAGCAATAGAGGAAGTTTGACCTACTCTTGTTCTGTGAAACAGGCTGGAAATACAAACTATTAAGAAGAAGCATGGCTTTACTACTCAGCACACAAAGGACAATAGTAAAGAATGCAATGAATTAAGTGTTTCCCAGCCCTCAACTCTTAAACCTGCATCATTGCAAATAATGATGAACTACAGACTTTTCTCAACTTAGAATAAATAATGATGCCTTAGTTTGGGGTAAAAATATTCAAGATAGAAAGTGTAAAATCATGGAGTAGAAAAAAAGGAACAATGTCTTGAATAGTAAACAGAAGGAAAACAATGTAATCAGGGTGAAGTTGGAAGCCTGTGGACTGTGGTCATTGGAAGTGAGGTAGTTGGGATTGAGGAAGATTGCTGAGGAGAGCAGTGTAAATGGGGTGTTGAATGACTTAACCACTTATTTCCTTGCTCTTTGTTTGTGTTGGCATACAGGAAGGCCAGCAACCTTAACCAGAAGCTGATAAAATCTGAGTGTGTGGCTAGCTAGAGAGAGAAGTAGAGGAGTAAAAGTGTAATACACACCAGCACAGAGCACAAATAACATTGGCTCAGAAACTAGAACAGCTTTTTTCATATGTCACAAAGTAGAGACAGAAGTACAATGTAACAATGCAACACAGAGCTTAAAAAAGTGAAAAAAATAAATTGAAGACTTCTGTGACTTTAGCTCAATAGGAGGCAGTAGCACTTGCAAACTTATTTAAATGAGGTTTAAGATACCTTGTATATGACAATATGGAAAACAGGTAAGCAGACTGTGCTTTATAATAACCCACCTACAACAAACCTTCCAAGCACACAGTGAATATTATGCATTCAGAAAGGCTCCAAGAGTACCTGCTCTTTTTTTGTTGTTTTTTAAGTTGCAAGGTACCTAGTGTTTCCTCATGACAAGTTCTTTGTCACAATATCCTAAACTAGTACAAGGAAAATAATTTGTGATTTTCATCTAAAATTACACAGCATATTCCAGTGAATCATATATAGCATTTGCATAGTTCACAAATTGCTGAAAAGAACTACTATGCAATGCTTAGCAAACCAGGCTTAGACTGTGCTGCAGTATCAGCTCTTGGCTTTTCTGCTCACTGCTGTCTCATTGCTACACTCAGAACACTTACTGCTTTGAATGTTCTAATTTGATACCCTGCTGGTCTGATCATCTCAGTGATCTTTGCTTGGTTGTCTGACCAAAAAAAAAAATAGGAAAGGCAAGTATGGCAATGGATAAGTCCAGTCTTTATTGTCTGGAGATGTTTGCAAAAGCAGAGAGAAAAATAGATAGAGTGAAGGTATTCACAGTGCCAATGTCTAACAAAGGAGGACAGGCAAATGCCCTATGTCATCAGTAAATGGACAGGCTCTTCTACAGGGTCACTTAGGGGAATAAAATCTTCCTCTATGAACAATTTGGAAATGTTTTGCTTTGTTATTCTTGCCCCCAGTTTTTAATATTTTAGTTCACTTGTTTTTGTTGGGTTTTTTTTAAGTTTCCCAACTTGACCTTGCAGTTGTAGACCTGAAAAAAAAACTACTGTTCCTGCTTCCTGTGAATTGGACCACACAGGTGGATCTTCCATTTGTTTAAAAGCAAAGGTCTAAGTTCTGGAAGATGCTGAGTGCTCTCAGCTTGTTAACTGCATAGATCAGAAAAATCACTTGACAGCAGTACAGATGCAATTATTTTTTTGATTACTTGGTCTGCCATCTCTCTGTCTCTCTCAGGCAGACTTTTCCCCTCCTAGACTGTTCTACCCACCTCACTCTCTCTGTACAACCTGTTCTTGCTTTTCTCTCCTGAGCTACACATGTATATATGGAACAGCCCACAGATTCCTTCCTTCATAGGATGGCTGGGAAACAACTCAACCCTTACAAATTCCCCCATTTCCTTCATACAGATTGCACAGTCTTTATAACCAACAAACATGAAAGATAGCAAAGTAGCTTCTAATAGTGTCCAAGGGACACTTCTAGCCAGTGTAGAAGCCAGGGCATGGCCAGAAACTGGACACTTCTGTGTCACTTTTGCTTTTGTCTTGTAACACATCAGCAGAGCTTCCTCACAACCTGCATGCATCAGGAACATGGTTTTTTTTAAGGCCAGACTCATATTTCTAAAGCATCATAAATTTTCATACCACATTTCAAACTGTAAAATATTTTTTAAAACCTGTATTCTAGTCAAGAATTTACTAATTCAAATTTACCATTAGACAAGTGACATACCAAGAGCTTAATGAAAAAGTGTTGTAAGAGTTTGGTTGAAGGCAGGGTTTCAACAGGCACATTTCAAAGATATAACACAATCATAATTAACCTACCTTTAGATTTGTGGAGCTGAACACAAATTTTAAAAAGAACTGTTTCAGACTGCTATAGTAGCTTGTTCCAGACTTCCCTATCTCTGTGATAAAGTGTGTATGAATTATATATAACATTAGCCAAAATCTTAAGGTGTAATAGCAACAAAACCAACCTCTCCACACAAATTGAGAACAGTCTTTCAGCCAGCATACATGATTGCTTACATAAATTAATTAAATTAATAGAATACAGAATAAAATTAACATTTTTTCTTCATCTATCTTCATTTTCTAAGCAGCTCAGTAAAATAAAAAAAAAAAAAAAAAAGAAGTGCTGTTTCTTTTTCACTGCTGTTAGTTTCACTTGTGAAACAAAGACAGACTAACCTTAAGGCTTTTGATAAATATGATACCGTGGCAACTGCAGCATTCACTTTGTAGCCCATTTCTCCAAGTTCCTGTCAGCCAGATGTCACTTGCAATGCAAACACTAGAAAAATATGAAATAATAATTTCATACATCATCTATGTGAGCACGAGCCAGTCAAACATTCAATACAAATTCAAACTGCTACTACACATAAGGCAAATACCATCCAAATAATATTTAGAATGATTGAAAGGCTTTTGATTTGGAAGTGTATTCTCTTAAGCTAAGTGGTCCCCAAGACCATCCAGAAAATTCAATTGTTTCATTTTAAAATGTTTTCTGCCCAAAATTATATCAAATCCTAATGTCTCAGTAGAAACACATGGGATTGGATTGCTGACTGGGCGCCCGATGTCAAAGAGGAATCTAATTTTCCAGTGGCATTTCCTCATACTGTCTCACCAAAACACAAAATTGATAAAATTTTAATGGATAATTTTCAGAGCAGGACATTAGCCATCATGCTGGGAAATAGTGCAGGAGAACACCACGTAGCATCAGAAAGGCAATGTATCAGAAGAGAGTTTAAATAAATATTGATAAAGCACATGCCTTACATTTTATATTTTCTCTTGCAACTAGAAACAGAATTCAGAAGGTAAGTTTTGCAGTAACAGGCACATCTCTCTTCCCTTCTTTTCCAGGGCATTTTTTACAAGTGATGTCCTTAAAATATGGGTGCAATATATTACTTAAGAGGGCACAGTGCTCATCTTTTACTGGGGTGACACAGTCACAGTCAACACAGCCCTCTTCTCATTGACATCAATTGTGAAAGTCATATTGACTTCAATGACTACATCACTAACCACTCCACATAACAAAATGTTTTTGTTAAGTAACTCTACAGAAAAAATTGCAATGCTGGATAAATGAAACGTCATCCTTCTGGATCTCCTGATGGGGCAAGGTACTGCAAGCACTTAATACCAAAAGCCATGACAAGATGAAAAGGGCTAAATCCTACTCCTGATGACAAATAAGTTCTACTAGGGAGAAAGGTACTAATTAATTGTATTAGGTTATCACTCAGTAACAATGTAAAATATGTGTATGGAAATGTTCTATTTAAAATGTGTCCTTCTCTGAATAATTTTCCTTTTGATTAAGTTAGGTCATTAATCATTTAAATTTGAGACTTATTTAGAAAATACAAGTGGACAGGTGGGAAAAAAGTGAAATAAGATTTTACTAACCTTTGTAATTTATTTTGAGTTTATAATGAAACTGTAACAGTGGAATATATGGTGAACTTGACTGACTCAGCTTTTCAGCACCCATTTCTTGTAATTTATTACTAGTTGGGTTTTGAAATCTGTGTATATATATATATATATATATATTCAGGGTATTCAGGTGAGTGCATATGCTGATAGAGAAAGGAACAGTAGCACCTATGCTTATGAGGCCACATCTGCTTTCATCAACAGCTAAGTCTTTAAAAACTTTAATAAATATCTAAGTAAAACTCAGAACATTAAAAAGACCACAACAAAAGAAAATCACCGTGATTAAAATGGAGGTTTAATTTTCTGGGGGAGAAAAGGCCTGCCCATGCCACATGCCAAGTCTACCACAGGCTGGTATTTTTCTTTTACAGTAAACTGAAAAAATCACTGAAGTCCTCAGATTGGCTACATGATGAGCTCTAGTCTTTAACCTAAGATACCTCAATAGCTACAGCTTTCATTCAGAAATGCTCACTTTTATTTCACTGCTCAGAGGCCAGAGCAACTGTGAAGAGAAGAAATTAGTATTTTGGTAGAGCTCTTTGTGGTTCACTGCACCTCTCTCTTCCAGTCAGCTTTGGTAGGAGACTCCTCTGGATTTAGCCAATAAAATGCTTTTGGCACAATGCATAAGTCACTCTGGAGCTTGCTAAGACATGGCTTCCCCAAACCCCAGCTCTGAGCTGAACATAACTAGTGAGTAACTGCCCATTTCAGGGAGCAATCAGTGAGTTACACCCTCCCCAACGCTTTTGGCATTCCTGCAGCACCAATCTGCCACATCTAGTCCATCCTCTGCCAGTCACCTTTGCTGCTCCTCTAACTCAAAGAAATTCCTCTTTCTAAAACAAGAGGGAAACAGCTAAAAAATGGAAAGTTGTGCTGAAGTTTTCTTTGGTGTGTCTGAGCAGGAGAAACAAGAGCTCCCTGGCTCTTTCATTCATCTTTCCTGCTCCATCTTCTACAAGTGGAAGGCAGTCTCCATTGTCTCTGTTTATCAAAGGCAGCAGAAGAGTTTTAATTGCATAAACATTCAACTGGGAAGGATATTCAGTGCAGGAAAGAAAGTTTTTCCAGAGAGGACTGCAATTCTCAGATGGTTGGCAAGGTGTATTGTCTTGATCTGGCTACTCAGAGTAATGAAATCTAAACAGACTTCTATTAACAAGTCTTTTCACACCTCCTCTGCTCTCAGCAGCTGAGCTCAGCACAGAAAGAGAGACGATAATGCAGTAACTTTGAGAAGATTTCTGTGCCTCTCTGAAATGAAGCATGCATTGGTTACCTAACTGTGCATGAGTACAGCACCAGCTTCAGCTTCTGCCAAAAGTCTTATTACTGGAGGAAATTGCAAATGTGACAGATTTGCCATCCTAAAGTCATAATGGCCTAAGAATAAAGAGGAGAGTGAAACAGATAATTCCCTGACCAGATTTGCTCCACATCATGGCTGATCTGTGCTGATAGCTTTTAGTAGCAGCTCAAGGGCTCAAAAAAACTCTTTAATTATCAAATTGACTTATAAGTTGATTTCCAGCTTTGCAAACACCACTGAACTTTTATTTTAGCTAGAAAAAAAGTACTCTGAAAACACATCACAGCTGCAGACATTTTTCTTTCTCATATAAACTTTAAGTGTGAGAACTGTAGTTTTAGCTGTCTCTTTTTCTCCTCAAAAGTATTGCACTTCTCTCAGTGCCAAGCTGAATCTCTCTTTCCTGGTTCTTTCATTTTAAGACTTTGAAGTGTCTAAACAAGTGGATTAAGTGAGTAACTATCTGTTCAAGACTTCATGGGACATATTCAGAGTAGCTAACACCAGGTGGGTAGATACTGGAGCAGACACAGCAGGATTGCTCCAGAGGCTTCTGGAAGTTTGAATAAAACTGGTGCATCTGTGCCACCTAATCCCATATTTTGACTACTCAAACAACACACCCCCTTGCATAACACGCTGGTGGTTACCTGTATCAGGCACTTCATCAAATAAAACCTGAAATTATTACATTAAGTTCTTCACATAATGAAGAAGGAGCCCTGCATGCAGAAGTAGGCTGTGTTGGCTTCCACAAGCTGGACTTACTGATCAACTACAGGGAGAAATTGTACCATAAATAGCACTTTGCAATATTTAAGCTTGATAACATGCAACTGGGAATAGCTGGTTTTATGTGTCTATATTCTCTCTGCTTAAAGGTTGTTTAGAGATACATTTGCATCTTCAAGACAAAGTATGTGTTAATTAGCTTGTGTTTGCACTGTACTTTCAGGAAGGAAAGCTACATAAGTGCTAAGTGCTATTAGCATCATCCCCATCTATTTTTCTCTTTCAGCTTTTAAGTGAATATAGTGCTTGTGAAAGTTGTTGGATTGACAGCCCTGGAGACTGAAGTCTAAAGTGCAGCACACCCGCTGAGCCAAACAGAACTAAAATGTACAAAAGCTTCTCACCAAATTTTAAATACATGCTTCATTTAGCTATTGTTCTATGATGGCATGTAATACCACTGCTGAAAGTTTTGCTGCTGCCATTTATTTGTTCTAAACATCAGTTCAGCCTCTTCCTTTATTTCCTACTTTTAAAAACCATTTCTTGCTGACGGGCAACACCCCAGAGACTGCTCCCCTGCCTTGAGAATCCCCGTTAGGATGGAATGCTGCTGGAGCGGAACTGCACGCTGCTGCAGTCAGGTACAATAGTGAGTCCTGGCACTCACTTTGCACATCACAGAAAAGTACATTAGCTAATCTCACACAGTTTTAGTACTGATCACACTAAGTGCTTGTCTGCAAAAATGCTGCTCTATGTTATAATCTAAATCTGAGGCAAGGAGACTTGTAATGGAAGATCTGCTCCTCTACACAGGAATACTGTACTAGTGCTGCTTAGAAAACCAAGCCAACACTTAAATAATAATTCAATGTTTCCTGAGAAACTGGTAATCTTATTTTTATTTAAGCTAGATTTTCAGGAGTACACCTGTGACCACTGAAAGAGGTTTGGAGCTTTTTAAATTTACTTTTTTAAAATTCTTTACAGTACACCAAAAGAAAAATCCTACCTTCTAAGATGCTGCTTTTCACACAAGTACATTCAGATAATTTGTAAAGCTTTCTCTTGATTTCAGCTAGGGCCACTGCTCTCTTCAGGAGACTGCCATTCCTGTAGAAATGTTCTCTATATTACTTTTAAGTGAAGGGACTGATCCTGGCTGACTAGAGTGAGAAGCAGAACACCTGTAGTATGTTGAGCTGATTCTAACAGCTGCTGTTTCAGATGCTTCCAGAAGATTCCTTCACTTGTCTTGACAGGTTCCAAAAAGCAAGTTTGGTGCCTGGGTCATCTTCAGTCCTGCACAGCTTCAAGACCTGGCAGTTACAGAAAGTAATTCCTTTCCAATTCCAATTACTTTCCAGCTTGGGAAATTTCTCAGGGTTTCTTGTCAAGGCAGGCTAGTCTTCTATGATTTCCAGCCTGCAATGCTGCTCCTTTCTATTTCATCTTGACTTGATGTCATTAGTCTTCTTTCACAGAAACCTGAGCATTCTTTTCCTAATTTATCTAGATGGGACCCTGACAGCAGCTTCTTTGATCAAGACTTTGCCATTTATGTCTCTTCTCCCGTTAATCATTCTCTGAAATGAGACTTGTAGTAAAAAATAATTAAATCAAGTCTGACTGCCTTCAAATTTCTTGGCTTTCTGGGATTCTGGGTGCTCACTTAGGCCAGGCCCTTTGGAGACACTGTGCTTTCTCTGGTATATTAAACAGGCCATTTGGGTGATTTTCTTATAATAGAAGGTCAAGACAGGTTTTACCACTGGTGAAACTAGAGAGACATTTACAGGATACAGCTATGACATCCAGACTCTTTGTTGTTAGATAGTTCTCCCAAAAAATCCACATTTTCCTATTAAAAAAAAATAAAATCTGGAGGCAAAGTGGCCACATGGGAATTTTTCTTGTCTTTGCTTCTCGGAAAACAAGAATTCTCTATTATGCAATATGTCTATGCTGAACTCTGGGTTCCCAGCTGTTCTCTTTCCTTCACATGCTGATTTTCTGCCACTTCATATGTGCAGAGAAAAGAAGTAAAAAACTCATGATTTGTTAGAAAATGATATTTTTTAAAAACATTTTTATAAATGTGGTCTACACCTTATGCTTATCTGCCTCATGTTTTGTGAGGTCTGATTCTGAATGAAAATCTTCAGCTTGTGCAATGCTTCAGGATCTCTTCTCTGCAAGATAGTCCATCTCCTACTGGTCAGACTTGTTCTCTCCTGCAAGGTGAGTTCCAAGTCCAAGGCATCTGTGGCCTGGTTCCTAAAAGTCTAAAGGGTCAACCATAACCAACATCCTCATTTCTCTGGCCAGTGGAAGTCTCATTAGGAGTACAGCTTATCCATCAACCTGAGATAATAAAATAAACTGCCCCAGGTGAATAATAAATATTACAATATTCAGCTCCTTCCTCATCAATAAGCAGCACATTTCTTTATGACTTTGCTGGTATAAGCATGGATATGAGCATAAACTCACTTAAACAAGAAATGCTACTGATTACCTTCTTCCAGTTTGACAAAAAAATAGGGAAAAATAAATGACACTAGGTTTGATGAGAAGTCACATTATTTGGTTCAAGGTCAGAAGGGCTCGAGGTTTTACAGTGCTCAATATATTTTAGGAGAGTGTGTGTGTGTGTGTGTGTAAAATATTTGCAATACACCACACAGATCAACAGAGATAAGGAACAGGGTTAAAAAAAACCAAACAAACAAGTAAACCAATATTAAGCTTTTTTTGACATTTATGACAGACCAGAATTTGTGCTTAAGCCAGAAACAATCATCTAGCTTTGTCAAACACCACAAGTTTTTGCAAGAAATAGTCTGATAATTTCAAGGCAAATATCATCTGGGTTCCTGTAGCACAAAAGGCTGCATATAATGCACGTTCTTGCTATTAAGTCTAAAGCATTACAAGACTGAAATATTCTGTATCTCATCTCAAATTTTCAAACAATCCAATATCCAGTCTATGTATAGATATATTCTTGCTGTTTAATCTCTTAAAAATCAATCAATATTAATGTGTCTGCCTTAAACTTTTAAGGTCATTGTCTCCCTTCTGACATTTTTAACTACATCAACATCACATTATATCATTATAGACTCATGAAGCAATGTACTTTTACATTTTTGCAAGATAATGTCTCTTTTGTGTTTCAGTTTTTATCATAATATAAATCTTGAAGTGTAATTTGCATATCCTTTGTTTAGCAAAGGAGACCCCCATTTAAGGCTATGTAATTTTAATACATAGACTTAAAAGTGGATGACTTTTTAAAGGAAATGCACCAAAATATTCCAATTTATTCTTCAACTGAAGCAGCTGCTCCATCAGTAAATTAGTAAATTCCAATAATATTAACAATACACTTGCTAACAAGAGTATCTGCCTGCCTTGGGCTCACCTGGCAGTATTGAGAGGTCCAATTCACAGATTTTAGAGGGCTATTTCTAGGCTTTTACCTTAAACATTGAAAAACACCTCTTTGCTCTTCCCTCTACCTGTCCTGTCTTTCCTGTCCTCTGTTCATTTCCCTTCCCACCCTGCTAAGAGCAGCAGTGCACTCCCAGCTCCCAAGCCTGACCCATTTTTAATGCCCAAGGTGCACAGGTAAGAGAGCAGGAAGGACAGGAACAGACAGAATTTAAAAGGAACAATCAAGAAATTCAAAAGCAGCTGTGAAGGAAACAAAGTCCAAACAATGAATGGGAAAGGGATGGTAGGAGCTCTGGCTCTGGATAGATGGATATTTCATGAATTTCTTCCATAAATAGAGAACCTCTAGGGAAATTCAACACCTGGCAATCTTAGTGGATAGTGGTGCTGCAAAGAAAGCATAATGTTCCCCCCTCTGGTAAATTCAAGCAATTAAACCCCCTTAAAAAAAAAGGCCCTCTTAGGCTTTCTGCCCAGTAAACTCACAGCAAAAAGCAGCTTTAATAAATGTTATAAATCTCACCTCTGAGCCAACAGGAAATTCAAATGTTTTGCATGTGCAGGAGCCAGGGAGCTGCTGAAACAAAAGGTAAATGTGGATATTAGAGTAGGTTATGCCCATACTCAGACTGGACAGCAGTAGATGCATGAGGATCACAGAGATGACAGGTTTTTTCAAAGCATCCTTTCTAGTGCCCTCTTTGAAAGTCTATGTTTGTGTTACACCAGAACTCTCCTTTCTTTGTGAGTGGACAGATTTGTTTAGTGATGAGTTTGCTGGTTTAATGAATTCAGGATTACTCCTTACCATACAACATTATTGGAAAGCAGTTTTGAGTTTCAATATTTTTGAAATAAAACTAAATAAAGAAATGGCAACAAATATCTGTGGTTTCTAAAATGAAAAGATCAAAGAAAAGAAACTGCAGAGAATTTTTGATCAACACCTTGACAAGGGGTGTTAGTTTTAATAAACAGTAAGTATTTTAGGCCATTATTAAGTATGAGATGCAGTCTCAGCTGTGTTTCTAATTTCCTTTCTTGCCTTTACTGCTGTTGTATAAAGCTCTGTAGTAACGAAAAACATTTATTAAAAAATCTGAGCACACTGTTCAGGATTATGTTACTTCACCTGCCAATATGAAATATGTGCCTCTGCCCTCCATGATTCCAAGAGCTGCAGGTACATTCTGTATTTGGGACAAATCACTGGACAGAGATGCACTTGTAGAAGAGAATAAGAATTTTTTTAATTGAGTCTGAAGACTAAATGATCATGGTACACAGTTCCTTTGGATTGCTACTCTTTTAAAGCCATAGATAAACAAAGCCAGATCTTTGTGCACATTTTTTGAAAGTCAATTTAAGTATTAAAAGCAATGCATATTTGGCAACATATCCTGTGAGAAGGAGGTTTTATTAAAATTTTCTGGGAAGATGTTGTCTACCAAGCTATAAATACTATACTTCTTGTCTACCATACACTACAGGCTTATAAAAACACAGAAGACCATGAAAATTAAGAAGAAACAGTGAAGGAGAGACAGAGGGTTGGATGGAAATAAGCTATATTTGCTGCTTGAATTTTTCATGGGAATCAGGACAGAGGCCTGCTCATTCTTCCACTCTTAGTTTTTGGGGCAGGTGGGCAGAGAGGGTTGCTATCAGAGAAGTCACTCAGAAATCTCTTCATCACTCTTGAAAAAAGCTGGGAATTAATTACATTATTACAAGAGGAACACAAGAAACAAGTGTCTTCTGGTATAATGACTCCATCTCTGGCTTTCCACCTATAGTTTTTTTTTTTCCTTAGGGGATTACCAAGATTATTAGTAATTATTACTAGTAAGCCATTACTGTGAATAATGGTAATTACAATATTATTTAAGGACCCTAGTCATAATCACTGTGGAAGACTTATGAACACAGTGAAGACCAAGGCTTTGCACATGCCTGAAAATGAACAAACACAGAGTTACACTCCAAGGAGCACAACACTCAAAGCCTTTCACCCTAAACAGCCAATGGTAGCATCAAACCCAGAACTTGTCCACAGACAAATGACTGACAATTTTTAACAACCTTTTTTATTTTAAAAGAAAACAAAGTGAGAACAGGCAGATTGGTGGAACCACATAAACCCATCTCTACCCCCAAAATGCTCTGGTTGTGTGGCATTTCAGTTTACAGTAAATCCTGTTTTAAAGAGCAGTGCAGATCCAGACACCAGAAGGATCAAGGACACACAGAGAATATTCAGCCATTAGGGATATTCCATAGAAGGGAAACAAGTTTTTGTCCAATCCTGTTGGCTTGTTCTGTGTCCCTTATCCAACAGAATTCTAGTTTTTCCTTTAACAGAGAGCAAAGCCCTGCCTGCTATTGAGTTAATGTCTAACATATGCTCAGAGTGGACACACCTTAATTTTCCCACTTTTTACATTTCTTTTTATGGTTTTCTCTCAGGGACACATACCCTCCTTTCTCTTTTTGCATCAGCTCTAAATCCTTTGTCTATCTTGCTTTCCATCTTCAGAGTCATGACAGAACTCTTCTAAAAGTACTCTGCTGACAATTCCTGATCTGGTTTTCCACTAAGATAAGCAGAACTGCATTTATAACCTTTTAACTTCACATATAACTTCATAACTTTAGTTTTTAAAGGATGGTGTTATCTTAACACAAGCTATGAAGTCACTTGAAATATATATACATACACCATGTGAGCATGTATACATATTAAATATGTATATCATTACACAGGGACATATGCTTCTGACAAAACATGAAGAAAGGACTTTTCATGCTATAAAAATGGTATTTGCAACTGCAATCCAGAATATATTGCAAAGGGTATTAAAATGTATATAGTTCTATTGCAAATAAAAACATTTTTCAATGTAACATGCTGCAGCTGTTTGTTAAGATTTCCTCATCATGGGAGTCACTGTAAGAAACTCAGCTCTACCTTGACAAAGGTGACCAGAAACACTCTGCCCAGAAATGCCCCTCCCTCTGCATTAGAGGAGGAATTGTAGGTCAGATGCTCACAGGCACATCCATCAAAGCCAAAAAAATAGTTTTGTAATACTATATTTAAGAATCTAAAGTCACTCCAACACTTATAGAAGCTAGTTATGCAACCTCTTAATTACTCTAGCATTATATCTACTTTATTTCTGCTTCAGTCCAGATGCAGCTGAATTTCAATATGCAAACACTGGTCCTTGGTTGTCAAGCCCCACATACCAGTTTACATGAATTTAACAACACTACAGGGCTTAGAAAGATAAGCATTCAGGGCTGGAAATGTGACAACTGCTGTGTCAAAGCTTGCACAATGTACAGAGCAATAGCCAGTTAGGCCAGCTCTGTTATCTTGAGTACAGAATCTTTTCCAATGCCTCATTCTTAAAAATTAGGTAGGCCTGATAAGCCATATCTATTTGCATAGAAAAGTATCCTGTCTGTTTTCATGTTGCCTAGAATAAGCAAGTTTTCAATTAATACCATAAACAAGGAACTTACTGAGGAGAGAAAAATGCATGGGGAACTCTATTCATTTCACTATGGAGTTTGGTTTAGAGCTTTAGGTTTTTAAATATATTTTCATGAAACATTTTTGCTTATTAGCTCATTTTTTCCCCCAAATTCAGTTAAGATCTTCTTTGGATATGAGTTTTTGTACAACAATATTTTTAAAGTTTTCAATTTGACTCATGGAAATTATCAAGCTATTATACGCCCCCGTTCTTGTGTGAAATTTAAAGGTACCTCTCACGACTTTCAAGCAGTGTGTTCCCCAAAAAAAAAAGGAAGTGCAAAAATACAATTGTTGAGATTAAGCCTCAAATTTGCTTTAATGTTTGCTCATTTTTCAGAACTGATGCACTCTCTGTGACCTAGTTCTACATCAACCCTGCAACAGACATAAGACACATTCTTTACTTTGTTGCTGCACGAGACCCTTTCTACATTAAACATTTTTTTTGTTTGGTCCTTTAAGCAATAAGTTAGGCAGAGAGAGTGTGACAGACAAGTTGCTATTTCAGATTTGAAACAGCACCTGGAGAGCCAAGACCTTTCCCACTTTAAGAGCAGAAAGAGAATCATGGCAGTGATCAGGGTCATATGGTGGGTGAGGAAGTCACTGATACTGAAGGATCAGATGTCACTGTGACAGCTGTAATAACCAGGGCTTACTTCCTTCAGCTAAAAAATATCCACAGAATATGGTGAATACACTGCTGCAATATGTGCCTCTTCCACCTTTGTGCCATGCTATAAACATTTAACTCCTGCAGGCTCACAGTGCAAGAACAGAGCAACTAACCTTTGCAAGACATTGCAAGGGAGATATGACAGAAGAAGAGGGGTTTTTTAAATCTTGAAAATTCATCAGAAAAGTTATTATTTGCTTGTTATTGACAATTCATTCCTCTGAGATAAAACAACTTAGTTACTAGAGGATCCCAAGGAGACAGCTGGCAGTGATGAACACAACAACATTCAATTGCAGCAAGTGAACATCGTAAAACAGGCACCACTGGATTAAAAAGTAACCTTAAACTGTTTAGTGTACACAAAGGCAGCCTAGTCAAAACACTTCAACAATGATTTAAAATCACAAGTTAGAGGCCAGTTTCAACCTTCAGGGAAGCCTTCTCTATTCATAAGGAGCTTAACTAATCATAACTTTCCATGACTTATCAGAACTGGATGCAGTGTGTCACAGCATGATAACTGAGCTCTGGAAATATAACAAAAGATGTCTTTTTACAAAAATAATGGTGAGACTAAACCCCAAATTTTAATCTTTGAACTTGGTGGGAGAATAACATCCTGGTAGTCATTAAGTGTTTCCATTAGCATGCAGGGAGTCTTAGGCAGGCAGCTCCTGTTTGTGTTACTGTGATGGGGAGGGCAGCACGTGTGGCAGGAAAGGAGCAGATTTCTGAAACCTGGTCCCAGGATGCCACACAAAGTGCATCACCAGGAAACAGCACAGGCAGTATCAGACACACTGCATTTCAGCAGATAGCTAGCTATGGAAATAGCAAGGCTACCTGAAAAATAACATTACTTTCAGTTCATCTAATTGCCCAGTATTAACAGCCTAGTGCTTAAGAAAACATGCAGTATTTACTTTCTAACACAAGAAAAATTCTAGCTTTAAGAAAGCTTCAGAGTTAGAGTTAAATGGAGCCCAAAAAGGACCAGATTTCTATCTGTGTTTTCTTCAGTGTAGTTCCAGATGCATTAAGACCTCAGCAGAGACCTGTAAATATTATGCACGGCTTTCTTTTATCTTCTGGGAAAAAAAAGGGGGAAAAACGTATGAAAGAATGAAGCAGTGCCAAACACTACAAGAAAGGCTTAATAAATAGAGCCCAGGGTCACAATGTTGCTCTTATTTGCCCTGAAATATATCACTGAAGTTCTGTATATTCATATTTGTTTACATTATAAATGTACTAAATGAGCTAATTATAGTGATCATAATTTACAATTAAAAACAAACAGTTAGAAATTTCAAAGGCTTTCAATATCTTTTCTTTAATCATTCACCCAGGCTCCAAATATGCATTTTTTAGATTAAAGCATTAAAGTTGCTAATTATATTCTCAGAACTAACAATTATTTCTTTACCCTTTTACTACCTTCTTCTGGCAACAAAAAAATGTCAGCACTGATTTAATTTTTTGTTATTACAGGATTAAAAGAAGTTTCTAAAATGCAATTAAATGTGCCCTATAGCTATAGTAACTTTTCTATCTGCATCCAAAGCCTCTTCACTAAAACAACAGCATAAAAAAATTATTCAGACTTTCTAGACATACTTTTTTTCTCCTTTTATAACACATTCCTCTGGTGATTATCTCCAATGACAACTCAACCATCTTAATGAGATTCTGTGCAAATCTAGATCTTGGTAAAAGGGAAAAATGAAAGTTAAAGAGGCTGTTAAAAGTGCAAAACCCTGCACATGTTGAGCACTGGTTCTTCACCTTTGGAAGCTTGGTTCAAGTTCACCCTGAGGCCCTAAGTGAAAAGTTCAGTAGTCTCAACTATGTCCCTACCTGATGTATCACAAAATCAATTACTTTATGATTGTACATTTGGTAACCTATGCTCAGACAGAATCAAGTTTTTTCCCATTGGGAATTCACCAATTATCTTCTCAGTAAATCATTCTCAGATAAAATAGGAGCTGCTGCTATCAGCAGGAGTTTCTCCTTTAACTGCCTCTCATGTTTGGAACAGTGATGTGCTCAGCCCCTGCACCATTAGCTGCTGTGTGATCACAGTGATCCATGGCTGGATCCATGGACCAAAACATGATTCAGTGCTCACATTTGTACTGGTTTGGAAAAGAAGAATAGTCACTGCAAGCAACCAAAGAAAAAATGAAATTCTACAGTTCCTCAAGGACTTGGCTTCCTCTGGAGAACCTGGAATGGAAAGGCTCTACCTTGAAATTTCACTGGTGTGAACAGGATTTTCTAACTGCCATCAGCAGCATCCTTGGCCCAGGCTGAGCACACTGATCCACCTCATAAGTAGCTCTCCCAAATTTACATCTCTTGTTATTTTTATAGCATCTTGTTGCTGAAGTGGATATATTTATGTTAATTACTTAATATTGTTTCCAATTTAAAGACATAGTTTTCATGTAAGTGAATGCTAGTCTGAATAATAAATACAAGCCACTGATTGGTTTAGATATGGAATATGCATTCTGTATGCATACATATCTACAGTATACAGCTGTGTGCATACAGCTTTTTAAATCAAGCTCTAACCATTGCAAAGGGCCATTCCAGCCCCTGCAGTGGTCTGTCCAAACTAAGCTCATTCAGCTTAGTCTAATTCTCAGCAGTCAGAATTTTGCTTCATAAAATCACCAGCAACAAAATTAATGCTAACCAGCATCCTCTGCCAGGGATGGCTGATGGCACACACATTCATTGTCTCTGAAAGGGATTACTCAGTCCTAGCACCAAGCAATTCAGCAGTGATACTGTCCCTGTTGTAGTAATTTTGTGGAATCTATTCTGCTTTAAACAGACATCTTCCAGATTAAAATATTGAGAGAGAGAGACAGAGAGTTGACAATAAAACAGAATTTTGATCTTATTCTCTCTAGATATGAGAACTGAAAATTATGGGAGCCTAAAGGAAAATCCCAGTGTGCAAAGATGAAAGAGACTGAGACTGCCCAAATGAGGAATGGTGTAATAGAGAAAGGCCACATAATGAATGATATAAAAACAAGAAGTCAAAATTCCTATTTACCCTTACACACAACACAGAGACATAAGGACATGCAATGTCACTGAGAGAACATAAATTTTACAAAGAGTTTTAGTCATGCTGACTTCTTATCACTGTTCAGCAAATTTACACTTTCCCCATTATGAAATGGGGATAATATTCTTTCTTCCCCAACACAGAAAAACTTCTTGGGGAAGTATTAATATAATTCTACAATGAAGAATGCCATTGAAAATAGTAAAAAAAGAAATTAGTAATTTCAAGTGCAGTGCAGGTTTGGATTGCATTAGCTGGCACAGTGGGCAATAAATAAGGCCCAAGACTATAGACTAGGCAATGAAGTTAAAAAGAAATATTCAACACCTTCCTTGTTCCCTGCAAATCATCACCCTCTTGTGCAAAATGAGGTAAAACTAATTAGTGATTTGTAAATAAGGACACTACCCTAACACATAGCTGAGAGAAGCTGACTTAGGATTCTAGGGCCATCTTTGAAATTCCAAGTGCTTGATCTTGCCATCCAATTGACTTGTGTCTTTTGATACAAAGTTGCAAACAAGTTAACATTTCTTAAAAAAAACCAGATTATTAAATTGATTGTTTGCAAAATAAATATGAAATGCTTGAATTGCTTCTCTAGAGAGATGCAAAAGATTTCATTTGTAGTCTTTGATTCTGTGAGCATTTAGTGATTTTCTCATAGGAATACTGCATTGCTAAGGAGCATTTCAATTCCTCTGTAAATGTTACACTCTTCTACTGAACTTTAGCCAGGAACCTGTTCAAAGCTCATGCTTAGGTTTCTCCTTTTTTCCAAGCACACTCTTTCTTCATCAAGACCAGAAATATGCCCACCAAAATGGTGATGAAGAACAACTGGACAATTTAGAATTTCCTAAATGCAGAACTTTATGTAACTGTTCCATTTAAGGAGGCCTCTGGACAGTCAAGCCAAAATGTTCATGGAAGCATTTTGCAGACTGAATAAATTGTCTCCAAATAAAATAAAGGAGTAAATATATCAAAAGTTATAATTCATACTTTATTTAATGTGTAGTTCTGAACAAAGGGGACTTACAGCAGGCTACTAAACCTGATATTTCTTTTAGAGCACAGCTGGTACAACATAGCACATGCTTTTATGTAACAGCACAGTAGGAATATTTCTGGATATGTAGATGGCTTTAAAAATATAAAAACTCACAGTAAAATTTTGGATGGCATGGCTACAACTTCCTCTGGTAGGTTGGATGAGATGAACTCAGATGTGTCAGAAAAGCCAGTGAGTAAGTTCAAGGCAGCATTCAAACCATTGTTCTTCATATTCACTGGATTGTCCCAATTCAGGCTGAATCTGGACGAGTAAACTGTATCCTAGAGGTTCACTTTCTGAATAAAGGATTAATAAACATGCAAAACTTTCCTGCATGGTGCACTATTCTGTTGTCACAATCTTCAGAAGACAATACCCACCTAATCCAACAGTTGAGAAAAAGCAGTGAAATCAATGGTGCCCCAAGAGTGCTAAGATAACTAGATAACAACTAGTAAGAAAATGTTAGTAAGGAGTTTCCCAAGTCTCCTGTCTACACTGGATATCAGGCTTTATCTAGAGTTAAAGAGGCAAGAATCCATTACAGAGAAAGTCCATGGTATAATTAGAAAACAATCAACACTTTTTCTAATGCTGATTTCTTCTTCACTTTAAACTGCTTCATTGACTTTAATTAAACTTGCCCTGGGTTATGAAGCTAGCAAGCAGCAGAAACATTTGAAAATTAAATAAAATAAAAGCATCTTTCTTGTCTGAAGGGTTTTTGCTTAGCTGTACCACACTTCTGACTTAGAGGATTTTTGAATTATTAGAAATGCTATATATGACATTGCAAGACTGTTGGTTTTGCTCTTGAATTAAGATGACCTCCACAGTAAGAATCACAACATTAAATTCTTGTGATTATCTTCACTGCTCCTCATTGCAGAATTCCTATGCTGGTTTCTGAAAAATGGTGTGATGCTGTCACCACTTACACCAGCCCTACTCCCAGTTCTGTCTGAGGCCAAAGGAAAGGAATGTTGTATATTTAGAATACAGGCAATTTCCATGCCAATAGCTCAGGCCAAGGTTAAAAGTACATGACACAGACTTTGGAGGAATAAAGAGATGGTCTGTGTCCTGCCCCAGCCTGGGTCTGGCTCATGAGAATATGACCAAAATTCCCAAGAATGAGAGTGAATGGAATAACTTACAATTGTTGAGAGAAAAGAAGGTGGGAACAACCATATCAAATATATTCCAGCCTGGGGTCATCTACTTTCAATAGATGTGACCCTCACTTTATTAAAATTCTAAATAAAATAAAAGATGGGCCTGGTAAAGAATTAGGAAACTCAGGTCTGAATTAATTTTAAAATTTGGTCTGCCTCTATTTTGAGTTGCTCTCTTTTTATCCTCTGAAGAACTTCCCAGAGACAATTTAGAAGGGTTCAAAACCTGTGCTTTTTATCTCTAGAAAAGCAAAAATATATGTTGGAAAAATTCTAAGTTTTGCTAAGAAAGCAGCAATTACTTGCAACTGTGTGCATGTCTTGGTGAAAGTACCAGAGTACTGTAGAGTATTGTAGTTTAATATGGGGTTCAAAAGACTTGAATTCAATTTTTGAACAGCTTTTCTATTTCTTTTTTTTTCCCAGACATCCAGAGATGTCTGAAAAAACAGAATTTCTATACATCAGAAGGCTTCTATCCTCTATTACTCTTAAGATATTACCTAGACATCCTCACTAAAGTCCAAAGAAAGATCTTGTCAGATAAAAGTCAGTGGCACCAGGATCAACCATATGGATCTGTAAATTGAATATATATAAGATAAGATGTCTAAAACAAAATACCTAAAAAATATGTTAATTGCTATTTGTTATATCTTGAATAAACACACAACATCCATGAAATTGGAAGAGTTTTCCAAACTGGTAAAGACAGGCAGTGAAAGCAATCTATAATAGGATACAACTCTACTTATGTCCACTCAAGCTGTTTAATACCACAACAGATTTACTCCATAGTTTATGGACATTTTCCTTCACCAGAGTCTTTGAGAAGTTTCCATTCACTTCAATACATGCCAAAACAGGCCCAAGAGCAGGAAATGAAGAAATATACTGTACCCAAATGAAATCATTGTGGGAATATAGGTGGGCAGAATGTAATTATTCACACTTGAATCTGGACAGAGCACTAGGCTTATATCCCCATTCTGGCAAGCATATGAGATATATAATAATCAAGAGGAGCAGGGCTGCTGGCTTTCCTCTCAGTCAAAAGAAAAGAATAATGGAGGAGAATGATCTGTTCACTTAATGCTGAGTAAAAGGAAGGAGTGACATTTATTGCATCATCTGCAAGACTTGCCAAGGAACAAAATGTATTAAGTAAATAATCGCATTTGAAAAACTAGAAATTCGGTTCTCTGCTAGTGTAAATTGGAATGTATGGTTTTCTTTCTTTTGTGTTCAGTCCTAGGGAAAAATCTCTGGAAATTAGTGTCGTTGCAAAATACTGATACTTATCATTTCTACATTCATTGATATAGGTGAGGACACCAAGAAGCACTGAAAAAAAAATAATGGATTCTCTTGCAAATGTACTGGATTGTAAAATAACAAAAAGTTCCAAATCTTGTAATAGAACTGCATTACATTCTAGCAAAGTGGATCCATTTCTGAGGTAGAACATGACAGCTTTTTAACTTTCTACAACAATATCTGACAGAAGAATACTATATTCAGTTGATACCGTAGGGTGATTTATGGAGGCAGAATGTAATAATATAAATTGAGTTTCAAAAAGACACTGTGACTAATCTTACAAAAAATGCTACAGGATGTTTAATAATCCTGGTGGGTCAGAAGTTGTTCCTCAAAAAACCCTCTTAAGACTGATTGTTATTAAAGTATGTACTGCATTTGGTTCATTTTTCATTTAACTATGTAGTCTAAAACTGCTGTCAAGTGCAAATATTTGAGTTGTAATTGGATACCCATACAAATGGAATAGAGTCACCAAACCTCAATGAAAATTACAATCATAGAATACTTAAGGCAGCAAATGCCCTTTGAAGAGCCATAAGACAAGCATCTGTCCACATCTTTTGAGGTCTCCCTAGCAGTGCTCATGGGTGTTTATTTTCCCATTAATCAAAGACAAAGGAGCAGGAACGAGGCAGCACACTGCAACTCCTTTGCATTCACTGTGTAAGCCTACTCCTACTCTTTCCACTGGGTATTTTCTCCTGCATTTTCTTTATGATTTAACATCTACTTAGCCATAGCTTTCAACACTGCATGCAGCCCTTTTCATGTTCACCCTTGTTAATGGGAACAAATGAAAAAGTATGTTTGTGCATTTTCAGAGGCTATCCAAATGGGCTGAGATCCACTTACATGGCATCCTTTCCTTGGCTACACAAAAAAACAATATTTTTGTAACTCTGGAAAATTTGCTCCACCTAAAAGTTTGGCTAACAGTAGCATTTTCATCCCAGATTTTGGGCTTCTTATAATGCCATAAAGTTTTTGTTAACCAGCCCACAAGTTCCTTAAAGAACATTTCTCAGACAGTAAATAGCAAGATATTTAATGTATACAGTATGTCAGGTTTGGTCCCAATATCTCTCTTATGGCTCTCAGCCTTTTCCACCACACAATACACTATGTGGCAGAGACCACCCAGCAATTTTTTTCACCATATTTAACATTACCTCTTTGTTAAGTTTAGCTGTAGACTTCAACTCCATAAGGTAAAATATTCCTAGATACTTAATAGCCTGTGGTTTTCAATCTATATTTAAACTCTGCCTTATTCACTGATCATACAATATGTTCAGGGACATAAACTCCAAGTTACCTCAGTTGATTTGGCATTCAGACACGCTTGCAAAATTCTCAGCTAGCATCTACAGATTTTTTATGTTCTAGGAGCTGAAATAAAAATACCATTTATACTGTATGATACTTATTAGAGATGAATGAACAATGCATAGCAAATAACTTAGAAAACTATTGTTTACTAAATATCCATAAACTGATTCTTATAATGATTTGATGATTTCTTTGAATTTATTCAACATTCTCCAATTCTTACAGCTTTTATTCATTGCTTTTCAACTTAGATATTTCAGATGTTCAATAGTCATTAGCCAATCTATGTAGGATAGCTCTGATGAATGTGTGTAAGTAGTGATTTTTAAAGTTTCACTAGCAAAATTTGAGTATATAACTCTGGTGATAATAATATTTGTCTTGGCTTTGCATCTGACCTAGTTACAACCACACTTGCATGTTCCAATGCAGCAGAACTGGAAGCAGTGTGGCATCATCAGTGCAGTGCTGCCCCTGATTAATTACCACCATGATGATGGAGGATGTATAAGCTCAGGTGTAGCAAGAAGGTGGCTTCTTGCTTTCAGAATCCATGCTAGAAACCTCCTACTTCCTGTGGAAGTATTATCCCTTCTGGAATTTGCTTGATATTATTTGTGCTGTGCTCTTGCATCCAGCACTGTGGTAAGGGCCCCATGTTTTCTGGCTACCAGTGTAACCTTCCCAGTCAGCTCTTCTAGAGCTTTTCTCCTTCATAGACTTAAAAAAGTCAATATGAACATGAACTTTATTACTCTTCCAAAACAAAATTTAAATACACATCGCTCTCAAGTCCAGGAATGGTATTATACAAAAGTTACCAATATCTGTGAAACAGTTTGCTAAGAATTATTCTTCCTGACTTAGAGGGACCATTAAGTAATATTATCAGAAATAGGTGTGGTACTCAATAAAATTCATTTAAATTAGGAATACATTGTATATCATTATTTATTATACACAGAGCTACCAGTACTAACACAGGTGAAAAAGAACCAGAAGAAGGTTGTTTATTTGTTAATGCACTCAAATGTCAACTGGTGTGATCAGCTGGGAAGAGGCAGGTGTTACCCATGTATTGGTGCTGTCATAGAAGAAGAATGTTCTGCAGAAGCCTTAAATGTAAACTTAAAATTGACAAGCTGTTGAAATCCTCTATCAGCCACCACCTTACAAGTATTCCACATCTGATTTAAGGCAGGAAAATGCCAGAAAAAAAGCTGAGTACTTAAATATGTGGGTACTAAAACACTTGAACTTAACTCTGACAGCTGCACATTTAGGTTTTAATGTTCCATCATGATATCATCTTCAAGAGAGGCATCAAACCCTATTTTCATCCCCTGTACATAGACACTCATTTGTACTTTCAGCTAACACAGCACCATCAGATAGCTGTCCAGCTAAACTACTTTATTTGGATCTCCATGACACAGTTCTTAGCAATGCAGATTTAAGATCATCTAAAGGACTAAGATTAAAAGTTCTTCATTTTGGGACCATCTAGGTAAATGAGAAAAAAACACAATGTGAATACTTAAACAGAAAAAAAACCCCAGCATAGGAAATGGGCAACCTAGACAAAAGGTCTGGAACAGTGTGATATTTTTTACTTCAATATTTAATCCAGTTAGTTTCTAATTGATGTTACATATGAAATCTAAGAAAATCTTCACTTTTCTTTATGTTTTTCTGAGTACACTTCATTGCTTTTGAAAGTAAGGGATTAATAACACATGGGATGGGAAAGCAGTGTAGATTGGCACAGAGTAAATCTTTCCTCAGCACAAAGCTGGTTAACTATACAGAGCTGTTTTATTATACTGGCTTGAGTCCTGAACTACAAAAATCACACTTTGCCAGTTCTCAGAAGTCACAGATAGAAAAAATTTGTAAGATTTCTTAATTGCAGAACACTGGGATCTACATCAATTCAGCCCATGTAGTGGTTATCATAGTTTTTCCAGTACACTGTCTACTCTGCACTGAGTTATAAGCCCATCTAATGATGAGAGCTTACTGTAGTTCTTAAAAATGTCTGTTCCTCTACCTAAATAGATTGCTTTTAAAAAATTAATTTTCTTCATATTTTCAAAAACCTGCTCACATCATCGCTCCTAAATACATATTCTTTTAACAGTCCTGCACACTGATGGACAGTCATAGTGAACTGTCCCAAAGAAAGAGGTAGTTTCATAAAATAACTCACACAGATTTACATATCTGACCTTTTCTAAATTCCAAATAAATTCTGCAAAGGAGAAGAGGTAGTGCATTAACTCAATTTGTCCTTGTGATAGAGAGACCAGAATGGAGCTCTCCAGAGAAAGCAGGATGCTAAAACCAAAGTACAACATGTGGAATTCATTCTGATGCAGAATGCCATGTAGTTTTGTTATGGTCAAATCCCACACAGCTCCTGGTCTAGGGTTATGTCATTTAGGGCTGTCATTTCACTGGATACTGGCTTGTTCTTTACAAGAGCTACATTTCACTCAGAATGTCTACAAAAAAGAATGGCCCCCTTTGAAGATACACAATATGCCAACAAAATAGTTTCCTGGGCTATCATGCAGGCTGGAATACTTTGCCATAAAGCACAAGTATTTATGTTGGGTTTTGTTTTCTCTGAACTCTGCCACTACTTTGTAGTTTCTCACAGCTACTCTCCTGATCAGATCTGCTGAGTGGCAAATGCTTCTTTAAATCCCCTTGTTGCTGAACACATTCTAACAAGGCCCCAACATTTTTTGTTTTGAAATAAATCACTCAACTTTATACAATAAAATTAGTAAAAATGTCTAGTATAAAAGCATCCCATTAAAATATACTGAGCAAAATACTTTGATAAAGTAGGATATTTCAATTTTGTAAGAAAGCAACTAGAGCTGTGCAATGAGTCAGTTTCGCAGGGAATTTCAGAATTTGGTGGTTTTTGTCTTTGGAATAAAAATCCCCAAATACATTAAAATCCATCATGCAGCATATTCTGAAAGAATTGCAGCCTGTAAAACCAAAACAATTTCCTTTTATAATTTCCAAATATCTTGACAGTATGTGAAGAGCTCTCAAACTCCTCATGTGCTGGTACTGACATGACTTCAGATCCCTGACTATTTTTCATTACATAGTCTGGACAGAATCATGGCCAAGTTCCTGCACACCTGGGGAATTCCAAATGAACATCACTGCTTCCAAGCCAGCCTGAGTGGTCTCTGCACTTGACTCTGTTAGTCCTAGGCACAGGTTGTGGAAGAGCAAGGACCTGGAAATTCTGGTGACCCAGCAGGTTCCACCAGACTGCAAGAGAGTCAGGAGAGGGGAGGAGAGCAAGCTGCTTTGGTTGGTCATTGAAATTGAAACATCTTTGCTAATTTTCTTTCATGCTTTGCACTTCAGAATTGTCTTTTTAATCCTCTTTTCTTACCTGCACCAAAGGCAGCATCTAGGTGATGGTCATATAAAGAAAAAAGCACCAAAGTGCAGTGAGATCAGATATGCTTCTAAAAAAACCTTTTTTTTCCCCCTTGGATGTGGAAATACGTAGCTGGACTGAAACTTCTTGGGAACAGAAAGCTTGATTTCTTATTTGCCTAACATTCTGGTATGAAGCAGTTAAAATAATAATAATGCTGACAAAAGAATGACTTTGCAGATGTTGCATTTGCAGCAGCAAATCTGGGCCATGCCAGGAAGAATTAGAGTAACCTGGACTGTGTGTTTCAGACTAATAATGTGCCATGCATGACACAAAATCCTACACCTCTGGTGAGGGTGTTATTTTGCCAGTGAAGTTTCTCTACTCAAAGAAGACCTGTGTCAGAACATTCCTAAACTTATATATGATTTTTAAAGTTCAATCCTCCACAATGCAGACCCCAAACTCAGGCTGCAGTAAAGAACTGTATTATAATGGATAAGAATGTACACTAGGAAATTATTCCTGGTCTGGCTGCCATACTGATATCAATGCAGCAAAAAGTGTATGGTAGAACAGAAGGTTTTGTGCTAGAGAACAGATAAGTGACAAGGATTGAAATTATGGTAAATTTAAATTGATGGCCTAATTAGTATTATCTCTTTTTGTATTCTCTGTAAGAAATATTATCCAGGAGGAACTCATTTTGCATTAATGTTGATATAAAGTGTAATTCTGGAGCATTTTCATTGTAATCTTGCATTAATTAATGCATCATTATTCCAAAGTATTAATTAAATTATTACAAAAAGGGACATCTGACCTAGCTCAGAAAGAAAGAAAATAAGTATAGTGCATGAGAATTGAACTTTCAGAGGTCTGAAATTGTGTGAGTTCCCACAACACCAGGTTTGTGTAGCAGCACAAAACCAAGATGAAATATAGACATGATATATGACTCATAAACCACAGCATGACATCAACATTTGCTCACTCACAATGGAGTCTGATGACAGCATCAGAGCCTCACAGACAGACAGACATCAGAAATCTGAAATGACCCATTTCTAATAGGGTAAATTAAATAAACTGTACACAGGCTATCATGAATTACTCTCAAGGAATTCAGGGAATTGAATAGGGGTACAAAAACAGCCACAACTTCTCCAGGCTCTATTCCCCACCCTGCTGTTGGGCAGGAACACCACTGCTGTATAGCTACTGGGAGTGCCAGGGCAGTTCATGGGGATCAATTGCAAACAATCCTGCACTCTTCAGTGTTGACTGTCTTCCCCTTCTGCCTACAGTCCCAAGGGGCTTCACTGAAATCTCAAACCAGCATTTCACTTGTTGCTCTTGTTACTATCAGCTGGGTGGTAGCTGTTCTCACATACAGGATTGTACATCCTCCAGATGTGCAGCCTGATCTGATGGCCAGGAAAGCTGCAGAAGTCTCATCCTGACTCAGAGAATTGGCATTTAACACACACCTGAGAATTGCACAAGCAGACCTCTGAGGGAATGCCACTGGCAGCAAGTGGGGCTCTCTGCAAGGAGCCACTGTGGAATTGGGGTCTTTGTGAATTATTAAACTTGATTAATAATTCAAGAAAACATTAGTCTGGAGCATGAAGCAAATCCTATGCAATGTGACCTACCTGCCAGCTATACACCAAAGCCAGAGTTGCACAAGATACTTCCAGGATGTGGCTTCCATAAGATTCAATGTCTACACTATTCAACAACTCTGTTCCAACAACTATCACTTTCTTTTGTTACATTTGGGCTTGCATTGAAAGATCTTTAAAATGTGAAAGTTAAATGAGGCTCTTATAAAGAAGTGGTTTGGGTGCAGTATATTAAAGGGAAACTTCAAAGGAGCTCAAGATACCTTTCAAGCTAAGGTACAAAAATTTAAACAAGAACAAAAGCTTCTCTTGTATTTTGAAGCATTAATTGTTCCACTTCTGTTGATGTAAAGTGAAAGGAGAAGCTTTTAGTTAAAAGTACGTAGTATCAACCAACATGGAATGTTCCAAAGTCTCATGGAATAATTTTAGCTTTGATATAATGGCACAGGTGGGTCTCAAATTATAATGTTTTCTGTAGCATATCCAATAATTTTTGGTAGCTGAATCCATTAGACAAACATTAGTGCTTGAAAAGATTATTGGCATAAATCAGAGTTTCACCTTTTATATTTATAAGATATTTCATATTTATAAGGTATTCCATAGCTTTGTGAGTGGTGTTTGTCACATAAATTTGTGAGTGTTAGTTTGATATTCCATAGCTTTGTGAATGAAGTTTTCTATATTATTATAGCCTGGTTTTCAAAGGATAAAGTACACAACATTGCACTGTTTGCTCTTTCACCCATCTGTCAGTTCCCCTCCTTAAAGGAGGGGGCAAAACTGTAGAAACTGTAAGGACATAAAGTCTGCCATAAGTTTCATGAAAACTGGCACCTGTGTAGTAAAGAGACAAATTGGTGCTTCCATGGAAGAAAGGTTCCAACTGAGAACTTTAAAATTCTGTGGACTATTGGTCTCTCAGGTGGCCAGCCTGTGAGGAGTTCAGTGCCAACCACAATATCTTAGCTTGCCCACTTGTAATTAGTCAAGGTTACTGTGGAGGGATTTATGAGACACATGAAGTAATTACAAGTCTCAGGTGAAAGCACATCATGGAATACACTCAGAGAAGAACAGTGAGCTGGTTTTGTGCAGAGGCAAAGGTAAATGGGATACAACATGCAAAAAATATCACATGCATGAGTGCTGCTGTTCATGAACAACCCATTGTGGTAGAATTTGAGCACACCTGTAGACCAGCTCAGAAAAAAATACATTATATATATTGAGCTGCCTGATTTTCTGCATTATCAATAAAATATGTAAACCATTAATTTTAATCTATAATGCATTTAACTCTGATCCATACCAGATGACTGCAACAGTAAAAAAAAGAATTTATTTTTCTTTTCAGTTTTGCTTTGCATCATGATGAGAGTATTCTCACTTTAGGCAGTATTTAGGCCAGTGGAGACACAGAACAATTAGTTTATAGATCTTCTTAATGGCAGATGCTGGTTACTCTCACTAAGAAAACTGGTCCAGATTTTCAGGAAAATGAACTTTTGAAGCTTTTGTAAGCTTCATTTGGATTTCTATGCACTAAGAATATTTGAAAATAAGGCCCAGTGTGTCTCCATCAAGACTCATAACTAACAGTATAAGTACATATGTATGTATACATTACTTGGACTGAATGCTATGTTTCACCCCTACATTTTATGGGTTCTCAGTCAGTGGAAGTTAGGAGCAAATGAGCCTAATAAATCCAGGAGAATCAGTTATAACTTTAAAAAATCAATATATATAAATAAATACAACTAAATTCCCAATCTCTCCTCTTTCCAGCTAGAAAGTACAGATCTAGTTCCTAGAACATAGGTGCAAGACAACATCACAAGTTTGTTGCTGTGCTGGAGATTATTGACTTAGAGCATTATCACAAACCCTAGTGTCCTGTATGTTGTTTATTTTTACAGTGAGTACTGCTAAAAATGTAGGCAGTGTATATATATATATATATGCATATATTACTACTCTGCTTTTCCTACCAGATTTTTGAGTGGTCAGAGATATATAAGTTTCATCTACATCTATGCAAAAAATTAATTAGAAAAGTATCTTTTTACCATCACTTTTGATGATTCTTTAACAAAGGGATAGGGTATTTTCATTATTTGCTGTACTTATGGATAATAACAAATTAAGTATTGATCAATCAATATAATGATTCATTTGACCCATAAATAATAAGAAGAGAAGAAATGCAGAATTTCTAATAAAATTTCAATCCCAACAGAATTTGAATTCATTACTTTTGAAATATAAGGCAGAGAGTTCATTCCACTAACATGGATTTGAACTTGCAGAGGGTAAATTATCAGAGAGGCCCTTGTTGCTTTCATGCAGCAATACAATTTTATTAGGAATTACAGGGAAAAATTAATAAGCACTTCAGAGCTCAGAGTCCTGAGGTACAGCATGGCTTAGACCTTGGCACAAACCTGGGAACATGCCCTGCTTGGAGTATGTATTCTTTCAGTTTAAATTTTATTTATGTTGTGGGCAAGGTTAAAAGCTTGGCCCATGTCACAATGCCAACCTCTGAAAAACCTCAGAATCTGCCAAATGGTCTGAGTTTGTCAGCCTGCAGTGAGCATGTTCCTTCTTTTGATATTCAGTGCTAATGAATGAGTTACTGGAAATGCACATTCCAGTGCTGCACTTGTAGCATTCTAATACAGAGATTTCCTTTCAGGAGGAATCAGGAATTGCCATGTTTCTCTCTCTCTTTGTATGGTGAGCAAATGCAGGATCATCACACAGCACTCTCAGTAAGCACAAGAATAATCATTTCAGGTCAAAGTCAGTGCATTGAATTTACTTCCCAAGAACTCACAATTGTAGCTCAGAGATGAAGCTCTTCTTTTCACTTCTTGCCAGTCTCATTTCTTTCCGACTTGAACTCACAAATCTTCTAGCTCCTACAATGAAATTTTGAGACTGAGCTGGTAATGTTACCAAAATGCCTGACTATCAACCATGTTAACCCCAGCAGGGTGTACCAGGTTTATCTTCTGTCATAGAACAGTGTAAAGCAATATATAGATCCTGGAGCTAAAATTTAAATGAGTTCTCTTACATTCTGGAGGGAATTTAGCCCTGGAAGTACACAGCTCCATGCTGCTGTAGCTATTTTGCTTCCTACAGCACAGTGCAGTGTAGATGTGCCCATCCATTCCCTCTGTGACCATGATGTCATGATGTTCAGTGGAAGAAATGGAATTAGCTACAAGAATATCATAGCAGGAAAAAAAAGTTCTAGAAATATAAGAATACTCAAGATACAGCAACACTTAGTTTTAGGAGACTGAACAGCTCAAATTAGGCTTCCCTGTTTTGATTTTTTTTTCACTCCCTCACTTTGTTCTGTTGGGAATCAGATGCTCAGCAGAGGATTACCTTCTAATTCCTTTCAACTTCTTAATTTCAAAGTGTCTCCTTGCAATCCTGGCCAAAGTCTCATCTTTTCATTAAGAAGCTCCTGGTTCAGGTTAGACAAAGTAAATATTCCAAAGCTATGAGCCATTGTCTGTTACTAAGATTTTCAAAACCTGTGAACTGATGCTGTTCTTCAGATCTAAGGCCAGAACAGCTGATTTAACTCTGAAACAGCCTTTTAAAAGCCATACAAGGATTACTGAGATATACATGCAACATTTATAAACATAACATAGGCAACCTCCTAAGAAAACATCAAAAAGATCAGTTAACAGATCTGGCAAAATCAGGTAAATTTGCTTAAGAAGCAAATCAGAAGATTGCTCAGGAAGATCTCCCTTTCAAAGGCATTTTTATACTTCTAAGCAAGAGAATTTGAATACTTCCACAAGGCATAACCAGAACTGCAAACAAGTCTTTATCTAAACTGTTTATTCTGCTCAAATGAAAGCCAAGGATGAGTATGCAGGATTTAGTATTTTTCCTCTATAGTAAATCCAATTTTGTTTTCTCCTTCAACATTCAGTACTCTTGCAAATGTTCAGGAGTATAAACCCTGTCTTTTTCTCTGCTGGTTTTTATTTTGTCCTAAATCAGTTCCAAAAAAATGCCAATCATTTTTTTTGGCTCCTGTGAATTGTATGCTTAAGTGAGGTGATGGGAATACAAACACAAGCTGATGAATACTTGGGTATTACAGGTGTGGATGTGGGTGCAGGAGATGGCAAATGTACTGCAGAAGAGCAGCTGCCAGAGGTAAGCATACAAAATGTGGCTCCTACACAAAAGAATGAGATTTTCAGAGAATCTGGTGGAAAGCCTGACAAGTACATTTTGTTGCTGCTAAAAGAATTTATTTCTGCTGAAACCTATAACTCCTGGGTTAATAAAGTGAACTTTGATGGGACTAGAGGGAAATATGGGCTTCCCAGGAAAGTTAGGACAAACTTAGATGCATTTCTGGAACACAGATTTATGGAAGTGATTGAAGCTGATAAGATCAAAACCCAAGTTAACACTTTCTTTTGCTTTCCTATCACACTCTAAATAGATCTCTGCCACAGTTGGCCTGCTACCAATAAAACTAATGATGCCTGTAAACAATACATTTCACACAATCATCAAGCTCATACAATTAGTATCCATGCATGTTGTTTTGCTTCGAATTTGGAGGGATTTTACAGAAACTGTTATTATGTTACAGCTAACTGACTATGAAAATAGCCAATGGCTTCTTTGGATTGACTGCTAAATCACAAGGAAAAAAGAAAAATAGCAAGGAAGTCAAGGAAAAAATACTCAGATGGGATCTGAGGTAGTCTGATTAGTTTTATGTCTTGGTAAGGGCCTCCAGAATCAGTAACAGTGAAGGATCATCAAGAGATTGCCTCTGCTACTAGTTGTAAAAAGTATGCATGTGTCCACTATGCATTTATAAAATTAAAAAGATATAACTGGTGCATTCTTTATTCTTTTCCTTCCTGCTCAGTAATGATGCAAAAAGTAAGCACATGTCATGCTCTTGTTAGAGGGATAGTCAGAACACTGCTGGAAGCCTGAGCAAATGAAAACCACGAGTTTGGCAGAGCATGTTAGAGGAGAGGAGTCTTTTCCTGTTGGGAAGGGGAAGCTTTGTAGATGTATCCAATAACTCACCCTTTTCTGCAGGCAGCAGGGGCCAGCTAAATGGCCTTTCTCTCTCCACATGGACAGAGAAGGCTACTGAAAAATACCAAATACCTGCTAGGCAGGGATGTGGCAGGTATAAATCAGGTTGTATGACAGGCCACATCTGCATTTTGGTCATGTGGTGGACATATTTCCTGAGGTTCCTCAGGGAGGGTGATAAGAGCTCTAAGGAAACGAGCAGTGTACAGGCTGAATGAATTGTTCTGATGAACAGAGTCAATTTGTGGGCTTAAGGTCAAGCTGGAAAAGGCAGGTCTAGGGCTAACATGGTCTCTTTTTCTCATAAATTTAGCCTACAGGTTAGCCTATGAAATGCAGGCAGGAAGCCACATTTCCACTCTCTCTCTATTCCTAATTTTAATGTTCAAATGCCCACTTCTACATTTTTTCATCTTTTTTTTTTTTTTTTTTTTCCCTAAGCTTCACAGCTTTCCCAATTCTTTTTCTCTTTTATTTTGCATAGGAAGTGTTCAAGTCCAGATCTAATTTATATCATTTTGTTTTTTCCCATAGGCTACTCCAGACTTTCTAACTCAATGCTACCTGCAGGTAGATTATTCAGATATTTGAAAGTTAGACTATGGTACATATGGTTCTAAAAGTATAAAAGGTAAATACAATTGCTTCACTAGTTACATTTAGTTACATTCATGTGCACATATGTGTGTGTACATGTGCATGTGTGTGTATGCACACAAATATATGAACTCCCTGGTGGTACCATATACATCAACTTTTCCAAACTAATGGAAAACATATCTTTTCATATTTCTCCTTCACCCATTCAATATAAATCAAACATCACAGACATAATTAGACAACAATCTTTTAACTGCTTCAAAACTAATTGACTAGAGTGCCTAAAAATTAACATTATGAACGAATATTACACATTGCTATATTTCCTGAGGACTTGCTTTTAAGGATTCTGACAAAAATTTGAAAAATTTGCAAAATTAATACTGTATTTCAGATATTATGGGACTACTACATTTTAGATTGCATCTGTTACTAAAGTCTTTGTTTTAGGTTAACCTGCAAAGGAAGGAAATCTCTCCACCTATCAATTAAATTCTTATTAAGGTAAGAATCTTAGTAGCCTTTCATGGGTAAAAGTCTTTAAACAATGTGCATTTTCATTCTTGAAGTTACTTCAGTCCATGAAAATGTTACATTTCCAAAAGAAAGCATTGGAAATTTCTAGAATTAATTCAAGATTGCCTTTCTGTAATTTAACATTTACCATGCACTCTTAATAAATAATTTAGAATTATTTTTTGTTTTAATACCTGTATTACAACACTCCATGGCTCTGTTAATAGTTTTGTATTCTTAGCTCTGAGCTGGACCAGGCCATGTAGCTTTATTATACATGAGGATTGACTTTCCCAAAGACCTACCTGCTTTTCAAGTTTTACTGGGACAGGCTTAAAAAATTATAAACCAGGGAGATATGATATTTTAAAATTAAATTATCACACCTACTTATTTCTAAGATCCTCATTATGAGCAGTATTGAAAAATGTGCATGCTTCTATTCTTGTTCTATTCTTTGGCTGGTCCAAAAAAACATAACTCAATTTTCATCCATGCCCTAATTTAAAGGCTTCCTTGTCTTCTAAACACCATGGTTATACAGCAAATTGAAAGAACCTTCAAATTTAGAGACACATGCAATAGCTCATTCCTATTATTAACAGAAAACTTTAATAATAAAAGCATTTAAAATTAAAGGGTTTGGGTTTTTTTTTCCTAAATTCATATTTGGAAAAAATCCCATGATTTATAAAAACATGTTTATCTATAATCTGTTTCACTGGTACTAGTTGTGCATGACTCTGATGACACCAAAGATACATGGAGTAAACCTCCCTCTTCCCCTGGATTTCTCAGTGCCTAATTTCACAAAAAATGGAATATGAGCATCTGAATTTCATAGGTTGGTTAGACAGTATTGACTCAAAGCCCTTTCTAAACAAACTTCACTGAAAATTTCATTGAATCAAGCATATTGTGCCTTAAGTCAAGAATACATATAATTCATTTTGTAAGCTATTTGTATAAATAAATGCCAACTGAAACTACCTGAATTTCTGGTCTGAGTTAATTTTATATATTTAGAACCACAATATGCGAGTGACACAGTAGGATCTTGTTTATTGAGATACACAGTAGAACCTTAGGAACTGATATTACAGTGGAAAGTAATCTAAATTGCTTTCACTGAATTCCTGCTACTTTCAAGTAATAAAAATGTTACACTCTACACTCTAAATAAAATCTTAGTTGCTATCGACAGTTTGTATGAGATTCAGTCAGAACTACCAAGCTGTGAAAATAAGGCCCAACTTCTGTTGTTTTTGTTGATACATTTGGCATCCAATCATGAAAAACAATGTCCATGTCACTAAAATGGCCTCCAGGCATTCAGTATATCTACATCGAGGTTAAACATCTATGTGAAGATGTGACAGCACACCTTATAAAAGATATTATTGAGTAATATAGACTTTCTGTAATAACCAAACAGTAAAGAATATAGCTTTTTAAAGGTCTCCCCATGGCTGATCTCATGACTCAAAGATGAGAGACTGTGCTGCAAGCTAAGTAATAAAATCTGGTGGATACTGTGGGCTAGCTTGTGACAAATCATATCAAAGTATTATTAAAGAAGGAACTTGAGACCCAAGACTATTATTGATTCTTGACAGAATTTCTTATATATAAATGCTGCAATCTGATCCTGGACTCCCAAGGCCCTGGTAGAATTCTGATTATTATAGGGCAGGTTGCAAAACAGTAACATTATTATTAGTGAAAGTGGAAAGAAGCCTACTCAGTGTCAAACAGGTAGCATGGTCTAAAAAGACCAGTAGGAAAATGTTTTTCCCAGGCCTCATACACCTACAGCCAGAGATTACTGTTTAAAATGGCAAAATGATTTCTGAGCTTATAACAGGGCTGTGAACGTGTTAGTGGAATGAGTCTGTGACCCTTTAGAGCACTAAGGACACACCTCCATTAGTGTCCATATTCCTGCACTGAAGAGGCTGATACAGTCAACTGAAATGACAGGGTGATAAATATAAAACCACTATCATCAATAAGACTGGAATGTAAAAGCACTTAGTTTCAGCCTAAGTAACTCACAGAAAGTTTGGTTTCAAGAACCAATGTATCATCCATCACTACGCTACCTTCTGTTGACAAAGTAATTGTAAGATATCTAGAATGGAGGTTCAATATGAACTGACAGTTTTGAAAGGAGGAATTGTGTGCTGCACTTACTCATTAAATGTATTTTCCTCCACTAAAGATGTTTCCTTTTTTAGTTTATGTATGAATAACTTTAGTTAAAGTTCCCTTGACACACTGACTTTGCTTTGAATAGCACCTATGTTCATTAACATAAAACCTGAAAGAAAATAATTTTAATGTAGCTTTTTTAACACTTCAAAAGCCTTTAACAAATTGATCGAGTACAATTATGTATTCTAAAGGGAATTTTAAAGAGATCACACAAGGTTGAAAAGTTCTGGGTAATAAAAAGGAAAAAAAAAACAGCTAAGTAAAAACAGGCACTCTGCACGGAACTTTGACGCACAGTGGAAGAAAGTAATAAAATTATATACATTAAAAATCCTTAACATCTCCCAATTTTAGACAGACACATACAGTTATTGTCTGTACTACTCTTAGTGTGTGGAAAATACCATGCTCACTCGATAATGTGAAAAAAAAGGTGTAGAGGTCAAGATAGTCAGAAAATGGAGAGAAGCTAAATTACCAGTCCACTTACTACTGAGACTACTGAGTCAAGGCAAATCTGAACAACTACTTAGCAAGGAGATCACACCAATTTATCAACATGGCTGGTTGTCTTTGGGTAGGAATAGATCTAATCATGGCATTCTTCTTTAGCTAATGGCATATTATTACTGGCATTATTTTAAAAGAACGCATGATAACCACATTTTTTCAAAAACCTTTTGAACTAAACAGCACATTGCAGCTAAATGGATCAACTGACATTGAATGAGGCATTAACAAATGAGAAATAGATTCTGATCTGCAGGAAACAGTGGTTTTGCCCTTACATTTATGGGTGTAAATTTATATCTGATTATTTTAAAATAATATTTTAGATGGTGCTTTTGTCATTACCGAGTACGGAAAAGAAGCCACATTGGTTATTCTCAACATAAAAAAGTAGAATAAAACCATTGGTAGATGGAAAGTACAGGCCCTATGGCTTCAAGCTCTAAAGCCCTCCACTTCACTCCACATTGAACAGAATCAAGCAAACAGATGTTCCTTGTTTACACAAAGTATTTTCCCAGAATGGCAGAAGTTCTCTTGGGGATGATGCTATAGGAAGACCTTCCTTTGCACACCATTTGTGTCCACCTCCCTGTCAGCAATGATGACAACAGACATAAAATTGCACAGCCTCAAAACTGGCTGCACAGGGAAACAAAAACTGTGAGGAGAGAAAGGAAAAAAATAAAAAGCTGGAAATAGACTTTGGCAACAACAAGTTGCATGAACCTGTTCTCTCCAGTGAGCCTCTTTATACTATTGAGAAGATTCTATGGATGATCTAGCATACACTGAGTGATTTCTACAATTCTCTTTTTTTCCCTCAAATCCTCTCTGTTGCACACACAGAATGAGGGTTTCCAAGTGGGAACACTTCAACTGAGCTTCAACGTTTACTGAACCCAGGCTTTCAGTGTTAGGCTTGACCCAACAGCTTAGTTTTAAGAGAGCTGATTTGACCTGCCTATTCTTTGTGTCTGGTGACAACGCTGGGCACAAGGGATACATGACTGATGGTTTGCAATGAAATAGCTATTACTTGGTGGGAGATCACTATCATAATTTGAACAAGATTTGCATTTTGCTGCAGATAAGGGGGAGTCTGGGAGTAGGCAGGTGATGGTGTCAACAGCAGGAGTGTGGGAACAAGACCAAGCACAGGGAAGGCAATCTTTATAGCAATCTCCTAATGCTGAAGGAGTAAGAATATGGAACTTGCAACCTCACAGCCTAAGCACTTCTCCTCCCCCTTCCCAAAAATTCTTCAGGAAGGGGAGAAGAAAGAGAATGTCCCAATCAATTTCAAATGCCTCCTCCCCTATCTAGACTCTCAGATACAGTGATATAGGACTACAGACTGAATGAAGAAACGGCGCTAATTTTTTTTTCAGTAATTCAGAGCTGCTGGCTCAACAGGAAAAATGTCTTTATAATATTTCCCTCAGGAAAAATCAAGTTTCCTAATACAATGCTCATATAAACAAAGTAGGATTAGAAGTATATTATATCTTTACCAATTTAGAAGTCTATGAGTTTATATTAACTATATAGTCAATAAACAGAGGGGAAAGACCCCAACATTATTGGCAGCAACAAAACAACAGCACTGTGGATCAAATTCTTTCATACATATGCACACACTGCTCTCAGAGTTCTGTTATGATGTACAGAATGACTGGAGGAATAAAATATCATTCAGTAAAGCGAGGATGACCAAATCTGTCAAAGGAAGGATGTTAGAAGCAAAGATAAGTTCCAGCAAAGTATCAACTGCTTACATGTTTTGTTTATCCATCAAATGACCCTACAAGATGGAGGATTAATTTGTTGGGCTCCAATGCTCTTTTCTGGATAGGCTGGAATGGATGTTTATGTTTTCAATACTCAATGATCTCTGTTGAAGCATCATTAAAACAAAAACCCAAACCAAACCAAACCCAGATTAGTGCCAAGCAATCTTCAGGGAGGAGAGAATGAGTATGATTGAAGTTGACATTTGAAAAAACAAATCTGTGTGTCGATAAATATAGTGATCAGGAGGAGAGAGAGGTGTCAGACAGAAAAACCTGCTGCAATGTTTGTTGCTGCCAGCACACCAAAAATAAACCCTAGGAGAGCTTGTTGAAAAATTGTTAGGGAAATTTGCAGAGCACCACAGATTGATAAAGTTTTTATTTTCAGAAGTGCATCACTTGGGTGGACAGCAAGCAACAACACGAGAATCCTACACTGAACGTTCCTATAGGAAGACAAGCTGCTTTTATTTCCAGCAATGCAAGATCACAAATGCTGCACTCTTCTCTACCACATGCTATCTTTACATGGTATCAGTTTTGACAGGGATGAAGTCAGTTTAAGAGGTTTTTGTCCCTTCCCTAACATGTTCCTTCTGCCTTCCCCCATTTCTATAGGCACAAACCCTCATGTTTAGACTGGTAGTTGTTTAGAAGGAAAGGAGACATTAAAGTGGCTTGTTTTAAAACCCCTCTCTCCCTTACAATCTTCTCCTCCCAAGGCTTACAGCTCACTCACAGCAAAGGTAAGGGAATAAACAAATGGACAAAAAGAAGCAAATGGCACTTCACATCCAAACCTCACTCCTGAGAAAACTGCAGTCTCAGTCTCATCTTGTGAGTACAGACCTTGGTATTGAATTAGGAAGCATCATCAGACTTTTAATCACTGTTTACTTTAATTAAGCGCATGGTACTAATGTATTCAGATAGTAAATGCCAGTCTAAACAACACAAGTAATGGCATTCAGGCTACCTCTGGGAAAGTCTGCATCAGTATCTAAAAAGCACAGTTACCTCTGTCTTGCTTTCCTCATTCTTGTGGAAAGGGCTGCAGAAATGGGATAGACACAGGCTAGCTCCTATTTAACTCCTTCTTGACTTAAGGCTACTAAGAATTGAGTAAAGAAAACATTTTAAAAGTCAAAACACATATAAGAAGCAGTCATGTCGCCAAATTAAGGTGGAAAAGTTACTGGATTATGAAGAGTGAGGAACTTAGTAAGATTTTACAACATACATCAGGAGATGAAATATAGGAATAGTCTCAGCAAAAATAGGGAAAAGAACTGAAAATTTGCTGTGCTGTGAGGAAGCGAGGAGGAAGAGCTGGATATCAAATTTATAGGTCCTTTGAGCTCTTGAGTGAGGAATTTGGAGAAGGTAAAATGTCATCATCAGTCTCAGCTGACTTGCTATTCTATTGCCAGATGGGACCATTATCATCTGATTGAATTATAATCATGTCAAAACTCTACTTGGATCCAGGAATTAGCTTTCAGGAACACCCTGAGTCAAGGTAGAGCTTTCTTGCCTTTGTGATCTGTGGAACACATGATCTGAAATGGGATTTAAATATCTCTCTTTGGCTCTCTGAAACACATTAGTATGAACATTTGTTACTCTTGGTAACTTCAGTGCACCTTATCACCATATTTTCCTTCTCTTTGTTTCTTTTTAATAGACAAGTTGGTGACCTAAAAGGAATAGGTTACTTAAATAGTTCAACTATTATATTAAATGCAACTATTTACCTAATAGTTTAAAATATGATAGTTTTTCACTCACTTGCAATTCTTGGGAAAGGAGAGAAGAGAGGAGACTCATTTTGGAATTACTTGAAAACAAGTAAAAAGCAAAAAGCTCAGCAAAGCAAAAAGTCAAATGTCTGGTATAGACCACATGCAAATTTTAGATAGCATTTCAGCACTAAAGGCTTGTCTCAGGCAACTGATTTTCTTAAAATACAAACTTATTTCAGTGAGATCTGACTTAAAAACTTGTGCAGCTCTTGACAAACTATCTTAAAAAAAAAAAAGTAAGACTGTAGAATTTGTTATCATGAAATTTTCAATTGTGAAACTTCAATTGTGAATAAAAAGGTTAAAGGAAAAGATGCTGAAGTATACCTTCTGGGCTCACTCACTCAATTCTTCATAGTGTTTTGGAAGCTGATGAGGCAGTCACAGAAACTGCATTTATTCTAAGAAAAATCTTTGGAACAACAATTCTGGTGGTAATTTCCAACTGGACACATGACATTTACTGCTGCTGGAACGTCTTTCTTTTTGAAAAAGCAGAAGTCAGACTCCTGATTCACAAAGCAATTCGATCACCCAATCAGGAATAGTTCAGCTTTAATTTTAAATTTTAGCAGACTAAGGGCAGTGCTAACAGAGCTGCTCAGGAAGTGGCACTGGTTTCCACGACCCTTTTACATTCATTGCTACCAGAATTTCTGCAGGTAGGTTTGCAGCATCAAGAAGCTGTGAGGTATCTCTCTGTGTCACACACATATTCACTACAATTGGAAAATTATTCTCCCCTTTTTCCTATTTTTAAGAATGAACAAGTGTGGTTATGAAAGTCTTGCATCATTCTCCTATACTTTTCCTGGAAGGAATGCCTGGAGCTGTTCTGAGTTCCCCAGCACAGTATCCCACTGCTGCTTCCAGGTGTACCTAGTAGGGACAGCACTGTATCACTGTGCTGCTGCAAAAAGGCACAATACAGCTTTCCTTAAAAAGTACTTCCTTAGCATGTCACACTTTACCATTGTCTAATCTAACATTTATTATAATTTATTTTGAATACAAGTATTTCTGTATATTCAAGCTGTGTGCACTTATATCTCCAGTGTGTAAATCACAGGCAGTGTAGAAAACTGAGCATATTCTCATTAAGAAAAATCTCAGCTACAAGTAAGTTATCCCAGTGAAAACACTTTTATCTGCTAATGCCTTATAATCATAAAGAATAAGGAAATAATTCTCCTCAGATGGGATTTCCAAGATGAGATTTATAAAAGGGTGCCTAATTCCCCTAGATATTACAGCCTACAACAACAGATACAGGCTTAGAGTGTGTTTCATTTACAGATAAAAGCAGAAGAGGCTGGTTGTAGCTTTCATTTCCAGAAGAGCTTTGTTGTGGTTACTCTGCTGACTAGAAACTGTGATTCCCTGCAACATTTAGCCCTTGAGAAAAAGAAGCAGGAGACAAATCATGTGAGGAGTGGTAGGGAATAGCAAAAGATTGAACAATTTTTCGAGCTTGAACATGTTTCACTATATTTTCATCTCTGTTTGGCCAGGTGGTAGTTGAAACATATTAAATGAAAAGCTATGTGGGAGTGTAACACTATGCTGCAGTTGCACTTTGTGCATGCACTTCTTATCTCTTTAGGAACTTATTCCAGATGTTTTAGGAGAGGAAAATAAAACAATTATCTTGGTCATGTTTTAAGATAAGCTCTCAGCAGGTCTGGAAAATGTTTTAATCTGGCCTTCCAGCTCCTTCAGCAAATTCCCTATAGCATTAATTTTCTAAAACTGTTTATGCCCCATTTTATTTTCTCTGCTATTTGATGTGTGGAGGGAATTCAGCAAACATGATAATAAAAACACATCAATATTAAGTAGAAACTGCTTTTTAGTGTTTTACTGTAGTAAAATATGGCAGTAGACTGTTGGAACTCCTATACATAATTAAGAAAAAGCTTATGATTTTAATTAATCACTTTCTCCTGATATATAGATTATAAATTGAAGTTTTACATAAAGAACATTTACTTAAAATCCTTATGGCAAAATACAATTTCAGCATCATCAATACAACATCAATATTTATCAGCCTAGGTAGGTAGAATTCTGCTTGTTAAGCCAGGGATAGAGGGAAACACTACATCTCAAGAGATGCTTTGAAAGAAAGGGGAAATTGCATCAGCTGTTTTAGTTTTCATGTTGAAACCAACAATCCACAGAGCCTGGGTGAATCCAAACAAATGAATCTACAGGACAACACACATCACCTGTTCTTTATAGGGAGATGTTGGAAGAAAACTTTGTTATTCAAAATGCAATGCAGAGAACAGAAGGTGGGAAGGGAAGGGAAGGGAAGGGAAGGAAGGGAAGGGAAGGAAGGGAAGGGAAGGAAGGGGGAAGGGAAGGGAAGGGAAGGGAAGGGAAGGGAAGGGAAGGGAAGGGAAGGGAAGGGAAGGGAAGGGAAGGGAAGGGAAGGGAAGGGAAGGGAAGGAAGGGAAGGGAAGGGAAGGAAGGGAAGGAAGGAAGGGAAGGGAAGGGGGAAGGGAAGGGAAGGAAGGGAAGGGAAGGGAAGGGAAGGGAAGGGAAGGGAAGGGAAGGGAAGGGAAGGGAAGGGAAGGGAAGGGAAGGGAAGGGATGTTGTGAAATCTCTATCATATTCATAGGTTGTGTCATCTCTATCATATTCACAGGTTTTGCCTGTAATTCTCAGACCACTAGGCCCATTCACTGATCACTTAATGAGTACCTCACATCTCTCCCTACACTGCCTGCCCCAGACAACCTGTCCCTTCCAGCAGTGGTCAGCACACACAGTACCAGGACTCAGGGTCATTTCTATCTCTTTCAGTTTTGTTTATTCAGTTGTACTGATAAACTCACATTTCCAATGTTAAACAGCTGCTATAAGCTCAGTACCACCACATGATAGATGAAGCCACAAATCTTGCTGAATTGTCCTTCTTTTCTTCAGTCTAGGGCCTTTTCAGACTTTTTTTTCTAGTCATCCTGATTTCATTACAGCAAATGTCATATCTCCTTTAGCTTACAATTTCCCAGTCACAGAACTCAGGCAGCTACTTTAATGTAATGTTAAATTTTTAAAAATACTTTCACGTTATACATCCATTCGCTTTTTAAGAGTAATTTCAAAATACTGTTATGTCCTGACCAATTTTATTAGTACTTATCCCCCCTTTCCTATGATCAAAATTAACATCTGTACAAAGAATACACCCTCTCTTTTAGAGGATTACTTTTCATCTTGAATCATGCATAGAATATGCTTTCTAACTCTATCTAGTGTAAATAATGTGTAAAATAATCAAAGCATCATCATGACCTGACAGCAGAAGCCTTTTGATGAATAGGGTTTTATGTAGGATTATCATATGACATTTCCAAACTACATTATATTTGAGTCATATACTATTGCATTAAATTCTTCTATCATGCTGGATTTGTACATTTAGCAAGTTATCAGCGTTCTCCTTTGTGGAGATTTTTGCAGCAATTGCAATGGAAAGCAGAAGAAGTACAAAAGGAAAGCAGTGCAGAGGAATGATATTCTACTAATGAAGAATCAGATCTTGTTCTCATTATGTTGTGTTATTTATTCTGCTGTTTAGTTCTGACTGTGCTATTGGATGTGTTCAGTACACCAGATGCTAATACAGTTCCTAAATGTTATATTTTAGAATACTGGATATGCTGAAGAAAACAGTGGTGTAACCACATATCAGCTAAGTTGCAAGAAATGCCTTCTGTCTCCCATCACTACATGCCATTCACAATATTCAAATTCTCTTCACCCTACAGTTTCTCTGCAAGTGACCTAAAAATGCAGCACTTTCCCCCAAATTCAGCAACTACTGTGAATGATGCCTGCAGAGTACATGCACTGCAGCAAATGACAGCCAAGTGGGTGACACCCATGCCTTCATTCCAAATGCAACCACATACCTTAAAAAGTGCAGAGTTTAGCAGAGAGAGGCTTTTGTGCCAGAGCAAACACAGAGATTCATCTGGTCTTTGGGACCCATAAAAAATTCAATTCCTTGAATTCCTCAGTTTGTATCTAGAATGAAGCTGAAACATCAGTACAGACAATGATACTACAAGATGACAGGACAGGATAGGGCAGGATAGAGAGAAAAAGTTCTTTTTCTAAACTGCCAATTGATTGCCCAGCTTTATGTATGGCATAATGATGGTGGTGATCTATCAAGAACATTAAGCAATGTTAGCTTACATTTGCAAAAAATAAAAAAGCCTATTTGCAATAGAGAAGTCTTTCAGAGAACAGGTGCAAAACACCCCAAACTCATGCACCCTCAAACGAGTGCTTTAGCATACCTTGGATTAAGGGTGCTAATAAGGTGAGAAGAGTAGTCCAAGAGTAAGGTAACACATGAGAAACAGAAATACAAAAAGAAACTGAAAGCAAGAAGACAAAGCCTGGAACAGCAGGACTGAAAGGAAGAAAATGCATGTATAACAAAGGCTAGTGAGTGGAGAAAAAAGGGAGTGTTAGAACAGTAGGAGGGGGAGAAAAAAGAAAAAAAAAATCTGCCTTAGCATGTTCTTCTCCCTTCCTAGACTCAGCTCTACCATCTTGTCTTGGGCTGACTTAGCCTAGCTCACAAAAAACCCCTATATTTATCAGTGATATGAAGCAGTGTAGACCAAAAAGCAGATTTTTAACAAACTGATTTCCCACAGACAAAACCATTCCAGGACTTCATCTTCTTTGAAGAAATTACTCATGTAAAGAGCAGAATGGAGGACAAGGAGGAAGAATGGAGAAAGGGTGAGGAAGAACAGAAGAGAGAGGTGTGATGGCAAAGACCATATGGTGATAGGGACTAATGCAGGGCTCAGGAGTGTGCCCAAGGCTGGTGAATGACCATTCATAGCCAAAAGTCAGCAAGGCTAAGATCCATTTCCCACTTCCTACCATGCACCAGAGGTGCAGTTTTATGGTGTTGAACTCCCCATGCAAACAACCCTCCCATCAGTTTAATATAGTTCAGAATTCTACTCTCTACTGTGCTTTAAAATATGTTACTTTTCTACCCAAAATGTTGTGCAAATTCCAAATGAAAGAAACACACTTCACCTTCTCTGCCTTGAACTAATAGGGTTTACTCTGCATACAGAAAAATAACATTTAAAAATAATAAAATAAAATAAAATAAAATAAAATAAAATAAAGTAAAATAAAATAAAATAAAATAATAGCTCTAAAACAGAATTATCTCCATTTACCCTTTCTTTATCAAGAACTAAGTCTCTAGAGGCCCCTTCTAACCTTTCCCATTCTGTGAACTAACTCAAAGAATCATGGCCTCTGATGGAGCTTAATTGCTTATCACAGTCTAAGATCTAATGGAAATAACCAAGTATAAAATAATATAGTTCAAACTATATCAGAGGAACTTAAAACACTTTGGCTGCTAAATCCCCTCTATATTCTCAATTATATCCACCAAATCCAGAGCTAACTTACAATTTACCAAGTGCTAAATTCTATCTGAATTGATCTGGAATAGTGAAGATTATTTTTCAACATTCTGTTCTAGCAATTATTTCTGTAGCCAGGTTTTTGGTGAGAAAATGTGGTACTAGGTTTCCTACTTTTGGCAATAAATATAACCCATATAACATTATAGACTGAACACACAGCAAAAAGAAAATCTCCCTTCTTAATAAATGTGAGTTGATGTAAGTATTTCCTGTTGAAATTAGTATAATCATGTCTCAGTTTGGAATAGTTTAGTATCACAAGTGATAACAAAAAATGTTTGGATGAATACAGTAATGAAGAGGTTAAATCTGATTGTAATTAGATTTCGGTATGCATGGTCATGTGGCTAATAGTAAATTTTCCTTGATGAACTGATCCTGTTTGTTAAGAGCTCCTATTAACATTAGCACTCTCTATGTTGGCTGTGGAGACACACCATGGACCAGTGCAAGATTAATGAAGGCAGGTACGCATGCTGATTAGAATGTGGCAGTTTAATAAACTCTTCTAACATTAAATTATTTAATGCATTCATGCTCATGTAGGCTATTCAATGGTCAGCTTGACCACCTATGTGTTAATATTGGGAATTGAAATGCAGAGGATGGAAGAAATATAGCAGTGGATGAGGTAATTAGCTCTCATGTCTGATAAATGGGGCAATACCTATGTGTATACATGTTTTAGCACATCACAAATGGTGCTTTCATTAACTGGAATCTCTTGCTGAAAATTTTCTGAACGTTTAGTTTGATTTTGATCCCATAAACAATTCAGCTAACTACTATAGCCAGAGTCTGTTTAATATTTGAAGCAAATCTACAGCGAGCTATAGTGATAAAACCCATTGTTAAAATATAACATAAAAATTATCACTGCAGCTTTGAAGTGCTTTCCATGTTCTTCCAGTGTGCTGCCTTGAAACAAAGATAATATTTAATAAACATTACCTGAAAAGTTACATGCTGTGGGCTGACTCATGTTTTATCTTGTGTATTCCTCTCCCAAGTGTCACTAACAAGTGCTTGTTACCTTTGCAGGAAACTTCTTGACAAAGATTTCAAGCCAAATAATTGTTCTTCCAAGCAGTACCAGCATCATCTAAGTGTGTATTTGGGTTACATTCCATCTTCTTATGGGGTAACACAAGTCCTATGCCACATACTGTATCAATTGACAGTCAAAGAACAGGAAACAAAGGCATGGTTTGGATGTAAGGTGCAGGTCACATAATGTGTTGCATTTCTCCTTCAGTGCTACCCAAAACACATCAGTAGCAGAGCTGAGGACAAGCCTGGGAGTCCTTCTGCCCATCCCCTTTTGCTGGCATTTCAATCTCTTTTCAGATCATTTAGCAAATCTAAACAAATGACAGAAATGGCTGATGGGCTTCAACTCAACACTCTGTCCAGCTTCAAAATCCTTAACAAAATATAACCTTGCTAAAGCACTTTGGTGAATGAGCACTTTACTTATTGACTGTGGTCTCTGTCCATTCATTTACAGTAAGCCACTCATTCCAAATAGCTTTTCTAACATTTTAAAGATTAAAATGTTATAAAATGAATAGCTTTAGTACTGATCAGCCACGTAAGTGCATATTACTAGAATTTAATTAGCCAAGCTATTACGTCATTCCCAATACTACAATGTGACAACATTGATGAAAAAACCCCATCACTCCAGGCCTAGGAATCTTTCCTAAACATAGGAAACTTGACAGGATTGGGGTAGAAACTGCACTTTTCCTGATAAATTTTGGGTTTCATCACTGCAAAAGATTTTTAAAAAATCAGTGTATTGAAGGTGTAGCTGAGACAGAGAGACATCCATAAAATGTAGGCAGCACTTAAAAGCAAAAAGTAGGACATTGTCAGCCTGCTTACGCTCACTTAAGTAATCTGAAAGATTCATTGCATAGCTGTAAAAGAAGAAAGGAAAAAAAAAGTAAACAAAAAATCCAAAACAAACCAAAGAAAGGAAAAAAAATGACAAAACTTCAGAAAATAATTTGATCTGAAAAAATTTTTTTGCTGAATCTTGCTTGAAAGCATGATGGAGGCATGGAAGCAACGAGCAGAAAGCAAGCCTGAATTTGTGTAAGGTCAGAGAAGTCTAGAGACTGTCCTGGCAATGCTGCTACATGGAACTTGGTGATAAGAAGAAGGAACTGTTTCTGGCTGGCTGATGTTTCCTATGTGCAAGCACAACAGGATTTTATCAACAAAAAAGATTACTTCAAAGAATTACCCATCTCAGTTTCTTCCCTAATTGGAGCTATCAGATGATCCTAAGCTTCTATGTGTCTTCTTGGATCAACTAGAGTGACACCATTTTTCATCTTCAACTACTTAAAAAATTATAGTAATAGTAAAATAAGGAAAAATGTGTCACACCCTTTATTCTAAGGGAACAGACTTCATTAGCTTCCTTCCCACCTTGCAATGCAATATTTAATTTACAAATCTGCCTTTTCTGACTTGGATCTCAGGTGGTCACATTGGATTTCATCTGGTTTCACTGCATGTCCCACACTGCTCCTCTGGGCAGTGTCTGCTCCCTGAGACTGGTGCTCTGCTGCATGCCAAACTGTACTCACAGTGTGCCTTGGAAAGACTGCTAAGCATCAGGGAGAGGCAACTAGACTGGCAGTAAGAGCAGAGCATACAGATCCATTCTAAATCAGAGACAGGAAATAGATGATTTGAGGGGACAGGATCAAGGAGAAAAGCACCAATAAAAGTAAAGAATGGTAAAGCAGTACTGGAAGAGATAGAGATAATGTGAAAGGAAAATGAGATGGAGGCAAAGTCATAAAAGGAGGATTCACATGCTTGCAAGCTTTGACTTAATCCCTAGCAGTAGCTCCTGAGCCCTTGTTGGAATATATGATTATATGACGTGGTAGAAAGGAATTCTGAGACAGGGGAAGATGCCATTTCAATTAAAAGGAACCTTCCCAAAAAATAATTTCAGAGTCTGTGTGAACATTAAGCAAGATCTGTGGGTGCTGGTAGATCACAGAGTCCCATGTCTTTGAGGCCACATGTGTGCCACATGATGCATGGATGAGCATCCTGAAGTTTGATCACCTGGCCTGTTTTGACAGATCTTGAGATAAGGACAGATGATTCTAATACATGGCAGGATTAACAGGAGGCATTGTCAGCTGAACTGCCTACATCTTCCTAAGCAGCTTCCTTTAGCTTGTAAAGGCTTTGACAGTTGGCATTCTCAAATGCAGATTCCTAGAACAGAACTGAAAGGTGTGTGGTATTGTATTCTCTGACAAGCCCAGGATTCTGAATATCACAAAGACACAAGGACTGTATTGCATTAGGTAATTTTCTGAAGTTGCTGTACTTATTCCTGTGCTTGTCTAATCCCCTCTTCTCGCTCCTCTATAATCTCTCCAGGTCCCCCTCCAATGCCCTTCCAATTACAGTTCCATGCTGCCCATCATGTCGTCAGTTGGGAGATACTAGGTCTGGATTAGCACTAAATTCCCTTAAGTCTCTCAAAGTCTCCACCTGGGTATGAAGTAAGCCTGAAACTTTAATTATATCTGCCCAACTGATACAAGTTTTTTCTTCCCAGCTAGACATTTGTGTTTCAGGAGACCAGACCAGTTAGCATATATCTTCTGAGCATGAACTAGCAACAAATTTGAAAGAAAAGCTCCCTGAACAAATCAACTAATACTGTATGGTATTTTTAGTCTTGAACTGTGGTGGTTTTCTAAGTAAATGCCACATTTTTCACAAGTAGCTGCTGCACAAACAGCTCTAAACATAAATGATGTTGAAGTCTGCTTACTTCAAATGATCAGTGAAATCAAGCAGATCGTGGTTTTGGTGAAGTTGCCAGAATTCTTACAACTACATATGTATTGATTAGCTAAATCTTAGAAAGACACAGGGGCAGTTGAGAGAGTTCAAGCTTTGCCTTCCCCCAGAGCAAACTTATGGCCACTCCACAGGCACTGCTGAGGAACAAGCCAAGGAATACCATGTTCCATTTCCAGCATTTCCTCAGTTGTGCTGTGCTCAACTTGCATTATTCCATGAGCTTTTTTGAATCAACATAAACTTTAGAAAGATAAGACTCCCTTTTACTATTTCAGAAATAGAATCTCTTTAATTTTCTGTTCTTGTATCAAAAATAGTAAAAGGGTTTATTATGTGTCAGGAAGTCTTCACAGTCTAATCTGACTTAATTATCAACATAACTAAAATACTTTTAATAACAATAAAACAGCACAAATCAGTAAAGTCACATACAAAATCCAAAATATAAGTGCATTGCAGTGCCTTAACATAACTAAACCAGAGAAATATAGTCCAATACTTTCGTACCTAATTTCCTTTAAAACCCACTCAGGAATACCAGGATAGGAAAGAAATATTGGCTTGTTTTGTCTGATGGTGCCTCTGATCTCTCTTTATGTGAAACTACCTGGGTCAGATGGATAGATAATTTGCCTACTAACAGCTCATATCCTTGCTTTATTAATCTGTTTGTCTTTAAGTGTAGGTTTTTCAGGTCAAGACCCTAAGGGAAGCCACTTGAACAGAATACTCCTTTTTGGCCCAAAAGTGGCCAGGATGTGGTGGTCACCTTCCCCCCATTTATCCTGGGGAGAATGCAAGGTTGGGTTAGGAAACAGCATCTGTGCAGCTACCTAAAAAGTACTCTTACCCATTCCACCCCACAGCTGCTACCAGGCACAGGATGGAGGTCCATGGGGATGCCTCTGGTCCAGGGATGGAGGGTGACTCTTGGATTCAACCATGTGGCCTCAAAGCTTGTGTCTGCAGAAGCATTTATTGGTGCAAAGAGAATTGGTAAGGTCCTGCTGCAGACTAAGAGCAGTTAGGAAAAAAATTATAATCATTTTATCTTGTTTATTCCTTCCTGAGGGATGCTGGGTGCACAGCCAATAAAGCCCAGACTTTCCACAACAACATAGTCCAAAAAGTAATTTTTGTACCAGAAGATTTTGAGAAGTACTTTAGGGCACTTTATACATTTAGATTGGTAAAGATATTCAGTGCAATGTAGAGGTTTAGGCCAGACAGCTACCACTATTACACCTCTGAATTCCCAGGTGTGATACAGTAAATTACCAACTATCCAATTTAACTGATTTCACTTTTCATTTTTTATCTCAATTTTTTCATAGGCTGCTTTAGATTTTTTTAAGCTATTTCAATACCCAGATGTTCTGTAAGGAATCCTCATAGAATCAATTCAATTGGTAACTTGACTTTAAAGAATGGATGGATAGATAGATAGATAGATAGATAGATAGATAGATAGATAGATAGATAGACTTATAAAACTATATTAAAAACTCACTAGCTTAAAGGAGCAGTGGTGTTGCAAACTCAAGCAAAGTTAAAGAATGTGGGAAAAAAGTGGCCCGTGGCAGCAACTGAGGCAGGACTTAACACTCATATAATTTTAATTCATTCCCTTAAATTCAGGATTTGCAATATGGATTTAAATTATGTGATTACATTACTAATTTTTCCCCCAGGAAATAATCACTTCAGTCCACAACTGAGGTAGATGGTGCTCAACAAAGGAACAGTGCAGTTATTCAGTACTTTTGTTATTCTCACTGTTCAGAGAGGGGTCCTCCATCTTCCTTAGTTCATATTCACTTCAAAATGTATTTTACAGAACAGAGAAATTTAATTTACTTGTGGGATAGTCTATTGCACTCCATGGCATAGTATCTGAATAATTCTCAAACATTAATGAATTTATTTTCAGAACAACTCTTTGGTTCATTTAATTGTAAACCATTTTACAAGTGGGAAGCTGAGGCACAGAGCTAATAAGGTTAAAAATATCTGTTCATCCTGGGTTTTTCTGAGATGCCAAACACTGTTTCTCCTTACTATTCAGCATCATGCAACACTGTATTTGTTCAAGTGTACTTCCTATTGACCTATTGTGGTTATGAAGTACTTCAGTAAATCAGAGCATCCCTCTGTGGGGTAATGAAAACACACTTCTTCTGGGTCAGCTGACACAAGTGTAATCCTGTTGCCATTGGCAGCAGCGAGGGTTGGGCTTGAATTCATGGGAATTACAACAAAAACTCAAGCCATCAAAATTAACTTAGAGGTAATTACACTAAGTTTTCTGGGGCTAAAACAAGAAACCTAATTATACAACTTGCAAAGCAGCAGTTTAAACCCATATTTTCATTAAACATAGAACAGCAAACTATGGCCTTGCAGACAAGCAGGGAATGACCAATCTACAAAACTCAGTTTTACAGTCTGATCCTCCAGGAGCTGTGCAGGGGCTTTGCTCTTCCTCCTGGCCTTCCCTGCCTCCAGGCTTCTCCAAAGAGAAATATGGGGGTTTCACTTTTACTGCAGACCTCAGTTAATCTGATTGTTTTTTAAAAGATTTCTCCATCTGGACAGACCAGATTAGGATCTGGTTCTCCAGGACAGCTATCAATTGCCAGTCTTCTTTACTGATTTGCATTTCCTGTCCTTGGGAAATCTTCCTTGTATTTACTGTTCTTCACCCCAGCCTCATCATTCCAGCCTTTTCCCACCATTTTCTCTCAGTTCCCATACACAGTTCACCAAATTACATTTCCTACCCACTTCATATTGAAATGAAGTGAGGTCTCAGGACACAGAAGAAGGTCACTGAGATAACCAGAAAGTGAATTATGAATCTTAAGTTTTGGTGTTTAAGTGACTAAGTGTGCCAAGAACATTTTGGTGCTAGCAGCATCACTAGAGGAAAAGTCTGATTTGCCTCAGCAGCTCTGAGGAAGAAAGGGAGAAAGGAATATTGGTGCAGTCTAGGGGTGCAACCCCCACTCAGTGATGCAATCCAGAAGAGAGAAATTAAATCTTCCCAGAGAAAAAAGAAATTTAAAAATCCACAAAATTAACAAATTTAGCTGCTGAACTCTAACAGCTCTCCCTGAAGCAAACAAGCAAAAAGTGGCTGAATTTTTAATAGCTGATGAGCTAGCCAAACTTTCACACTTCCTTCCTGACAATAGTGAAAGCCATGCCCTGGCATGCTTATCACTGCTGCCAAATGGCAAGTCCTTGCTCTTGCATGGGAGCTCCAGTGATTCTCAGTAACACAAGAACTTGAACTAATGAATACAGACAAAGCACTGTGTTTCCCTCATTTTATTCTCTTGAATAGCAGAAAAACTTCACCAAAACTCTAAAATAAAACGGAATTCTTCAATCTAAGTATTTCAGCTAGCATCTAAAAGGGGTCTTCTAAAGGGTTCTTGCTGTCTGGGTTGTGGTTAAGACAGTAAGAATGCCAAATGTGTGTTTCTGGCAAATGGATGGATGGCAGACAAAGATATATGTTTTACACCCTTATGAGCCATCTGGCCAGAGAAGAAACTTGAATTTTTGTCTCCCACTACAAGTATTCACTTGTCATCAGCCCACTAAGGGGGATGATGCTGTGGGAGAACACCTGTCTACACCAATTTCATGTTCTCTTCAATCCATCATATATCCCTGGGAAAAACATTCTGAATTTCATACCACAGGCACCTCCAAGTAATTATTTCACTCTAAAATTATTAAAAGTATTTTGTGGAGGTTTTTTTTTTTTTTTTTTTAATTTTTCTGTTTTAAAGAAGGCAATATATTTTAATAATCATGTGTTGAAATTTTTTATTAAACCCTCTATAAATTTAAGAAAATATTTTAAAAGGGTTTTTTTTTTAATACTGAAAACCACATTCTTTAACAAAAAAAGCTCACTCTTAGTCATTCAACACCTGACATGTCAAAACACGAGAATGAGTGTGCAATGTTAAGGCTAAAAGGGGGCAGCTCTCACTGTGACAGATTAGTTTCAGCAACATCAAGAGCCACAACAGAAAAGCTTCTTGCATCTACTTGCATGAGTCTTATACTCAGCTTATACCAACCTTACAGCTCAGGAATTGCTTCTTCTGTGGTCTGTTCAAAACCAAATAGAATCAGGGGATCATGCCCTCATGAAGTATCTGGACTGTATAATAGCAATAATTATAGAGCAGTATTATTAACAATCAGCCTACATTTTTCACTGTGACAGATTCAGTGCACTATGGAATCCAACTTTTAATTGAAAAATAGTCAAACTATAGCACTGCTGCTTGCAAAGATAAACTTTTCATTTGTACATGGATGCAGTCTTGTCTCAGCCTAACGCAGCAGCTTTGAGGAAGATTGCCCTCATCTGTCTCAACTGTTTGCTATTTGCTAAACATAACACCTCAAATCTCCCTGAGACTAGAGAGCAAACTTGAGAGAATCTCAGCCTATGTTTTACTTAGTGTGGAATAACTGCTTCCTTCAAGCATGATTTAAAACAGCCCAGAAGGATTCTCTTTGGATCCCAGAAACTAATACCAAAAATCAGTGTTGGAAAACTGGGTGCATACTCTGAAGCGTGAGATGAATTTAAAAGTAATTTATATTTAAAATACTGATGTACCATATACAAGGTTTATTTATATAGAAAATAGTCACTACAACACATTGTTCTATGCTGTGTTTAAAAAAAATCCCAAATTCAGATTCACAACCTTTAATTTGCACAGACATTAGAATGTGATGTACCACTCTACATGCCCCAAGAAACAGCTAGATTGATGTTGAGATAGTGGATGTCTTATTACCTTCAAATCTAGCTCTTAGTTAGAGGCCAGTCAACAAATTTCAACTCATAAATTGAGATCTGATTTTGCAAAAGAGAACCATATGTGAAAAGACAACTGCTAAGGTTGCATTATGTGATTGTTGGGAACAGTCAAATCTGCTTTAAGAGACACATCAAATCTAGAAAATTTATCATAGAAAGAAATATTCAGACACAAAAAATGTAATATATTAAATGATTTAAATTACAAGGATAATGTTGGAAACTTTTGCTTAATCTTCTCTCTTTAAAATGGAGGATTGCAGCTAACAAAGATTCAGTATTTGTGTACAATCAGAAATACTGGCAACTACATCCAAGGGCTGTTGGAATGTCCTCACAGACAGACCTCCATAAAGCTTTCTCCCTGCAATGAATGTTAAGTACATACATATTTGACCTTCTCAAGTAAAAATGAGACAAAAATGGGAGAAAATATTCAGATTGAAAGAGAAATGTTCATCTCACTTTATTCCTGTGAATTTTTGATGTATGCTGAGCACAAACACCTCGAAGAATCACCCAAAGTTCTGCTCAGGTAATTACTGATGATCTCCATGTATTTAAGAGGAATTAGGCCAATTGACAGAGCAATTCTTTTTGCAATAACTTTGATAGTCAGTAAGTGCTCCTTGTATTGGGTCTGGCTGAGAAAAAGACAATTTTCCCCCCAGCAGCCGTCCCAGTGCTGAACTTTGCACAGGTAGACAGAAAGGTGTTGATAACACACCAGTGTTTTGCCTACAGCTGAGCAGTGCTGGCACAGCACCAGAGCTGTCTCTCCAACATTCCCACCTCACCAGCAGGCAAGACCTTGGGAGCAGACACAGGCAGGACAACTGAACCCAAACTGGCCAAAGGGATATGCCATACCATAGAAAGTCTGCTCAGCAATAAAAGCAATGAAAACTAAGAGAGAAAAAGTGGGGGGCACCCATTATTAGGATATTTCTCTCTTGGAGTGAACTATGTGTACTGAAGCCCTGCTTCCTGGGAAGTGTCTGGACATCACCTGCTGATTGAAAGTAGAGGATAAATCTTTTGTTTTCCTCTGCTTCTGCACATGGCCGTTCCTTTGCTTTATTAAACTGCCTTTATCTTGACATGGGAGGTTTTTTGCCATCTTATTTTCTCCTTTCTTATTTTCCTCCACCCTGTCCTACTGAGGAAGGGAGTGATAGAGTGGCTTGGAGGGCACCTGGCATCCAGCCAAGGTCAAGCCACCACACTCCTCCAGATGTCATCCTGGAGAAAGCAGTGCACATCTATCTCGCATATTTGTCTCTGGGACAGGTGGCAATAAATTTCTACTTCTCTGCTTTAATTTTGATAGTCAGACAGGCAGACAGGCATTCATTTCACAGCAGATTCCTTTTTGTCAGCATTTCAGAATATTAGCTCTTTCACAGTCTTCCTAAAACTGAGTCTTAGTTCAAATTTCATGAACACCAGCATTTGGTTCACATAAAGGTCAGTTTCCTAAGTTTCATCATTCTCCCTTGTATTGATTCACTTTAGCCATACAGAGAAGATCCAAGCTTACTTCTGCTTCCCCACAAAATATTTTGGATGTTACATGGTGGGGAAATGTAACATGTCTGAACTGATCAGTATGTGAAAACATGTTAAGGTAACTTATGTGGAAAATTGAACTGATGCTGCTTTTGCAGCTAAAATCCACTAAAGCACAAGAGAAAAAGAGTGACATTCCAATGAGACATGCATTCCTACTAATTATCTTGAATTGGGGTGGAGGAACTTCAGTTAGTATTTAATAGATCATAGCTCTCTTTTCAAGTCCTAGATCTTATTGTATGGATGCTAATTTAACATTCAGAATAAAGTAAGATCTTTAATGTTTAAACAAAACAATTACTATTTACATAGAAAAGTTATGTTTCTGATAATAGGTCAGTAGTAATACACAATGAAAATTGCTTTTTCAGTATTTGATACTGGACTGTAATACTGCTAATGTCACTAAAAATGGAATTTTAAAAACACCTGAAATAACCTGAACAACAACAGTCTAAATAGATTTATGATGGACTTACAAGATTACCTAGGATCCAGACAGGAGATTTTAAATAATACAGATGTTGTCTGCATGGAGGCTCAAAGCAGTTGCACTGCAGCCAGCTTAAAGGATTCAGAACTTTAGGGAGTGTTAGTTTACTTGTGTCACATTATATTGCAATCTCCCATGTTGATATCCCTTATATGTTAATTACCAGAGCAGCAGCCAATGTAATCACTCATCAGCGGTGGCTCAGTGCCAAAAGTTTTTGCTATGGTTCTTGAATTTCTGTTCACTATGTTACTGAAAAGAATCTTTGCTACTGTTTCACTATGCACAGTGAATATCTTTGTGTTCCAGATACCTCGGCTATTTTGTAACTCCTATAAAATTACTAAAAAACGTGAGTGAAACTACTGCAGAACACTTCGGGGGCTGACAGACTATCAAAAGAGACTTGCTAGAAGTCAGAAACATCATCAGCGAGAAAGAAAAGGGTCACAAAAATCCAGATAAATGTTTCAATGTAAATGGTGAGAGGGAAAATACAGTAACAGGGCTGAGAGTGCAGAACAGACATGAATGGGATGACAGCAGAAGAGAACAAAATGAATATGGGGAGAAGTTAGTGAAAGAAAAGAACTGGATTTGGGCTGCACTCCCCCCAGCTGATGCCAAGAGGGGATTAGACAATGCCTTTTGCTTTGAGGGGCAGTCAAGCCTCTGCCAGGCCTAGACAACTTCCACCAGGAACAGAAGGGGTTGAGATTCCCTTGGACACAGGAACTGAGTGTCTCTTTCTGCTGGAAAGACGCTGGGTTTCCTTGAGCAGTGGGAGGAAAAGGAAATGCCTTCCACAACCAGAAACAGAAGGAAGGCACAGGATTCTCACCCTGCAAACAGCTCCCCCAGCTCACTTGGGTATGACATTGCCAGGAGGGGAACAAGAAAAGAGTGTGCTGTAACTACAACACTTCAAAAGCCATTCAATGACAAATATTACACCAGCTCCTATCATGCATGCTTATATTATAGTGAAATTGTACTTCTTTCAGTTGTATAGTACCTTTAAGAAATGGGTGATGTCTATTTGTCTATACTAAACCTGAAAGCAATCTCCTTTACAAACAAAAAACTCTCATGGAAAGTCTGATTCTTTTTCTTATTCAATACAGCACATTAGCAATCATTAAAAAAGTATAGACTTAAAGCAGTATTGCTGATCAAATATAATATATTGCATTAGAAATAAATTCCATATTAAAATAGAGACTTTTACTAAAGAATTGCTTTTTTTTTTCAAATAAATTACTGAAACTTTTGCATTATGAAAGCTCTCAGGCAAAATTAATGGTTTTGTTTTGCAAATTAATTTAGATATTAAAAAATCATATTTTCAACCAAGATCTCAGTTACTCAGATTAAATATTAACCAAAAGCTGTCTTCTGCTTAAATAGAATTTAGCCTTTGAAGTGTTTTTATTAATCTCTTCTGATGTAGGTGCTTGAAATTCTATGAAAGTGCTGCTGCTACCAGTTCTGTGCATCACTTACTGTAATTTATTTTCAGAACATAATTCTATTTATAAATGAAAATCCTATTAAAAGAAGACAAGAAAAATTAGTCCTAGACTTTGCATTGGTAGAGTAGAAACAAAATGAGCGGCCTAACCTGAAGTGACATTTACAAATTACCTGTTAATTTAAACTGGGTTGAAGGATGACAGAGTTTAGTCGGACTGACAGGAAGTACCAAAGGAATGACAGTTGGGCCTGTAGTGGCCATAAAGCTCCCATAGCAAGCACATTTATCTGCCTCTCTGGGAAAACCTTCCCTTGTAGTAAATAATATATTTGTAAAAATATTTACTTCGTGGCAGCCCAGTGACTGAACATCTTATGGAGCTCAACTCCTCCCCCACTCCCTCACCCTGCCATCCCCTCCTTTTAATTCTCATTTTTACTAAGGATAAGAGCTTTAAGATGGCCACCTGCCTTTAGTCACATGGTTGATTCATCACCACCCCCCTAAAGCTAAACCACATGATTTTCTTAATGAAAATGAGACGAGAAGTGACAAGGCTTGTATCCTTTAGTTGCTTCAGGATAACATTCATGCCCTGAGACCAGCTCCTTTGTTCTAGACATTCTTGGAATAGACACGACTGCGTATCAAGGCCAGGCAGTGCCAAATACTTATAAGGATAATAATAGCTGCTCTCACTCCACTCACAAATAGCACTGAGAAGACTCAGAACAGAGTGTTAAGAGTCTTGTTATTTATTCACTTCTGAAAACCAAAATATTTTCTGAAGGAAAGTCTTATACTTTAAACACTTTGCGCATGTACAAAACTTTTATAAATCATTTAAGCTACAAACAGAATATTTGGGAGTCTTAAAATAATCTAGTGACAATTATTTAGGAATCTGTCCCTCTAATGACAAAGAACAAAGGGCCATAGCAGACAGCTACTGTAGCTCTTTTCTGCAGGGGAGCACCACATGCATGTGGAGACACATATGCAGGCTATTGTAAGGCTAACCCAGCTCACACACAAAATGCTCTGGTGCATGCTCAATAAAAAACACTTCAGTATTTTTAAAGACAAACTATATTTTATGTACACACAGAAATGACTGAAGATAAATTTAAAATGTTATACCATGGTTTAGAGCAGCATCTCCTGGGCCAGGTCTGGGCAGTCCACGGGCCATGCTTACCCTTGGGGGACACAACCTGTGCTGGGTTAATGCAGCTGGCTATAATTATAAACCTGTCTCTATATCTGAAAAAAAAAAAAAAAAAAATGTATCAGTTCCTCTGCCTCCGTGAGTGTATTTACAGACACAAAACATGGAATGTGGAGATTGTGTTGATGTTCCAGAGCAAAGCATGAATTCTCAAAGTCTCTTCCAACATAATTCAGAAGCCCTCATTTTAATCCATTTCCATAAAGCTTGCTTTTGAAATTGACAGTCAAAACACAGAAATGTCAACCATAACCAAGCCTGCAACACCAAACTCAGGGTTTCTGTAGGTTGGTGTGGAAGACTTGCCAGCAGGTACCATCATCTTGCAGTAGACATTTTAAGTATAATTCATTTCTGATTTTTAATCTTAGCATGAGACCCCTGATTTTTTCTTTTTAAATAATGGTTTGACAGGGATGTAATTTTACACTTACTGTACAAAAGATTTTCCTTATTTAATAGCAGAATATAAATTCTGGAAGCAAAAAAAAGGAAGATCTTATTATTATGGAAGAATAGTAAAATAAGATCTACAGTACCATTATTTTTTTAAATTAGACATTGTACCTTAGTCAAGAGATCCAAATATAGACTGTGCTCTGGCCTGTAGTATGCCATTGATGAAAAATTGCTCTCAAATTCTACTTAAAGAGTCCAAGAGGACACAATTAATATTTTGATTTCTCTCAGGAAAAAGGGGGCTTCTGTAAAACATAAAAGTTTTGAAGCTCTACTGATAGTAGAAGGAAAGTAACAAAAAAGAGTAAAATTTAAAAAAACAAAACAAACTGATTTACTATATTTGATGTGCTAGCCACACCACTTCTCCCTCACTAAAACTGGTTAGGAGAAAGCAAAAATGACCAGTGGGAGTATCCAACTACAGAGTAAGAAAGATCTTTACTTTGGAGATGTTCAATACAATGAGGAGAAACATAACCCTGTCTCCTGCTTGACTCTATGATATAGAGAGCTTTCATGTGTCTTCATGTATCTCTCATATATCTTTAGAGAGACTGTCTTCCATTTAGATCTGGAGATAGAACTAATACACAACATTTTATTAATTCTCTCCCACATATCTTTGCCCAGGAAACCATGAATACCTCTTTGACCAATCACAATTATTTATCCCAGTTTATTCAGTGTCCCTGTGCTATAACACTGAAATTCTTGCCCTTATGCAGCATATCAAGGACATATGATAATGGTAACGATCAATGTTATTTTAACACTGCACAAAGGCCAGGATGTCAATTCCATTTCTTCATTAGGAAAAAATACTATTGATTATTAACTAGAGATAGCTAGAAATGAAGACATGAATAGGCAGATTACCCAAGTACCAATTACCTGCAAAGACTTAGTCAGGTATTTGGGATGCAAATTAGTTACACGTGCTTCTGGAGGTAGACTTGTTCAATATTCAGCACCATTATTATGATTGGTTGTATTACAGGAGAAGGAACTTAGGGTTATAGTTGCACCAAATGGAAAGCAAGAGGTTATTTTTTAGTTTAGTCATGTCTACTTTCAAACCATGACATGAAAAGTTCTCTCAAACTAGTCCAATGAACTGCAGCAAAAGCTAATATTCATAGTGCCTTGGGAGTCATTATGTGTTAGTCAGTGACTGAATAACATCAAATACTCCACTGGTAAAGTTCAGCCTCTTCCAAGTGTCTGAATGCTACTCTGGCACCCCTGAGGCTCCAACCACAGGGTTCATACCATATGTACTTACCTCATATGATCTCTGTCTAGAGAATCTCTCTTGTGTTTGTACAAACAAAAGATCCAATTGCTTTCCACACATGCAAAAAATGTAAAATTCACTGCTGGCTGCAGGAGTTTATTCTTACAACTGCAGAAATTCTTGCTTTCCCTCTTTATTTTTCCTTCTTTTTTTTTTTTTCATTACCTGCCTTCTATTGAATTTTAGAAGACTTAATTTTGATACCCTGGCAGAAAAAAAATAAGATCTACCAGGCATTTTGCTTCAGGAGGTCATGCCACTAGATATGAAGTATTTTATGTAGCACTCCAACCAGCATTTTGAATTCCCTGATTCCTGTTGTCCCAAGGAAAATGGGTGCCAGCAATAAGTCATGTGTCTGTACAATGGCAGAAGACCTTCTTATTCCTTATTTGCTAAATAGTCAATTATCTTTGGAAAACACTCCAATTTTTTTTTTTAATTTTATTTCACATCCTAAAAATATCACAAACCTAATGCATACAGTTGATGTACCTTCATCAGAGTCCTTAATTTTCAGAGAGAATTTACATTTTTGGAATCCTGGTTTTTGTCCCTCTGGTAACTGAGCATCACAGTGCTGATCATTCAGAGCAAAGGAGAATGGTTTGCATGCCATCCTAAAAATCCTTCTGGCTTTGTCACAGCTATAGGACTTGAAGGAGGAATTCAAAGAAATCCTTTGGTCTGTCTTTCACAGACAGCTTAGATCTTACAAAAAGAGGTGGAAGCAGGAAAATTTTATTCCTTTCAATTCTGCATTTCTTAGTGATGAGACCTCTTGAGGAACATTACAGTGTTTTCAGGCTGCCAGGTAGACATCAGGTAAAACTAGGAAGCTCTTACTTCCTTATTGGGATCACAGTCTGAGCATAAAAGTGATTTAGATGCTTAAATACATTCTCTAAGCACCACTGGGATTCTTGAAAATCACTATTCTGTTGCAAATGCCCCCAGACTTCTACTGGTAGCAAGGCTGGAAACTGCTTAAACATGACCATGTGAAGCAGTTTGGTGACTGATCTACACCTGGACCCAACAGCCTTAAAAATTAGACACCTGTCCATCACCTCAAGAGTTCATCAGATAGCTGTGTGCACAGCACTGCCCAGCCCACACAGCAAGCTGGAGGTTCTGTGTTGCTGCCACCCAGCCTAGGAAATCTAGGCATTGCTGTAATACTTAGGACATGGTGTCAATTCCCCTCTGTGATTTGCAGTAATGACTGAACTCAGATCTGCCTCCTCCCAGGACCCTCATAAGATAAGATCCTCAGAGGCAAGTCTTTCTCAGCAGTGCTCATTGAGGCTGTTCTATTCTCTTTAAATTGCTTAAACATTCTTTGGGACAAAGAAAGAGGAGGCATGTGTACAGGCTGGCAGCCAGAACAACCCCTAAGAAACCCAATTATTCATTATTGCCCACCAAGTTTCCCCTGTATCACTCTGATCCTGCCACACAGCAGCCATTTACTGGGGCCACAAGACATAAGAGCAAAGCAGAAGCAGCATCAGGAGGAAGGCACAGAAGGAGCAGCAAGACACACTCTGCATAACAAGAGCAAGGCTGCATACCTATACTGGCCATCCCAACCAAAGGCAGTGACACCCCAGAGGGGCATGGAAACTTAAGGAATGAAGAGGATAGGGAACACTTTCCTTTAGATGCCATAAAAGCTACAAACTAGGGTTGGAACTTCACTTGTAAACTTCCTGCCTTAATCAATCATAGATGAACTGCACAAGAAATACATAAAAGGAAGGGAAAGGTATGTAGGAAATAGATATCCACAATAATTTTTTAATCATTTGCCATCTTCTCCTTCTACAGAGGCAGCTTAAAATAATGTGCAAAAGTCCAAAGAATGCACTTCTAGGAGTATGGGTAGTGTTTCAACCTACTATTCACATAAACTAAGGCAGTATCTGCCAGAAGTAAAACTTCTTTCTTTCAAAGGTTCTTTTTAAATAATGTTGTGTTCTTTCCCCTCTTTACTTAGAGAAGGCTCAGATTGTTGGATTTGCTGATTTCCAGAGGAATCTTTCAGGTTTTGAACCAGATCCTTATTGCTGCTGCTAACATACACCAGAAAGCACACAATCATTTTATTCCCACTGGAATACATCAAACATTTGGAGGCTGTTTCCAGCTTTGGCAATAGCTCTGTGCTGTTATGACATCAGCCTCATTATCATGGCTACTTTCATTTGATTCCTTCTAGCCAGCAGGGACAGGGGCCTGGAAGTGGCAGTGTGGGATAGAGCCTGTGCTGCATTCTCTGGAGCCTCACTCATTCTTTCTTTCCAAACTGAGACTTTCACATCTCTGCTCAGAAAACCATTTTTTTACCAAATCTTTAGGCAGGTGATGAAGGCAAGACTGAGGGATCTGCACACAGGATCTTTGGAGCATTCTTTTAAAAGAAATTTAGTTCTAGCCTCATGAGTGTGTATTTCACCATGTCAGAGTGAACTAAGTGGGGTGTGACAAACAAATGCTTACTTGTCCATTGCTTTGTATTTCCTTGTGCTCATTTGGATGCTACAATAATAAAAAGCAGACACACTGAATTAAAGAGCATTAGTGGCAGAAGTCTCCAATTCCCTTTCCTATGGGAAAGGAATAAAATAAAAATCTATTATTCCTTCTATCTATTTGTATTACTTTTTTGACCAGTAAAAATTTAAGATGCAAATCCTGACATCTGCCATGAATATTTGTAAGTCTAAACTGGGAGAACTGGTTAATGTAAGAGGGTTTTAGATACTTACTAAAAACCCTAGGGCTCTTCCTGGATAGACTCAGGCCAAGATATACAGTCTAAGGAGCTCATGTGGCTTTGCTTTGATTAAGATTGTATCTAAGTAAATAAATATTCTCACCACTGTGTACCTTGGGGATGAATATCTGGCCTTATAGCCATAGTAAAGACCCTTAGGACTGTGCACTGGCCAAGCACTGAAACTCCAGACAGATTCAGTGCTCCTTTCCAGGGCAGTCTGAAGGACTTCCTAGAGCTGGAACAAAAATACTGAGAAAGTTGTTTAGACTTCCTACAGTTTTTCAAAGATAGTCATAAAAGACTTTGATCATTAAATGAAAATGGATAATATCCCAAACTCACCCAGGGACCACAGCTATAGAATCTCAGGAGAGTTTCTTCAGTGGGTATATCCTTCCACATTCAAGGTTTCTGCTCTTTGATACAATCAGTTAATTTGTGTATCTTAAATGCTGACTGGCATACAAGATACACAAGGTACACCAGATAGAAATAAATACATAAAATTTTAGCTCCCTTAATTTTACCAGACAGATTTAATAAATGCACATAACTAATGGGTATATAATGACTTCCTAAACTCCTACTTGTAGATCATGCATTCTATTTCCCAGTACATTTTTTTTTTTTTGCAATGAAAAATTAAATTGGAAAGTCAACAAGAAAGAAATCATACTGGGGACGTTTTTCTATCCATTCATTTACATTTTCACTCTTTGCAGAATGTGGGTAGTATATTTTTATGGCATATTTGGTTGCTGTTCAAAACATTTTTTTTTTTTAATTGAATAGCAAAATTATTAGGTGAGTAGAATCCTGTATGCATAATAAGAGCACAATTTAAAGGTATCCCTAGGCTAATTTATGAAGCACTAAATCAATTGGAAAGTTTTTCCTTTTTCTTAAAGAGGAAACCTGCTTTTTCAGCTGGTTTTGTCTGTTGTCATGGTCTGCACATTGATCATAGCCTGGTAGAGTTGGCCAAATGCATATGGGAAAAGAAACATCTGAAAGATGAAACTAATGGTACATACACTCTTTGTTGGTCTGTTTCACTCCCCTTCCTAAACAAATTCCCCATTAACTAGTGCACATTAGTGAATAAGGTTCACAGGTACTGACCAGTGTGATTGAGAATACAATTAATGCACAGAAGTTTTACAAATGGGTATCTGTGATTGCACAAAGACCAGGCTTGTAAGTTAACCTAGTAAAAAAGTATGTGAAATACCTTTCTTCAGCAAGGATGTGTAGGCACATTAAGTTTCCAATGAGCTATGGGGAAAATGTGCATTCCAGAGTAGGTGTTGTTGCTTCTTACTATCACTGTGTGAAAATGATCCTTAGTGCAAACATACAGATCCCAAAGCACACCACAAGAGCAAGCAGGTAACACTCCCATTTGTATCAGTAGTGGACAGAACCACACAGACTGCACAAACTCCCTGACTCATCCAACAACAGAGACAAAAACAAAACCCAAGGCTCTTGCCTAGATCAGCACATTATTGCCAACTCTCATTTTGCATTTGTTAGTAGTGCTCTACAGAAACATGTTCCAAAGTGATATTTTATCCACAGATAATTTTTACTGATGGCAGTTGCTGGACTTTCCCAGTCCAAAAGTCCTCTGAGGGGAAACAGTTTGCAGTTTATACACTGCTTTACAGATAGCCCTATAAAGATCTTTTGTTCTAGTTTTAAGCATAAGAAGCTACACAGAAAAATTATTGTGTTAACAGGACCTACTCAGTTTTGGACTGACTAATATGGCACTCACCTTACACAAGTAAAAAACCTCTTCTTGGGAAAGAGGCAGAAAAGACAGCAGAAATTTCAGCTCATTAAGGGCTATTCTGACACTGTAGCCATTGACTGAGAAAGCAGTTCCTAATTTTTAGTTGTTTTCATGTTTGATTTAAAATGTAATCTGTTCCATTATTATGTACTCTCATACTGGGACATTGAATTAGACCTATTGTGGAAATTCCAAAGTCCAAACACATCAATTGTTAAATTGGCAGTGGTTATATCCTAAACTGTTAAAATAGTCCTGATTTTATCCAGCAGATCTGCACTAAGGATTCATAGAACTAGCATTTGATTCTATGGTCATGTTTTATGCCTCTCTTTATCTAAAGAGAACCTTAGGATTTACATCTATGTAGTTTTGTCCTTCAGAAGGACAAATTATATTTCCTGTTCATGTAACTATCATGAGTGCTGCATCCCTACATGACACAGTTTAAAGGGTATAATTAGCAAAATGCAGTCCTTACTTGTCTTACACATGCCACCATCTGACACTGAAAGGCAGAATATTCTATTCTTATATCAGCATTGACAATAACCAGAATAGCTTGAACTTTACCAGATATCTTGCCTCAAGAAGCTGTCTTTCTAATACAGGATTTTTTACACCTGTTATTTATAGGAAGAATAGAAAATTACTCACAGAAATGTCATTTGGACTTTTAAAATACTTTGCAGGTTCAAAAACTGAGATAAATATATATTTTTCTACCTGGAATATATAATATTTTTCCTCTATTATTTTTATTTGAAAGAAAGCTGTATTTATTTAGTTTGCTTTGTTTCTCTGATACTCTCTTCTTTACAACTGTGTAATATCCACACCAAAGGCTGTTGAACCAGCTGCTTAGTAGTTCCTCAAAGTAGTTCCTTACATTACTTTGAAAAATCTCTTGCAAGATGTCTTGCCCTAAACTCTCCATAATCACAGAAGCCATAGAAAATTGTGATATAGAAGTCCTCAACAGTGCCATATACAATCCAATATTTCATCTGCATATGTACATTAGGTTATTTTAAGGTAGGTGTTGAAACCCTCAGGCAGCATATTGGACTGGGTGAACAGTCAGGGCTACTGGAAGGCTTTAATAAAAAGTGATGCCTGGATTCACCACAGGAGAAGGCAAATTGAACAAAGAGAATTTATCATAGGATTTAATGACATTAGCATGCCATTCCAGTGGCACTGAGTGGGTGTGAGATCTATTCCTCAGGCTGGAGATGCAGTGGGCAGTGAGATAAATGTCCCCTTTATTCAGCAGACATGGAGTTTATTTTACCAACTTGAAGTAACTGGGCACTTTGAAGGCAAACAGGACCAACATACATGCACTGCTTTAAGATGGACTAAACCCCTTTCTGAGGGCATAAGCACTGCTCCTGGCTCATGCTGGCATCATTTGCATGACTGAAATTCATCCCAAATACAGCACACAAAATACTGCAGAATTTCTGCGCCTGCAAGAAGAAAAAAAGGACTGTTCCTAATGTTTTATTAAAGTCTCATAATTCTGAACTAGTGTGGTGCCATTTTAGATGTGTTGGCAATATCCTCATGAATACCTGTGACAAGTGTCATTAACATAAAATACAAAGTGGAATTGGGCATGATTTAAAATTTAGACACGCACTTGCCACATTTAAAAATGTACTTCACAGATATATTTTTAAACCATGTATTTTTCAAAAACAAGTCAATTCAATGCCTTATATTTTGAGTTTTAATTCCAATCAAGCTAATTTCTAGTCATCATGAACACATACCTGCCAGTAATGAAGGTTGCTTAATTAGGTCCAGATAAAATAGCTACAATTCTGTTTCTGATCCACCTGTCAAAGCAAATCAGTCTTTTACATGACTTTTAAAAAAACAAATTAGACTAGCTGATGATTTTTTGAATATTCAAGTAGACATACTGAAGATAAATTCAAACCAAACTTGTGACTGAACAAAAGCCTGGAACGTGACCCCAAAGATGAAGAGATCTTGTTCTGCCAGAAGCAGATTTCCAAGCTTGGCATTTGAGGATTATGAAGCCAAGGACAGAGTACTAGAAAAGTGCTACTGGAAAGGACAGCAGTGACTTCCACAGCTTAGGGCAAGGTAACAATTTCAATGCTCTGTAAAATTAAACACAAATAACAATGCTAAAGGTCCTACTTAACACCCCAAAGCCAGGTGATTTCAGAACAGATATGTCCAACTCATAGTTTTATGGGGAAAAAAACCCAAGTTTTCTGTTCCTGCTACTGTTACAGAAACAAGTAGAAAAATCTAAAAGGGCTGATAAGCTTGAATGCTAAATAATAATTTCTTTTACACTGGATTTTAAGATGAGCTTGTATAGGCTGTATACAAAAACATTTACTGGTGGGCAGACGGCAACAAAAATTGACTGTCACAAATGGATTTGACATGTATGATGTTAATTAAAACAACTTAGTACAGCTCTGAGGAATCATTAGTAATTGCTTAATACTATAGGAGTTCGACCAACAATCTCCAGAAGTGCAAGATTGGGCATAAGTGCAAGGCAACAGACTAGAGAGAAAAAATAGTGATTAAAAGCACCTCTCAGGCACTAACTCTGAACATCTAGAACACAAAAGAGGTAACTCAAATTTTAATATAGAAATTATCTACTAGGCTCTGGTATGCAAATCAGACAACATGTGCATGCTGTTCCTGTGCTTACTGCATACTCAATCCATCAAGTGAGAAGTCACCAAAAATGGCAGGTTTTCATGTGGCTTTTCTCATTTGACCCTACCAGTTGCTCTGCTCAGATGATGCTTCTCTCATTCTTTAATTCCCTACCAAAGCAGGTCTACTGATGTTTCTTATTGGAGCACTAACTTTTCTCCAGTCATTTATGCAGACTGCATTGGCAATTGTGCCTTCTAGATAATGAAATTTTTAATTTTGATTGATTTATAATTTATGATGACTTGTTCTCTTCTTCTGACTGGTATTCTAAGCACCATCCTCAAATTGTCTTTAATTTGTTTAGATTGGACATTTTTTGACTTGGCTTTCCAAATCCAGTGAGTGTCAAGTGATACTATCAGTGTATGCACCAATTTCTTACCTAACACAGATAATTCCTGTAAAATACAGTTCTGCTAGAAAGAGGGCACAGTTGTTATAAGTGTGTAAGTTTCCACAATGCTTGGGGGTTTTAATTCTTTTCTCTATAAATAAAATGCAGACCAAACAAAGTCACAGTTTTTCCATTTCCCCCATCACATTCATGAGGAAGTTATGAGTATCAAAGTCTCCAAATCCACTCATGTTTATTTCACTAGAGTCTCTCTACCTCACTGAAAGGAAACTGGTTAGATGATGCAGTCTGATTTGAATCTCACAGCCTCATTTTGTGAAAATAGCAATGCATGAACTTGTTATGCCCACATATTGCAAACAGTTTAACAGGTCCTCCTTGAAATGAGGATATGACTTTTTTTCACCTTCAGCTTATTTTGCTCAGGTACAAATGGAACAAATTACGATCATGAGTCAGAGAATGAGATTTTTTTATTGTGTCATTAGGTCTCAGCTTGGGAAGACCTGAGCATTGACTTGTTTGCCAAACTAAGGAATGGAATTCCACAAGTGGTTCACACTCACTTGCCTTATCTAGAATACATGCTGCTCTTCCTAGTTCTTTCTAGTACCAGATGCCCAATATTACCTCTTATTTCTGCAGTTCTGAAATCACAAGTTGACATGGCCCAGTCTGTATCTGTGAGAAGGAGAGGCAGCTATAGTCTGTTGGCTATTTAACAGCTGGCTGTTAAAAATGGTTATTTTAACCTGGGCATTTGTACCCAATACACTCCTGAGGTTGTATATAACCATACACTTTTTATTAATTAGCTGCCATGTCCAAAAGACTTACAGATTCTTGTCTTTCACTGTCACCTTCACCATACTTAAATGGGATTGTATTGAGCTATTCTATTTATGTGCTTTTTTTTTCCTCTAGATCAGAAGTAGATGATAGTTACTTGAAATACAGTTGCAGCATTGTTTCAGAATATATCATACATCATATATTACTGCACTTTGAGCCTGCAATATATTGAAAAAATCCTAAAAAACAAAAAATATAAAACTCTGGATTTTTGCTTGCCATTTTCCAGAAACAAATAGAATCAGAGAATCACAGATTATCCTGAGCTGGAAGGAACCCACAAGGATCATCAAAGTCCAACTGGCCCCAAGAATTCCACCATACACCCAAGAGCTTTTCCCAAACGCTTCTTGCACTCTGCCAGGCTGGTGCTGTGACCACTTCCATGGGGAGCTGTTTCAGTGCACAAACACCCTCTGGATGAAGAACCCTTTCCTGCTATCCAACCTAAACCTCCCCTGACTCAGCTTCATGCTGCTCCCCTTCCCCTCTCAAGGAAGCTGTAACTGCAGTGAGGTCTCCCCTCAGTCTCCTCCAGGCTGAACAGGCCCAGTGGCCTCAGCCCCTCCCCACACAGCTTCCCCTCAAGCCCCTTCATCATCTCTCTAAAAGCTTTATTGTCTTCTTATATCATGGTGCCCAAAACTGCCCCCAGAATTGGGGGTGAGGATGTAGCAGTGCAGAGCAAAGAAGTTCAACCACCTCTCTTGCCAGACTAGCAATGAATAAATCTGCTACAGAATCATCACTGCTTCTCTTCAAGACCTGAAGTCTGGATTAAAGGTGTTAAGAATACTGGCAAAAGCTGGCCAGTGGCAGATTATTTATGCTCACACTTTGCAGACAGGTGCACTCAGATTATCAGCTATATGACCTAGAGAGGTTTCTACCACGAGGAGCAATGAAGATCACATGAGATGCCTCTAACTCCACTGACATTTGACCAGCCTAAACCGGTTGATAGAGGAAGCAAGTTTATTTATTTGACTTCTATTTACTATAAAAACTGCTATTCCAGATTTTGCTAATTTCTCTCCAAATTTCAGCTTCTCTGCAGGTCACTGGCTACAGAGAGCCTGTCTTTTTAATGTGTTTTGTGTCATTTGTTGGTCATTAGGATGATACAGTTACTTGCATAGCCCATCAGAACTGGGTTTTCCACCTCTTTATGATGTGTGCTCCAATTAATTTTTATTTCATCTCTCATCTAGCTTTAGTATATGTGGCACAATGTTTTGCCAGTTTTACACCCTTCATCAGCACAAAACCCAGTTTGTCAGTGCTTACCTGTGCTGTAAAAGGGGCAAAACCCCATGACTTACATAGTAAGCCTGCCTCTTCAGAGTGCTCAAAATCATGCATTTAAAACATGCTTTCAACAAGCCAGTAAGTATTGTACCTTTTTCCCCAGCTACAGAGAGCAGGGAGGTGAGGCACTTCACTGTAAAATGGCACATCCATTTTGTACATCTCATGTTTTAATGCTGTTAGCTCAAAGCATTGAATTAAATTGAGGAAGGTTAATGACAGGTTTCAGTCACGATTTCAGTGACCATGATGAAGGAAAGGGGCAAGAGAATGGCAGTTTTAACAATTAAACCCCCTCAACACATTACTTTAACATTACTGCCATAACACAGTGAAATTCCACAGTTAATCAGATCACAGTGCTGCCAACACTCTCGAGTAAGTTCTTCTGATTCCCCTGTTGGGATGTTCTACAAGATGATCATGTTCTTCATTAATGCTAAGTAAAGGTAGATGCCACACAAATTAGTATCCTTAATTGTTTATGGTTATAAATACAGGAGTTATTTGATTTTCATTCTAACTTTAAATTTGTATTATAAACACATAAAGTACATATATCAAATCCCTGTTCCCCTGTAAATCTCAATTTCCACAAAATAGAAGGCTACAAGCACCTAGCAGCTATGTTGTACCATACAAGGCTTCCAGTATATGCTGGAAGTATTTTGCTTACTTCACTAAATACCAGAAGCAAGTCTGTCACTAGATCAGTCAGTAACATCTTCTTACTATAAATTATTTCTTTGCCTCTATTAGGTTGTAAGCAAACATCTGACTAGTTGAAACCTCCTGCAGGGTCTCATCACATTTTAGGATTGGCCCTTTTCTCCATATCAATAAAATTCAATCACAATGTATTTCTAGTACTAGCACATCAGAGGAATAAATTACTCTATAAAGGGCTCACTTTTGGCTGTAGTATGCTCTCATGCCCTCACTGAGAAAAGGAAATCAAGAAGCCCAGGCTTGCAGAGGAACAAAGACAGTATTGCCAGCAGTAACACCATTAGATGTGGATGTACTAGACCTTAGCTCAAAGCACTGTTTCCTCTGTGCCTTGAGCAACTGAGTGGGATTATTTCTATAGGATTAAGAGCACTTACAACTACAACTCCAGGATATTTCAGAGCTAAGCAACTAAAAGATTTTGGCCTATTTCGATACTTTAATAACACAAACTCGCCAAAGCAGAGAACTTCTTCAGGTTGTACTAAAACTAGCTAAAAAAATATGGGAAATAGAAAACATTTCATTCACCACCCATCTCAAAAATTTCTATTAGCAGTATTATTTACATGATATATCAATGCTCTGAAAATTAAGAAAAAAGCCCTTTGTGTCAGGGAGGAGAACCTGTGCTTCCATTAGCAGCAGGTGGTAAGTCATGTACAGGGTGGGGACAGCTGAGCTACAGCAAGGCTCTGGAAGATGCAGGAGCAAAGCTTCCCAAGTTCTCAGTGCCAGCCTTGTGAGCTCACCTCCCTGCAGCAGAGATGTGTGCAATGAAGGCAGGCCCACACTCCTCATGAGTCTGAAAATACTGCTGGGGGCTATGGCAGGTGGGAGGGCATCTATCCCAGCTCTGGAGTAGGGGTTCCCAAAAGAGGGGTAGAGCAGATCCTTTGGGAACTGCAAAATCCTAAATGGTTGCAACTGAAATCTATCAGAACACCTTTATCTGAACACTACATGAATAAAAGTGGTTATAGTATTATGATAAATAGGAAGAGGAATAATTTGCATCACTTATGAGAATAATGTCTGATAAATGTTGCTAGTCTCTTCTTTATATAGTGGGGGGAAGTTGTGGCCTTTAATAGTTTTACAGCTATTAATTTGAGGAAATAGGTAATGGAAAGGTTAATGAAAGGTTTTAATCATAATTGTGATGCCCATGACCTAACAGAAAGCCAGGGAATCTTGCAATTAAAAAGGAATACCAAAATTCTATTTATCCATTGCCAGAACACAAAGAAATGCCACCATTAATTATACACCACATTGATTACTAAAAATGTTCTCATGTGTCCCTTTGACACAACAATCACTGGAATGGTGGTATCATACCATTATCCACCAATACCACCTCTCTACAACCCTCAGTTATTGGTGCCATATGCTATGGCTCAAAATGTTGATCACATAGTTTGTGTAGACTTGAAGCAGAAAAATCTCATTGAAATCTGTGATTTGGATCTTTCTTTACCATCCTATAATATAGAGCAGAACCCTCCTCTTTGTTCATAAAAATATGCTCCTATAAAATAATGTATGTACTGTCTGCTGAATATTCTCTACTATTCATGAAGTTAAAATTAACTCCTTATTTTAATTGCTTATCAGTTCCATAAGCATAATTCCCATGATTTAACCTGCTTTCATGGGGATCTGCTACCTTTCCATATAGAACTTCACATTTTTATGAATTTTTTCTGTTTAAAATGTATATGTATGTAAATTATTATGCATCTGAGCCTTTCACATCAGAGGTACACTATAAATACTAAATCAACATGAAAAACATCATGTCTGCTTTAACTTGACTTGATTATGTCTAAATATGAAAAAATAAATTAGCATTTTACTCTATTTTTAGTTGTCTTCATTGTATTATACTGTATATTTGCTTCAAGTGTGTAGATTAGCACCTCTCCCAAATATTTCCTATAGGTTTATGCTAATAAAGTGTAACTTAAAAGAACATGAGAGAGTAGGAAGAGAAAGTCAGATATCTAATATAGATGTTCCTTAACTGAAGGACAAATATGCTGGAAGCCTTGGGATACTGAGTTGTGTCTTCTCTCAGAACAGACCTACCTATTGCAGCTGGTAAATGTAGCACAAGTTGTGTTTAAAAACACAAGGCTGAGACAATACAAAGCTCTCTTCTAATTTAGATTACATTTTTGCTCATGTTTTCCATAATTTATTATTGATTACTCTGAGATTTATTACCTATATTTTAGCTAGTGATTCAAGCAATTTTAAAAATAAAGCAAATAAAGCTACAAAATGCTGCAATTCAGCAATTGTGCCAAAGACCATTTTTCTTGTCCATGGACGTGATTGACATAGGAATGTGGCTCAGGAAGAAAACATTATTAATATGAAGAAAAGTTACAACTTTTGAATTATGTTGGCTTGCCTTGGAAGTAATTTCCTGGGTTATATCTGAATTGCATATTCTGATTAGTATATATAGATTCTCTTTACACATTTTATCTTCTTTAATAATTTTTCTAAATGCAGAAGAGGGGGAAATAAAGACATATTATTAATAAACAAGCAATTAAACAGGTTAGGGCAACAATGCAATGCTGGTCATTCAGGAACCCTGTGCTAATTTTAATTAGCTACTTTCCCTTGCTTTCAAATGTAATTAAAGCAGCTTAGTTGTGCTCAGTGATGCAAACCACCTTATTTAATCACTAACATTATTTCCCTGAACTATTAATGATTTTCAAAATGCTTGTTTATGCAGAATTAGAACAGTAATTATCTTACCAGTTAATTTTGTACCTTCACATTTCACACCTCGCTCAAACGTCATTCATTTACCATAGCCTTTCTGTCAAAACAAAGAAATGCTTGTTCTAAATGTGCTTCTGACTGCCAAATTGAAAACCAACTTTTGTAACACTAATAAAGTAGCTCCCAAGTGAAACAGGTGTAGTAATTTAGACCCTTCCTGTCTTAAGCTTGCACGTACATGCTATGTCTTTTCTTTATTAGCTTTAAAATGAGAGCTTGGTGTGCAAAATAAGCTATTTAATTCAGACTTGTGGAGCAGAATATAATCTTTAATTTAAACTAGAGCCGTAAAAAAAGGCCTTTAATTTTAACTGGCATGTGCGTGTGAATTTGAATTAATAATCCAGAAAATTGAAACTGTTTTGCTGCTGTTGCTGGATAGTGACTGTTCTTCACATGCCCTTAGTTTTCACTCACTCCATTTCTCTCTCCCAAGCTTTGCCTAGTGCCTATTTCATGATGTTGCTGTCTTACAGAAAGGGAATTCTTATAAAAAGCCAAAAAAAAACTCAGTTGATTGAACTCTTGCAAAAACATATTTTGTTGAAAGAAATTCTTATGTCTGTGTATTTCAGTTTACAAAAGGAATATAATTGGTATATTCATTACATCTATTTAAGGCAGAATTTAAATACACCATGAATTTATACTTCATAAATCATCAGATTTTTTCCCTTACACTTCTTTTAGTGTAAGTTAACAACCAATTGTGGCCTTACAATCAGCAAATAACTCTTTCTCTTAACTCTTATGAGAAAGGGAAGTCTTCCCTTTTACCAGGAAAACTAAGCAACTGCCTAAAGTCAAAAAAAAAAAAAGTGTGGCAGAACTAGAAAAGAGAAAACTCCATCTTTCAGCTGCTCTGAACAGTCTCTGAGGTCTCACACACTTATCCCAAGTTGTGCAGCAAGTTCTGGTGGTGAGCACTAATTGCTGCTTTTGCAGGAGATGGTTGTGGACCAGATGAGCAGCCTATGAAGAGTCATTCTGACTAAATATCTATCTGTGTAATCCAATTCAATCCACAAAACTAGAAGACAGCTAAAAATCCCACTGTAGATGAGGCCTATCCTGTATACATTGCATCTGTGGATAGCACAAACACATACCTGGCAAAATTCCTTCTGAAGAAGGGGACAAAAAAAGACTGGATTTGATGCAATGATGTACCACTGACATCATTTTTTTACAGGAAACATAATTGCAAACAGAGTATAAAATCTCAGCTTTTAAAGGCTTGTTAATGCAATTAAATTTAAACACAAAAGCAGTGCATTTGACCTCCACTGGACCCCTTTAAAGGGTAAAGTTGCCCATGTAAGACAAAGGGATGGCTGGATGGACACCTAAGAGGCCAACAATAATTTTGCACGTGTTCATGAGAGGTACAGAGTCACTACAGTCAAGATTTTAAATACTACATCACATTTTGGAAATATTCTTTCTAAATACATTATAAATCATACAAAAGAAAGCAAATCAATATGCAAAAAAACTGTTTTAGTCAAAAAGCCATATTTTGTCTAAAGGCTTTACATGTAACCTGACAAAGTAGTTCTATTTTAATATATTTAAATGTATTATATTTTTCCAGAGATTCTATAAATTTTAGACAGCTAAAATTATTTCAATATTTCCAGAATGCCCAAGATTCATGGTCTCCTGGCAACTAGCAATCACATGGCTGGAGAGGTTTTGGCCTACTGTTACAATGCTGTTATATGTTTGGTTGATGATTTATTCAAACCCAGTTGCAAACCTGCTGTTAGCTCCCTCATTGCTTTAATGCAGCCAGTCTACCATTCATAACTGTCAAGAACCAATTCATTGGGACTTGAGCTTATTAAGCACCCAAAGTGTGCACTGAACATACAGTTTTTGTGCCTTGGAATGTGAATAAACACTATCCTTTCCATCCATTTGAATGGAGTCTCTGATGTTTTTAACACCATACTTTATTTTTATCTTGTTATCAGAATACTCAGCCATGAACTCCAAAGAATCCATTGTGCACAGCTTGGTGTTAGCAGGTGTCAGTAAAGGCTGGCAACCTCGTGTCTAACAGGGCTCAGGCACAGAGGGAGAGGGTGGTTTAATACACTGTGCCTGCAGAAAGTTACTGTAGGAACAGAGTATGAGTTTTATAATTTCACACAGAAACAAGAAGGACAGGCTCATCTTATGGATACAGCACAGTACTTGGAGAAACAATAATGGACTTATTTTCTTAAATACTGCTTTATTTGAAAGGAGAAAGATGGCTCTGGCAATTAAAGCAGTAATCACAGTGGATATTTATCCTATTGAGGACAGTATATCAATCCTCTTGGTCAAACACGCCAACTGTATAAATAATATAAAAGAGGAAATGGGTTTTGAAAACAAAATATTAGTTAACAAATTCATTTATATTTTAATCTAACTCTGTTAATCCAATAGTCTCAAAAAGGCATATTTGAATTGCAGCTTTAATAGTTTTTCATGTTGAATAACATGGTAATATGATTTTTCTCCATTCTGTACACATAAAGAACATTCTAAAATGTGTAGCCACAATTACACAGTAACAGTGTGCATGATATTTAATGCTAGATTGGGAATAGAGCTGGTTCAAACCATTTGGTTTCAAACAATCATAAACAGCCATTTTAACATAATGATTCTGGTATAACATGCTTTGCTTAAATTTTAAGAAATGTAGTGGAGAAAAGATAACATTCTCAGCACTAATTTAATTTTAGTTAGGACTACTGTAGAACTCAAGTTCTGACCAAATAACAATTAAATAAATTTTGAGGTTGTTTTTTGTCTTTGTTCTGACACATAGGACTCAGATTTCTTGAAAAGGAAATTATTATAAAAATGTCAGCAAGAATAATTGGAGGGTCAAGAGGTTTTTCCTTGAGTGTTTGCTGATGTTGTGCCCACCCCATCAAGAATTTCAGAAGAGGAATAAAATGGCACTCTATCTTCTGGACAGCTTGATGTTTGTCTTTGCTGTCAAGCAAAATGGGATGCAGTTCTATTCATACCAAGATTAGAATAATGACAAACCAGAACAATTCACAACCAGTCATATCACACACTGAGGGGTCCAGACTCCTTTAGTACAGAGACTGACACACAGGGCCCTAATGAATCAGGGTTGTTCACTAATAGCAAATGTAACTTCTTACCAGCTCTTCACATTTTCATGAAGAATTTAACACAACTTCTTAAAATTACTCAAAATCATCACATCAGTTAACTGCACTACACCTTAACCTGATGCTGTGAACAGAACAGGCCTCTGTGTACATTCAGGAGTGGCTGCAACAGGACTATTCTGCATTGCCCATGGGAGTCCTTGTGGGAAAAACCCTTCCAGAACTATTGGCAGAGTCATGGCAGAGGGGTATGAACCTGTATGTACATTTTTCAAAAGAACAATCGCCCTAGAAAATTAATCACCATTCCTTTTCTACAGGACTTTCAGTTCAAACTTATGGCTTTCTTTAACATAAACACAGTGGACACACTACTCCAGGCTGTTACATTTGTTCTGTGGCAATGTAATGCAATGGAATTTAACTAGCCATTAACTGGCAAATATATACCGTATTTGGGCTTTACCTTTAAATAAAGTTTACTGCTGCTCCAAGTTAATCAAAATCTTCTGCAAACTTGGAGAAAAGCTTAAAGAAATTTCATCTCTATTTCTATTTTCATGGTTACCTATAGAAATATCTATTCTCTGGGAAAGTCAAGGTGCTGTGCAACACTCCTGTGGCCTCTTTCAATGTATTACAATGTATTACAATGCAATTCATTTTTCAGATGTGTGAAGCAATTCAGTACTGTCTTACTCTTCCTGAATATTTAATGATTATTCAGAGATGACATCAGATGAAACTTTTGGTAGAACCAATACTGATTACCTTTTTTTGCCATGATCACATCTATAGATGTGATAAAGGTTTCATGGAATAATGGCTGGATGTTTGCACCCAGCTTTTCACACCATTAGTCTGATGGCAAACACATAGAAACACCTGAGTCTAACTCACTCTGTACCAAACTGTCATTGTATCTTATCTTCCCTCATCAGATACTCAGATGTGTTCATTAATGCCATGTGTACATCTGCCCCCAAGTGTAGGAATGCAATGAAATGAATGAAACAAAAAATGATGGGTGGTAAAAGTAGTTTCTAGTCTCCAAATTATTTAAACATTTCTTTTTCAGAGACTTAATCTGGGAGAAGTAATCAACAGTTAAATTTATCAAGGAATGCTATCAGAAAAGGGAGGAAAAGAAGCTCAGTAGGCCAACCAGTGCAGCTTTGCACTTTGACAAAGGGTCCAATATAAATGAGGAATAACCTGTATATTTCTGTATAACCTGTTTCTTAAAAATTATGACAATTACACAGCCTCCTAAAACAGCTGCTCCTCCCCCAATTAGCCTAATAGAATGAAAGATTGCTTCTTTCCTGATCTGTTATACAAATTTCTTTTCCTACACACAGGAAGATCTTGCCCTGCACTTAGTAAACATAGGGAACTGGCCACTGTCCTATTCCTAGCAATCTTTTAGAACTTGTGTTATTCATCCCTCAGTCTTTTCCTAGCTAGGTAAATCCAGGAGTTTCAAGGGGGCTTGTTTGTTCTGTTTTACAAGTCTTTGATCAAGACTCAGGCAGAGAGTATTGAATCTCAGCTCTAACACTTCAAGGAGTAATTTTCTGCCAGATTTTAAATCTGAGGGTCCTGATCATGTAATTAAACCCGGGGGTTCCCCCAATACTTAACAAGATCTTTAGGATTCTAAAGCTAATCTTCTTAATGCTTGTAAACTCTTCTCAAGTGGTGTCAGCCAAAAATTTTTTATTGCTATCTGCTGCTGTATCATCAGAGAGTAGAACTGGATCCAGGAGACACCTTGGGGAAGTTGGTTGTGTACATCCCCAAGTTACTAAACAAATTATTGCTATCTTTGAGTATCTTTAAACATTTATGTAAATGTTGTACTTACCTTCACCCAGGTCATCATTTCTTACACTACAATCTCTCTGTTTTAAGCATTAAAATGACATTTTAAAATATGGGGGAGTTTTATTTCAATCACTGAGCAGATCACAGTTCTTTTGTGAATGAAGTAAGTGAATGTAAGTGAAATGAAAGGCAAGGGATGCTTCATCTGCCTTAAAAACTGATGAAAGAAGACACAATTAAGAGGAAAATGAGGTCATCAACAAGCAGAATGCCAGGAAATACAATGCCAAAGCCAACTTTAAAAACTGTCCATAAGACTAATCATAAACACAGCAGTTAAATTTCCCACAGAACTTTCAAAGGCAGGACTACACAAGCCAGGTAACAGTAACAGTAGTAGTTTTGCTTTTATGTACAATCTGAACTCTCAACTCCCATATAATATGTTTGTGTACTGGAGAAAAAAAGTTAGTTTTTCCCTTACTCTTCCATACCTGAAAGACTAACAAGACAATTTGAATTTTGAAGGTTTGATTACTTAACACTGCTAATTGTACCTCAGAGCCTTGGGTTTCCTCAGAGGCTGAAATACACACAAGGACTGAATCTCCTTCCTTTGTAGGATGCCCTACACCCTCCTCCCTTGTAGCTCTCAGACCACATAGCCCTGGCCTTTGGCTCTGCCTACCTTTTTCTCAAACATTCTCACTTCATCTATTCACAAGCAGGTGAGTTTTTATTTACCAACTCAAGGCCCACAAAAGCAGTGTGACAGACTGCTAGGATTTCCACATCCTTCCCCGTGAAAGAAAGTCCTTAAAAAAAAAAACTTTTAATATGTAAAATATCTACCCCATTCTTTGCAAGTGTATTTCTGTATTTCTTAAAAAAATAGAATGCTGACATGAGGTTAGGTGTGAAAGAACATCAGGTAAGCAAAGCATAGTCAATACCAACTTTAAATATGAAGAGACACCTCTGCTTTATTAAAAAGGAGAACTACATTTGGTCACCCACACATGATGATGGGTAGGGAAGATTCCTCACTCAGGCAATTTCAAAGGCAAAACTGACAAATTTTTTCCAACTTCTACACAAAAATCCCAAAGAGACTAAACCATTCATCAGGGATGGAGGAATATTTGTCTATTGTCTGTATGTACCAAGGCAGTTTTCTTCATTAGTGTAATGAACAATGAGACTGAAATCAGTGCACACATTCAGATGAAATGGGTCAGTTGGTTTGCCTGCTCCCTTGCAAAAAGGGATATTCAGCACCTCTGTTCACTGCTTAGGTCTCATTGGGAGAATGGATAAATGCTCCAGAGCACTTGTGCAGGTCTCTCTCACTGCCTTGTGCATTCAGCCTCCATGCTCAGAATCTCTGCCAGCTTAGATGAAACCCGTAATATTTTTGTAACTATTGTGTTTTGACAGTGTCAGAGTTAAGTGATGTAATAGGTAGGAAGCAGAGAGCCTCATAAATTGTATTAAAAGTTAAAGTTTCAGTGCAATAGCCAAAGGTGCATGAGGTAATGTATCCACATTTCTCAATCACAGTCTCCTTTATTATGGCCTATTTCCACCAGTCTAATCTGAAATGAATGCATTAGGTTTTGTGTTCTTTCACAGTTGCTGCCAGCATCACTCTGCCCTTCCTCCTGATTTCCTTGGTAGTTTGGGAGCCTAAGGGAGGGGTGGATTAAATTGGAAAATATAAATAACAAATCAAAAATTAAAATTGATTGGATAAACAATTTCCCTGTTTCTTAATAAGTGATTGATTTTTTAATCAATATTCATTATTTCTCAGAACATACCAAACTGTTTATTGAATAAATGAATGGCTGGAACTACAGTGACATGAAATCAAATAGGTGAACCAATTTCTTTAATAAGATGGGCTGAACAGCCCACCTTATCTTACCTGGTTGAAACTAAAAGTTAGAAATTCAACACCATTGACTAGGTGATCCAAAAAAAGGATGCAATTTGTTTTTATGTTTGATATGCACAGGTGTACAGCCACATGCTGATTTGTGTGATATTTCTAAATTGCAGTGGAAAGTTACTTTCTTTTTGATACAACTTCTGTGTTCTTTCTCACAATTCTTCATTAGTCAGCATACTGCAAAGCTGAAATAAAGTTCAGATCTGAAAAATGAGATCTGTAAAACTGTTCACTGTAAAGGCTTCAGGCATGGCAAATGAATTTCTCTAATAAGTTTTTATTCACTTGTATCAGACTCAGTGGTACACATATAAACTATATGCTACATCCTAATATATACTTCAAACTATTTCATTTTTTTGGCATAATGTAAAAAATAATCTTTTGAGGCACAGAGGTTCTGATGTTCTTTTTTTCAGTTGAAGAAAAAGCACTAGAGTATGAGATCTCCAATAAATGTTTGCACATTTGTTTAAAACACAAGCAAGGATATTAATTTGGTTCTACATAATACAGATCGTATCATTTACATGATCCTCAACTCACAAATTTCTTCCAATATGTGGAAATAGTTAACTTTCAGTTGTACTAAGAATATACAAGATTCTTCTTCTTCTTATGAAAAAATATAAACTGTACTAACCAACGATTAACTAATTTGTAGGATGCTTGCTTTAACATCTATTTTAACTTGTCACAATTAATTTAATATGTGACCAAACAGCAATATAATTTCATTGCTCCAAAGACATAAAAGTATGGAATAACTTGAGCAATGAAAGGAATTGGAAAGATTGCAGTTTCAGTTTGTACACTAATTCCATGTGTTCTTTGTTGTCAAAATTAATTATACAGAAACCAAGTATCAATCTATTGTGCTATGTTGCCATCTGCAATAACACTAATGTAAGGAGAAGTTTCATTAAACTCACTTTTGTAGATCACAGATTTCTGCAAATGGTACAGGCCTATGGTAAAACCAGAAATCTAACCCAAAATCTGAAACTTCAAATCTAATTTCACTTTCAAACTTAATCTATCTATCTTACAGCACTGCTTTCCAATAATGAGGAGGTAAGTTCAGCTGTTAACACTAAAAATTTGCATTTTGAAAGTATTAACTACTGAAATGAAGCTGTTTCCTCTCATAGTATATAAATATTCTGCAGAAATTCAAGTCCAGTCACCATCCTGTATAACACACATTTCTAGAGCATTCAGGACTATCTGGCAACATGAGTCATCACCACTGATCAAAACACTTCCCCCTAATTCCAAGCATAAAATCCCAGGCACTAATACTCTGGATTTATTCACAAAGCTTTCAGCTCCCTTAGTCTGGCATTTTGCACCCTCCACTTTCATATATATCTACATAAGCTTGTTAAGGTCCAGTTTCCCTCTGGAAATTTTAAAATGTGCTGTTTTCCCAGTGTGAGCTCTCTCCAAACGGCTGTGGCTGTCCCCTGGCTGTTGAGGCAATGGCTTGGCACTGGACAAGAGGCAGTTTGTGTGGCAGGCACTGGCCAGGAGATGGTGGCAGAGAGTGGCTCTCCCTCAGCCCCTCCAGCATCCTTGGAATCCTCAGAGACCCCAAGGCACTTGGCACACCTCATTACTGCCACACAGCAATCTCCTGACTCGTGCCATCAACTTACTTTTTATGCTTTAGGATAACACAAGAAGCTCAAAACATCGCTTAACATCCAGTTTGTTCAGTCAGATCTGGGCACTTGAATAAACACACTACAGGCTGGATGCACCCAGCTTCTCCCTCTTCTGCTGAAGAACCAAGTTTCATGACATCAGTTTTGGTAGTGATAAAAATCAAACATTTTCTGGAGCCATTATTGCCTAAAATGTTAATGCAGTTTACTTTTTTCAACTGTGATCGATAGCTGGAGGAAAAGTGCCCATAAATTACTAAAGGCAAATACGATTCTATTAGCACTCAGGAGATTTTGCAACATTTGCCAGTCTGTTTTACTGGAAAAAAAAAATTAATTTGTTGAAAGCCTAGTTTTTTACCTGTCTTTGTCTTTCTCTGCAGAGGAGGGATATTTTTATCAGGAGTCATTTAGGAGATGTAATTCTAATGTACTATAGCTATAGGTTTCAATTAATGTTCTACCTCTCTGTCAGCTTTACATTCCATGTTTTATGAAATCATTAACTATTGTCATGTTTCTATTATGATACTATTAGGAAATAAAGAGATGTATGTAAATGGAGATGTAAAATAAATGTATGACAGTTACTAGGAGCAACATCTGTGCACTATCATACGTGTTTACACTAATTTTCTAAAGATTGTTCCATTCATTACAAAGCATTGTTACTTGCTGTGGCACAACCCTTATTTCCATGCATTTAGGGATTCAAGCAAAGAGAGGGTAAATGAGAGCCTAATCAATACCACTTTTCATTTTGCTTCTAATGTGCTGCCTTTCTCTTTCTTTTCTTCATGAACAAATCCAAAAAAGATCCTGACGTTACAGTCATAAAATGTAATTCTTCTGCAGAAACACAGACAATAATGCTCTCTGTATTCAGGCATATTGCATATTCTAATGGCATTTGGCTAAATTGAGTATGGATTTAACATCAAAGGCTTCATGAATTTTTCAAATGAGATATTAAAGTCAATATTTCAAGTGAAAGATATTTCAATTTAGTTGCATACACAACAATAAAAAACTTCTACAAGGCAGAGGTACTAGTGGCTATGGCAGTATTAGTTCATTCAGGAAATTATTAGTTTATAAGAAAATCAAACAGAAGGTTGTGATACAGCAATGACACTGAATAAATTAGACTAACTGATACACGTGAACATACCACATCTCTAGAAGTCTGAAGCAGAACTTGATACTGGCATGTTCAGCCCTTCAAGCCCGGCTTCGTTTTGGGATATTTTACTTATTTATTTTGTCATTTCAAGTGGTTCCACCTGGATTTGCATTCAGAACCTCAGAAATCTGCTTACGTTCATCTCTGAAATGGCTAGGCCTACTGTTTGCAAGAATCCTGTTTATTTTTTAATCTAAGTGCATTTTGCTCCATATTGTCAATGCTTATGCAACACTGCTTCTGATTTCACACTGAGTTATGGAACATTTGGACTACTCAGTGCTCACAAATACTTACATGTCCTGCCAGAGATAAAGACTTGCAAACAAAACAACACAGAGTCAGGTCATTCTTTTCCTTTTGTATTTTGGGCATGTGGAATGTAGCAAATTGCCCACTAAATCAGGAGGATGAAGTATTATGATGCCTTGATATATGCCTGAGGAACATTTGATTTGTGTGCCTGTGACTCCTGGGAGAGCTGGATGCCCCCACACGTGCACTCATAGTGAGTATTTAGGCAGCTGCACTCACAGGGGCATTGTGCTGCTCTAAGGCCAAAACCACCATTTATTCACACACAAATAACAGAACTTACCAGAAACTACAAATATATACCACTGAAGATCAAATGAACACTGATTTTACTAGTAATTCTCATATTACTAAAAACTAATTATAATTGGGTACCAGGGGTAAATTACACTGATTTAAAACCTCGATTATCAGGTAGTTTGGGCCAACAAATCACTACAAAGAATTCTGATCCTAAAAGCACTTCCCAAAAACTAGCAGGTTGCTTGTCTCTACAGTATTCACCTAAAGTGTTTGCACTTACTGTGAGAGTGCTTCAAGGGCTCACAGAGAAAGCAAAGTTGGTGCTAACAAAACATTAAACTGCTAGGTCTGTTCCTACCATGGCTGCAGGACTGATAGCAAATGCTGATCTGTTACTCAGAACTAAACAAGGCTAACAGCCTTGTGGGGAACACTTGCAGAGGCTGAGGCAGGCTATCCTTGCCCCATTCAAATGCTGCCTAACTTGCAGCATTGGTCTTGGGGTCCTAGACAGCTCTTTGTTCGCCCCTAGGGCTTTTCTGAAGTTCACTGTTCAAAGTGCTGTAATATTTTCATAAAATGAGAAGTGCCACCATCTCAAAGGCAATCAATCAGGGATTCTTCAGAAACAGTACTCTTCAGAAAAAGTATTTCTTGTGGTAACAAAGGTAAGGCAGAAGCCTTGTATAGATAATAAGATCCAATAATAACTAGAATTGTATTTTCAAAATTGCCTCTGGGGCTGGGGAATATGGTTTCCTTTTCTTCTGTTTTGATTTCTGGACATGTCTGAGATTGTTCTGAAAACTACAGCTCATGCTTAGTGAGGCGGCAGTACATCCAAAAACTTCCAGTTGAAATTATTGAAATTTTAATGGTTTTTATGACATAAAATGACACTGTTAAGAGGAAAGATTCCCCCATGATGTATACTCAGTCTGAGAATAATGTTTAAGGAATGATCCTCTGAATTGAATAATTTCCTATTTTGCTTGTTGATTATAGGGATGCACATAAAGTTAAGAGTACGTCTCTCACAAGATCTGTTTCAAAAATGAGAGCTCAAATCCTTCTTTAGAGCACTGCTAAATAAACAAGGAATATTTGGAGCTCAGATCAGAAGAGGAGACCAAACTGCAGGATTTGATCTTGAACAACCAAAGGCTATGCCAAAACCAAAATCATTCACATATCGTGCTGTACATACCTCTTGTATTTCATGTAAGATTTTATTGAAAACATATGAGTAGATTAACCATAGAAATAAACTGAAGAGATTGTGCTACCTAAAATGTACTTTTGACTCTTTATTAACTGGTGATAATCTGCACTGATTTGCATTGCAATTCCATTGCAGATTTTGCTGACATTAAGATGTATGACAAGAAAACTACAGAAAAAGCTGATTTAAACAGGTATTTCACATTAACTCAACAATATATGCAATGCATAACACCTTTCATGGGAGTTCAAGTATTCTACCTAATTCTTTGCAATTTCATTGTTGCTATAAATAAAAGGAGTAATTAAAGTCCAGTTGACACTCACTTAGTTTTCTCTAATTTCACAAGTTTCTAAAATTTTCTGATTTGCTCATGAACTTGTCTTCTTGATGGAGTCTAAAGAAGAAACTGTAATTATGTAGTTAGACTGAAACTCATGGCATGGGAAGGGAGGTTACATTTTTTGGATCTACCATTATTACAGCAGGAGCAAGCACAGCTGCATTCAGACTTGTTAATACATTCTGTAGGGAATGAAAGCCTTGAAAAGGATGGTGCTTGTGTGAATTTCCTCCCCCTCCACACAGCAAATGGAGCTGGCAATCCACCAAAGCTCCAAACATGAAGGTCCAGCACTGTCTGAATGTGGCACTTGATTAAGGGGAAAATAGTGCTTTTGGGGCACTGCATAGGATCATCTTCAACACAGAGGAAGAACCATGAAGGATGAAGGACAGAAAGGTGGGAAATGTGTGTTTGACTAGGTGAAGAAATGATCCCTGGATCACACTGTAATGCTTTTTTCTTTCTATTTGTTGTAGGCCAGGTCTACAGCATTAGCTCTCCATCTAGATAGAAGTAAGATACACCAGATACTCTCAACAGATTCTTTAGTCTATATATGGCAAATGCATTTTTATGAAGTGTTAGGTGGTTCATAGCACCTGTGATAGTCCTCCAAGCTGAGGTGAACTTTGTATGTTTTTACAGAGTGGCAAAGCAGGAAATAACTTTTAAAAACTCCTTAGTCAGTAGAAATCAAAATAAGAAGTTATATGTAGGTCACCTAAAAAGCCTGAAGAGCAATCAAAAATCAAACTGTTTACCAGATACACAAGAACAGCAACAACCTCAGTGCAAAATATAATAAACAAATTCCTCTAGTAATGTGAACTACACAGATGCTTTCTCCATCAACTCAGACCATATTTTGAAAGCCACACAGGATCAGTGAAGGCAACAGAACTTACCCAACTTCAGTAGTTCAGCAATGAGCTCTGTGTGTTTGTCCACCCACCTCCCTGGAAAAAAGAAGTGTTACATGTCAGGAATGAGTCCAGTAATTATCTTCTAACACGGGAGCAATGCCAGCAACATTCTGGTAATGGCAGCATTAATGCTAAAAGTTTACATTTTCAAAAGTGAAAACATTCACAGACACAATCTGGATATTTTAACTGTCACAGACCTCAGCAATCTGATATTGCTTAGCCTTGTGGCCAAAGCATTAAGCCACTGGTATCTATCTGCCACAGAGAAAAACAGATCTCAGTACTTCCCTAATAAACTCAATAATTAATCCACCAAAATTTGAAAAACAAGGGCCATGTCACTATTAACAAATAAGAAACAAAGAAACAATTTACTTATTTTGCTAAAAATAGATAATAAAAATATTGTCTACTCTATGGTAAGGCCAGAAAACAACATAAAGTTGTGAAGTTCTACAGTAATTCAAATTCTTTGAAGTAATTATAAATTCCAAAATACAACTAATAACTTTAATTCATTTACTTGGTCAATCATTTCACTTACCTGTCAAAACAAAGCAAAACAAAGCAAAAAAAAAAGGGCAAAAAGTTCATGTCCACATAAAAAAGTACAAAGCATCTACTATATGAGTGTAATCAAATGCAGGTTTTTACCAGAAATATAAATAGTACAGATTGGAAAAATTCTTCAATAATGAAGTATTTCATGCAATTCCAAGGAAAATTAGATGAACGACTGAAAAGGATAGAAGTGTACACAATTCATTATATAGAATATGGTAACACTTGGCTAAAAGGAGTGTGGAGTTCCTCACTTTAATGAACACAGTCTTTGCTCACAAATTAAAAATAAACAAATAAAAAAGATACGAGTATGATCTCACTTGCTGGCAGTCCATCAAACTGCAATTTGTCCCAAGAGTTGGGAAGCCACTGCCTCATAACACATCAAGAACTCCTGCTTATTGAACTGATCTGTGTACAGCCTGACTCCTTTTCTGTCTACAGCAATTGTTTTTTCTATCAAAACATTTGGGTTTATGGAAATGACAACTGAATGGTTAACTGGAAACATAGCATGATGTTTAAAGTTAAATCATGCTCACTTCACTTTGGAGTCTCATTGTTCCCCCCACTAAATAAAAGTAGGTTTCCTTTTGCTGAGGGCTGTACAGCCAGTCCAATCTCAGTGCAAAGCTGCTGATGTTAATAGCAAACTTGAACAGCTACACACAACAGTTTAAATCTTTAACATACATATATTACCATAACTAAACCCAGCACTCCTCATTAATCATACAATGGCATGCTTCTTCATTTACAGTCAGCTGATTAAAATACAGATATATTGTCCTGAACATCACAGAAATCACAGGCACCCAGCCATTGTTTCCAAACAGTGTTTTCTCAGCTTTCACTACTCAGCTACATACTGAAGATTACAAAAATGGTTAAAGATTCCAGCATAGAAATGGACAAAACCAGATTTGAACTAAGAGATTGAAGGGCATAAATTTTCTGCCACAGCAAGGATAAAGCTTCAGGTAGAGAAGGCCTACTTCTATGTCCTCCATCCTACTACTGCAGCATTTCAAACATCATCAAAAGAAACTAATTCGAATTTTTGATGAGGAAAACCTGAAAATAGCTTGATATGCTATAGATACATACCTGTAGCTTTAAACGTTTATTTACATGAGTCCAAACACCTAAAAATGCTTGAAAAACAGGCTGAAAACAGGCCATGCTGAAAACAAAGTTATTTCTTAAAGAATAGGTCAATAATCTACAGATCTTAAGTCACTATCTTCCAAGTCTGTAAGAATCTCACATGAGCTCTTACTGAAAGGAAACAGGTAAGACCCAAAGTATGATTTCTGACCTGCATCTCTAAACAAATCATTTACTCAGGGATTGTATCTCAATCCAAGTATATAATTTTGGAATATTTTCCAGAAGGGATGCAATGGATGTATCACTAAGCTTCTAATCCTATAAATAGGCAAAAATTGGTAGGCACAGCTTTGGAAGGTGGTTGGGGCAGGCAGAAACTTCCAGTTTGTAGAGAAATTAGTGTTTCTTTGCCTATATTTCTGAAATGCATATGAAGGATGAGAAAGGAGCTTCCAAGGAGATTTTTACCATCAGCTTGTGAGAGGTTGAAGAGCAAAGGATTTCAGAGACCAAGAGTTGAGGGGAAAGAATGAAAGAGACAGGTTGAGATGGAAATTTTTACATCCCTTGAAATAGTCTGTTGTTTATTCTCTTCATAAAATGTATTTCTCCTACTGTGTTCATTAACAGAACACCTTTTCAAGTCTTTTTTTTTCTAGGGATTATTTTAAAATTTGGCACCCCTGATATTCAGTTTTATTTACTGAATCTCTTACTGCACAAATACTGAATACATACTTTGTTAGTTATGAAGTTACAGCTGCCTATTCCACGGGTTCATTTTTAAAACATTGTTTTCCTACAAGACAATTTGGCCAACAATTAAAAAAATAATGGAGTAGCAAGGGTACTTCTTACATCGAGTCCTTAAAATCCAATGCTGTACTTGATAAAGATTTCACAAACTTTTGTGAATATACCTTATGACTATTGCTGCACTTACCCATACAGACAGCTGGGAAAAATCAACATAAGCTGTTATATAGAACAATTTGCAGATACAATTTCCAGCTAGACTGAAGCAGATTTGATTATAAAAGATGGGTCTGAAGCTAACCTGTTTTATTAAATTTCTCTAGTTCTATAAGCTACTTGAATGGCCATGAAATGTTTTCAATAAAGAAAAATCCACATATGCAAAGGCAGCATTCTGGAAATGGATTTTGAATGTTTTGTGATGGAATATCTAAAAAGCTGTCCCACCACCAAAAGTCACTTCCAGTCTTTTCTGTATACCACTGCTATTTAGTCACACCCTTTATTCTTTGGGATACATCATCCACTAAATCCTGTTTAAAGCCTTAGCAGCCCGTGCATCAGAGTCCCTTCACTACTTATCCTGCACCAGACCCCTATAAAAACAAGTGGCAAAGCCAGTGCCTTGTCTGGTAAATGTCTCTATTTTAAAAAAGAACCAAATCCAACCACATTTCATGCATGGAAATAATAATAATAATAATAAATAATAATAAAAATTAATAATAACAGTAATGCTGTGCTATTATCTACTAAGCAATGTTGTCCCACAAAAATAGAAATGTTGAATTTATCTTTCAACCACAGTCCACTTTTAAAAATTAGAAATATCATTTGTTCATTTATAAATTGAAAAGCAGAATACAGTGCCTGTCCATTATCCACCCTGATAAACTCATTCTGCTGAAACAACTAACAAGAAGTACAAACATTACATGAAAGATCCCATGGAAGACTGGGTACTGCCTTCCTAATTCTGTATGGGGATGAAGTCTTACATAGCAAGAGCTACACAGTATAAGAATCTTGTACAGAATGGATTATTTTATATTATTTCTAAAGCATCATAAGGAGTCTTGCACACCATCAGACAGGATTAGTGATTATTCCTCTAATGCTCATTGTCTACCAGTGCATATATACTGCTACATTTTTATTATAAGCTACATGTTTATGGTTATAATTTGTGTACATATTTCCACAAATTTTCTTGGAGAATGGCATTTTGCTGTGAATTGAATGCAGAACAGGAACCAAGAGCTTCTCTGTTCTAACTTGCACTCCAGTAATAGGTTCTTGAGTCTGCAGCCTTCAGCAAAGAACTTCCTGCATTTGTAAAATGAAGATATAAACCCTGCTTGCTTACCTAGAGGAGGATACTGGAAAACTATTTCACCTTCACAACCAAAAGCCAAGTCTGACAAATTCACAGTGCATTTGGCAAGGAAATACTGCACAGTGCACTGCAACCCCAGCGTTGCTTTGGCACCCTATGGCATTTTCCCTGTATGCTTTCCAAGCTGAGTTTAAGTTTCTGTTTGACTTCCAAACCTGCAGACAGTTATGGCTGTTAAACTACAATCACAAAATTTGTCTCCCTGACTTCAGGAGGATTAATTAGATGCCTAAAGGTAAGGAATTAACCAAATGCTTGTAGAATGAAGGCTTCATTTGGTGAAGGGCCAATTTTCCCAATTGATAAAGTATAAATAAAAATAATGCCTAATTTGCTTCCATTACTAATGCTTTATATACTATATAATTGGAAACAAATTAGCAATTTATTTAAAATTGTTTACATACAAATCTTATTTTCTTTAAGAGTAGAAATCAACGGCCATTTCTCTTCTAATTTGATGCTGTCATCACATATTACAAAGTCTAAGCATAAGGGGCTTTTTATTTCAAATTATCTCTCTATGTACTGAAGTTAAACATTTGATAAAACACTATCCAACAGAAAAAAAAACAAGTAAATAATAATCAAACATAATCTCATGTTTTTATTAATCTAGGGCAGTTTCATATCCGATGCACATACAAGAATTTTAAAGAGCCTTTGTAAAAAGTATTTTGAAGATACTGCTTGTACTCTCCATAAAAATTACAAGAAAATGGTTCATGTAACTCACAATGTTATTAAATAATATATATAGTTAACATTACTTTTTATAAACAGTCACCATGTTCCTCAAAACAACCTGACCCTTTCTTTTCAAAAGGAACTAAAAAAGTCTCACAAATATCAGTTAAAGATAAATTCTCTCAGAAATGACTCAGTGAAAAATAATGACTGATAGTAGAGTGTTAAGACCTTATATTTGTGAAACATGACACAGGTCACCAACCTTGACTGAGCAGTAGATGTTTTCAGCTTCTATCCTGCAATGACTGAAGTTTGTCCAAGATACACAAGTCTCTGTTAAATCCTTACCACTCCTTCATAGAAGACATCAATTTACATAGAAATTATTTGCAAGAATATAAATTACCTCATTTGCAGCCAAATTAGGAATAAAACAAAATTTAGCAACTGTGAAATAGTTGCTCCTCCCCAACCATATAATGGTTGGATGTATTCATATACATGGCTTTGTCTCATTTGGGGGATTCATACTGGCCATGAGATCCTTGATACTACATGCATTTTTCAAAACTCCCTAGTGTTCATCATGTGAAAGATAATATAAAGAATTTAATCTGTTAATACACTCTTCTCAAAATGCAGTGGCATAAACACCAATGTCCAACATACTGCAAGTGGGAGGTAACACTGAATATTCTGCTTGGTAGAAGTCAGGCTGCCTAAGGAACACTCTTCCATGCAGTTCTGGATCCAAGTAATTCCAACATTGTCTGTTTTCTAAGAAGACTGGGTCCTTAATGGCAAAGCTGCTGCTAGCTATGTGTTCATTAGACTTGGAAATGGAGAGTCACTCTTCTAGCCTGCAGCCAGAAGGTGGGCTATCTTGGAGGCAGGCTTGATAGCTTTTGAATACCAGATGAAGTCTATAGATACAAGACTGGTGTCAAATGACAAGAGCCTTAAGCAGATGGATGACAGTGTGTGTGCACTATAGGCTGTTGTTAATTTACTAGCTAGAGATAATGCTTCTATAAAATTAAAAATGAGTCACTGGAAAACAGCCTGAGAGGCCATAGCCTGCAGATTTCAGGCCTCCTGGCAGGCCTGCATTGTGGGGGATATGTTTTTATAGAATTATGAAAATTAAAATTGCATGTTAGAGAGAAAGAAAATGTAATTGTTTCCCTTACTAGCTATTTAAGCTATTCATAGTTTGGATTTGTAATTCACAAGTACATATTCAGTAAAATGGAATAAACTAGTCATAGAAACTCACAGACAAGATACACATGAGCAATGGCAAACATATATAATATTAATGAATTTTCAAGTATCAAAACGTGGGGTTTATTTCTGGAACTATGCTTTCATAATTTTAGCATGACCATATACAAAGTCTCTGCTTTTCACTATTGCTCTGCATAGGACTTTTCACTGCTATTGACTTATGTTGGAAATAACTTTTCCTCTGTTTTTATCTTGGAATGAAAATTTCATGTCATACTTCTTGCAAGACTGTCAATAGATTTATGTATGATAACATAGACAAGGCTGTCTCATTGTTTCCTTGCTTCAAATGTAGAAACAGACATCAGATTCAATGTAAAATTTTTGTGAGAGTCCATTTTGATAAAGAAGCAACTTTATTGCCAAAGGCAAAAAAGGGAACTGTTAAGGATAAGTACAGGCCTTAGCATGGTTCCCCTGTTATCATTTACTGGGAGGGATGCTACTTACTATGCTATCTAGAATTTCCTGGGCCACTCTAGACAATATAATCTTAATAAAACAGTGAAAAATTCAAACAATCTGCCATCCAGACAGGCTGGATCTAGCTGTCTATATAGACAAAACTGCTCTTGATCCCTACATGTATTGATCAAAGGCCCTAAAACAATTTAACCCACTGCCTGACAACCAAATTCCAACAGAGGTGACAAACATGCTGCAGGAAACACAGTTCTAACACTTAGACAATTCCTTTAATATTCTCATCTATCCACTGCAGAAGTAACAATACCTTATAATTTTTCAGTACTTTTTGCCTCTCCCATTGTTGATGAATATATTCCTTTGGAGATACCATTACCCCTGGAATCCCAGCTTAAAGACACAAGAGAAAGCACATGATAATGACAAAGTCAGAAGAAACCAAACCCATTCAGGGCTCACATGGTTTTTAATCCACAACCCCAGTGAGCTGATGTAGAAAGCTGGCTGCACTGTTCCAACCCACCCTGCACTGCCTCAGCACCTCTGAGCTCAGCAGTGTTATTGATGGCTTACATGCATGGGAATGAGAGCAGAATTAAATATGACATATGTAAAGAGATGTTCTTCAAAGCTTATAAAGAGATGAGAGGAAGAAAGGGGAAGAATATGCAGACAGTGAATCAGTTATCCTGAATAATATACTACAATCAAGGTCACATGTAAATATTTGTGTATATAAATACATAATACTGCCCATGCAATATTGTGCTGATTCTTTTCAGACATTGACAGTGACAGAGACATCTGTGCAGCAATGGACATTTTTCAGCTTTAGAAAATTTTAATACAAAAGTGTCTACCATGGAGATTTTAGTCACAAACACATCCAAGTATTACAGTGCAGCACCTCTCATTTCCACTTGAAGGTGAAAGGCTGACTTTACAAAAAAGTTTCTCTTTTTTCAGTCCTATGCAACACCACCTGTCTCATCAGCAGGACCACTCTAAAGGGATGGGCCTCAAGGCACCTCAGTCCCAAGATTCTCCATGCCTCATTCTTCATCCACGCTGCTAGTAATGTACCATCACTGGCACAGTTACACCTGAACACTCTGGTGCTGCCAAACACCTGGCTTTATTTTCCACTGTCCAAATGAAAAATAAGCATAATCTGCTATTTGAGGATACAGCAAATGAGGGAGTTCATGACAAATTGTGTTGGTTTATGCAGAATAGTGATAATAAGATACAAATGAGAATTTTTTGCTTAATGAATAATACTAATCACGTTTCAACAAATGCTGTGCCCTTCTAATTAGAGAGAATGCATAAAATCAGCTTAATTTATTTGTGACTAGTTATACTTAGTTTAAATATTTACTACAGATTTACTCTTAATGTTTGAAATTATTTTAAACAGCTCTTGCAGTAAAAGCAGACCTAGTAATGTAAAAGAAGTGACAATTCTAACTTCTGCCCTCCCTTTGGTTATGTAGCGTGTGATGTATGCCCTCAGTTTTCAAGATGCAAGAGAAAGGATATTATTGATTTACATGCTAATTCTCCAACTGTTACTAATTTTCTTGATTCCTGCTTCCAAAGTTGCACTTCCAACATTCATCACTGTAGTACACTAGAGGGGCTGAGCATCTTTTTCAATAAATTACAGGAACTATGACTAATTATAGTGATATTAACTATGCAAAGTAATGTGTAACTTAAAATGGATACGTTTATCATTTCAAATTATGCTTTTGATTCTTGATCGCCTAATACATGGATGCTTTTCCTTTTTCTATACAGATTATGAACTCTGCTATATTTTTTAAAGAATCTGTTTCACAGATGTAGGCATACCTTGTGAATTTGGTGAATGGAAACAAATTATTTACATCTCATGTAATGCCTAGTGGGTAGAGGACAAGATTAATACCAAGGGCAAGTAGGACCAAATCCTGATTGTTACAGCAAAGCACTGAGGATTCAGTTTGAACAATGCTATAAGAAAGTATTTGGATTTGTACCCTATTCTTTATGTCTTCCTAATGCTAGGAAGTTAATAGTGCAAGTTGCTTGACAGCAGCATCAAACAGCTGAAGCAAAAACAAGTGCAACTGACTTGCACCAGTCAGGAAAGTATATTACAAAGGTTTAAAATAAAGAAGCTTTAAAACAATGGCAGTGCAATTGAGCATGTGCAAGAACTCTGCACAACAGCAGGACTTTCCAGCAGCACCATATTGTTGTAATTCTCCTTCCACCATGGAAGAAACCCAGCCTCTGTCTTCTCAGTCATGTTCCCATGACCTAGTATTTCATTTTACAGATATGTAGCTATTAGTAAGCAAACCATATTAAGGAATAGTGTGGACTGGTATGTTGCAGAGACATTGCAAGAGAAACTAAAGCAGTACAGATGGACAGCACCAAATTTCTCTACAGAATCTGCAGAAATTAACCACCAGAGACCAAAGAGTTGGGACAGATCCTTCCATAGTTGTCAGTTCCACTATGTCAGAACAATCTAAGAGGCATTCTTAAAAACAAACAAACAAACAAACAAACAACAAAAAAACCCTGCAGACATCCCCAGTGGTTTATCAGAGGACCATCTGGACTTTGGACCTCTGCCATTACTTCCCTGCTTAGCCAACACATCCACTTGTTCTGAGTTTTGGGATGGGTGCTCTTGTGCTAATGATACCATCATTAAAATGTGTTACCTTTCCTGGGCATGTTTCCACTTCAGCATTGCATCATCTGACCACTAGTTTTCTTAAAGTTGACCCTCCTGAGGTCCAGAAACTTCACTCTGGAACTCTCCTTCCTTATTTCCTTCAGTCCATTGAACTCCACTATATCAAGGTCACTACAAGCCATGTCTATTATTAATTACCAAATCATCAACCAAACCTTTCCTGTTAGTGGGCAGCAGCAGATGCAGCTGTGAATCACCCCAGCTGGCCCTCCCAATATCTGAATCAAGAAGTTAACCCTGCTACCCTCCAAAAATCTTTTTGTCTCCCAACATCAGCCCTTTCATCTGATGTCAGTTCTTCCAGGAGCAGAGGAAGTGTAAACTGATGTTGTCTTAATTAAAATGCCTTCCAAAATTATATAAAATTAGGGTATTTCAGTTATGCAGTTTTTTAACTCTGAAGTGGACCTTTTGCATGTATTTATAATGGCATTTTATGGTAACCTGAAGTGCTAATCTTTGTCCCACTGGACAGCAGGCAGTAAGTTACCTTATGATGCAATGAAACATCATTCAAAAGCTTCAGCACTATTGCACAGCAGAGTAAATCAGGCCAGTATGTCATTTAAAGAAAAACAGGAAACACAGGAAGTACTACCAAAGAGCTTAGGGGTAAATATTCCCATTCCTATATCTATAGAAGACCTGAAAAACTAGCACAATATTTTGGAATAAAGCTGGAGAAGGTTTGGAAAAGAGTTTGCTTAGTTATCATCACAAGTGGACTTCTGTAGTACTGTCTAGTACTTCTAACCTATTGTTACTAATATTTCCAGGTTTCCAGTTCTCCTTTCTTCTCATCTTTGCTGCTCTGGGAATAGCTGGGGCAGCTGACTGTCAGTTTGGTGTTACCATCTGCACAACCCAAGTCTTCTCTCATCAGTAGAAAAAGAAGCTTCTAGTTGTGACCTGGCCATCACCAATAGCATTAAACCATAAATCAATCATTTCAATGCTCCCCTCTTGTGGCTGAGCTGTTTGTCCATTATCTCAGCTGGGTACGTGACATGAACACTCACTGAAGACAATTTTGGCTCTTAGAAACTACATTGATAACCAGGAAGGAAATCCTCTCCTCTTAAGAGGAAATTAAATGCCCTCCCCAGAGGCCTTTAAGAAAGGCCTTTCCTTCTACACAACTTCCAGGAGAGTTCCTGACATTCCAACCTGCTTATTGTATCCCTGTGACTACTGCACTGGCTCCTCTTGCTTCTGAGGGGTTGATGGACCCAGGGGCATCAGTGATGTCTGTGCTGCTCAGAGTCTGCTCCCATTTTCCATTCCTTATCTTCCACTGCTCTCCAGCTTATCATGTAGTCTTAAGACTTGGCCTTAGTCTATCTTCTAGGCTGTTTACAGAACCACTGCCTTCACAACCTGCACACCTCCACTGGTCCCTAAATGCTGGCCCATGTCTAAAAAAATGGAAAGAGAATTTGCAAAACTGAGTCTTGCAAGAGTTTGAGTGTATTAATGTGCTCCCTTGAAACTCCAAATACAGCACAGAGTAGAACCACAGGATAATTTGTGTTGGAAATTACAGGAGGTCACCTCGTACATCCTCTGCTCAAAGGAAGAGTCAAAAAGACAAGGCTCAGTCAAGATCTAAAGGAAGCAGGATAACTTGCTCCAGTATGTGATCACTATCATGGGGAAAAACTAAAATCCTAATATTTAATGAAAATGTTTCATATCCTAACTTTTATCTGCTGCCTCCCATCCTGCCACTGCATCTCTCCAAGAAGAGTTTGTCTTTTTCAGATCCTCCCATGAGGTAGCTGTAGACAGCAATAAGATACCTCCATAGCCTTTTCCTCTTACAGATGAGCAAATTCAGCTCTCACTCTCTCCTTGTATGAAATGAGCTCCAGAAGGTTTCATATGTAGTGGTTCTGATTACTAAACAAAATTTAATTCAAAGAAGCTTTGGTGGAAGACAATTTCTGAGACTATTTAAAATCAGAATTGAAAATCACTTACTAGCATCATTTACAATTTTAAAGCACAGCTCACAGCTGTCCTAGTTATGTTCTTATCAATCTCTTCTGGACAAGTATTCTCAAGTCCTCTACCTCATCTAATGTTTTCTAATTCCCCTCTCAAGAAAATTTACTCTCAGGAAGTCATTGAGAGTTCACAATCTAATTAAACATAAACGCTGTATGATAAAATTTACCACAGATGCATCAACCACGCTTTTTAAGTAGAGCTGAGATTCTCAAATTTGAAAATTCCTGATCAAAATCTAGGCTGCTTTAGAAACCCACAAACAGAATGTCCAAAGCAAGGAATAATGAGGTTCTGTCCTTGTAAAGTCTTCTGGACCTCAACACACTTCATTACCAATATCACTTAGAACAAACCCATAGTTTAAATCAACATGAAAGCAATGAAGAGTTGGTCTACTATTCAGGACATTTTACATGACTGATATTATGTATGCATTTTGCTTGAGCATTTAACACTCACTTTTTACTTCTCAGGGAAATGTGACAACTGAAAGTTCATATTCACTGAATTACTATCAGGTGTAAAATTCCACACCACTATAAAATGGCCCTTTTTAAAATACTACTTTTATGTCATGTTCTATGCTTTTAATGCTACTGAAGTGTTAGTAAATTCCTAATTAGTAAAAAATTACTAAAAAAAAAAGAATTTCAGCCTTGGATATCAGAATCCCAGACCACATGCTAGATGTATTATGGTTAGATGTGGTCCAGTGAAATGCTTTTGTGCTATACCCTCTTTCTGTAGGTCTTCATTTCAATTGTATTAGATTTAGATGTAAAGTTGAAAAAAATAAAACATTTATACTTAGATCTGTTCTGGTCTACTTTATGAGTCACAGAATTCTATATATTGTGCCACTAACAATTTTTTCCCCAGATATCCTAATTTGTTGGTTATGTAAAGATACAGCAAGACAGCCTACACATACACTCAACAAACAGCTGGAAATCTACAGCCTGTCCTCCTTTCCAATACATATCAGTTTAGAGACAGAAGATTAACAAATGAATTTGCCTTGCAGGCAAAACTGCCACCATTTTATTCTGTGTAGAGAAGCAAAATTCCTGTATTAGTAAGAATAGACAAGGGTGTGGAGGCACAGTATGACAGACTGCAGGCATGATCCTTTAGGGTCCAGCTGTAGGAGATCCATATTGAGTTCTTGATGTTCCTAATTGGGACCATGAATCTCAAGTGTGGAATTGGCCATGTAGAATGACCATCTTCTCTTAATGACCATCTCCTCTTACATTCACCACTACTACCCACAACTGCTGAGACCTTTCCTAATTTTTCTAAGCTTTTTCTAAGCTCTTCCAATCACTGTACAGCCAAAAATGAACAAAACTTCATGATTGGGGGACAGGGGAAATGGGTGCTTAGGAATCTTGCTTGTCCATCTTTTAATTGTAAACTCCTGTAGATTGTCCATCCAACATAACTGATTAATCCTCCAAAAGCACTGAATGATTTCAAGGCTATTGATGTACAACCCTTACCAGTGTTTTTATTTGAAGTCTCAAAGACACACAAATTGATATTTAAAGAGTACTTCCTGAAGAATTTATAACATCCAAATCTCCCACACAGAGAACAATAATGTTTCCTGAAAGGAATGAAGAAATATAGCCATTTAAATCGTTCAACAACATTAAAATACTCCTAACTAGTTACTCCTGGATGAAAAACACTACAGTTTCACAATAAATAACTGAAATTTTTTCAGTTCTAAAATATTGGTTCCTCCTTAGACAGACTTTAAATAAGGCTTAACTGGGATATCAATGACTGAAATATGCTCATGTTTCCTTAGCTTCCCCAGAGAATATTTCCTCTAACTCTAAATAGGAGCAGTCTAATGGCTTTTATTCAACTGCATTTCTGAATCTCAAGAAAGCAGTCTCTTCTCTGACATGTTCTTTTGATCTGATATTAAGAGATGTTCAATTGCCTACAAATTTTTTCATTAGCCACTACAGATCAGATTTTCAGAGGTACTGTGTACCTGAACTCTGGTTTCAAAGGAGAGTTTGCAGGACAACTGCATCCATGTAAAGCCTAGCATCTTCATCCACTACATATTACACCAAAAGGCACCAAATCATCAGTATCAAGTGTCCTGCACACATGAAAATCATCCAGCCTATTTTACAGAAGTTAATGTGCTGAAGTGCAGCTGTGCCCAGTTACCTGAGCAAGTAAATTTCTTTGCTCTAAAGAGGTGGACTCAAAGAGCAGGGTTGGTGCCAAAAGCTAAGGAGCAAAGCTGTGCAGAGAGTGCAGAACTACCAAGCAAGTAGTTCAAGTAGAACTACCAAGTTCTGGAGTTGGAAGCAAGGGGAGGGATTAGTTCCATGCTGTGCATTTGAGGAACAGAGGTGGCAGTGTGCTAAGGAGATAAAGACAAGGATACAACTATTTCCTAGGCACAGCACAACAGTTTCTGGAGTAAACATTCTTTGAAAACTCATGTAAGTTCCTATGAAGTTTCTTTCACAAGAAAATGCTTTAGGTGTTTTGTTGATACACTGGTCACATCTAATATTACCTGGACTCTGGCTGAAAATTTGCTGAAATTCAACTTTCTGTGATATTTAAATATACATGGACCCTCTTCACATCAACAAAGTGGTCCAATTTCTGCCTCCTTGAACCTCTCTCTGCAGTAGACTTTATATAAACACATCAAACTCACCAAGACTATCCTCTGTATGAAAAGCAGATTTCTGGAAAAGCACAGGCTGAAGGCTACTGGTTGAAATTGCCATTCCCTCAGGCCTAAGTTCTGCAGACAATAAATCAGTTGGTTAACATGTAAGTCAACCCACAGAGAGTTCCAGGCTGTCACAAGCAGACTGTTCCTAGTACTTCCATTGGTTTCAAGTCTGTCTATGCTCCCCTGCCTGTTATGGTGTGGTTGCTGAACAAAAGCTCCCCTATAGCAAGCCTGTTCTGCTTGCTCAGTGAGTTGCTGCTCACTTTTTAAAATTACTTTCCTTTTTTGTCCCAGCAGCACCCTTCAAATTACACTTCTTAACATTAATAACAATGCTGATATAAAACTGTTCCCAAATGTTTGGCATCAGGTCCTGCCCTGTTATCTGAATTTCTCCTGCTATACACCTAAAAAATACCTTCTTGATAGATGTAAAGGATCTGAGTGGCCAGAGCTGGCTGAGCACCTGCTCAGATGGGCTGGCATAACATCCCAAAATTCTATTCCACATCACTTACAACTTCAGTTTAATATATATCAATATCTGTGACTAAATGGTACTCAGTGTTATGAGAGGTATCACACTACCAATATGCATTCACAGCATGGATTCCAGGATACTCCTGTCCAGTTACTTGCTGCTGCTGATCCCACTTAGCATGCTAATTCCAAGTCCTACCAAACCAGCAGGAAGACAAGATCCTAACTTGTTACAATTCATTTCTATATTGCTGAGGCCATTTCAGCTCACTGAGATGTTCATTCAGAGAAGTTTTCATTACTCTTTGGTTAATGTGGCAGTTAATGCCCTTGAGCTCCATGTTCCTGTGTCCATTTAAAAATGTGGGAAAAAATTGGGTTGTCCTTATTTAGGATACAATCTCATAGTCAATCATTTGAAAAATCTTCATTTGCAATTGCTCGAGTGGAGAGTGAAACCATTTCCTGAATGATGCTGCTTGCCTTTCAGATTCCTCTCGATATTAGAAAGGCTATGTTAACTCTGGATCAGTGTTCTTTAATAAAACAGCACAGCAGTAAACACCAAAATAAGAGTTTCATGCTTAAGGTACTATACATTAGAAAAATTTAATGTTCTATCGATGTTTCTTGCTGTTTTATAGTTACCTGATGTATGTTGGACTTTCAATCCTTTATATGCCCTGAGCATTCATTACATTTACACATTTTACAGTTCTTTAGTAATTTTGCAATACATTTTCCTGAATCAGCTGATGACATTTAATGGAATGTTTAAGATATAACATAAAACCATAAATGCTTTTGCTTATTCTGGGGGAAAAAAACTGCACGTAAATTGGTTTTCATATTAAAAACTATGTTGGTGTACCCAGCATTTTTGCTTCTGCTATACATATTAAAATATAACTAAATGCCTCTTATGCAACACTGCAGCATAAGTACAAATAACAAGCATTTGTACTTTACAAGCAAGCTATATGATTAAGGAGCTATTAATGAAGTGAAACAAAACCTCAGTGCTAGAATGTAATAGCCCATGAAATTCTTATGGGGAGAAAGAGAATCTGCAGTGAATAAATATTAACCTAAATGCAAGAGAAAACATAAAGCAAACAAAAAAAGAAAGGATTTTTAAAGCCAAAATTTTGGTAAAAACTGCTGACTACTTAAGGAAAGTCTATTTGCATACCACAGGGCTCCATCTGCTGTGGAAAATACAGGCTGCAAGAATGATTTAATATTTAATAGAAGTAGTGGCCGTTGTTAATTATAATTTGCACATTTACAAATCAGCACTGATAGCAATACAAATTATGAAATATAAGGGTGTTATGCCGGATACTGGGGAAAATAAGATGACAGACAAAGTTAATGGAGTATCCCTAACAACAGCTCTGTCAGAACACATCAGAGAACTAATCCAGTTACAAAGAGCCTGCAATGGAAAATCTATTTAAAATATTAAAATGCTGTTTGGTAAAAGCTTTTTCCTAGTGCATTTTACTTAAACAGTTGCTTATTGCTCATGGGTCATTAGCTGTACACCCAGATGCATTCTGCAAACTGCCGTTCGAAAGAACAGTAGAAATTAAATAAGAAATAGATTTCTGCAGCATTTTTCCTGAAATCCAGAATCATCTTACTGCAGATTACAGACAGAAAAGTAATATCAGCTACTTCCAAGATAGGTGCTGTTACTGTTACAATAATTAGACATTTCCTTTCACTAAAAAAATTAAAAAGAAACATGCTATGGTGAATTTGACTCATTTGAAAAATTTTCCATCCCTGGAACTCACTCCAAGTGGATTAAGATACCAATATGCAGAGAAAGTAATTCCAATATTGAAAACTTAGTTATAGTTTAAGACTTAACATTACTTTGATTTGAACACTGAAACTATAAATAGATTTTATTTAGTAAAATCCCAGAAATTACCATTGATTGTTTTCATTAATCTCACTTTTCTCATCATCATGTAATATGGATTACAGATAGAAACCATTAATGCTTGAATAGCAACTCTGCTCGCCGAGTCATGCTGCTACTGATTTCTGTGTTTTCACATCAGGTAGATGGTCTGTAATATAAATCACAAGGCAACCCTAACCCCATTTAACTCAACAGGTAGCCTAGTGTTTATGTCACCTACTAGATATAAGGCAAAAGTATGTAAAAGGCAAGAGCCTGTAATATTGCCAGTATACAGTTCACTGTAACACACAAGCTAATTGTGCTGCTGTGGTACAGACAAACCATACTCAGTCTGCAGAAAGAGATACAAGAGCTGTCTCCTTAAAGTCCAACAGATTAGCAAGTACACATTAATCTGAAACTGTGGCCATGAGTCACCCTAGACTGATCTAGCAGTGTTTAGTTCATAAATTCTGCTGGAAAAAGTCAAGAGTACCACATTTTAGCTGCAGCTTCTTTTGTCCATGTATTTGATTTCTTTTTATTTCATGTCCACAAAAGGAAGGATGTGGAATTAGGCAATTAGATATGCTGATGGAAATGATCTGGGGAAACCAAAACTCCTGTTACAGGGGCACAATACACCAGTTATGACAGAATCATGAACCTACAACTATCTTTCTCTTCCTTCTGTTGTTAGTGAATATTGTTTGTTCTCTGACTAGAAGAGCTGCATTTTGTCTTCCACTATATACCACTACTTATACCACTAGCTGGATAATTAAACAGAGCTAACACTTGTTTTGCTGGAGTGCAATTTAAGACATGCATAGGTGTATTAATTTGAGTTAAATACTGTCAGTTTCCCTCAAAAAAAAAATTGTTATTCTTGAGCATCAAGCAAAAGGCAGTATTTCAATGCTAAAAACCATACTTTCTGGTGCAGAATCAGTATCTGCCCATTTTCACCTCCTCGATTCCTAGCAGTGGTTTCAATAATGAAATCATCCTCACATATCTATGCCTGCAAAGAGGAAAAATAGACTTTGCTATTTTTGACTCTAAGTCTCTATTTATTGTGCAATCAGAAAAGTGATAATAATATTATCAAAAGTAATGCCCAACAATTGCATAATGTTCTCATGTTTGGATTTTTTAACAAATTATTTCCTTGTGCATTTGGGGCTCTATAAGAATCACCAGATCTTTCACAAGATGTGTGACGATGGGGGAGATTATCCAGAATTTTAGGCAGCCTGTTCTACAGCAAGATGCCAAGACCTCATTTGACTGCTGATGTCCTAGTCTATAGTATTGAGGGCAATCTCTGCTTTTTGTGTGGCAATAATTTCTCTTCACAAAGAAAAGTTGTTGCAAGACACAGTAATGATTGCTGCAAGTTCCTCTCTTTTGCAAAACACAAAAATCTCTGATTAGCCGAAGAAGTGAGAAATGATAAAATAAAGATAAAATGGTTCAAGAAGAGAATGTAATTCTGGTTTTATGAAAACCAGACCAAAATAACATCACTTCCAGATATTTTTATATTCTTTTCATGTCATGCCAGCAATGTAAAGACTATCTTAATATATGGCTGAAAATGCCCTTGTCACAGCAGCTCCTCAGACCCCTACAATACCTAGATCACCTGCTCTCAGTGCATGAGTACTATGCAGAACAGGCCAAAGAAATACAGCAAGAATATGAAATATCTCTTCAGCATGGTTAGTGGAGCAGTTATTCAGCAGCTGTTACTCAATTTAGTGCTGTTATCTCTATTTATACTATAGAATGTTTTTCCTCAGCAATCTCTAGGGTCAAGACATCAGAAAAGCACAGAAAGATCACCCATTGTTTTTTTCATTGTGTGAAGTGTTGATCTGGTAAGCACATGAAATTCCATCCTAAAAAAAAAAAAATTCCATCCATTAAAAATATCCTTAAATGGTTTACTAACCCATCATTATTCCATATATGCTGAGGAACAAACAAAGCAGAGTACAATATTCTGTAGGGGTGGATAAACAAGAAAATTAAACTTCCTACAGGTAACAAGTACTAGCACAGCCTGTGTTGCTCATCCTGGCCCAATGAGCCTGCATGTCATTTTAACATGTACATGCTCATTTATTATGTCACAGATCAGATCAAACAGCCACCCAAATTGCAATTTCCAGAGCTGAAATAACATATAACTCCCATTTATTCTTCAGAAATCTCTTGTACTAATAATTTTCACTCTGGGTCAAATATACACTTAGCAAAACACATCTAACAAATTTATGGGTTTTCCCCTGAAGTCAGCAAAGCATTTTCACACAATAGTCCATAATGAGTATAAAGAACCTGCTCTATTTACTAGGCATTGTAATTTCTTGCTCAGAAAACATGAAAATAGAAACATGCATAGTAAATTTTCTCCCCTACTTGGTCTCTCGATAGCAGCACAAAAGGAATAAATGATTGCACATATAGTAAAGATGTCCCTTTTTGCATAACTACTGGCCAAGATAATGAAAGGTTTTGTGACACAGACACCACTATTTCCTAGTCCTGTAGGTCAGTTTTTCCTGAAAGGTACCTAAAACTCTAGTTTTTCCTAGCTACCTAAAGCTCTAGTTCCATCAAGTATATTCTTTTTATAAAAGTAAATAAAGCAGTCAGAATGGTCCTTTCTGAAGATCGACAGTTTTCTGCAGAATGACAGGGAATCAGCTCCATGGAAATTCACAGCAACGGGGCATCCCACACACATCATAATTCACATAGTCCTTGCTACTTACTATATTTGGGATCCCAGAAAATCCTGGAAAGCCTCAGAGCTGGGGAAGTGCAATAAGACAATAAGTTAGAGAAAAAGCTGGGCTTGAGCAGTGGCAGAAATGGAGTTGGATGTTAGATTTGAATGCTCCCTGCAGGCCACAGAGCAGTTTGGAGGAGCCTAAGTCAGGCTGAGGTTCAGCTGGTAGTCAGTCCAGATTAGATATGAATGGTGTTCTAAAGGTAAAGAAACTCAAGAACCCCTCTCAGTACTATGCCATCTGGACCTGTGATAACTGTATTTCAATGGTCTCTTGAGTACCAAATATTTTCTCTGGGTTTCTCGCTTTGAAGTTTCCCAATATAATGGTTTTGATCTTTGCAATAGAACCCAATGTGAAATTTTGAGTTGCAATACAATATACTTTAAGATACTAAGGAAAAATAAAGTTGCATTAAATACATGCACTGAATGTTTTAAATTTGCAGTGTGTGACTAACCTGGGCTCTTGATTTCACTGCAGCCTACCAGGAGAGAGACACAAGGGACAGAAGAGAATCTTTCATTCAGGAAGTACCAAGTTAAACCCAGAGTTTTAGTGTGTTCTAGGTTACACATGATTACAAACTCAGTTTGAAGGCATTCTCCCTTCTCATATCACTACCTGCCCTTGTAAAAAGTCTCTCTCCAGCTCTCTTGTGGGCCCTCTTCAGGTACTAGAAGGGGCTGTGAGGTGCCCCCAGAACCTTCTCTTCACCAGGCTAAAAAAACCCAACTCTCTCAGTCCATCTCATACAGAACGTGCTCCAGGCACCTTCTTGATTTTGAAGAAGTTCTGTTCTAATTTGCAAAAAGGATATAAATAAAAGTACCTGATAGATAATGTCTTAAATAGGCAAAGGCACATGTGGCAGCAGAAAATACAGCAAAGAGGAACATATCCAAATAGAAAAATTCAGACTACACAGCATCATAAAAATAAAAGTATGGCTGCTGAAAGTGTGTCTTTTTATTATTGTCAGTGAGTTCCTTCTACAAGCTTATTGATACCTCCACCTCCCATACTTATACTGCTGCCATATAACTCTTGCCATGACATTCATGCATGTTGTTGTTTACTTGTGGCATCCTTCACTTCCTAATGGGTCTTTTCTCTTTATGTAGATCCAACATAAAAGAATCCTTTCAAGTTTGTTTTTAAAGAAGAAAACAATTTCCCCAAACTGAATCAATTAAACTACTAATATAGGTGTCTAGATTAGTGCTTTAGGCTTTTTATCTAGTCATACATACAGAACATACAGAGGCACAAAAGAGCTCTGAGTAATCCCCTTGAAGTTTCACTAAAATGTTACTATGCCTGTAAGTCTGTCACTTACACCACACCCCTAAACAGAGTTTGAAAGGATGGAGTGAGATTTTCAACAGCATTGACCTAACTTTACTGCAATTTAAGTCATAGGAATTTTACCATTAACTTAAATGTGACCATTTAAGGCAATGCTAAGTGCTTCTTAAAACCCAATCTGTAATCTTCTTTAAATTGATGGCTAGGCAAACTGGACCAAAAAAGAGAAGCTTTACAATCATTACTTATTTTTAAATCTATACATCAGCCATGTGTGAACATGATATAGTCTGTGCACATGTAGGAATAAATGCATGCATACATATAAATGAACTGAATTTTTGTGTTGACAGATTATTTGCCAAGTTAAAGCCAAATGTGATTTGAAATTACCATGATATTACACTGAATAAAGAGGATTTATAATGGAAATACTAAAAGAACCTCTGTAATAGTGATCCTGCCAGGCACTCCTAGAACAACATATATTTCATTCTTTTCAGTTAGTGCTGTTTTTCTCCTTTCTCTGAATATTTGAGAACAGTAAGTGAAATGTTAATTTTTTTTAAGTCAGAACCATCTAGCTAAACCATCCAAATCGTTTTTGTATACAGAGATTTTATTTGTAATCTTTCTCTCCAAGCTGCTTTGTTAAATCCTAATGACAACTTTTATGCATAATGCATAAAATAAACTTTACCAATGTTTAACACACTTTTATAAACATGTAAAACCCCTTCATAAGTGAGATGACACACTGCAGGGCATGCAGTTGCAGTTCACTGGGAAACCACACTTCCTAGATGACTGAAGGCATCTGCTCCGTGCCATTAATTTCCCAACATGGAACACATGTAGTTATCTTAGAACAGTGGTGCATCATATTCTGTATTTTTTTTTATTAATAGACAAGTACATTTTACTGCATGTTTAATAAGTGTTCTGTGCACATCTACAATACTGTCCCTTTTATTCTAGGAACATTTGTATTTTCTCAAGGAATGGGGAGAGAGGACGACAAGCAAGACAGCTTCTTACTTTGTCAAAAAACTTTATTTACCAAATAATTATCTATAAAAAATATATGCTAACAAGGAATCACTCAAAAATGGGTGGTATAAATCTTCCTTATGCAAGAGGCAAAGAAATCAGAATAATAACAATGTATCACTAGCCTATGTCACTGAAATGATTTGTTTTACTCCTTTAATCTTTACCATATCTAAACTGACTATAATAAATGAATAATTACTCTGAATGCAGTGGAGTTAATTGAAAATCTGCTTGAAGTATAAAACCAAGAAATCATAACAACAAATACAAGGTTTAGCCAGTGTTTAGGAACTTGTCTTTGTCAATAATTTTTAAGGTTCAGTGTAAATGATACTGTTTACCATCGTACATCATCTAACATTACTTCAGAAAGTCATGAATTATTTCAGACTTCCATGAATATTAACAGTCTTTAGAGTCATGGTATTTCACCAGCATACACCCAAGTATTAAAGTCTTAGAGGGTCTGACTTTTCAAAATGAAACCAATTTAATTTGAGTTTGTTTTATTCTCATAACCTGATTTCTAAGTCCAGAGAGGTGTGTACTTTCATGCATGTGAAGCTCAGGCTTTCTTCAAATGTCAAAGGTATGTCACCTAATGTCAAAGCCCACATCTGGACATGCACTTCCCAGTGTGTGCCCAAAACAATTGGAATCCTGAGAGAAGCCAACACTAGCAAGGGGAAGACAAAATTTGGTGGTTACTTCCTGCTTAAAAACACAAAAAAACAGACCTACCTTGGAAACTGTACAGTTATGTACTAATCAAATGGCCAAAACAAAAAGTAGAGAAATATTGTTTGCATCAAAGTCACTGCTAAAAGATAAACCATTCATTCTACTGAGCAGCAGCAATTACTAGTTTCATCCTCTTCTAAAAACTGTACATCCAGAATTTGCAATGAAGCTGACCAGCACGGATTTCTCTTTCTTGAAAACAAACACTTAGTAATAAAGGCTTACAAGAGAGCAAGTGCACTCACCCAGTTGTGTCTCCATCGAACCTGACCTGCAGATTGCTTGTTTCACCCCTACAACTGTTGTCATAAATTTGACTAGGGCTGAGATTAAAAAGAAACATGATGCACAAAGTAGCTTCAACACAGAATACACCAGAAGAAAAGCTGGCACTCTTCCCATACACACTCTTGTGCTGCATCACTTTATTCATAATGCAAATCAGAAGCACCAGATTTGAAATTAAGTTACCACAGCAGAGGGCAATACAGCTCTCAGGCAATCACATATGTCCTTGGCAAACTGCAGCATATATACAATTACTGCACCACAAAGTCACTGTGTTGGCTGCAAAACAGGTTCTCTATAATCAATAACTTCACTCATGTAAAAGAAGGATCATATTTCAAGTGTTGCTATTATACCACTGTCATGTCATACAGTGAACTCACTATTTACATAGTACTGCAAATATATATACATATATATTTACTGTATAGGTAATAACCAGCTTGTGCAAATGTTATAGTAAATATTTAATTAAATAACTCTGAGATAAAATAACAACCTAGAAGACACAGCAGTGCCAAAAGTTCTTGCTGACAGAGGCTGATTTTTGCCCTGTGAAGGCTTTTCTTCCTACAAATCATATTTTCATCATCTCTCTCATGGTAACCTCTCAGTTTTGGAGCACAATGATCCCAGGTCTTGAGTATGTTTGCACACTGGAAATACCTATTACTGTGTGACAGATACCTGACAAATGTGCACAAAGCTTCTTTGGAAAATAAAAATGTTACAAAATTTTGAATAGTCAGAATGTGCATCCCGGAAAAAGAACCAGTGCGGTTCTTTTTTTCTAAACAGACCAAAACTTAAAACCAGCAAGCTACAAATGCTGTCAATCCTACATGAAGTGAGAAGGGGGATAGCTGAGGCAGAAGGTTACCTTAATTTCATTAGCCAGAAAATATTTTTTCTCTCACTAAAATCCAGAAGCTGTGTGCAGTCCTCTGACCTCTGCATCCAGATGACCCAGCAAGGGAGATACACACTCTGCTAAATACTTGTGGTGGCAGAATCAGGAAGAAATCCAAGACTCCTGGGTTCAAACCCAGGTTTGTGGAGGAAGTTCTAGCTTCTCACAGGAAGACTACTATTGTTCTTTTGCCTCAAAATGCATTCTATTCCTTATTGCTCTGACATGCCCATGCTACTCCTGCACTCTCTTTCATAACATCCATCCTCCTCAAATCTCATTTCCACTGCAATAAGTTTCTTTTTTCCTCCCCACCTCCTTTTCTCATGCTTTCCAATGAGTTCAGTATTTTTTCCTGCTTTTCCCCATGTTCTGTTAGATTGTCCCAGCAGAAATTTCCTGTGCCCAGCATCACATTTGTACCCGTAGCTATGGGGAAAATCCTATTCAGCATCCCTAAAGGCCTGGACCATGGCAGGCTCAGTGCAAATGTATTCTTCAAGGAATGTAAATAGCAAAAATAGAAATATATTTTGGATAAATTTCCACACCAGCACAACCCTGAAAAAATCCAACATCCATGGCAGAAAAACAACTTTTCAAGAAGTAAGAATATTCCTCAAGTAGACAGAGAAACTGTTTCCTCATAACCTTGTACTTGAAAATGCTCTAAGTGTTAGAGCTTAGTCATCAAGCATACTGCATTTGGGACAGATGCCTGACATGGAAAATGCAAGCTAAGATAGGGAAGTTTGGTAGAGTTAGAAACTACTAATTCAGCAATAGCAAGAAATTACCATTAACAGTGGCTTATTTCTAAACTCTGCTGGTTGTGACAAGATGAGAGTCACACATAAATAAATGTGTGACTTTTCAACTGGTGATTCTATTGGCAGCAGGGACTCAGTGCTTGTGACTAGGAAAGAATGAAGACCTTGCAAACCAAAGTGGACAGAGAATGAAGAATGTCTTAGGCAGCACTGGATGGGGAGCCCTGGATCTTAAAAGGCACAGACTGTGACAGTGTGAGCTACACAACTGTGCAGGACTGCCACTACAGACACTAGCAAGTTTTGGGCAGACATGAATGTGGAAAACTCATGCTTGTCTTCCACTAGAAATGGATATTACCAAAGGAAACCTTGTCCTCCCATTATGGTGCCCTGCAGTTTGAGCTCTAGGCAGGCTGACTCTCGCCTGACAACCACCTTCTGCCTGGCTAACATTTGAAAATGGGAGGATTTTTACTTTAGGAGTTGCTTTCTAATACCAGATATTCACTGAAAAATTGCATTGAAAGAATTTCTTTAATGAAGAGAACTGAAGGAAGATGTTCCTTTAAAGAGTAAAAGGTAACATAATTAAAACTAGATACTAAAAATACTGTAAAATTTGCTTAAAGGATACCCCAAACAAACAAAAATATAAGAATTGAAAGTTAAAATCCCTGCCCTGAAATGTACACCTCCTCATCTCTCAGGAGAATAAATGCAGCACTACCAGTGTAATAGAGGTGTAAGAGGACATAAAATCCATTCTTCTGAGTTTAGCTTTCTTGACAAAGTGCAGCATGTCATCATGAGACTATCTTATTCTATTATGAGAATTGGTAAGGCCTATTAGAAGTCTGTGGAAATGATCCTTAATAAAAAATATCTTCATAAAATAAGGAATTATCTTGATTAAATTGTTATTGCATGAGTAGACATACAGTGAATGTTCAGATCATTGTAGTTGAGAAAATCATATATATGGGCCAAGATATGCCTTTTAGAAATTGTGTCTAAAATTAGTAAAAAGGAAAAGATCATTTCTTCTGAAATAATTTTATTTTTCACAAGAAAGCAGAAACATATCTATCAGAAGAAGGATTATAACAAAGCAGCTGGAACACTGGAACCTCTGTAATATATTGCACATTTTAATCATGTTTGATACAACACTCTTTATATGGATATCAATTACACTAATGACTCTTACATAATACCCCTGGGTGCCTAAGGGATGTGTATTGTCACCTCCCTTTTGTCATAAAAATAGAGAGTAGTTCTATATACACACTAGTTTCTTTCATTTTTATATAATGAATGAGTGACACTGTAAAAAAAGACATTTTACCCCATATTATTTTAGCAAACAGAAGAGATTTCACATATGACAGTGCTAAATATACTCTTAAGCTGCTAATAAAGACAAAGCCTGAGGGGAAAAATTCTAATGATGAGCAATGCCAGAAGTTTTTATTTCTGGATCTAAAGTAAAAATGTTTCACTTAGGTATAGTCTTAGAGGCATAGAAGAAATCAGATTTTCCTATAATTTTTATCTCTAATAAAATCACTGGAATTAATTTGAGCATCATTATAGGACTGAAAAAATGTTTTTAAAGGTACTGTTACTTGCATAACTTGTCTGTGTGCACTTTATTGCATACTGAAAACTGAGAGGTTTCATCTGTAAATGATCTACACTTTCCCAGGCAACTGCCTAGAAAATACTACAGACTTCATAGTACAATACAGAGAGCTGGCAGGACACAAGACTCACTCTCAGGAAAGAATCAGAGAATCAGATGAAAGGGGAAACCAGTTTCATCACGGATTTATCAATTTTAAAAGATGCACTTCAGCATTTTCTCTCTCAGAGCTGGTCCTACCTTAAATGCCTGCAAAAATATCTCATACCTAGAAGTTTTCTTAATGCTTCATGGAGAGCACCAGTGGGCAATGCAAAGCTGCTGCTAGTAGACAAAGAAGTGTGACCTCACTAACACAGTGCTCTACCCAGATTCATCTATCACAATGTGTTTTCCTGATCAGACCTCTGGCTTCTCTGACAACCTAAATAATAGCATGGCAATTAAATTTATCCCAACTTTTTCCTTAGATTCAGCTTCTTATGAGATTTTTATACATTTGTTTTTTATCCCAAGTTCAAAGCCCTGTAATGGATCTCCCAGTGATAATTAAATCCCAATAATACTGTGAGCTAGCAAGAATTTCATGGCATTTGTACAAAGGGGAGCTTGGTAACAGGGTAGTTCTCCAGAACCATGCATTGCTGTGTGATGCTGTGGAATTTGCTGTCCTTCTGCAGCCCTATCATTTGAAGAGTTTTTTAATCATCCATAAAAACTAAAGAAACCTCACAGGAACCTCAATATGGCAAAGCAATTTGTATTCATGCATGTTTTCTCAATCCTACTTTTGACCTTCTGAGATAATGTATAAAAATACATGTTGGATTGCTTCAGATGATTTTTTTCATTTGTAATTATTTAACATTGATTTTGATTCAGCTATGAAAGCTGATGTGCCTTTCCAATTTTGAACAAAAAAAGTAAAACTTCAGGATATTAAAATATTGAAAAGTGGCAACTGCATATGCATAGCAAGTAACTACCTCTCCAAGATCCTTCAGAAAAATTGTGTTTAGTAGAGTACTTGTGATAAATTATGTATTTATTGTAACAGGGTCAGAAGCTGTTACAATTTACTGTTCTTGGTCAAAAATTCACTTTTATAAAAAGTACTTCAGTGTCTCATGTACATTTAAATGAGAACTTGGATGCACCAAACACTGATTTTTCATGGGAGGAAAGTTAAACATCTGAGGTCGAATTTTGCTGTGACTTACATTGGTATAAGAAACCCAAAGCACAGTCATCCTACCAATTTCCATATATTTTGGTCTTTCCTTACAGAAAAAAAATATAAAAAAGTAATGTGGAAGTTGGCATGTATTTTTCAAGAGCAGGTTATGTGTACATCATGCTGTTGAGCTAACAAACAATGCAGAAGAATGGCTTCTAACAAAGCAAATGGAAGAAAGCCAAGTGGCAATAAGTGAAACACTGGGTTTGCATCTTATAGAGCTGAATTTTAAAAGCTGTGATTCACGTGCCTGAGCACATATTATGTGATTAAAAATCAGTTTGCAATGTTAATTCTTTAATTTTTATAAACTTGCTACATTTTTAGTTCATCCTGCTGTCACCAGTAACAGCTACAGGAATTATTTACATAAGGATTTTTGGAGGTGTCCATAAGAAACTTCAACAATGTCACTGCTATAGCAGACTTTAGAACTGGGAGAAAGAGGAAGTTCTTAACCCACAGATCTGTGTCACTGTATATTTTGCCAAGGTTTTGCATAATTTTAAACTTCTGGAAAATGAAAGTGTCCTGTCTCTGACCAGTCAGCAATTCAGAATGTCAAAACATTATCTGCAGACCAACACTGTTTGTAATCTATAGCTGAGCCTGGGTCCAGTCAAAGAAACTGAACAACTGTCCTTAATTGGGAGCCCCAGTGCCAGCCAGCCTGGATGGAGAAGAGGGAAAGCTGCCTTGGATCACTTTGTGGTACCCATCTGATCTAGCTCACAGCTCTAGTAAATCATGCCAGGAAAGCAGGCTTTTCATTCAGAGCTAACATTCATCACATTTCAAGAACAAAAGTTCAGGTTTCAAATTCTCATCGGGGCCCAGGGTAATTGTTGGAGATCCATATAACCTTAGAAATGTGCTTCCCTTTTTCCACTAAGAAGATATTAAAAAGCTGCTGTCTATGATTGCTGCCCGTGGAATGCATTGAATGAGACAGATACCAGGAGAAAAAAATTAGCAGGTGATCATGTAATTAAAGGCTCTGCCCTAGTGAATAAAAAACAGACACAAGCATATCACAAGCAACCTGCAGTCTGACATTTCCTAATTTACAAATACTTGCCTGCAGACTCAGTGCTGCAGCATGACCACACTGCTTTCCCAGTGCAAAGGTTACACAGGCTGTAAGAGTAGTGAATGCAGTGCAGTGGAGATGCTCAGGAGAGCTTAAATGTACTAACTCAAATCTTGATAGCTATCTTGCTGTGGCACTTTGAAAGTGACCACCTGCTGCAAAGTCTTCATGGCAGGTAAGGTTAACTGGCTCACATTTAGGCTCTTGCTGCTATGAAAAGACAGCAACAGTACCTATTTTAAAGTTGGGTTCCATGCATTGATCTCATACTGCTGTCATTGCTCTGTTGACCAGTCCTTACTGCACAAATGTAATCTAGGAATACCTCTTTTAATATTATTCTTTCTAAATAGAAATTAATTTGCAAAAAATTTTAACCTCACTTAAGCATAAAACAAAGCCTCATTTCCTCATCATAAAATTATCTCACAGATGATAATTAATAAATGGCTTCAATGTTCAATGCATGAGCTCCAGAAAAAGTCATCCTCTTCTCTTGCTCTAGGCCACAACTGCTTCAGCTGCACTGTGTTTGCCATTGTGCTAGCCAATGTATGGTGGGTTTTTTGGCTAGTAAAGAGCCCAGCTATACCTGAAGTACAAATGGATGTCTGAAATACTGACTATATAAGACTGGCAAATAGACACAAGATATTATGGTTCAGCCTTTTAAATACAGTTCAATATGTGTGTGTATACATGTGTTTGCTTTGAAGCAACTGTTCAGAGAAAGGATTAACCAGTACAAGTCACTATTTTTATAATATACAGGTGGAGATGAAGAATGTTACTGAAGAGAAGAAAAATACAAAATCCTAAAGCAATTCTTAATATACTGATAGAAACTTTCCTTTCCTTTTTACTAATTTGAGGCCATGTACTTTTCTGGACGTACACCTCTACCTACTCTTTCCTGGATCAGAGCAAATTAAGTTTGATTTCTGCAAGGGTATTCAGTTAAGGAAAAAATTAAAGCAAGAACCGAGTTTTCATTAATTAAAATTTTGTTTTTAATTTGAATTTATTGCATAACTGATTTTATTAAGCTTGACCTCATCCCTAGTCTTCTGTTGGTATGAAAAACTGAGAGTCAGCTTATGTTTCTTTAAAGCTTCTGTATTGAATGAATTCGGCCTCATTTACATGTTTGTTCATGTTTCACATATACCCCGGGTTACATTGATAATGCCACAGAAGCAATACTGAGTTTATTGCTCTCACATTACACTGAAACTGCAGTAGAACTTGTCTGCTACATGTGTACTTTGGATTCCTTAGCTGTTTGATCACATTGATGAAGGGATCTGCAATCAATCTCCTACTAAGACAGTGAGTAGTATTGGCCATAACTCATTACTCCATCAAAGGATTTGGCATTTCAATCGATGGGAAATGATGTGTGATCATTCTAATTTATTATACATCATTTCCCATCAATCGGTGTGCTGAAGCTTTGACATAATAAGTAGTTACAGACACTGTCAATCATTCTTGGTCAAATACCTCTGAATGCTGCCATTTGGTGCACCTTCAGCTATTCATCCAAACTGCAAATATTCACCCAAGACATTCAGCAATCAGACTGTAACTAGAGGTCCATAAAAAGTCTCACAAAAATGCTTAGGAACATCTCTAAAGCTTCAAGAACATGTGACACTGAAGGAAAAAAATGGCTTATAAGGAAAGTGCACTTTTTAAAAATGCATAAAAATTGAGGAACTAAATCTCTACTGGAATAGTGTCCAGCACAGAAAAGACTGAAAATGTGCAAGCTTCAGTATTGCATTGGATTTTGGCAGGACCCTCCACTATGCTGGCCACCTGTTACTGTAAGAAGGAGTGAAATTCTGCTCATTTGTGTCAGCACAATTCCTTTTGTCTTCTGTGGAATTGTATGGGCATATAAACCCAGGCTACAATTAATCTTCCCCCTACTGAAAAGAATAAAACTCTTTAAATCAGGCCTGAGCCTCAAACATTCCTTCCCTATCCAAAATTCCCTTTAAAGGAGAACTTCTTGTTCTCTTGTAACAACACCCACAATCACTGTCAATTTACTTATTAAAGCAAAACAAAGCATGCATTCAGTGATAATTTTTCATCTGGACTTACTTTGGGAATCCACCTGGCTACTACATCTAAAGGCCCCAGCACCTGTTTTCTACTAGATCAGTATGACACATTTCAGTTAGAGGTTCTTCTTTCACAGGAATATGTTTACCCACTTAATTAAAAGCAGTGGTCCTCTTTAAGAAATCACTATTCCTTTTTAAACCTAGCCTGAACTTCCTCTTTAGAATTTGCCTGTATTTAATTCAGTCTTTGGATATGGCCTACACTGCCAACAAAGACAGATAAAGTATTTCTGATAGCAAAAACCCCCATGAAATATTATCCCAAAACAACAGAAGAACTTTCAAAGTTGCAAAATTAAGCAAAAGCTGTGTGACTAATTCTTACTGCAAGCCAGCTAACATCTTTAATACAGCAAGCCCTCCTGTGATGTATTTCAGATGTCAGACTAGAAGATTCAGCAAACCAGCTCTAGCTCCACATTATCCCAGTCCCCCTCAGACATTGTCCTATGCTTTTCTGGTCTTCTCTCTACAAGAGAACTCATACTCTAATTCCTCTAATGCCTCTAATACTCCTCATCATTTTGCCCATCTCTTTCTTCATATATTGTCTGGTCTTCCATGTGACAAACACAAAAGCTACTGCATTGAGTTCCATACAGCAATATCTCATTATTGATAAGCATCCATCCTCCCTATACTTTTTATTAGATTTGCCAGTCTAAAGTAATGCAATACTGGATTGCTTAATGTGGCCCCTAAATTCACCAGTTTGTTTATTTATTCAGTTACTATGAAATATTTTGATTTTCCTTTCAGGTTCTATTCACCCAGCTCCTGTACACCCTTCCAAACCTCTAACCAGCCTCCAGCCTGATCTTCCCTGACTATGGCAGCTGCCTGAGAAAGGCAACCTGTATCAACTATCAGATCTTGAAAACAAAAAACATTAATTAAAAAAGATCAAGTTAATAAATTTTTTTAATGCCATTTTTTTCAAATATATTTTGGTGAATTTGTTGTGGTTTCCTGAGAGAAATATTTCTGAGAGAGGCATCAGACAGACTTTGTCAAGCAAGTTTACACTCAAAAGGAGCAATCAACAGCCCATTCAGTGACTATGTAGTCACTAATAATTCTGAACTTGCAAACACCAGTTGGAAATCTCATTTTAAGAGTTCTAGTACCTTCTCTTTCAAATAGAGAACATAAATGTTACTATATCTAATCAACATATACAGTGAGATATCTGAAATTAGAAATTCAAATAAATGCAACAATCTGCTTGCCAACATCTCCAGACCAAAAATTATTCAGATAAAGTATTTGGTGAATAATTTTGAATAGCAAATTCATTTGAGAAAATCAAAGCAGCTCATAGACAATTCAAAAATGAAAAAAAGTTATACATGCTAAATCATTTATTATGAAGTATTTTTCATCTCTGTTCTGTTATTTGTTTTTCCATTCAAGGCAAGGACAGCTTCAGAAATAGGCATAAAAAGGCAAAGAACAAAAAACTACCTATGCTTTTCTTACTTGGCATCTTCTAGTAATTCTTGAGTATTTACCTATTTATTGAGAAGGGAAGAAGTTAAATGTTGACCTACCCAAGAAAAAAAATATCCACCCTAGTGAAAAGATTATATTCAAAGTTCCAGCCTGATGAGACTGGAAAGAAAAGGCCTATAGGCCTCCCAAATGCAGGTCTCATAATTAACAGACTTTCAACTATTGCTGCATTGCCAGGTGCAAATTTAATAAAAGATTATAAATGATAGATGAAGTGTACTTCCAGCAGCTGTTTGTAATCCTGAGCAAAAATCTTCATTAAGATAGCGTTAATGTTGTAAATGGTTATCTATTAATTTAAAGTATTGCAAAATATCAAACATTACTCATTTAGAACACTGTGTTGAAAGCCAAGCTAGAAACTATGCTGCAAATAAAGTTTTCAAACATGAAGTTTTAAGTCAGACAATCCAAAGTTAGAGTTAATGTCAAACCTTCTGCAGTCTTCCACAGCCTGTCCTGGGAATCACACAGGCTCCTCAGGAACACTGCTAAGTATTCCCTAAACTCCAGCTGGAAGAGCAGGGTGTGGAACTGCTGGAATTCAAGACTTCAACATTTTGTAGATCCACTGGCATGCAACAAAAATGTTAACTCTGGCACCATCTTTGCTAGGACTCCTAATCCCAGGAAGATTCCAAATTCAGTAAGGCAGAGAACTAAGCAAAAGCAGCTCTGCTGATATACTCAAAAAGGACAGAAAACCATGCATTTTCTTTTATTCATCCCTCTTATACAACTTTAAGATAAACCAGTTTTGCAGGGAATGAAAAGAATATATTAAATCTGCTTGACAATCCCCCATTAGTGGTGCAGAAATAGAGAGAGATGTGAACTCTTATCTGGAGGAGGTTTTCTCCTTGACCCACAGAGTTTGAGAGTTTGTGACACCACCAGTGTAGAGTACTCTCCTTTAGGAAATCCCACCAAAGCCTTTCTCACCTAAAGCTTCCACCCTGCTCATAGAGCTCCAGCCTCAAAAATGCCATGAATGGAACATCCCCATTTGCTCCAAAATTTACTTCTGTCTCTGTCAAAAAGCCATTATTGGTTATATTTTGTGAGAAGATTTCTTACAATGCTTCAGCAAGAGAAGCTGTACGTGGGAACTCCTTCACCAAACCCAGACTTGCTCATCAAATAGAAAGACAAAACAAAACAAAAACAAAAAAAACAAAAAAACACAAAAAAACCAAAACAAACATCAACAAAAAAAACCCACAAAAAATCCCCACATCAATCAAAAAAACCCCCAAACCCTCTATGTATTGGTTTTATAGAGTGCATTCTGTGCAGTCCTTACAAGAAGACAAAATCCAACATCCAACATCACCAACCATTACAAAAATTCATTCAAGAAATTTTCCTGAAAATAGTTACAGAGAAAGCCTTAGGATTAATCTCCACAATTCATGTTTTAATTCACATTTTTATTACACTTCTAACAGGAAAAAAAAAAAAAGGAAATAGACCACCAAGCTGCAAGATAAACACTGGATTTGGAAAATCCACTAGGTACTATTAGCTAAATAGCCTTACAGATGCTTACTAATGATTATTACTTACATGTGTAGAAACTCCTAGATAAAGCTACTGTAAATACATTTGTTTCCAGAAGGAGCTGGTTCTTCAAAGCCCCCTCCTTTCCTTCCTTACTTTTTTATATTTAACAATGTTCAGAACAGTTTCAAATGACACTCATGTCATGACCAAAGATGCAAGCTGCTTTCAACAGCTGCACTATCTCAGTTCCCAACTGCAGCCCAGCTCCCTACATCTAAAGAAAGTAACCTCCCTTTCAGTTAACTCTCTTTCCCTCCCTTCCTCCAGCTCAAAGGTTTAAACCTCTTTACTTTTCCCCTTGAGCAAGAGGAAGTGAAATTCCATTTGATCATCTTCATGATGAATACATGAGTAAAAAGAGATTCAAAAATTAGTGTGTGTTAAGTAAAATGACCAATAAGCCATTATACTAATAATTTAAATTAGAAAACTATACTGTATCCTTGGATCTAAGTCTCTATTTATCCAATGCATTATACAAGAAATAGTTCATAGTTAACCTAAATATTTTGTCTGTCCTCCTATAATATATGCACACCTTAAAATCATACATTTTTATGTGTACAGAGATAAAAATGTATTGTATAAGAAATTATACAACAGAAATTCTCCTGAGAGTTTAGTGGCCAAAATAAAATTGTCATTTCTTACTTCCCTGGAAAATAATGCACTGCCATTTTGGAAAAAGTGCCAACAGAGACAATGTTGGGTGCAAGTCAGTTTTTCCCTCAAATTAAAGCACTGCCATATCTCCTAGGGAAAAAAAAGGGAAAAAAATTATTATGGGAATTTCACCAGTAAAAATCCAGTACAACTCCAATTATTTGATTAGATTATTTCTCCTATATTTAATCTGTATAAAGAACATAACAATTTAGTTCAGACCAGAAAAATATATAGGGAAATATAAGAGCAAATCATTAACAAAATATGGGGAAGCATTGAGATCTAAGCATTGTTCAGATTATACCATATAATGCAGATAAAATAATTTTAATTCAAGCAGAATGCTGTGCTTAGGTGATCTTATACTGGCACATACTGTTTGTGAGGTATGCACCCAAATCAGCTAAATGAGCAACCAGTAAAATGTTTCTGAAGTTTTTCCCTATTAAATTCTGGAAAACAAATCATACTTCCATCAAAAACTGAGCCAAAAAACTGAATCAAAATATTAATAATTTTTGACAGGCCTTGCATGGTCTGCACCATTAGACATGAAAAATGTGATTAATGTTAATAACAGGTCTCATATGTAAAAGTAAAGAAAAAGTGTAAATCATGGCTGCACAAATGTAATCTTTTATGTATAAGTAACAATAAATCATATACCAAATTGATGTTTTTAACCTAATAACTGCTTGCATGTTATGCAATTTTCAATTTTAAAATAACAGTATTTTAACCCTTAGTATCAATCCATGGTTACTGGTACAATATCCAATAAATGCAAACTGCATGCTTCTCTTTCAGACATGGCTTCTTTTCTTAAGGATTTTTTTAATATATTAGTGATCCTGCTTTTTTTCCCCCTCAATACCCCAAATTTGCAGTCTGTAATTAGCCCACACGTGAAGAAACTGGCATAAACAAGTAGCAGTCACTTTAAATGACAGATTGCAATGACACAGAAGGAGCAATTTTGGTGTTTCAAGTTAATAATATGAATGATTTGCTCTCTATGATACATTATGTTAAAAACCCACTATGTAGCCACATTCAAATAAGATTCTTATTTAGATCAAAAGATTAACAACTCTGAAAAAGTAATTCCAAACTATGAGACACTCATTTGCAAAATACAAGTATAAATTTGTAACACATTCATAAGATTGGTTAAGGCATCAGAGTATATTGCTTTGCCTACCATACCATTTTTTACTTATAAATAAAATGCATGTATTTTAAGTCTTACAGAATCATTAAGGTGGCAACCAAGCTTAGAAACAAAATGACCATATTCAAATACTGAACCCATTCCACTTATAACTCCAGTCTTTCAAAAGGAAGGAAATTGAGTTAAGACATATGCCCCCCTTAGCTGCATGTGCCCATGCTTTTCCCTTAGTTAAAAGAAAGCATTACTCTCTACAGTGATTTCTGCTTTGCTTCTACAATGCCTTTTTCTTCACTTTTATACAACCTTTATGTATTTCACCTTTGGAGAAGGGAAACTATTTTGTAAATAACTTTGAAAAGTGCTGCCGGTTCTGAAGAAGACACAGAATTGTCTTTATTATTTTACCTTTAGAGAGATTTATGAAATACAGTTAAAAGACAGATTCCATCATAAGGCAAAACAGCTGGTTTCCAAACCCTAGAACATTTCTGAGGTATTCAAAGCAGAGGTTTTTGTTCAGTCAGCTACAGAAACAAGGGCCAACCATGAAAATTAGATCTCCAGTTAGATTTGGAAACACTCGCTTCCTACTAAAGTTAAGGCATTCTGATCTGCATTTAGATCCCTATCTGCTACAAAGACTACATTAATTTAATGTGTTATAACAAGAAAAATTCCTTCTTGCCACAGACATTAAAAAATAAAATTCAAAGACAAACCATTCTTCAAAGGAAACAAGGGCCCCATCTGCTGATGTTTAAACGTACTACATTAACACAAGCACTACAGTTCTCCCACAGATAAGGTACTGAAATGAATTGCAAAGACAAATCACCACATTAACTGTAGTGCATCCTTCTGGTACCTTTTTATAGGGAAAAAAAAAAAAGAGGTTTTAGGCCCTTGGGTCAATCAGTTTTTGCCGATTATGAGAGCTTTGTCTGTGAAAAAGAAATGGAAGACTAGGAAGAAAATTCAGGCAGGAGCCCGAATTTACACAGAAAAAAAAAGAGGGAATACAGCCAGTCCTATATTTAGCATAACAAAATGATGTCTACATGCATAAAATAAACAGTTATAGAAAATAATAAACTAATTCTATCCAAATGTCACTTTCAATGCTAAAAACATGAATTATCAAAATTGCCAAAACCACAACAGAGATATTGAAGCCAAACTCTAAGAGCAACAATGAAAGGAAGCATCTGGGAAATGTAAAAGTCAAACTTTTCTGAAGTTTAAAACCTCTTGTTAAAGAGTCTGATAGTTGTTTATTGAGAGTTCTTAAACCTAAGCACTGTTTTGTTTACAAAAATCCCATACATAGCAGACTTTACATTATGCTGGGATGAAAGATGGCAGTGGGTTTAATGAAGACAAAACAAATGTCCTTATTATGGACAAGACTACTTCAAACATTGTATCAACTAAGAGCCAGCAGCTGAATTTATAATCTCATATGACTATATTCTACAATAAAAGAGTCCATAATTTTGGAAGTACTAAAACATCTTTGCTTACATGGCTACAACATAGAAAAGACCCATGCTGGTGTGGCAGGATGAAGCATGTGCCTGACCTCTCTCCCCAAGCCCAGCAGCACAGACATTGAACCTCTGGTTAAAACTGGAGAAAGCACTGCAGAAACTTGTTCCTCTCTCCTGGACTAGCCAGAAATGCAGCCAATGCAAGTTGGGTGTTTAATTATACCAGCTGTTCCACACCTCAGAACTGTAACTCTGCTGGGGAGAATTCTGAAATCTGTTTTATCCTTCCTAACTGAGTTTCTGTGCCACTGACCCATACTGCATGTATGATGTTGAAGGCCACCACTGTGCCAGACAGCAACCACTACAGGACAAAATCCCACAAAGCACTGCCTTTCTCAGGAAATAAGAAATGTACAATATATTTCCAGCAAATATTCAAACATAATGATAAAAGCCAAGCAAATGTATTAGACTTGCATGCACCTTACAGAATTCTGGTTTTGCTACAAAACCCTACAAAAGTGGAAATTATTTCTGTCTGAGCAGTGGTGAGAACACAATGTATGAAACATCTCACTGTATGGATAAAAGCAATGATTAGACTTCAGTGTTAGTGAATTCTTCAGTAAGTATGAATATAATCCACACAATAAAGAACACTCTTGTGAAAGAAATTAAAGTATTCTGAGTATAATTCCAAGATGTGATAATAAAGTTTAAGGCACAAAACAAAACCATTAATATAATTTCTTTTTCAGAGTATAATTAGATCTAGTGTGCTTTTCTGGTATTTTCTTATAATTGTTTCTTTATTAGAATTCCTTCCATTGGATTTTGCATTATAAACCAATTTAGAGATGTCCACAGTCTGACTACTGAACTGTACTTCAGGCTGAAATATGTTAAATGAGGAATTTGTCCAGTGAATGATCTAGATAACAGTGCATGAGACCAAGTTCTAGTTCCCCAGATATGGCATTTTCTCAAAATGAAATTTACCATTTACTTTAGGCATTGGCTTTCAGGTATTTTTTAATAAAGCATCCCTTTTTGAGCAGGTTGTTAATTGGTTGATCATTATCACCCATAAAAGTGAAAAACAATTAAAAGCTTTCACAGAACAGCTTGTTCAAAAAAGTGTCTGTGAAAAAAAAAGAGCATTCTCATTCTTGATCACAGATAACACCAAGTTACTTTACTATCCCCCTCCATTAGATCATACATCAATCTCCAATGTGATAATCTCTGTTGGGAAAAGTAATTATATCTGCATCAGTTATGAGCATGTAAAAAGAAAGCCATCACAACTGAACATTGGCAAAGGTGAATCTGCTGCTTTGGGTGAAGCTACATACAAGACAAGGAGTCATCCCACTGGTTACTGCTGCTGGAAAAGGAAAAAACCTCAATTCTGCCCTCTGCTCAAAACTGTGTGCTCCTCACTAAACACTCATGTCTCTAGTTCCTCCCAGACCTGGGCTCTATCAGCTAGGAAAAATGGGAAAACTGACCCAGCAAACCAAGTGGAGAGGAAAGGATTCACCCACAGAATCACACTTGGCAAGGAGTTTTACCCGTGGCAGGAGGGGGCAGGACTTCAAAATCAGAGGAAGCCTGGGGAGGTAAAGGCAACTTCCCCTCTTGGCAGTGATAGCACAGCTGGGACCATAATTTGACCCTGAACTTCTCAGCTGTGCCTCTGCACTTGTGCAGCATTCAGAGACCACTGTACTTTGAATAGTCCTGACTGTAACATTCAGTCATTGCTCCCTCCCAGGCATGCCACTGTTTTGGGTTTGGGTTTGTACATCTGCTTGGGAATTTAATCTCATTGCACAGTAGATGAAGAATAAAACTGGCTAGGAATGATAACATTTAGTAAGTACTTACTTCAACTGCCATCTCGAAATCTAAATAACTTTCTAAAAAAAGCAAGAGTTTGGGATCTTGCCTTCGTAAATGGTTCAGTCAAACACTCCTAAATCCAAACCCAGTATACAACTGAAATTAGCTCAGCTAGTTAGAACATGGTGCTAATGATGCCAAGGTTTGATCCCTGTATGGGCCATTCACACAGAGTTAGACTCAATGATCCTTCCTAGCTCAGAATATTCTGTGATTCTGTGATATGATCAAGATACCATGTTTCAGTCTTATTGGCTTCTAAGGTGTGAACCATCTAACAAAACCCCTTTGAAATGAACAGTGTTAGGACTACCTACATTGCAAGCACCACAGAGGAACCAGCACCCCAGGTGGCTTGGCTATTTCAGTGCTTTACCTGAGCAAACAGCAATATCTATTGCACTACACATACACAGCTGCCTTGTAAATCTCAGCTACTTCCACTGGAATCATGCATTTAGAAAGGCAAGTAGTTACACTCCTGATAAGCAAACTCCCACTTTCTATTACTCCAGAAGACTTTTTAAATTGATGCAATGACTTGCTTATAATTCCTTAATGTTTTAAACAGACATGATTTTCATCACATTTTCCCCTTTTACTCACATGCACACACATTGCTTTACATAACATTTCTTACAACCACTCTCTTTCTATTTCATTTTTCCTTTCGAGAAGCCAATGAACATTCTCTGTGGAAGAGGAAATACTGAATTAAAAAAAAAAAACCAAATATATATATATATATATATACACATATATACTCTGGATAAACAAAAAATGAGAGCTACAGCCCAGCAGAACTTGGAACATATAATTTTGAAAATTTGGTGAACTGCTTCACAAATATTTCTTAACAATTCCTGGTTTATATTTTGATCAGTTCAATAATTTTTTCTCCTTTTTTTTCTGCCTTCCTCAACCCATCATAACACATTTTAGCTTTATAAGAGAAAACACAGCATTCCAGAAATCTGATTGGCAGACATAAAGGCTGGCAGCCACAGAGGGTGTCTTTTTGATTTAATAACGATGACTTATATCGTTGTTTTGAAAGACCCATGAAACAGAATGGAGCTCTCCTTTCAAATCTAGTATTTCTATACCACTGCTTTTGCTTGGAAGAAGCAGCTCTATTTTGGCTGCTTTTGGTCTCTTTTGGAGGCATCTATTGATGCTTACTAACATGTTAATGAACAGCATTGCAGTGGTGAAAGTACTGGATATGAGGCTTTTTTGGAGCTTATTAATACTTCTCTTTTATCAGCCAGAGATGCTGTAATGTGACACCTGAAAGTGTGCTGTGTCTGAAGTGCTCCCAGTCACTGCTGGACCACAGAGCAAAACAAGGGGCTGAAATGAACATCATCACAAATAAGACTTAGACAGACTTTGCAAACACATAAAAAGGAAAAAGCTGAGGCTGAAGTTACAGGATAAAAGGAACATTCCTGTTACTTTTGTCTTTAGTTAGGATCTTACCCAAAGTCTTTATCTTTCAAGCATAGTGCACTATTTGCCACATACCTAGATTTTATTAAAAAGTAAATTTACCCTTTATTTATTGATAGTTCTACAACTCTGTGTCTCAGGACACATATAATTTTCTTCCAGACACGTGGAGCTGCTAAAACAAAACCCAACAGCAATAACTAGCTTTTTAAATGGAAAATATTTAGACATCAAACCCACAGATAAGGAAGGGTTAACTTTCTTTTGATAAGGATGTTGAATTTAAGTCCCCAGGTATATATGGGGATGTGTGATTTTAAAGTCTGTCTTATCTTCTGAGAACTTCAGGTACATCAAGAAAAAAACTTGAAAAGGTATTTTGTCTCTGCATCAGCAATTTGGTCCAAATGTTTCCTCTCCCAGGGAACCGTAACTATTGTTTAGGTGATGGCAGGGTGGGAGCTTTCTACCACTCAAAAGATATCTTATCTCTTACTATGAAATGACCCTTAAAATTGTTATTGCATTAGATTATAATTGTAGTGTATTTAGCTGTGAAATTGCATGGACGTTTCTGTGGCTCTGCATTTAAGTACTCTCCCTACTTGTTAAGTCAAACAGCATTTTGTTTTCAGTGCTCAGTGCTGGCTATTCGTGGAGACAGGGGTATGCATGCACATGCACACTGTCTCTCTGCTCTTTCACAGAAAATTTACATCTGCTTCTGCTTGGGTTTTTATTATCTTTCAGATCAAGACTCACTGCTCTTTCCACATAGAGGAAGCCTTGCAATAACAAATAAGTATGTCCAATAACCTAACTAAAATGGAAGTATGCTCAGAGGAAATTGATAGTGTTGCCAACTGTCATTATTTTCTTATGAATCTTGTGATATTTGCTATTTTTCTTAATGTCCTAACAGTTGAAATTATATGAATAAATGTGAATCTGAGCTTCCATGAAAAAGTGTCTAGATTTCTCAAACATGAAGTAAAACCTGAACATATTAACTGAACATACCCAAGACAGATAAAACAATCAAAGGTAAACTAAAAATAAATGAAAAGTAAGTGGGGTGTTTAATTACATCATAATTTTAATATAATTTCCTAATTTCAACTCAGTATTGAATACTTGGATTGACAAGTGGAGCAAATTGGTTAAATTCCTCAGATAAATGCTGGGTGCTACACAGTACAGAACAAGGGCAAGAAGAGGGAGGAATCCTTCCACTTTGGACATGAATCAGATTCCCAGGAAAGTGTTTTTGGCCTGGAGTTGCTGCAGTAGCACTAATCAGAGCTTCACTGCCAAGTCCACCTATCACTACCCATGCCTTGCTGTACCACTGTCCCAAGGATTGTATGGTTCAAGGTCTGGACCTTGAGCTATTAAAAAAGCATTTACCATTTTGTACCTTCAGATATTTATTTTTGTCTATGGATCATAAAAGTACAGGATGTGGCTCTTCAGAAGAACCCAACATTTTCTCTCTGTGCAAGTAAAAATTTGTTTTTATTTTTAATAGCTATGACAAAACTGTACCTGATCTGTGAGTCACTATGTAATGGAGAATCCCCCAGCTATATAGAGAACTGTTCACAAAGTCTGCCACCAGCACAGGATTTGGTACTCTGAGAGGATATTGATTTTTCCATATGAAATTATTTTTAAAGTAATTAATAATATACCTAAAATAAATGAAGTTTATGTAACCCACCAAGCTTGCAGTTTAAGCCTCAGAAAGGGTATAGATGCTGAAGACTGGAACGACTGATATTTAGGAAAACAAAGAAGCATTTTCTTAGAAGGAATTTTTAATTGATTTTGTAAACTGAGAAAAATTGAATGATGTGCTTAGAATACAGTGACTCACAGTCACAATCCCAGTCCCTCTCCCAGTACTGCACCAGGGGTGCAGGAAGCCAGTCTGGCCCTCAGCTTCTCAATAACATGAACATGAGAGAATTTACTCTATCTGACACAACCTCGGATTCAGTGGGAGACAGGTCATGCTTCCTCCACTCTATTTTGAGAAATCTTATTATGTCTACAATACATAGTTCTTCATGCAAATTCAGTGAGTACAGAGAGGGAGAAAAACTAACAGAAAATATCTTACCAGATGGAGAAAATTGAAACATTACCCTTGTTTCTTTGCCAGCACAGATCCATTCTGACAGGTTGGAAATGATTTATGGTTCGGGGGGGGCATGGAGGAAGAGAGTATGAGAAGAAAACATACTTACACTAGCAGAGATATTAATTGCTGTACAATGTTAAAATCATTGCATTGTTTTGCATGCATGCATGCAATTAGTTCCAAGAATTACATATACAGCAATGTTTGCATGCTGATCTCTGCATGAGACAAATAAACCTGGAGTATATGATGCATGTTAGAAATTGCTTTCAAACCACTGTAGAAGACATTTTGGTAAAGAAATTATACAATATGGCAACTCAAAAGCTGCAGTCAAGGAAACAGATTACCTTTGAATATATGAATAGGTAAATACTTCAGTATGTCCAAGATTAATACTAATCATTACTATTTTAATATATAAAACGTTATGGATATTGCTACACAGCAGTGATCAGGCAGATATCTAGTCTTTGTAAATTAAACTCAGATATTTTTCTGCATCTAATTGATTTTTACATTACATTAGGCAGCCAAGGCTGCAACCTTCCATGACATAGTATCTAAATAAACATTTATTAAAATATTTTAATTAGAATAAGAGGAAAAATACAGTTTCCAATTATGCTTTCAGAAGGAAAAAAATCAGACCTATTAAGAATTAATGTAAACATAAGTGTAATGTAACATTTAAATGCAATAATTATGCCATATGATTTATACAATGTGAGTTATTTCCAATTCCTAAACTTTTAAAAAAGTACTACTTATATTAATGCGTTTATTGCCTCTTGCATCTTACGCCTTTGACTCAAAAATAATAAGAGACACTCTAGAAAGTGAATAGTGATTTTACAAACAGGCATATCTGTGCTGAGCAAAATTTATCTTATAGATGCACAAGACTTAATGGTCATTAATACCATAGCTCTGCTAGAGCAGGAGTGCTTCCTGCTCTAAAATGCAGAGGGGCTTTGTCTGGTCTGGCTGGAAATGACACAAGTGACTGTGCTTCTGCCATTTCCCTTGGAATTCTAACCAGGCAAAAAAACTTACTCCCAGGGGATTTGGATGAGATTGTTAAGTCTCCAAATGACTTATAATTTTTTGCTATATGCATGCATATACCTGTGTGCCCAGATATTTTGGCTTCCTCTATTCTATTTTATGGTACAGTGAATTTCAGATCCTGACATGATTTAGCACAGGGAGATTGAGTCAGGCACAGTACACTGGTGTAATCTATAGCTTAAAGTACTGATAGATTGTCATACCTCACTGAAAACATACATTTCTTGATAGTATAATTCCACACCACCAGATATCTACACATGAAGGGGAGTCAGTTTGTACCTCACAAACCAGCAGAACTTGGTGAGGGAGTGAGGGCAACATCTTTGCTTCAGCCAGAAGCTGGCAATCTCATGACTGCCACTGCAGGGAAGCAACAAGGGAGTCTTCTATGCCTATTAGTTTAAGACATTTTCAATCACCAAGAGTTTCTGGAAGAGTTTCTGTCTGTCATATAAAAATTGGCTCACTTTTCTTGACATTGATACAATCTTATAGAGACACTAAAGATAACTGCAAAAGTGACTGCTGGAGGAAGATGGGGCTCCTGCATTTTTTACAGCAGTAATGAAATCCTGGGCCACGGAAAGAACTTTTGAAATGGGCATTTCAGTAAAAAACATATGCATGCCTGTGTCATGCAAACAGAAATGGAGGCTCCCAAGGAAAACAGGCTGATACAGCTGTATACCCTGTCTGTGTTTCCCTTGATGACTTTTGACCTGTTTGAAGCGAGTCTCAAAGTACTGGGATTGGTAAATGAAAGCAGGAGTGTGCCATTTCAGTCAAACATGCAAACACCTAAAACATCAGTTCACTCACTTTGGGTTGTACCCTTTAACAATACATATACTGATTTCTTAATTCAGTAATTGAATATAGACACCTTTATCAGACAAAACTCAGGCATTACTCAATTGCTTATTATCTTAACAATTCTTGTAAACCTGGCTGCCTTCATTTTCCAGAAATTTCTCTTTTAAGAGACTAGAGTTGTTACAAGAGATCTCCAAGAATTTTTCTGTCCTTCATTGTAAAAGTATTCACAGAGAATCACTATGCCTTCTTTAAGGCAAATATTTCACAACACAACACTGGTTACAGTTAGTAAATTCATATTTCGTTTCCTAAATTAGTAAGCACTTAGACTTTAAATATGAAGTGCTCAGCTGTTACAGAGAACATTTAACAGCTTTAGTCACTTGTTTATTAAAACCTTAATTTTGGCTCTCTTTCACGTATTTCACTTATAAAAAATACCATAACTTACTCAGCACAGAATGCCTATAATATCTCCATTCCACTCAGTAACAGACTTCCTATATTGCCTTTGCATCCAAAATTACATATATAGTCCTATAAATGCCTTCACAGGAGGAGAGGGTAAGATTCAGACACTATCATCCAGCATAAAAAGAAAAAATAATTGACACTTCTGAAGTGCTTTTTAATCATAATTTATTTTAATTAACATTTGCTATTTTACAAATGTTTTACTGTAAGCACATATTCTCAATGTTCTATGCTTAATCTATGACTAAACTGTTTGACAATTTTTTTGATGTTTTACATCTGAGGCATCAGAGGCCTTGCAGATTTTAAAGATTAGAACTCTGCTGGGGTTCAGAGAGACAAATATCCATTTCCCTGAGTTAGCACTGATGGACTTGAACATACCTTCTTTTGATAGAACTTGCAGCATGTGGCAATTTTGCATGTTTACTTTTAAGGCAGTTACAGTATAAGAGATTCATTTTGGCAGTCATGTTTTCTTCTTCCTGCAGTGGTAACAATTACTGTAAATTTCCACCAAGAAAATCCCTCCAAGTTTTTAGGATTGTTATCTTCATATTTACCACAGCACTTGTGAGTATTGCTGCCCTAGATGAAGATTTGTGAGCCATTGTGTTTAGCAGCTCCCTTCCAAGTGAGTTATATATCTCTTACAAAACAGTCATGGAGAAGTAAAAGCTCAGAAATAATATACTACATAGTGGCATTTTTGGCAGTCATGGACTTCTCAGAACTGTACCATTTACCCAGTGATTGCACTGTCATTATAATAGGTAATAATTAGATTTATTTTTTATATCATTTGTAACATCTTACAGTATTAGATGTGCATTTATGTAGCCTCATTACTGCCAGGAGTCCTCTTTAACTGAGATGATAAGTAAATAAAATAGAAATTACACACCAACAGGAACCTGGAATATGTTGTTTTACTGTATGTCTGAGCTCCCTTTAGCAACACTAATCTGTGCAGCAGTTACCATTATTTCTACCTCAGTGAGCACTTCCTAATTGCTGTGTTATTGCTTGTGAAGAAAATATATTATTAAAGTCCACAACTTATGACTTGTTGCACATCTATACATGGAAGGAAAAAATCTTCTCATTTCATCAGACCTTAATAGGTTTTGAACAGGATGATCAGCTGAGGCTGTTTTTCTCTTGCAGATCTGTTCATTACCGTTTCATAATGACAGTGGCTCCTTCTAACAGTCAAGATGCATCCATAATTTATTCAGAAACCTGAAAACATTATGAAACCAAATCTACTTAATTCCCTATGAATCAGCTCAGGCATGTTTTGGTAGCAATTTGTAATGAACAACAATTGTAAGCCCAAAGGAATCAGTATTCCTTTTTAGTTGTTAATGTTTTATACCCAATTATTGGTCCACTGCCAGATAATGATCCATAGAGCATTAGAAATGTGTATTAATATTATCTTTACAAGTGCAATAATACTCAGTGGAGGATAAAGTTTTGATGGACTCCTCTTGTGTGCTAGTTAAAGCTCTACATTGTCTGGGAAAAAAGTCAGCATTAGCACTTTGTTCTGATGGGGACTGCTAAGGACAGGGTGACCTTCAAAATTTGGCAATATAATCAAAATGGCAAACAGCAGCCACTGAAATTAACACAGAAAATAACTTCAGCATTTTTTCCTGTTCAGAACTACTGAGATGTCACAGCTATGCAGAAAGCAGACCTAATTAAAATATTTTAGGAAAAAACAAAATGCTCTGCATTCTTCCAGTTAAAAGTAAATGTGATGAGACACACATCTTTCCATGAGCAAGCCAACATTCAAGAATTCCTGAAAAGATGATGAGCCTGATGACTCAATGGCCAGACTGCAGTATTCTTCTCTGTCTTGAATACTGAGTATTACTTACTTCTACAGGATGTCTGGTGTAAATCATATGAATCATTTTAAGAATGGCAAACTGCATTCCATAGATTCTACTTGGAATAATACTGTGCACTTATCCTAAGAATAAATATTTGCCATTTCTCAGTTGCCTTAATTCATAGCCAAGATGTGGCTGCATACAGAAAATAAAAAAAGCTAAACACAACTTAAAGAGGCTTTTGCACAAACCAGAATTTTGGAAAATAATAAGAAGAAAGTCTAATGAACATTTCAAACTGAACTCTGCCATGTTGATCGTGTTAATGAGGCTTCAGTACACCGAGAAACTGCTTACAAATACATTATTATGTCATTCCCAAGTAGTCTATATCACAGCACTCTTGAAGCTGAGTGGATGGGATTTTTGTTTCTTACTATTAGGACCCCAGAGAACTGCAAAATCTAAGAAGGCCATTTAAGAGTTAAGGTTCCACTTAAAGCCCTGTTTGTTTTTTTCACAAATACATTGCCTGTTTCTCTTCTCACCTGGAATGAATAGGCAATAGAGAGAACAGACCAATATATTTGTCAGCACTAGAGTCCAGCCACAAGATTCCCACAGTACTGAAAGACCTGGGCGACCTTTAATAGGATCTCTAAAACATTTGGGAAAATAATTGCCATTGTCTATGAAGAGCATTAGGATTCTGGGTGTTTTTAAAAGATCCACTAGGTGCCTCTACATCTTCAGGAGCTTAAATACCTTGTAAAATTTTCCATAAGGCCCTCAGCAGGTAGCCTCAACAGCCTCATATGTTCCTTGGTACAGGCAAAGAGAGATAAATAATGTGTGTTTTGATCAGAGCAGTAGCAAACATTCAGAATCTTATATATTCCTTTCCCTTTTACGTGGAGAAGTTGATGACAGAGCCAGGTATTTCTTGGATACAAAGCTATTTATTTTCAATGTCCTGTTCCCCTGAACACAGTGGGAAAACAGCAGATGCTCAGTGCAATGTGTTGCTTTTCTCTAGGCTGTGCTGAAGGGCTCCCTCCTACCTTTCTTGCAGGGTCATATTGTTTTCATTTCCTGCCCATCCTCCCTCTGCCACACTGGCTCTGTCTGCTCTTTCTTTCATCTATGGCACTCAAATATCCTCATTCTCCTCCTCCACAAGGATGAATTTCCCAGTTTCTGGTTTTGCATCTGTTCCACAATGAAAGTCCTTCCTTCACATAGGTCAGCTCCTGTCTAGTCTAGCCTTAGCTTATATTTTCAGGGGTCTATAGCTTTTGATGTTTATCCTAAATGTATAACTCCCCATGTAATATATTGAACAACCTACACATAAAGCTATAGGTTGTGTACTTTTTAAAGATCCTGTCAACATCCAAACAGTTTTGAACCCAATACACTAAAGATTTCACAATTGCTTTCACATTTCAAGGTAAGTTTTAATAAATGCATCTCATTAAAACCTCATGTATTAGCATTTCATACAACTTGGGACTTGCCAGAAGAAATTTTGCTCTGAATTACAACAACGAAGTTCCTTGCTACTTTAGTTCCTAACATTAACTTTGTATCCTCATTTAAAGATATTCTAAATCAGGAAAAGAAAACCTTAAGAAAAAGATGTCAACAAGGAGATTGAAGTGTGTGATGGGAAGGTGCAGCTCACTGCCAAGCTCTCCCTATAAGGAGCATGCAAATGCAAAGCACAATCCCAGCCTGGAGTGCATTTTGATCTGTGTGACACTGGTAGCACATACAGTGGCATAGCTGAGTCTGCACTAGCACTGCCAGTCACCCACAGTGTAGCTGTTAACACAGACCACAAGCATTTCTCCTAGACACAGGTTCACACTCAGTCCTGTCACAGATTGCTGATTGGAAATCACAGGAACTTCCTTCCTGCACACCAAATTCTGCAATCAGTAAAAGAACCAGGCACTAAAATATAAATAAAACTCTTTTTTACCTGAGGCAAAAGCCAAACCTTACTACTATAATACCCAAATGGGTATAATACCCAAATGGAAATAATTAGTCCTTGGCTTTTCAAGTGTAAAACCAAATAGGTTACTTCACATGCAATTAAAATTACACCACATAGTGATAGTTGTTAAAATTTCAGGCTCTAAGCATGAGTTCCTAACAGAATATTGGTGCTTGATACTGCACCCAAATGTTTTATAAAAAATATCTGAGAATATAATAAGGTTCCTTCATCCTTTGGAAAGTTCCTCAACAGGCAAAAAGCACCCCTCCTTGGTAGAGAATGCTCTTGCTATGTCACTATGATTTAGTATAATGAAGCATCTCAAAAATATCTAGTATATTTTTAACAAGCTACAGTTACTTCATTCACTTATTCTCATTTTGAAGGCATGTGAACACGACTGTTTTCAACAAGGAAACAACACCAACACCACCTACCATAACTCTTCTTGTTTGAGAGTGTCCTTATCAAAAGTAATGCAGAAAACCCCCTGGCATTAATTGTTGTTATGCTTTTTTAAGGGCTGATCTGAAGATCAGAATGAAACCTTTAAGTATGAAGAAGCCTTTTGTTTGAAGATGTTTGGGCTCAGCATGACAGCTACTTTTTCTTATGTCCTGCTTTTATTTTGAATGCAAGATAACAACAAAACTGCAGTTAGACCTGGATAATAAGTGAAAAATGCAGGGAGTTGAAACATCACACTTCTCATTAGTGACAGTCTGCCTAGCAAAATGAAAGGAATCATGAGCTGTAGTTAAATACTACTTCAGCTTAACCCTCCACTAGTTATCAAGTAATTTCATGAGGGCATTTTCAAGAGGGAAAGTCAAGTTGACAGCTTTATATGATGAAGACACATACAGCAGTAAAGATAACAAAGTTTATTGTTTCAAGTAGGCTTTTTCTCCCTCCCCTTCTGGAGCCTCTTAGTAATTAAAACATTCATCCTCAATCTGGTGACAAGACATTTGAGCTTGATTTTGTTATGGATTGCTTTGGTTTTGAACCAAGAACAACAATGACTACATGGATGTTCACATTGCCTTTTCTTTTCTGTTATCCTTCCTGAGTATTTTCCTGCCCATGTGAGTGGTGGGGAAAGAAATAGAAGGGGAAAAAAAAAAAAAAAAAAAAGCTGACAGAAAAGAACTGCCTTGAACAGGAAATAAGAATATTACTTAAGAATCAGTAGTTTGTGGACAGAACTAAAATATGTAAAGGTCTTGAAGACCAAACATTAAATAAAAAGATAAAGGGTGATGAAGCAGTATATTAAAAGCAGTCAGGCCTGCAGCATGTTTGACACTGAATGAAAAGACTAAATTCTCTAGTGCTGCAAATAACCAGAGAACAGGAGTCAGTCATGGCCAAAATCTTTTCCCCAGCCATCAGCTACTAAAAATCTAACAGATGGGGAATTACACCAAAGGAAAATGGTGTGTTTCCTGTATTCACACACAACTGGGGGACCAAAAGGTTTCCACCATAAAAGAAACACAAAAGCATTTTTCCTAGCAGTGAGATGAAATTGTCTGTTCAGAATCCACAACATTTTTAAATGCAATGTTATATTTAAGACAGGGAAAGAATTAAGTACCTGGTTCAAAGGAACCCTTCCAATCCTTAACTCCTAGTTCTAGTTTAGTAATCAGAGCTCCAAGGAAAAGCAAGAAGAAAAAAATTAAAATTGAAAAAAAAAATTTTAAAATTTTAAAATGAAGTTATCAGAGACCTGGAAAGATTTTCTTATAAAGAAGAACTGATGCTTTCAGAAATGCCTAATCACCAGATTTGGGGAGAAAGCAACTTTTCATTTCCAAAGTAACTTGGGCCTTTGTCTGCACTTCAGTTGCAAAACTATCTGATCTGTTGGATAGACTCTCACCTCCTAGAAGTGTGGTGCAGAGACTTTGAAGTGGGCTAGACCACAGCCCAGAAGCAAATTCCCACAGACACACAATAGCTTGTGTTCCATTGCTCTGGGAGTAAGTTTTGGTTGCTGATGTTTACAAAGGTGTGTGTTAAGATATAAGCAGACTTCAAAAAAGTGTCTCATGAAAACTTGGTCACAATTTTTAATGATTTTTATGGGTAAAAACCTCGAAGGCAAAATTACAAACAAAGTAGACCCTTAACACAAACTATTGGGCAATAGCAGCTCATCTAGAGCTGACTGGAAATGCAGAGTTGACAAGAATGGAGGGGGAAATGCAGGTAAACACACTGAGGCAAAGGTACACAAACACAGGAGTTACTGAGAAACAGGAAGGGGGCAAAGGTATTTACAAAACACCACAAGAATGGCTGTGTGGGTCCAATCCAAGGGGTTAAGTGCAGGCACCTTGCAGCATGCACATGCAAATCAATTCCAAAGACATTAGTTTAAATGAGAAGTATGATTGGGAGGGAGGAAACTTCTCATTCTACCATAAACTTCTCCCTATTTCACTGAAGCATGAACACAGAATAAAGAAGGGGGTTCAGTGAAAATCTCATTATTAATCAGTCCTGTGGATAGTACAGTATGTACAACCCTGAGATTCACACAGGCACCTGCCTCCAGACTGGCTGTGAATGGGACAATTTATCATAAATTAATGTGTAGGAGTGGGGGAAGACACAGTGGTCATTGCCTGCACTGGAATTTATGATGGAAAGTTAATTAAGTTCTGTGGACAGTGCTAAAGGGAAAAAAATAGAAGATCTCCCAAATGCAGCTCCTTGCTAGAACAGATATTTTGGCAGAACTTGCTAATTACTGTAGTAAACTGTTAATTTGGCAAGAGAGAACTAATTTTATCCTGGTATGTTTTCAGGGAAAAATGCATAGAAACAAGAAAGTTGTGTCATCTGGACTTTTGTTGTCAAAAAGAAAAGTACACCTGGCACACTTTAGCAAACACTACAATAACATAGCACTTAACTGAGCAGCAGAGTGTGAGCAATAGCAGGGAGAGGAAAGTAAAAGGTTTCTGAAATAAATGGGAATGCCCTAGATTAAAGAAAAATGCAAGGTAACTATATGTGTAACCACACTGGGCTTCTACAATTCATAATGCAGGATAATTCCATGAGAAACATCAAATGACTAACAGGCCCATTATTGCTTTGCATGATATTACCTGGAATTTCTAGTTTTGACAAATCCAATACATTATTTTTATGTTGCATTCTTATATATTCTTAAGTATATATATAAAACATCAAAGCCATTGATTTATGAAAGGAGAGCAATTTTAGTTTTTTCTGTGTTTAGGCAAAAACTCTTTATTGGACAATCCTGATCCTTTCAACTTCATTAAAACACAAGCACAACAAAATAATTTTTGCTAACAAATCATAAGTGCATGCAAAGGATGTAAAAACCCATCCCTTGACCCTGATGTGCAAAGAGAACAGGGAAATAGACTTCTGTTTCATTTTCACCTATAAATAAAATTTTTAATTTGGAAAAAAAAAGCCTAAAAAATCAATACAAGTCCAAGAAAAAAAGAAAAATTAAAACTAAAGCAAACATTCAGCTACAGTGGATTTATTTTAGGGGGAATGATTTTTGTTTGGTTAATTTTTAAGCCTTTAATTCTTTTCAAATTAAGGTTTTCCATAAGAAGTAAAATCCAGCGAGCAAGAACACTTGGTATCTTCAAATATGCATTTTTTAATGGTAAAACACTACATTGTAAAAAAAAAAAAAAAAAAAAAAAAAGTAACTTTTACTTACTTCAGGATATATAGTAGCATTATTAGTGTAAAACTTCACTAAATTAAATCAATTTAAGTTAATGATAAAGTAAAAAATACACGGAAAACTATATGCACATTTAGTTATACGATTTGGCCCTCTACTTTATTTTTCTTATCTGAAGTAGAAATACAGCATTTGTTGCCTAATTTTAATTCATGTCCATGCCTTAAACTTTGCTTTTTACTTGACTTTCAACAACTACAGTATATGAAACCAAAATATATTCCTCTTTATACATATTTTATAATTTGTTTCAAGTTGCATCTTAAAAGGTATTTAACTTTTTCTCCTGGATCCTGATTTCAGTTAATGGCAGTAGAAGAGTCAGTGTCCTTGATCTAGAATTGTTTAGTAAGAAGGAGTCAAGGCTAGAGGCACATGAAAACATGTCAATCAGATGTAATTGCTCCCTAAAAGAAGCCCTATCAAACTGGAGAATGAGAACTAGCACTGAACACATGGATTCACTGCAACACCTAATCTACTAATGAGCTCAACTTGCTATTTTCAGGCTAACTATTCAAAAAACTCAACATAAAAAACATGATAGTGCTTAAATAGTTGTAGAGAATATTTACTACAGGTGGAACCAGTAATGTCTACCTGTAGTGAAGGTTTCCAGCACTTCCTATGACACTTCTCTTGGAACTACATCCAGCTTTAACTGCTTGAGCTGAAATTTTCTATACAGAAGGCTACAGAAACATCTTTTATCATTAACAAAGCATATGCCTAACTCTGTGTTGGCAACCTACTACTCTTAACAGTTACCATCCCTGACTGCAAAAGTTTATGCATTTGACTTAAAGAAATGTTCCTGATGCTGAAACCTGACAGCAGAAATTGATATGCCAATTTGATCTCTATTGAGATCAATGGGAAGGGATCAGCACAAACCTCCCCTTGTTAACATTCTAATGTCCTCATCTGCTTCAGGTTGCAAACCAAATGCCCAGTAACACTGCAGAGTATTAAGTATGCTTCTGAATGTACATCTTCTCTTCTTTTTTCATTGCACAAAATGAATTCTTATGATCCATAGCAAAAAAAGAAATATTATCTCATACTTGAGACAGATGAATGACTGAGAACTTCATTTGACTCCTCCTTTACCAAAGGATCTTGAAAGTTCCTTTGAGGAGCTTAGATGTAGATTCGACAAGTAAATACATGAATTTGGGAAGCAAATATTATAAAAGAAGATGGATTATTTAATGTAAAGAGTAGCATTGGTAAGAAATCAAACACACAGACTTGAAATTACAAGTCTGGGATTTTCATGAGCTGGGTCTTGCTTATATCATGATGTTAAACCAATCAGATCAGGGGCTGTGTGACAAATACATTTTTCTCACGTCACCTTGGCAAAAAGATGGCTTAAGAAGTAGTGTTTCTTATGAGAAACAGTGATTTTTTTTTTTTTTTTTATTTTGCCACTGTAAACCATTTTAGTCAATAAGGGCAGTGAAAATGCCTTTCATCTCATCTAGCTTTTTCCTGGGAATTCATTTTTGTTTAGAAGGGCTAAAGTTGAATTGAAGATGATGCTTTAGAGACTTGCAGTAGTCTTCACTACACAGGAATGCCCTCATAACCAGTTCTGGATCTTCCAGCTATAGTAATCTGTGACTGCATTAAGAGCCCAAGTGGCTGAAAAGAAGAACATGCCTTTTGTGTTCTGAATGTCTCATTTGTAAGTTCTGGAAGTGTTAAAAGCTTCTACATCTGAGCAAAATCAAGAGGAACTCTACCAGTAACCATAAAAATTATCACATAATTCAGTAAGCATCCTGAAAAAAATCAGGTCCTGAGCAACATAGTTCCTGGGTAAGTCTGTAACCATCATTCTGTGGGTCAACCTTCCCTTTGTGAAATGGACATACAAATTTCTCCTTCTACAGGTTTCATGAAAATTAATGTATAACATTTAAGAAGCATTTTATATGACAGTGGTGAGCAGCCCAGATTAGCCTATGTGGAAGTGAAATGTTCACTAATTAGAGAAGGATATGAGTATTTCCCAGATAAGTTAGAGCCATCCATGAAACCATGACACTAAAATGCTGAACTCAGAGGACATAACCCATCTGTGCAGTGAATGAGGCAGTGGTCCTGTAGGAAAAAAAACAGCATGTGATCCAATAATTAAAGACTGTTCATGAAACATTGCCACAAAGAAGGGAAATGCTTTTCAAGGAGCAACCTTAAGGTTAGCATTTTCTGACTTGAAGATTTTGTTTTGTAACCTTAACATTTTCAGTATTTCCTAAACATAATACAGGCTCACTTGGAATAAGTGTATGCATATATTAGATTAATATTTTCTAAAAACCCTTTAGTATTTTTTGGGAAAGACTGATTTTTCTCCTATCTAATAAATTATATTTCAACAGGTATACAGCTGTAAGGACTGCCTTAAGGAACTGTGCAGTTCAGGATTCTTGGTTTAAATTTTACAGTGCAAAGAACAGACTGGTTTATGTTTGCAGAAAACAAACAAAATCAGGAGGAAAATGAGGAGGCTTTTCTGCCTTCCTGACAACACACTTCTATTATGACCCCAAGACTCTTTAATATCCATCCCTAATACCCTGTCATGCTCCTGTAAATGCTAAAAAATGCTGCAATTTGCATGAGCTTGTATGCTAGACATTTTTATGTCAATTTTAACACACTGAGAAGCTCAGTTTGTAATCCCAGATGAATGTGTAGAGGACAACTCAACTGAATACTGCATAAGGGCATAAACTGTGGTGTCTCCCAGTCCAACCTAACCAGTGCATGCAGCTGTTAAACAATGCACTGCATGCAGCTTGTGTGGTGACTCTACACACATGCATGGACTTCAGTTTTTTGAAGCTGAAACCATGAAGCAAAAATACATCATGCACAGGAGAGCTTTTTCCTCAACTCCAGTTTGCATGTGGCTCATTTTCTAGATCTGAAGAGTGAATTTTAATAAGTCGTGTCATCAGTTAAGTGCATGCAAAACTCAGTTTGTTCTTCCTCTATGGTTCCTCTACACCTGCTTCACATCTGACAAAAGTTAGTTTTGAGAATCACTAGTCAGGTGCAAAAATCCATTAGCAGACAAAAAAAGCTTGCCTGAGACCTAAACTAGCAGTCACAAAAGTCAGGTGGCATGGGATTTGATTTCCATATAAACATTTCCCCAGCCCACAGGCTACTACAAAATCATCAATAATGGATCATTTCAGCTATATTTGTATTATTTTACAGGGCATGCCACAAGAAGAAAGAAGTCATTGGGATTTCTGACCAGTTTGGTATCATTTCTAATGCAAGTCATCATTCTTTTGGTTACCTGGCAATTTACAAAAGTTAGAAAATGAAATGTCCTTTCAGACAGGTTATGTCACATAGTGGACAACAGTGTGTTCTTTCTCTTTTCTCTTAAGAATATGCCTCTGGCTGGATTCATGGACAGAATTAAGTAATATTATTAACTGCCCATAAATACCATTGGAAATGGGGATCTAGGGAAATGGTTACATAATTTAAACTTAGACACCCACTTCAGTCATTAAGCTAAACATTTGTACTGAACAGGACCAATCAGAAATCCTAAGAAAATGTTAATAAAATTAACCTTTTGGGTGTACTATAGAATGAACTGATAATCAAGTGAGGAAGTATATGGCACAGCATAGGGAGAGATTAGAGATTTTTTTCTGCTGTTCTGCTGCCTGGAAAGGCTGACCTGGAACAGAGATTTGACAGAGCAAAAGGAACAAAATAGGTATTTATTGAAAGGATGCACCTTGGGCAGTGCAAGAGTCCGGCCAGAGCTACACCCAAATCAAATCCAAGATGGATCCTGGTCATGAGTCTTTACACTTTTATAAGTTTTGGTTCAGCTACATATTGGGGTCAATTGTCCAATCACAGCCCCAGGTTATGAAGTTTCAACCCCCTTGCTTGCCCCCTTTCCCTTGCCGTTGTTTGTGCTTTTTTTGGGTACAAGTTGTCCCAGATTCTCCAGCTGGAACTTAATAATACCTAATATGAAGTTTCAGAGCTACACATTATGCAGAAGAGAATCTGAAAAATACAAAAGCTAAAACCCAAAGCATCAGTACCACTGATGATGCTGTTCCATCCCATCTGTGTCCAGTACCAGTGTAAGAAAGCTCCAAGATTTATATTAGTCTGGGTTAGTGCAGAGTTATAGAAAACAAAAACATGATGAAAGGTAGGAGCTATTTTTCAGGTCATCAGAAAGCTGGGGGGTGGAAATTATCATATATTTCATGTCTTCCTCCTAAGATTCACATCTGTCATCTCCTGCAGTGTAATCTTTCATCTCCACCTTCATGAACCTGCACACCAAGTAGTTGCTCAGCAGGTCCCTGCATCCCCAAGCCAGTGCAGCTGGCACCAAGAGTCACAGGGCAGGAGAATTGATGCAGCTCTAGGTAGCCCTGGAAATCATCTGCTCTCGCCAGGCAGCTTCACAGAAAAAGCTGATTCCTATGCCAGACCTAACCAAGCAGCAGCCTGATATCTACCAGCTTTCAACAAAAATATCACAGAGTCACCTTTCAAAAAATAAGAATGTAAACATATTTAGACACCAGCAGATCTCTGAGACCCCACTGCAGAATTCATATGCTCCTTTATTACCAGTTTGCTTCTAAAGAAGCAAATATATAGATTTCTATTTCTATAAGGTCACAGAAGAATATACAAATTTATTACACAGTTCTGATACATTTTAGATAATAACTTTATACGAGCAACAGATGTGATTTAATAGGAGTCAACTGCCTGATTTTCCACACAGGAATCAGAGGGTTTGAAAATACCTTCATTGAAAGAGAAGGCAGGAGGGAAGGCAACAAATTTTCTGTTGTCTGATTGCTGTAAAATATGCTATCATTGAAATGTATTTAACTAGTCATCTTCTGTTTGGGGAATTTGCAGGGACTGAGTTCCAGTTCATTACTTTGAGGGTTGTGGTGCTACTGTTAGGGTCTCAAAACCAGTAAGATGACCTAACCCGAGGTTAGAGAGGCCACAATAGCAGAAAGGCAATTATACAGTAGGAGAAATGTTGTCCACTAATCAGCTAGCAATCAATTACTAGGAAGAGAAGATAACCCTATTCCCACTCAAGCTCTTCAGTATTAATAGTGCCATCATGTAATTACTTTAGGCATGGGCAGGTGCGTGAAAGGACAGACTCTATAGTACACCACATCTAAGATTAATGAGTTCTGTCAATTTGCCCAGCAGACATCTGATTCTTCAGCTTTATGTAGCCACTAGTTTTACACAAGCCTCAGGGTTTTTTTCTGAAGAAAGTAACTACTAATTTAAACACATCTAAAAAATATACATCTTTTAAAAATCCCTGATTTTACCAGGAAGACTGCACCAAAAAGATTTCTAATGTGATTATTGATACAGCACGTGTCCCTAGATCAGTTATTCTTCACTTTAGTCAGAGTAATGAGTGAAACACAAGGTCCTACAAGTACATAAAACCTTCTAAAAAAACTGACAGCATACAATCCTGCAGCTCAACATCCTGAATTTCACTCACACAATCAATTCCAATAAATAAAAAAAGAGAGAGAAAAAGAAATGTTTCAGTAAATAAGTCACTGCTCAGAAACCAAGACAAAGCAAATACAGAAGCACTTTCCTGCTAAGTTAGCAAACATGCTGAATGAGCACAGCTGCCAAAAGCAGAATCATTCTCTGTGACAAGCTACAGCCCACAGAGTTAAGTCAGACATACATAGGCCTATGGGTCAAGAGAGATACAGCTTAAAATAGAATTTCTAACTGTAAAGTGGTTTCTTTTTCATTTGAGTTACATCTACTGGAGTAAGCAGTAAAAGCCAGTTTTTAAAGAGTTTTTTAATGAAACGCAACCTATTTTTAGAAATCTCTTCCATGTTTGGGAATTGCATTAAAAATTCCCATTCCCAGCAAAATATGACTTATTCAGGATTTTAAGAGATCTTCACTCTTACTAAAATCCTGTTTCAAGAAGTTGCTTAAACACTTGCTTAAACCTTTCAAAAATAATCCAAGATATTTAAAGTAATCTAGCTGCTTAAACATGCAGACAGTCTCTCAAAGATCCTCTTAGACACCCCTCTGAAAGTTCAGACTCTTAAATACCTTTGAAAATCTGGCTCAAAGGACTTGGCTTTAGGCACACACAGCCCTCATAAAATAGCATACTGATCTCCATTTGTATTTTTAAGTTCAACATTCAATAATAACAATAAAATTATATAAAAATATAGGGGCTGGACTCAAAATCAAAAATTCAAATACCGCATCTATGGAGGCTACCACTCATGAGCCAAATTGCATTAACTAACCAGATGTAACTGCAAACTGTGAACTGCAAAATTTTAACCTACTAAAAGACACAGGAATGATGAAGTATTAACTTGTTTTTCTCCCAGTGACTTGGATTGGATTTGATCCTTAAGCACCAGTGCAGCTTCTGCGGTATCAATCTCATTGGCCTCAATGGTCTGGAAACTATGTTTCTTTCTTTTGGCTTTTCAAAGTGTTTCTTCCAAAAACATAACCATTTAAATATGGGCCTATGCAAAAAGCTTGAAAAAATTTTTTCTCAAAGCTTTTCTGTGACAGGTACAAGAACTGACCTATTTACTTCTCTCCAAAGTCAACGTCATCCTATTTATTCCTTTGCTGTCACTTTTGTTTGATAATGGAAAAGAGCTAGCAGTACCTACTTCTTTACCTTCCATTTAATGTCACAACTGACCATCCACAAAATCTTTCTCAAGACTACATTTATTGGATACTAGATTCTGCTAATTAATTCTCTGGATTAATTTCTTCTGAAGTAACGTTATCAATTGTTCCCAGTAAAGAAAAAGCAGGCCAGCAGTAACTTGATTTTCACATAAATGGATTAAACTTAAACAAATGCAGTGGCTGAAGATATCATTGATCCATGTTCATTGGCTGCTGCTGCTGTTTCAATTGTTATTTGATATGGTAAAGGACAACAGAGTGGGAAATGGTTTTGATCTGAAGCGACTGTTTCTAAGAAGATACCAGCAACTCTCACAATGCATAACTTATAAAAATGTATTCTATGCACTGAAAAGCACTAATCCCTAAAATTGTAACTATTTCTGAAAGTCATGGTTTGATCCATAAAGAAGCTCAAGTTCACAGAAGACATTTCAATTGAGGCTGCTCAGTATGCAATAAAAATGTGTGGGAATTGCCAGGGGGAGGAACTATTCTATAAATTGAAAAAAGGCAAAAAAATATTAAATGTCCTTGAAACTATGAACTGGATATCATCAGTTAATGATTTAATATAGAAAGGGAATGACTGCTGCACTTGTAAACATTAAATGTTAAGGAGAGGTCTTCAAAGACATAATGAAAATTTAGGGATACCTCTCTTTCTGAAAGCTAGTGGAATATCATCACCAATTTTTATTTTTTTAATATATTTGAAAATATCCTCTTTTCAATTTCTTGTAAAGATTCTCTAGGAAATACTGCTTAAGTGTGTTGTATTTTTAATGTGAGTGTTGCACGGTGTCATAAAATCCAGATGTCCACTTTTGAACACCTTTCTTTTTTGACTTTGTTCAGCTTTGACCACAAAACAAAGCTGAGTAGTTTTAGGGTTGCTTCAAATCATGTCAGCTGACAAGATGTTCAAAGGGTATCAGAGAGGCTATTCCTTCCAATCTTCCAGGGTGGGAAATGGACTGGGCTGGAAAAAGAACTGACTTTTCTATTTAGATTCTGCTCTTGTGCTCTCTCTTTACCACCATGACTCGGCACTGACAGAGTAGGTAGTTTTTAGCAAGAAGATGCAGGAAATTAAAGTTCAAGAAAAGAAGGAATGAAAAGTGAATGGAAAACAAATCTACAAAGGTTATTGAAGATACTACTGAATCCAGACAAACAGGATTTCATCTAATTGAGTTTTATGTTTGATTGCCTCTGCATCTCATACAGACTCTGGGCAATATAAAACAACTATTCATTGGTATTTTTATTTACACTATTTTAGTAAAGCACATTTTTCCACTGCAGAATCTTCTGAATCTTCCAAATTTGCACAGAACTTTAGTACTTTTTAAAATTTGTTATAAATTCAGATAAATCTCTACCATTCTTAGTAATTAACACTTACTAACTATTTTAAATATTTTTATACCTATAATATTTACAGCCAGAGGGATCCTCACATACTGTGTCTTTCATTCTCAATAATTCATTAAGAAAATATTATGATATAAAGAGGAATCTGCCTGGATATTGTGATTATTCCCATTTCTTGTTTATTGAACTCCTTAAGCTGCCAGTGTTTATGAAAAGGCTATTATTGTAGGAAACTCACAATACAAGTCATGTCATGGCAATAACAAAAATAAGACTGACAAAGTTTCTAACTGTTTCAGTTCCTGCACAGCAGAATATCACCAACTGCTTAATATACTCAGTTCATTTGATTAATTAGCTTCATGAATTAGTGCAAATGATCCTTTTATCTCTGTGGTATTAAGAGCTTTCTGTTTTGAACATGTACTCTGCCTGCAAAAATAGTGATTGCTTATTTAATAAGTCTCCTCCTCACATAACAGTTCACACCTTCAGAATCATATCTATTAACCCATGAACAAATAAAAATAAATAACTATTAAAATACTATTTTTACTCATGTCAGCCTTGCAGAGACAGTAGCTAAAGAAAACCAGGACAAATTCAACACATGCATTATGAAGAATTAGTTTTATAACACAAATGCAAACCCCAAATTGAATCATTCCATGAGGAAAAGAATTTCCTGTATTCTGCCTACAAAAGATAAGGAGATTACCTGGCTGTAAGTGAAAGCAGACTTAGACCTACTGAAAGTGTTATTTGTGATAATTATGCTTGAGCTAGAAAGCATCTGAGCCTGAAATTCAGAGACCATTTGAGATTGCTGAAGAAGCAGTTCAGAATTTTTTCTTTGACATGTCATCTCTGCAAATGTACTGGGGAATCACAGACAGAAAAAAACAAAGAATCTGCTCTATTTTAGCACCACATTTTTTTCCCAGTACTATTGAAGAATATAACAAAAGCTGAAACATTATGAAAAAAGAAATAATCCAGCCTTGCTGTACATACTTACCATGGCAGCAGCCGACGTCCTTTCTTGCCAGCAGAAGTGAACTCAGTTGTTGAACCAGCATGGTGATGTTTTAATTCATGCTACTTTGCCTTTTTGTCCCACTATGAACAAAATATTTACAGACCTATTTCACTATGCTTCACATTTCTCTTTAAAAACTACTAACACTACAGTCCCCAAAGAGCACAACTTTCCCTTTATGGTCATGTAGAACAAGTACAGAACATCACTTCTGATCAGCTTTTTCAATCCTTTCCTGGGCACCAAAAAGCCCCAGACAACTTCTCTTACTTGTCAGGTGCTAGAATAACTCACACTTTCTTTTCATCATCCATTTCTACTCAATGAAGCTGTATGTAAATTATGAAAGAAAACAAATTTCACTTCTTGTGGTAATCTAGAGAACTAAAGTTAGTAAAAAAATCTCACCTGCACAATAGAGTGAAAGCAGTTAGAGTATGCAAATACTTTCAAATCAGAAAAAAAAAAACGATTTTGAAGAATATTTCTTAAGACCATATGTTGTAATTTGTGCTTAAAATTACCCTTTTGATGTAGTTAACTATAGGATGCACCAGATTTCTTTTCTATTAGCACAGACTACTCATTGTAGTGGGCTTTGATCTACCCAATTCCTATCTGATCTACCCAATTTCTAAGAAAGTGTTTGTTTACTGCATGGCTTCTCTGACAGCTAGGATCAGCTGTTAACATTACATGAATGCTTTCTGAGTATCAAATGCAAGAGATTTCAAGGAGAATATTTTCAGTAACACCTTTTCTGTTTGGTATACAGTTTTCCTGAATTCCAAATTTAGTGTGCAACTCTTGTCTCATCAAACTTGAAGGAAGAAGATGTGAGAAGTTTAGAACTGCACTGCTTGGGTTAATCATATGTTTATAAGCTTTAATGTGCCTGCTTTTATCAAAGAGGTATATTCTGTAAACAAAGTTACAAACAGAATTGGAATTCTACCATAAATTTAATGTTTCATTATCATTACACTTTTTTCTTTTTCCTCTGTACCCTACTGATTGAATTCCCTCTATCTGATAATCATATTGGACAACTTTTGCTGACTATATTTTCTGATTTGTTGTGATTTTTGTGGGTGGAAGTTTTTGTTTGTTTGTTTGTTTGTTTGTTTTCTGGGGCTTTGTTTTGTTTTTCATTACTAATCAGTTCTTCCAGAAGTGCTCTTGAAAGGAACTATACACCACTGAAAGATCCATTGACATAACTCTAAATAATAAAGATAAACCTGAGATAAACAGGTAGAATAAGAACAAGAAAGGAGTGAGGAAGATTTTAAATAGAAACATGAAACCTCTACAAATCCAATTGTATCATAGGAAAATTCTCAGGTTGAAAGAGACCTGAGAATGTCTTTAGCCCAAGCTTAAGCTCACAACAGAGACAGCTTTGAAGTCAGATCAAGTTAAAGAGGGCTTCATCTAACCTGACATTAAAAACTTCCATAGATGGAGACTGCCCAGTCTTTCTGCACCATCTATTCCAATGCCTGTCTGTCCTCAAGAGGAAACAGTATTCTCTTACATACAGGCAGAAATTCTATTTTTTTTTCTCCAGTTCATGCCCATTGTTTCTCCCCATCTCACCATGCCCCACAGCCTGGCTCCATCCTGCTAGACCTCTGCTGTACTTGTCCCTGTTTATCAATGCCCTTCCTGTACTGGGGACACAAATACCACTGCCCTGGTATTCTTGATGTGGTCCTCATGGCCTGTAGTGTTAAAGACTGATCAATTCTAGTAATTCTCTGGAGTGACCCCCTTGCCTCCACTGCCACATCTTTTGGTTTTTAAAAAGCAGTTGAAAAGCTCATAACAACAGTTCTTGTTCACAGGTCTGCAGCAGAAGAGACAGTACAGGCAGGTGCTCTGTCTGGAATAGAAGTCTTTCAAAGGATGGCAGAGAACTCTGCCACCATGAATACATTTTATAGAGATTTTTTTTATTTTGGGGTAGAATTCTACATTGGAAAAAGGAGCAAGTTCCACAAACACCCACATCTTCTGTAGCAGGGCTTGCTCCTCCACACTGCCTTGTTTTGCCCACCAACTGGAGGGACACTCCTAGTGGGTAAGGCAGCTGCCCAAAAAAAAAGAACCTGTTCCAGGCCACCTGTACTGATAGATAACCCCATGCTTCAAGAATTTCTGTAACTTTTTAATATGTTTTATTGTATTACAGAATTGATTTTTTTATTCTTTCCTTTCATTCTTCCCCAACACCTCTCTTCTCCCTTCAGTTTCAGTAGATCACAATTTTATATTCAAAGAAAACCCTTAATAATAATCACTCAGATTTACCAAGGCAACCTGAAGGCTCCAATTCCCAAGTTCCATTGAATTTCTGAGGGAATTTGGCACCAAACTCCTCCAGGTTCTTTTTTAAAATGTCATTCTTAAATTAATATTGTGCAACTGGAAGTATTTGCTCTGAGTATTAAAAAAAAAACATTGCTGTTCTACTAGTTTAATTTTCTAAGCATTTCTTGTCACAGACCGACTCAGTAGCCACATCAGGGTAAACCTAAGTGGAGTAAGAATAAGCTTCTCATTCAGTCACACAGTGCACTCCTGCTTGATTGGAATGGATATTGTACATAATATGTCCCTGTAGATGTTTTCTCCAGTGGGGCACATTGAATTTCATTTAAATGCCAAGGCTCAAAATCTAAAACAATGTGACTTTAACAAAAAATCTGATGAGGAATTTGATGAGAAAATGGCAAGAATTCCTGTGGCATTTGGGTAACAATTTCAAGCCTTCGTTTTAATAGAATAAACAGGATCATATTTCATTCAAAGCTGGCAATGAGATGAGCTTTGGGTATTACATTGATATAAACCAATAAAGAATTTGCAAATTTGAAGCACTAATTAACAGACACAATATTAAATGAAAAAAGTTTGCTCCAGGGGCAAATATATTTTGAAGACTTTAAACTTTTATTAAAAGACAATTTTGAATAGCTTCTTCTGCATTTGACTATTTTGTTAGTTTCAAAGAGGGGGAGTCTTGTGTTTTAAACTAGCATGTTTAATATAATTTGAATATAAATGAATAACAGTCTCTTTTCTGCCTTTCTGAAATAATAACTCAATGTCATGTCACTTCAAAAGAAAAATACCTCCTAAGTTGAATCTACACAGCCAAGAGCTGTGTAAGAGGATGTTAGTATTTTACCTACACTGAACTCCAACACTATTTCAATTGAATTATTTTTTTAAAAGTCTTATAGTGCTGAATCAAAAACACTCCTATTTAGAACCTAACTGTGTACTATTATGAGAGCCCCAGTAAAAATGTATAAACAACAAAACTTGGAACTTTTGGTTTACAGCTCACAGATGTAATAGTAAGAGGATTTTCTCTACCTAATTGCAATGCTGCACATAGTAGCCTTTTTGATACTACAATATCCAAGACTTATGTATCTAAAGACTCATACTTCAGAAAATGGGAATGTCAGCTAGAATATTAAGGAATGAAATCTATGAGACTGACCTTCAGATAGGATATTAGACACTGTTTTTTGAAACAAGTGGTTATTTCATCCTAAGCATAATACCATCAAAATCTGCTGATGATAAAGTCGCCTGCTCTGACAACTCAGCAGCTGTGCTTCACTTAAAAGCTGTCACATATTTAATTCATTAGCAAGCCAGCTACTTTCTTGCTTCAAGAAATTACAGATTTTTTTTTTTTTACTTCCAAATGTTAAGGTACTATTTTTTCTTTTACACTCTATGGGATAATTGTGCACCGGTATCTAATCCTATAATGGCAGGTCCACAGTCTCTTATATCTTATCTTTGGTGATACTTCCATATTTTCAACCACATTCATTTTTCTTGTCTTTAATACAGTTGATTGTAGTACCTTTTTTTTTTCTTTTTTTATTTAAAGGAAAATTATGAGGTAAGTGTTTAGAAAGGTAATTGATCTTTAGTTTAGAGATAAAAGGCCTGATCTTTTCTTCTGATACTGAATGTGCATCAAAGTCAAGTTGAAGCACTTTACATGCACTGCTTAATGAAAACTTGTAGAAAATGGAATAGAAAAAAAGCTATTAGCTATAAAAATAAATGACAGTAGGTTCTACAATCCATTCACTGACAATTTGTGTATCACTTGGATTCAAAATCTATACAATTTACATACACATATGCAATAATGCCTAAGTTTTATGAACAATTATTCACAAAATCTCACATGTTGCATGTGCATGCACATAACTCTGCACCTGAAAAATACCCAGAATAATTTAAGGCTAGGATCCATAGTGGGGAAGTCTGTATATTTTCAGAGGGTAGAATAGAAAGCCCACACAAAAATAAATGCAAAGTTTGGAAGCAGAATGGAATCTGTTCCTCCCTCTCTACATCAATGCATAATTAGAGTGCATAACTCACATTAGTCTAGTGATCTGTAATTTACAAACAGAACATCCAAGCTTCCTCACACTTCTATCCCAATTTCAAAGTCTGGTTCAAAAACAGGGAAAACCATCTCCCTTGGAGTCATAAAGGCACAGTGAATAGGAATACACATCTTCCTTGACAGAAGCCAAAGATGGCCCCATCCAGATACAATCTAGATGGGGGAAGAAAAAGGGACTCCCTGTCCTATGTATCATTCTGGGTGTGATCACACATGCCCCAAGATATGTGCAGAGCAGGATAGTCACAGAATCACAGAATCATGGAATGTGCTGAGTTGGAAGGGACCCATGAGAATCATCAAGTCCATCTCCTGGCCCTGCACAGCACCACCCCAAGAGTCACACTCTGTGCCTGAGAGCATTGTCCAAACACTTCTTGAACTCTGTCAGGCTGGTGCTGTGACCACTGCCCTGGGGAGCTGTTCCAGTGCCCAAACACCCTCTGGGTTTCCTTAAGCCTCTTCCTAAAGCCTTGCCCATAATAAGCTCACCACAGCAGTCACTGGGATTACACTGTTAATAAACATTATTTATTTGCTTAGGAAAATAATGTGATGCAAAGAAATGCTTTAGAAGCAGAGTGCAATACAAAGGCTGTTGTGCAGCTCTTCCACAATAACAAGGAGTCATTAGAGAAATTACCTAATCACAAACCAAGAGAAAAAAAAATTCAGGTATAGAGAACAATTACAATATGGACAATATGCAGTAAGCTGGAGAGGGTTATTACACACTACAGCTTCTCCCTGCTAATTCCTCCATTGTTTCCACGTTACTGAGGAATATGTTATCTTATATTTACCCAGAGTTAAGAGCAATCAAGCCTGCAGTTTGCAGCGTGGTGCTGCTAGTTCATATTTTTGCTTTATGGATGCAGTAACTTGTTTGCCTACCCATCTCATTATGGAATTAAACAACAGATCATTTCTCTATTAAAAGAAAATTCTGTATTAAAAGCTACCTAGTTCATATCCTTCTACACTCCCCAATGCACCTCACTGGTGAATGCAATTTTCCAAGGAAATCTATCATAGCTCTAATATGTAACATAGTTATTGATCTGTAAGTGGGATTATATATGAGTGAAGACATTTGCACCTGTACCTGTCACATTATAAGACACTTCTGAGTAACTGATGGAAGGATTTAAGTGTACTTATTGAACCTCCAATACAGTACTGAATCACTTAAAATACTACAGGAATGAGTGAAGGTTCATGAACTGGAAGAACCAATTCAGCCTGTACACTGCAGTCTGAATGCCCCAGGAGTACAGATGGAATACAGCTGCAGTGCTTGGGTTGCTCAGCAATCTGTTTGTCAGTGACCACAAAGGCAAGTAAGGTATCCTGCTACGCTGAGAGGGGAAGAGGGAACAATACTGGAAGTGCTAGCTCATTATCCAGCTCATCCCTTTGTTACCCAAGGAAACAAAGTAACCCAGAAAAAGCAAAATCACAGACATTATGAAACAGAAAACGAAGTTTTAATGGGGAGGAGAAAAGTTTGCAGCAGTGCAATACAGAGATCCCAAATCCAGCCCAAACAATCCAAGCAAAACCACACAACACAGAACTGTGTAAACTCAGCCATAGGATATCCAGTTTCAGGCAGAGTACTCATGATTAACTCAAAAACTTCAGTAACACAGCTAGAGAAATTTACTGTAGAATATAACACTGATCACAAATTTGAACCTTTAATTGTTAGTGAAAGTTTTTCCATTCTATTTCATTTACATCTAAAAGAAAGGACTCTAGAACAGCAAAGGAAAAAATATATTTGTGAAGCAATTTCTGACAAATGTATCTGTAAATATTAGGTCTTTCCAAATTAAAGCTACAGTAAATAAGAGTGGATTTCACTTTCTCTACGAAACATCCACGTCTTTATACTAAGTATTACTAGTTACTTTTTCACATAATTAACAGCTTTAACTATACCAAGGAAAAATTACAAAGACAGAAGTTTTAAAACCACAAAGCAGTATTTTAAAGGTAAATAAATAAACACTTTGTATAACTTCTGCCTATAATCAGCTGAGTTAAGAGTCTGCCAGCCATAAAAAATGGAATATCTAATCCAGAGAACAGTAACTTCCACAGCTACAATAAGGTCTAGATCCCACAAAGAGACACTTACTTTGCAATGTCAATAGGAATATGAACATTTTATGAGGGTAAATAAGAAGGGGGCAAGATTCAGGTCTCAGATAAGATAAGATGTACTGATGTTATCAATTCTTATGTACTTTTCTGGATTAAGGGAGAGCTGTTTTCCTAAACCAAGATCTATAAGTTTATGCTTTTCACTTCGATTACGACACTTCTAACCTGCTCTGAAAACAGCCAAACTAGATGAACACTAAATTTTGTATAAAAGGCCCTGAAACCTCAGTCTGAGCAATTCACCAGAGACAAGTCTTAGCTGAAGAAAACACAGCATTTTAACTCTGGCAGAACTTACTGACAACTTCTGAAATCAGCACTGCTGAAATCATCTTGTCAGCCCAAGAAATGGATGTTTTCGTTACCCAGTCACCTTTCTCTGCTTTAGATTCAAGCTAAAAAATAATCTAAATTCTTATTTTAGAATTAGAAGTCTTTAATATTTCTAAACACAGTATCCTAAATAAGAACAATTTCAAGAAAGCCACTGAGGAAAAGGACAAATGTCACTGCATACTTTTGAAAACAAATGCTTCAGGCTGTTTAAACATCTATGATTAGCTTGAGTAGCTGTTTGAATCTGGCAAAAGAAGGGCACTATGAATAACTGTCCTTTAAATACACAGCTTGAGCAAAACAATACTCTAGTTAATTCCCCCAAAGTAGCTTACTTTGCATAGCAAGCTATTGATATAACAGAATAATTTATTACATAGTAATTGTAATTTATACCTCTTCAAATTCTTTACTTCTGAGATGCTGGCAGAGATTTTAAAGAAATATTTCCAAGAGAACAATTCAGTAGCATGGCAGTTGTGTATCTTCAGTAGCAGTTTGGCTCTTTCCCAGAGTCATTCCAATAAGACAAGCACACTACTGGAATAATCTAATTCTAAGCAGCACAAGCAGGTTCAGATTCCCACCAGCAGGCAGCAGGATTTTCAAAAGAAGACAGAAGAATAGTCAAATGTTCAACAAGTTTTGAACACTAACAAAATTGTGCTTACCTTAAATTTTCAATAATAGTTTATTAGAACCAGGTCAGGCTATTCAATCCCAGTTGAGCAAAGATTTTGCCTGATTTTCAAAAAATTTCAGTATTAATTTAATTCTGCTCCCCTTGAAGGCAGCGGGAACTGATAATAAGTTTCAGCATCAGAGTCAGATAAGCCTCAAGCAATTTTAGAAATCTGAGCTTAAAATTTTGCCACCTTGGTCATTGCTCAATATGTATTATATTCAAATACACATGTACAAATGTTTCTTGCTTTTTCACTCTTTCTCCCAGAACATATATATGAATGCACAGACAGACACAACAAATGAAATGAAGATTTTAACTACTTATGTGATTTCTATCCATATGAATTTTTCTTGTTCAAGAAAAACATAACCAAAACAAAAAATCCATAAAGAACAGGAAAAAAATTTATTTCTATCACTTTTTGAATAATCCAGCAAACTTCTAACCATGTATTTCAGAAAGTATATCTTTTAAACTTACATACATCTGCTCTGTAATATTGTTCACATTTTCACGACTTGGAATGTAACCTTTCATTAACCCAAAAGAATATGTCTGTTTATAAAACAGATACAGTGCTGATTAAGCTAAGAAATTACTTCATGGGTTCCAGCACTGCTGCTAGGGCAGGGCAGAATGTTTAGAATAAAGTTCCTATGATGATTGCCCACTGACTTGTCTTATGAAATAAAAAAAAAGCTGTTCTCTTCCATGCTGGGATTCAGGCTCAGCTGTTTGAATCAGAAAAGACATAAATTTCTACATAAGTGTATCACAAGGTTTTCTGGGCAAAGGAAAATGCTGTGTGTGTAACAAGCACCCACTTCTATGAAAAATACAAAATAGCCAAATACACAAGGTGTTGTTGATAGAGAATGAAGCCAATGGCCAGTTAGAATACTTCACAGAAAAAGTGGCTTAAAAAAACCCATATCCCGGGCAATCAGTATCCAATGACCACTTAAGGGAAATCTTTCAACTCTCACCTCTTTCAAAACTCATAATACTTAGAAATATGTAGAGGTCCCTAGACTGTTTCGCTGTGGTTTGCATTTCAGGATACAAATTTCTGAGAGAAGGGTCACTCTCTGGCCCTCTTCTGTACCATGTTACACTTCTTAGGCAGTTTTCATCTCTCTGTCCCTTTCCATACAACCCTCTGAGAATAGCAATGGGGCAATGCCAGATGTATATACAGACCTGGGAACGAAACACTGGAAAGCAGTGCTGGAAAGGGGAAAGTGACTGGGGGGGTCCTGGTCAATAGGAGTCAGCAGTGCCCTGGGAGCCAGGAAAGCCCAACCATGGTGAATTACCCAGAATCACTGGGCTGGAAGAGACCTCCAAGATCATCAAGTCCAACCCATGCCCTAACACCTCAACTAGACCATGGCACTGAGTGCCACATCCAGTCTTTTTTAGACATTTCCAGGGATGGTGACTCCACCACCTCCCTGTGCAGACCATTCCAGAGCCTTACTATTCTTTCCATGAAAAACTTTCTCCTTATATCCATTCTATATTTCCCTTGGTACAGCTTAAGGCTGTGTCCTCTCATTCTGTCAGCTGTTGCCTGTGAAAGAGACCAAGCCCCACCTGACTACAACCACCTTTCAGGAAGTGGTACATAGTGATAAGGTTACCCTTGTGTCTCCTTTTCTCCATTTCTGGGTGCTGCCAGAACCCCCCCTCATACTGTAGCACACTAAGCAAAACTTACAGTAAATGTAAGCAGTTTTTTTCAGTTCCTCCAGGACCCTCATTTGGGTGATGGAACCTTTTATGTTAACTTCACAACATTTCTAACAAGCATTTAACATTGATTCTGCTTACATAGGCAATGTCCTGTTAAAGACAGCAAAAAGAAGAGAATCAAAAGAATCTCTACACAGATTAAGCTTTGATTAATCCTGGATAGCTCTTTAGGGTTAGAAATTCAACAAACATGTGACTTTGAAATTAGAACTGTTCAATGAAATTAAAACAGATGCATGCTATGGTACTAAGAGAAAAGACATGTTACAAAAGATAACAGCAGGTTTTTCAAGGCCTGAAACATCATTTTCAGTCAAGATTTCAGAGGTTAACATAACGTAGTATGAGGGATAAGTTCAATTTACTCCTAATATTGGTAGGAGCTTAAAATGTTAAATAGAATTTGTTTTATGCTGAATATTACATTGAGTTAAGTAAATTACTCATAGTATGAAAACATAAACTGAGGCAGAGGAATTCATATTCTTGGCTGAAATCACACAATATTAAGCAGAGCCTGCTTTTAAAAAGACAAAGTACTCCACTTAGAAATAATTGTTGATGAAAATCAAGTACCTAATTATAATCAAGTAGTAACAAGTTAAGCAGTCACATGAGAGTAAAAATGAAAATCCCAAGGAAACCTGAAGAGTTGTATTTTGGATGTAATATATATGGGCTTGGAGTGCTTTCCAAATTATAAACTCTTATTAAAGCATTATCTAAAATCAGGACATACATCTTACAGTATATCATTTGCCCAAGGCAGTCATCCTATGAAAACAGGATACACCCTTATGTACATCCTGTCCTGCTGCCAAGCTTTTTGTGACAGTGTGCTTCTCCTTCTCTGTCTCAACCTGACCTCTACATCCTGTAAACCTGTTCAAGTGATAACCACCAGTGGTGATCCTAATGGATGGTTTGGTAAAGATGGCTGCATCTGGCTTAAAGTGGGTTCAGGAGAGACACAACAACACAATAGCCAAAGGCTAATTGAAGCAAGGCACACTCCAAACCACAGGGCTGGTCAATGTCCTACACAAGCCAAATCTGGAGAAAGCTAACTAACATATGTAGGCAGTTTACAAATGTGACTACAACTCAACCATCTTACTCCACATATTCATGGACAGAGACCATTGAGCTCTCCTGAATGGCACATTAGGATAAGTTCCTGAGTAGGAAACCTACAATAATCCTTATTGTATCAAATACTTGGTAAGTGAATTGGGAACAAGCACATTGGAACGTTGAAATCTTATCTAAGTAATACAGAGAAAAGAATGTGCATATAAATCATTCATCAAGTCTGGAACTAAATCTGGATCCAACTGCATCTCAACTCCCCTCTGAGGAGTTTAGAGTGAAAGGGGGTCCCTTCTGAACCTCAGGACTCAACAGGAGGGTTTCAATCAGTTCTTTCTGACCCTGTGCACAAGCAGTAAATATTCACATGTACCTTGCCATGGATTTTTGTTAGTCATATTTATCACAGAACTTTGTTAGCACACTGCCTGATAAAAATAAAATGCATTGTTTCTTCCTTCTTGAAAGTGAAGTGCATGACTCTATCCATGACAATTTTCCATCAGTTTAAACAAAACTTCATAATGAAATCTCACAATTCTTTAAAACTATTATACAATATTTATTCCTCAAACATCAGCTTTCACTAGGGCCCCACCCTGCATGGTCCAGCTGCAATTTAATATTCACTTTGGCTTAAAAACTCCTAAAATTGCCACATTTAACTGATAAATGCTTCAGGACAAGTCATAATTTTATTTAGGATAAATAAGAGCAAAAGGTAAAAAGCAAAACAGAAGTGAAAAGCAGTGTAGTTTCCAACACACTAGTTTCAGGCTCTAGCACTCCATTTCACTGCACTGATGGAAAACAGCCTAAGAAATGAAAAGGAAGGCAATGAGTCTTATAGTTGGAAGTTCCATCCTATGTAGTCATTTATTTCCTTCTGAGATTGCTCAACAGACAACAAAATCTCTTAAGTTGGTAAATATTAAGGGAAAGGAAGAACACAATTTTTTTCCTTGACAACTGTATAATATCTAGGCATAAAGGGAACAGTTGACACTGATATTTTTCATTACAAGCTATATGAACACTGAAGTCACATGTATTTAATGCAAAGCTAAAAGAATAGGTTATTTAGGAGTGGCACAAAGGGTAGCTTCTCTCACTTCAAAAAGGGTGTTTGTACATACTGTGAACACAATTCATCCAATATCACTATATCAACACCACTATATGTAAGAAAATTTAGCAGGAGTACTTCTGTAAACATTGCATTAGCATTTTTTTCCTATTTTGGGCCTGAATGTGTCAGAATCTCTACAAACCAGACTAATTAACTATTACTAATAAAGACTGTTTACATTGTAATACAATGAAATGGAAAAGCAGTCTCAGAAAGCTTATCTAATAAAAAGCACCATAGTACAGGTTAATTAATTTTCAAGGTTAAAAGTCATCATTAGACCATTTTATTTGACCTCTTACATAACACAAACTTTAAAATGTCACCTAGCTCTCCTTGCACTACGTCAAATGACAAAATACCACTGCCTGAATACACATCTGCTCTACCTTCCTCAGAACAGTACTTTCATAGTGTACAGAAAAATGTCTGCAACCAAAATGGGAAAATGAAAGGTTTTAATCTAAAACAGTAGCATTTCCCCCTCTTACAGCAAAACACCATTTGTTTGGTACAAGTAGTTATTCTGCAGCCAGCACTAACTAGACCACTTATTATTGTAGCCTGTCCAATTTCTCATCCAAAACTGCAGGTGGTATCCAACATGTACTGAGAGCCCAAGGATACAAGAATTAGAGCTGTAGTGACTCAAGCTCAATGATTCTTGCTATGCAGTATTTTGAGTTTGCTCCATTACAGAGAAACAGATTTACAGCAACCTGTGGACATTCATTCAAGCTTCAAGCAGCAGATAAGTCAGCTCCAGCAATGATGCATTACAGTATTTATTATACTAACAGAATGATCTTTCCCTTACTGTTCATGTGGGTTTACTGACAGGAGGAGAGTAAAGAATGAAAAGTAGTGACAGGAGAACAAAGCTGACAAAAAGCCTGAGAGCAAACGTTGCCTTATGTTAATTATGAGGCCATAAATATGAGAGGTTTTTTGGCTGAGCAGCTTTTATTGGTTAGCAAAAAGAGGATTTTAAGATTTTCCCTCTCTCTCCATCATTATTTCTGCTCTAGTCTAACTTCAGAATTTCAAGACTGGCAAACTGAAGTAGACAGCCATGCCTCCTACCAAACCAACTTCATACAGATGCCCAGCAAATACACAGGCTGTTATAATGACTGAGAAGTGGGAGGAATCAACAGTTAAAAAACAGGAGGTTGTTTGCAGATTTTAGCACTAAAAGCTCTAGCTGACACATCTGCTTATTGAAGAGAAGGGTTTGAGACATGTTTTTTGCAGGAACACACAATTCATCTACAGTGGAGTTTTCCATGTTGCATATATTCAAGTACGTGCTTTGTTTTTAGCATTTGATGTCAAGAGTGGACTGTTTTGAAATGCACCTAAATTATATTATAGTAAGTATGATTGATGAGGCTTATTTAAAAATCCATATTAGAATGTGGGGGAGCTAACTATCAAATTATTATTTTTTTAAACTGTTAAAGAGAAAATGCTGATAAAGATCTATTACTGAAACACTTCTTCAGGAGCAAAGAAGCTATTGAGGGCTGACATCAAAGCAATTCAAGAACAGTAGTAATGGAAGGGAGTTTTAAGGTTTATGCTTTAACTGCATTAAAGAATTCTGAAGAAACAAAAAATAATTAACTGGTTTTTTTCAAACTGTAGCATAACTCAGCTCTTCCAGCACTTCTACCATACTCAGTGTTGAAAGCTAACTTTCCCTTTTAGTATGACAGGTAGAATTGTCACTTCAGTCATCAAGCCATTAAACCAGTTTTTAAAAAGTATTTTGTAGGTTCTGTAGCATTCTAGAGGGTTTCCTGGTGCTTTTTCAATCAAGAAAATCTGACTAAAATTGTGCTATCTGACCTTCTGATTAATGCCTTCCTATAGCCTGTCATGCTAACACGGAATTTGGGGAGTGTTAGGATTCATCTGGAAGCAATATAATTTCTGCCTTTGTCTTTCTTTTCTGGACACTAATGGATTTAAGTCAGTCGTCTTCACTCAATGTATGACACATACAGCCACTCTATTTCAGTTGTCCATTAACTTCAAGCACTATGACAAGAACAAAGCAACTTCTCAGAGTTCAGCTATATGTACTGAATTTCTACAAATCCTTCACTTATTAGGTGCTCTTTTCAAGTACCACTAATGTTTACCTGAGTGCAACAGTACCAATTACAATTAAAAGTGGCTGCTTAAACAAATGAAACAGATTACAAGACCTGTGGATTCAACATTAGTGCTACTGTTCAGTTTCTCTATGTATTTCTCATTTTTTTCCTAAAAGTTATCTTGCTTTTTTAAGCGAGGACTGTGGAAAAAAAAAAACAACAATCAGAAACCTACAGTTTGTGGTCTGAAGTCTAAGGTCTGAGCATGGTGCTTGATATTGCCTCCTGAAGACCATGCAAAGGACAGACTGCAGACACCACTCCTAAGCAGAAAGGAATACATACATTTCCATGGGTACTTACAGGATCCCTGATATAAACTACAGGGAATAGATTATATTCTGAAAAGTGACACCTGTAGTCCTACAAGCTTTTTAAATAATATTTCTGCTCCTCAAATATTTATCACCAAGGTGCAAATAAAGCATCAGTAACACTCTGTGGAAATAACATGCATTGGATTGCTTTAAGAAACATGTCTGTATTAACATTTTACTTAGTTGTACCAACTACCAACCTAGCATCTGGGCAACGCTTGTATTAAGGCTACATTACAAAGCATTTCAATAGCATTTTTATTCACCATACTGTTTTAAATAAATAATAAAATCTTATTTCTCTCTTGTTATTGAGACACTAATGAGATAAGAAGTCTCTAGATATCACTGAGAGGTTGGAGAAACTCAACTTGTGTGAAAAATATTCTTGTTGGAGCCTCGCTTACCAGACAACACAGTACAGTTCCATTTGAATTCAGATGTCAGCTATGTCTGTGAAAAAGATGTTTTGTTCTGACTCAACTGTATTTGGTCTGATCAGGTTCTGGTGAAAGTTAACAGCAATTTGCCTCTTCCCTAGTCAGATTTTCCCAGGACCAGCCATGTCAGTGAAATGATACTTGCAGCTATGCTTTTCTGTATTCCTCACTGACACAAAGTTCTATCCTAAGCCTCAGGCACCGTGAGAAGCCAATTTTATTTTGATTCTCTGCTACTTCTCTCTCTCTCTATCAGACAGCAAGTGATATTTAAAAGATGCCTTATTTCAAAAGAAGATTAAGCCTGTACGTAGAAACTTTTGTGTTGTGCTAGAATTTCTCCTCATTCTTTCTGAGCCCTCCATCAGAACTCCTCCTTGCAGAGGGTTATATGCAGTGCAGAAGTATAAAGATAGCTTTGCCCTTCAATAAACAATTATCTCCTCCTAATGTGTGTCTTATTCCCTGAGTATTATCCTTTCTTTCTCCATCTACTCAGATTTTAAGAAAACCCAGTCATCACTGGGATACAATTGAGTAAGAGATCAGATGAGTAAGCACCAACATGAGAAACCTGTTCTCTCTGATCCCAAGACTTCTCTGTTAATCTGAATCCAAAAGATCAAAGAAAATTGCTGCATGCATTTCAGGCTTTCAATACTACAGAGCCAGCTACTCTCTATCCAGCTGCAAAGTGCAAAGCTGGTGGTAGAATTGGAGATAGGATAGTGGCATCTAAAACAAAAAGACAGCTGAGGAAAAAACCCCAAGCTGTCAGATGCCCAATGCACTGCCAGACAAATCAAAATGCTCAACTTCAGATAGGCTGATACCTCAGGTGCTTTGAGATCAGTGGAATGGCAGGTAGAAGATTCTCCAAAATCTTCTATGCCAGTTACTTGCCATTGTGAATATAATTTTGTAGGTGAATTGGAATTCCAGATTCTGATATCCAAATAATATACAGAAATAATATACAACCTCTACAGCCAGATGTAAAGCCATGTGATTTTACTTTCTTCTTGAGGATAAAATTTTACAGAATATGTTTGCCCTTGTAACACGAGCTAATAACACAGGCTAACAGCAAGAGATAAGTTTAAGCTCTCACAGCAAGGCATAGAAAGCAAAAAGGAATCAATATAGAGCTCTATAGGTGGCTGCAGAGTCCCCATTCTTACTGCTCAACTTCCTATTTCGTTCCCACTTTACAGCAACGTAGTAAGAGCTATCATCACCTGAATCAACCTGATATCCAGTTTTCCAAAAGTACTGTCTGCCCCTCCCTCTGTTCTAAATGCATTCAGGCCATCCCTTCTAGCAGTTTGCTGCCACCTGAGCAAGGTTTAGCTTATACTCACCCAGGTAATTGGAACAGTGTTCATTTTACACTGCTAAAGAAGACTGTACATGATTGCCTGTGTAACCACAACCAGCTCAATCCCCTGGAAAAGGCCACGACTTGGCACTATTTGACCAGCTTGTTTTTCTTGTTGTCAAAAACCTGTAACACATATTTCCAGCTTGAACCATATAACAAATATCTATGTAAGAATTTGAAAATACACAAGATTTTCAAATCACTGTTCTTAAATGTGGGACAGAATCAATCCTCTACTATCACCTCTCTTTTATCTTTTTAGGGTGGGACTATAAAGCACACAAAAAGACGTTTTTATATTCACAGACAATGCAGCTGTGTAATAACATTAGCTTTGTCCTTCAGTGCAAAATCATTTTTTGTTGACATGTGTGTCTTAGGACCCATAACACTGAAACATCTGAAAATAGTGATTCATTTTAAAAATTTCATTTGAACATCTGCACTAAACAGAATTTACAAAGAAAGAAACATTATTCTGGTCATACAACTTCACTGCTTTATGGAGCCTACACTCCTTTGTGATTCCTACTAAAGGCTAGTTCTTTTTCTGCATGTTTTTTAATTTCCAATTACACTAAACCCCTAAATTTCAAGGCAAAATTCCATTCTTAAGATTATATCCATGTTTAAATGCCTAAAAAAACTATCCAGACATTAAATATATGAGGTGGAATTGTTAAAAAAAAATAAAATAAAAAAAAAACAAACAACAAGCTCAAATCAGAAATCCCAAGGGAATGTGCCGGGCTGGGAGTATTAAAAGTACAATGAGCTACGGAGCATTTTTTAAAGCAAAATTCTTCCATGTGATCCTTGAGAACTGTATACCTGTGCATGTGTGTGCCCATACAGACATACACATTGGTATTAGGGCAACCTGCCCTCATCTGCTCTGGTGCAACTCTCCTTCTGATAACATAATTGAGGTCAGGTAATAGAAGGAAATCACACAAAAATAAATGACTCGGCTTCAGATGATTTTGGAAAACATAGGAGAAATAGAAATGTGAATTACAGTGTAAAGACAGAAATCAGTTTTTAAGTGAAAAATGATGGGTTTATGTGATGCATGAGTACTACCCAGCCACTCTGTAGCTTTCGAAGGGGACTGCAATAAAGGCTGAAGGGGAAGATAATAGCAGAGATAGTCACTGATACTAAATGCAGAAAAGAGAAATAAGACCAGGAAATGCAAAAACAATGTAAGAGAAAAGCCTTAGAAAACATTTCTACCAAGCTGATGACAAAATTAGCTTGGTTATATTACAGTTAGGGTTTAGCATAAAATGGGCAATATAAGGTAAAACCAAAATTTTAAAGACATTTTTCTTGTCTACAACAAATAAACAAAGTCATAGGTATGGATTTCATCTAAAATAACCAGTATTAGATAGATGAATAATGAAACCCCTTGTTCTAGTAACATACAACGTCTTACCATAAATGTTGTTAACAGTGTAGTTTATCATGCAAAGTGGGACTCAAGAAAAGCTGAATGGAACGACTACGTTGTCTATAAGGTAACTGTGACTAAACAAATAGCTGGCAGCATTTCATTCTGATTAGACAGGGTCTGCATAAATTAAGGATTACAATTATGTCAGGAACTACATATAAATGAAGCTGATTGTAATACACCAGGAAGTACATTGTTACTATTTACTGTGAATCCACATACATAAAAACTTTGCTTACTCGTTTTGCTCCCAGCATGCAGTGTATATTAACCTGTCCAATTTCACATAGTAACCAATTGTGACTATTACAATCCATATAATTTATCAGATTTAAAAAAAAAAAAAAAAATCCAAGCAACACCTTTCCATATGGCCAATTAGTAAAGTCATAAAATGCAGCAAATATATGATGCTGTATTGAACATCTGTGCTGGTTATCCTATGGGAATTTTTAATAAAGGACCAAACAGCATATTGATGTTAATTCTATGTTACCGGGACTTTAAATAAAAAACTAAAATAAATAGCATCCATTAAACTGATCATACTGTTGTAACTCAAATTGTGTTTATTATGCTAATGGAACATGAAATTAAGAAAAAGACCTTTATGCCAGTGGAATTAATTAATGAGCTTTATGAAGGCATTGGGATGTAATTTATTTCTAGATAAGTAAGTCTAATTTGCAGTTCCATGGGTCTCTGCAATGCTGATTGTAATAGTTATTCCTGCAGATGTGCTGCTCACAGCATGTCTTTCCATTAGAACTGAACACCTCATTATATAAACTGTACCTAATTAAACATAATACAGTGGTGACTTGTTAAACTGGCCTTTTTAAGTCAGCAGCTGCCTAAGCTAATAATACCATATACAAGATTTATATCATCTACTATATAATACTGATATTAAAATATACTGCCCAAGGGATTGACAACTAATTTACCAGTATGTAACAGGTACATTTCAGATTCTGCAATGGAGATTAAAGAATACTAGTCTATAAAAAACAAATGAATTAAAGTCTATTTGGAGTTCTAAATAACTATAAAAGTTTCTTAATAACTTTCTTCTTCTAACAGTTAATTTTTTAAAAACATAATCAGAGAAAAACACTTTTCCTATGTTCTTTTTCCATATCTGATGCCCTACTTTTCTATGTGGTCTGAATTATTACAATGTTTGAATACTGACTTTGCTTCTGGCAAAACAAAAGGAAAAACTGCAAGACAGATACAGCTATTTCTTGAATTTTGCCTGTTTGATTCTGTGACTATTCTGTACATGTACTTTCCACCAATTTGTAGACAGCTCTCATATTCAAAATATGACAGTCAGACTCCATGAAGTCTATTTTGGTCAGAAAACAAGGAAGCTGGAAAATAGACTGAGAATAGATTGAGTTTCTCATGATGTAACATGCATTTGAAAACTACAAAATAATATTCTGAATAAATCATGTCTAATCATGAAAACCCTCTGTTCTGTATACTTCCTGTGGTTTAAGACTTGCTTTCTCTCTTCTTCAGAAGCTGAATCCACCATCACCCTATGCTCTAATGTAGGGTAGCATTGCTTTTGCTCTTCCCATTTTGCAAGTCTCTGGAGGAAGGGGGTACATTTTGCTCACAGATATATCAGTGGAACTACACAGCTACAACTTTTCCCTACAGAAGCCTTCTTTCCTTTTTCCTCAAGTATGCAAAACTGGCTCAGTTTCCACTCTTACTCTACACCATAACTGAACCACCTGATGACATGTGAGCAGTCCTGCATATTGCTGCAATGTCTCTCTCTGAATGAAGAAAATGAGGCTCAAATTCTAAACACCTTTTGACATATGCCACTTCAAGCAATATCTTTAAAAACAAAGATAAATTCAGTCACAGTCTTGAGTCCATTAATGTCCAGTATCAATAATCAAGTACAAAGTTGAGCAGTGTCAATGTGTTTTTTCAGTATGGACTTTTAAAGTTTCTGACAATATTCACTCTCTGGAACAGCTTTTTCTTGCACAGAGAAGTTAGAAAAAATACAAAAAAATTAAATGTGGTCATACTACTTGAAGCCCATCACTTTATTTGGATTCTCTTCAAGTTTTGGAGGAAAAGATTATTCAGAATTAGATCAGATTTGCTCTGAGTCACTTTCTCTGTCTTACTGAGCACATAACAAAAGATAATGTTCTACATAAACTAGTGTTTCATTTTTGTTTTCAGTAAGCTGTGACAATTGAACCACAATCCTCTTTTAAAGACTGCTGCTCTGATAGCAAACACTGTCACTGTCATACACCTCAGTATCTGCAGTGTCATACTTCACTTCTACAGTTTCATGTTAAAGACATTTTGATAGTCATTCCCCTCTTCTTCCCACAATACCCACATCATTCTGGACCGTAGTGTGAAGTACATGAACCACTGCAAATTAAGGTGAAATTACAGTTTTTTCTAAAGTTACAGAATCAGAGAAGAAAGATCTGTTCTGTCCTAAAGGATGTGCACCAAGCCACAAAACGATGTGCAGTTTAACTTTATTGTTAGAACATGAAGAACAGGCTCCCAGTCTGAAACAGCTTGTGCACAACCAGCTCATGCTACTAACAGAGAGAGGATTCTTGTGGTAGAGCTGATAGCATGCTCAGAAGAAACTCAGCATTCCAGGATAAAGAATAAAATACAGAACCTACAGTTAGGAGCAAAGCCTGTATGAGAAATAATTTCATTGTTTCCCATAATCACTCTGTTTAAATTCTGCCATTACCAAGGCTGCATTTTAATTTCCTGGAAGTTACCATTTGCTTCATTCTTTCAAGAGAGTCTTCCAACTACTTAATTCTTGCTTGGGATCTTTATTGCAAAATCTTTTATTATAAATAATCACTGTACTAAAACAACTTTCTTTATTTTAATGGATAATGTTTCAATTCAAAACAGTCTATTTTTTTTCCTAAAAGTCCCATTTAAATTGCTTCACTATCTCTCAGTAATCAAATATGAAATGTAACAGAACAGCAACATAATTTGCTGAGGAAAAAATTTAGCAGAATCAATCAACAATAAAAAGAAAATAGGAGCTCGTGAGCACCATGGGTCCATTATAATTATTATTTTTAATTAAAGTATTCCAGATACACATTAATTTTCTTTGCTCACTACTTTTATTGTTTGATTTGCCTTCAATGGGAACTGTGAGCACTTTGAAAAATGGGCTAAAAGATTCTCTTGTTTCACAACAGATTGAGTAGTTACCTCTCCATTTGCTGCCAAAATGCATTTTAGTAATGTATCACAGCTAAACTCCTCCATGACTCAACACAGATGTCTTCTGTCTCTTAAAGCAACCTAAAACAAGGAAAATATTTTCTCCATACCCCATCAACAAAAGTAAAGAAATCTCACCAAAGGTTTAAAGACATCTAACTGGATCTTGAATTCAAAAAACATTTTCCAAACTGTTCTTATTTTAAAATTAAGAACACTTTTTAGTATCTCCAGAAAGAAAAGAAAAATTCTGTCATTGTGCTCCTGAATTATATGACATATTTAATAATATTAAAGACAAAACAAAAAGATAAAACAAAATACTAACCACTTTAATGAGATTAATAAAAGATTTATGCATTTAATTAAAATTTCAAATATTTTATGGAAGAATTTCACAGTTTCTTACCCTGCCTGGTTCTGGTGAAAAAAAAATAATTCTCAATACAACAAGAAGGGTGGATTCACAAGCCTACTGATGTGACTAAGTTTTCAATTTACAGTTTCAGGAAATCAATGAAATTGAGAGAAATTCCTGGTAATTTGATGCTTATGTGAGCTGTGCTTCTAAAACCTTTCTGAAAAAGTGGCTCTCAATTGGTCTGATCTCACAGGTGCCTAGGAATACTGGCTTGAGAGTTATACTGCTTATTTAACTTCTGACCTTTACAGTAAAGCAGTTTTTCTAGAAGCATAAGAAAGATCTCAGACTGTCACTTATAGCTGGTTTTCAACTTCTTTGGGAGATGCAAAAGGGCAAACAACTGGGATCAACTAAAGTCTCTCAGAAACATTTGTCCCTAGTAGGAACTAAAAACATGCAATAATATGGTCAGCAGGGAAAAAATTATTCCATAATAAAGACTCCACAAAAAGACAGTTATTTTAGCTTATAACTGCTACCATAAAGTCAAAAGAAGCTGTTGGATGAAAGAAAATGTTACTCATTTTTCCTCTCAAACCAAATGCAGAAGCTTGTTGTCCACTGCATTGCCAAATACTTGATTCACAGATACTCTAAAATTTTATTCTTTTTTCTGAAATTCTTCAAAACATAAAAAAATACTTAAAAAAATTCACATACCTTTGACTGAAAAATCAGTATTACATGGTGAATTGGAACAACTGCAGGAAACACAAACAGCATCTTCTGAATAACTCTACAACAAAGCAAAACCTACTAATCCACACTCAAGACAGCTGAAAGCCAGGAGAAAAGTGACAATCACTAATGCCCTGTACTATCACTTCTCCAACATGACATCCATTTCTGGAAACCCTGAAAAATTACTTGGAAGACAAAGAGAATGCATATGCATGTTACTTTGAATTCTTTTTGCTGCCAGAACTGGGATACATAACACTGAGAGGTCACGCACACACTCTGACAGAACAGAACTGACAGGTTTGTTAATTGATGACAAAGTTACAACACTAATATCTTTTCAATTATAACAATATTTTTATGATTTGAGAGGTCAGTCTCTGTTTCCCACGTGCATACCATAAAGAACACTAATGAAATGCTGTGAGGAGAATTCAGACAGTTGTTTCTGCTCCCATCAAGGACAGAAACCTCCACTGACTTCAGTGTAAACAGAATCAGGCCCTTCATGTGAGTATTAAATAAAGCAGACACTTCTGCCTCAATCTTCTCTGAATTCATGCTTTTGATGCCACAAAGGAGATAAGACGAACTGATAAAAGTAATAGATGAAAGTATATTATTATCTATACTATCTCCATTATAAGAGATAAAATACTCTCTAGTGTCTGTGTGTATTACCATAAGCTACAGTGAAAGCTGACCTGTTTTCCAGAGGACAGATTTTTAAGTATGATGCTGAAGCAATTTTTGATGACATACTTTTCTACAACATTTCTCATGCCACTGAAGATTAGATATGTCTGCAAAACACAATATAAATACAGCACCAGAATTTTATCTTATGCCTTGGCCACTAGCTGTGAAATAAACATTCCAGTATCAGTTTCTACATAAATATGAATCAGTAGGACTTCTTTGGATTTTTTTTTTTTAAAGACAGACATTGTTATTATTGTCATGTGACTAAAAACAAGAATTACTATTTCTTTATTGCAAGTTCTCTTTCCTCCCTCTCAGGAGGCTCCAACACAAAATCCCTCTACAATATAGTTTAAAAGCACTGGCATTCTGAGTTAGATTTTTTCAGCTTTGACAGCAGATTCTCATAGCACCAGGGTGAAAAACAGTAAAAGATCCACAGCTGGAAGCACAGCTTCCCCAGTGATGCAATATTCCCATTTGGTAGGTCACAAATCCGAAGGGAGAGACAAAAAGGTGGGGTTTGCACACCAGCTGGCCTTTGTGGAGAAGAGACATGAGCTATTCTCATTCAGATGGTGCCTCAGGAGACTCACAGGCTAAGCCAGTACAATCAGGTGACATTGTTTTCAAGACCCAGAACACCAGTGAATGACAATTTAATACATTAGGAGGTGCACTGGAGTAGTACTACAAGACCTTAGCTAGGCATGTGTGATGTGCTCTGGAGACTTTAAACTCCATAAGGAAGGGCTTAGACAAGGTGGGAAAGAAAGGAATGTTATTGACTCTACAAACAGAATCAAGTCAGAACAGATTTTGGCAGAAAGCTACTGAATTATTAGCATGCAAAGGAATCCCAGGCACAGTGGATCCCAAAATAGCACCACTGCTAGCCAAACACCTCCTAGTCTCTGGCCTGCATCAATTACTGAAAAACACAAATCATAATACTAAACAGTGCTCAAAATAATTTTTTCTGAAAGTGAGACCATCACAAATTCAACACAAAACCTACAGGGAGGACATACAGTGGAATAAGGTAAGGGGCAAAAATCCCATAAAGATGCTTCTGATTCCTCCCCTCTGTGCAATGATCCAGCCTCTCAGTAATTTTTCCATTCATACCCACTGACCTCTGACATTCTGCACAGCTGGTATGTTTAACAGCAGGTTAAGAATAAACCTGTAGACCAAGCCTTAGCACCCACACAAGCTCAGAATGCCATGAAAGGTCACAGAGCTGCTCACATTTCTACCCTTTGCCCAACAATACCACAACTTCAGCCACACATGAGGTGAAAATTTGCCCCAGACACTAAGTTGTCAAGCTTAATGATTGAGTCTTTATGCAAAAGAGAAAAGTTCAGTTAAATCTAAAAGCACACACACAAATTCTGACCTCTGGTGAGAAAAAAGAAGGCGCATTTGTGCCACTTTTAGCTTTTATTGTTTTCCCAGCAAATCTCCTAATACTTCTTCTGACTTATTCCAAATTTTCAACTTTCGAATAACTACATTTGCAGCTCTGCTAATTTTGCTGCTCTGGGAACACAGCAAAATCTGGCTGCCACAACTGTGGCTCTTTTGTGTTCAAAACTGCATCACTTATGTATTTAAAAATACATATGATATTTACAAAGTCTACTCAAAACATTACTAAATTGTCCCATTTTCATGTTTTCATGACAATTTATATGTTTTCCATATGGGCAAGTGCTGACAATATGACACAAGCTTAGTGGAACAAACTGTGGTTTTTCTTTATTGTCTTGGCATCAAAAATCTGCACTTGCATAAAAATGACTCTCTCCTCTATTTTAGAGGGATGGATTTTCATTAATGCAATTTTAAGGGCAACGGTCTCTCATTTTACTTAAAAATGTATCAGAAATTTTCACTGCTTACCTCACCATTGTACCACCACAGTATTTGGGAACATCACAAATCTATTGTAAAAAGCAGCTGACATCCACAGAGTGAAGAGTTATTCAGATGAGTTTTCTATAACTTAGTGTGAGCTCCACAACAGACTCAGGTTTGGGAGGGGAAGGAAAGATGCCTCACTCTTTATATCCACAGGCAGAAAGACACTTCCACATCACTCTTCTCCTTCTGTTTTCTCCCTCCAACTTTGCAAAAGCAGGAAGAGCTAATGCCTGCAAGCATTAGGAGGAGCCTAATCTGTGCTAAAAGTCTAAGGCTGAAAAAACTGACAGTAAATTATTTCCTTAAAAGTTCTCGAAGACTCCAATATGGCAGTGAGAAGAACTATTATTCCTAATTGCAACAGCATATGTACTTCAGCCATCTCCATCCAGCCTCTGCTGCCTCCCTCTCCCTACCTCACCACAAAGCTGTCCTTGCCTTCTACTTTTCTCCTCTTCCAATTACTGCAGTCCTAATGTAGAGAAAGCTTTCCCTGACCTGAAGCTCCTCAGTAGGCATCAGACAAGCCAACCTTCTCTTCATTTAATCCAGCTCCTACACACACTTCACAACATGACAGACATGTCAAATGAGCCATCCACCAGCCCTCTGACAGCAGTTTCCAGGGCATAAGAGACACAGCTGATGGAGGAGATTGTTGGAGGAAGTCAGGAAACCATAGGTAACATCACAAGTGCTCTGCTGAAACCTGACAGCTTAGTGGGTATGATACTGCTGGCTATTTTATGAATCTCAAGTCTAGGCCTTGAGTAATTACTACTTACTACTGAGAAGTTAAAGTGGAAAATAGGTTTTGCCAGAGGAAATAACAAAGGCTAATGCTATAGAAGTTGTGGGTAACAGGAACAATCTCAGCTACAGTATAAAACATTTTACTTTCTAAGGACTGAATGTCGATGGAAGTTTCTATGCTGATGGAACAAAACCAAGTTAATTCACCCACAGATAAAGCAGCTGGTATCATACACAAACCTCCTCCTAGGCAGCCTCTGTCTGGGATAGGCATTGGGCAATCTGTTCAAGAAGCAGGCTTAAAAGATAGCTGACTCAGACAGAGCCTCTGAATGAGTTTCCTATTAACTAATTAGAGATCCTCAGCCACCAACTGGTGCCTCTTCCTTCAAGGAGAATGCAGCACTTCCACCAACTGTTCTCTTTTGAGGTGACTCACCTTGGTGACACTACTGTCCCTAGACATGCATGTACCTCCATTTGTAACTCTCATGCCTTATGGGAAAAAATCTGCTGCACTAGAACACTGGAACACTTCATGGATTGTCACTTTCTTTTCTTAGCAAGACTTACTTTTTATCAGTTGTGTGGGAGATGCACTTCAGGACACTTTTACTGTGTTCTATACACATCCTCTCATGCTCACAGTAAACTGACACTTTGTACTGGTTTGGGCTGGAGGAGTTGCTTTTCTTCATGGTAGCTTGTATGGGGCAGTGTTTTGGATTTGTGCTGAAAACAGCATTAATAATTCAGGGATGGTTTAGTTATTGCTGAGAAGGGTTTGCACAACATTGTGGCCTTTTCAGCTTCTCACCCCACCCTGCTAGTGGGTAGACCAGAGGTGCACAAGAAGTTGTGATGGGGCACAGCCAGGACAGCTGACCCCAAGTGATCACAGAGATATTCCACACCATATGGCATTGTGATCAGCATGGAAATCTGGGAGAAGAAAAAGGAAGGGCACATGTTTGGAGTTACGGTTTTTTGTCTTCCCAAGTAACCATTTTGCCTGATGGAGAGCTGCTTCCCTGAAGATGGCTGAATATCTGCCTGCTCGTGGGAATTGGTGAACAAATTCCTTGTTTTGCTTTGCTTGTATGCACAGCTTTTGTTTTACTTCTTAAACTGTCTTTATCTCAACCCACGACTTTTCTGACTACTACTTCTCTGATTTTCTCCCTTGTCCTGCTGGTGGGGGAGTGAGCAAGAGGCTGTGTGGGTGTGGAACTTAGTTCCCAAGTGGGTTAAACTATGACAAACCCCCATGAACAGGAGTGCACCTTCAGCAGAAGTCTCCATATTCCAACTCATTGTGTTCTGTTTATTCTGACTAATGTTTTCTTCACCCATTGTCTTAGTTTTCCTTATTTCCTTACATTTCCTTTAAAAGAGCTTGTGGCTGCAATCTAAGAAAGTCCAAGCAAAAATTTCTTTTTCTTTAGCAGATATTTTAAGGGTAGATCTCTCAACAGCATTCATAAATGAACATTAACAGCAAATAAAACAACCTTCTGAGGAACAGAATCTAATAATGACTCCTCTTGGTTTACTTCTGGGTTGTTCTCATATTAGGCACAGTGTATATATATATATATAGTTTAATTAGGATAAACTCTCTGCTTGCTTATGATCTCATCCTTTGCAAAACTACCACATCAGTAGTGTTGAATAGGCTATAAATTACTCAGATGTTTATATTCAGTGTTGAATTTCTCTCACCAATTAAATGGGTTTAGAAAAGCTCTGGATCCAAAAGTTCACATGATGAAAATTTTGGCACAGAGGTGAATATTCTCTATTAAGATGCACTACACAGAGAAGTGAGCAATATTCTGCAGTGGTTCATTTTCCACCTAGGCAGAGTCTTGATTAAATACCTGTCTGCTCCTCTTACATGTCAATAACTTGTATTTCAGCCAACTGATTGCTCAGTTACAGAGAAAAGTTTGCAGACAGGAAACTGAGTTTATTCTGTGCAATATAATAGAACTACTAAAATTAGGTAAACTTCCAGGAAGCTGCACAATGGAATGCAATAACCACCCCTAGTCTTCAGTCTTAACAAAAATGTTTATTTCAAACAGCAGGTTCTCATCAGTCAATGGATGATTTTTCCTTTTCATGTAGCATCAAAACCTACCAAGTTTCATTTGGAGTTTTCACTTTAGTTTTCATTGTTAAAGTGACTTAATAGTCACAGTTAATAATTTATTATTTGATTATTAACTGTGACTATTAAGTCACTTTAACAATGTAAGCTAAAACTGTAATGTAAAAAGTAAAAAAAAAAAAAAAAAAAAGGAATGTAAAATTGTATTGTAGTGAGATGACAAAATGGTGCACAGTAAAGACCATTGACACTCTCCTAAAGAATTTTGTTCCTGGATAGATAAACAGGATTTTTTCTTTACGAGGAAATTTAGGAGTAGAAGAAATCTGTTCAGGGAAAATGAAAATAGATATTCTTGCTGTTTATCCAGGCTGAATTAATAGTGCTAGTACTCTCAGGGTAACCTGACCTATTCCAGTGAATGTAATTCCTTACTTTTCAACAAACCATTTGAAAATTAGTTTTTCCACTTTATTAATCATATATTTAATCTATTTCACTTACATCACAAGCTTCAAAGGTTCTTTTTCTTCTAGCCCATCTGCATTTCACCCTTAAAACTTGCTTTGCAGTTAAAACATGCATGCCAAAAGGTACTGTGCCATTTCTACATTTTATAAAATAGAACTACAGCACAGGCATTAAAAAAACACTTAAAATGCACATATTTTCAGGAATTGTTATTATAAGTGGTGGTCACATTGCTTTAGTACTTACTAGAAATTCTAAAGTGTCTTCAAGTGGACTGAAGGGCTTGACCAGTTCTGGCAATGGAAAATAGGCCAGAAGAGAGTGCCAGGTTTTCAAAAATTCCTTACAGAAAGACTCCAAGAGTCAAAGTCACATTTACTGCATGATTTGGAATTTAAAGCATTGATTTCTGGCTCTACTTTCTTTCAGCAGATGTATTTGAGATGTACAAACACTGAAAGTCTAGGCTCCTTTTTACATAAATTTGATTTTTCTACCTTAATTATTGTTGATATTGTACATCATTTAGATGTGATTACATTATATTTAAGTATTCCTAAATAAACTCACATTAATCTAGTTACCTAAATTAGAGTTGAAAAATTATTTTAATGTGACATCCTGTTAATTTGTTCCTTTGGTACTCTTGCTTTGCATCCCCAGGGCAATACAACCATATCCCATCTAATGCAAGAGTTTCAAAGCTCCAGTACAGTACACAAACTCAGGATCACAGGAACTGCCAAAGATGATCAGAACTACAGGCTTTTTAGTCTCACATCCTATCTCCTGCAGGGAAGATGCTCCAGGGAAAGGTGTAAGAAACCCACCAGTAAGCAATAACAAAATATAACCTGCAATGTGGTCATCCAACACAAACAATGGGAATGGTGATTTTAAGCACAGCTACCATAAAAACGAACATTTAAAACAAAAAAAAAAAAAAAGTAATCACTTTAAAGAACACAGGGATATTTCTATTATGTAAATTTCCATTCTAGTGACATTTGATACAGCTGTGATATTCAACAACTAAAATTATTTCTCAGGACGTAGCTATGGGCAAGAGAGAAAAATGTGCATTTATTCTGTATAGTGGTGTTTAAGAAGTGTTTCCAAGTGGCCCACAAATTTTTATTCACAAGAAATGCTTTTGCTCATGTTTACTGAAATCAGTAACAAAACTAATTGTACTGTCTTTGGTTTAGAAGGGCAGAATGGAAAGCAAAATTCAGCCACTGTGAACCTAAGGACACATTTATACAGCTTGTGAACCACAGAGAGGCTAATGATCTTAATCAATAAGAGAATTACAGCAATCCAAAGGTCTGTATACAGACAGAGCCCTAGTAATATCACAGCTGCAGAAGCCTCACTTCTCTTACTTCATCTGGAAAATAGTATCTCACTGGGGATGAAAGGTCTGATTTTTGTTCTCTCTTCATCTCTAGTCAAGACTTCACATGAAAACTGAGAAGAGAGACCCCAGCTCCCCTCTGGTGAAAACTCTTAACAGCCCTTTTCCACATCTTCCCAGAGAAGGCCCTGCATTAAGGAAGCTACTTATTGAAGATTTGAAATGAGTTTCCACTAAAAGCACAGATCTTTTGCAATAAAACCTGCATCAAATTTACAGCAAAGGGGAAGGTCTCCTTGAAGCACATGAAATCAAGCCTTCCAGCAGTGATAAGGCTAACTCCACATAATGGAACTTTGTTTTTTAATATTTTCACTTGACACAGTACAAGATTTTCAACTTTGAGGTTTTTCAGGAAGCTATATTTGGAATGCCACATGGCAGACCAGAAACTCCAACTCTTTTTAGCTCTACACCTTTTTTGTATAGTTTCCAGTACAGTCTAATTACATAATCACTTACTTGTCAATATCACACCTTTTCTCTCATAAATTCAGAGACATATTATAATGTTATATAATATTTTTCACTGCCATAACATTCCAACAGACTTTTCTGTGTTTAAATCCTCATCTTTCCTCAGTAATTTTTCTTTTCATTTTAGTCAGCAGCCATATACTACAGACTTTTCTCAAACAGCAGCAAGGCTGCCTTAAGTTCAATTTTGAGATGAGATTTTACTTCAAAGCTAACTTAGCTGCATTCACAGGTATCAAATGTGGCTTACAAATATAAATCACATCTCATAATGTTCTTAAGCTGGTTGATAAATCTGAAAATAGTCAAACTATGCAGCAACAGTGGCCAATCCATGACCAACAAAAACAGTGGATAAACAGCTGAGGAAAAATTCTAGAATTTTTTCTCACATCTTGGAAAATTAAAAATACATCAAAATACAGTTTTGTTTTGCCCTTGACAGTTAATTAAATATAGCTACCCAGATCATCTGCCAGGCTTGAAATTTGGATAATCATACCTGTGATGTAGAATAAACCTGCAAAGAAGCTGTAACTTACAGAATTATTCACTAGAAAGTACTCAGATGTTGGTGGATCAGCATATTCATGCTCTGCCCCAACCATGAGAACAGAATAGACACCTGTGGTTAGAGACTGCAGTAGTAGATAATAGATTTGCCAGATTTTCTGGCATATACAAAGTGTTCAACAGTACAAAATGCAGAATTATCTGAAGTGATATAATAATTTTACTTCAGAAATAGTAGCTGACAATGTAGTCAAGGCTTGCTTCTTAGAGGGATTTTTTAAGTGTGACATTTCTTACCTTTTGGATACTTAACCCTACTCTTGCCTCATGCATTTACCATCAGGGTTGTTGAAAGAGTGTGCAGGAAAAAAATGAAGTTGAAAAGAGCAGCAATGGAAACAATACTGCCTATTACAAAATTATAAAAGAAAGCTATAAAATCTTGATCATAAGAAATGTATTCTTTTGAAATCTCCAGAAAATGAATTCAGAATATAAAATAACTATAGTCCTGTCATGGGCAGGGCATTATTTTCACTGTAGGTGTGTAAATATTAACAAACCAGAGCTCTTCCATACTGGTAAAGAATAATTTAAGGAAGGTGATCTTCCCCTCCCCTTTCATCTTTCTTGTAGAAACAAATTATTTCCTTCTACAGTATCTCACCTCACCCTTCTCTGAGAAGTGGGGAGCTTGAGCTTCCAGCCAGGTTAGATAATCTGCTAGTAACTATACTCCCTAGCAAAGCCAAAATTGGCACAAATGTCTCTTGTAAAAACATCCACTTTTCTGTTTCAAAAGGCATATTAATACATGCACAGTATTTCTGTGGATCTGACACAAAATATACTCACTGGTTGAAATTGGTTTTATGGATCTTTTCTGCTCCAAGAAACTTACTGCTTTGGCTGAATTTTGCTTATGGAGTCATCCCATTTCTGCCTGATAGAGATTCAAAAAAGCCAAATCTCCTGTGAAAATGTACCAGGCAACAGAAAGGACATGCTCGCCAAGATCAGATTCAGTTGCAAAAGGGGGAAAGTAATTTTAAGGGTTGTTTTAAAAAAGCTGTTTTGACATATGGTCTTCCTTTGTACATAAGAGAAGTAACTTTGAGAAAACTGTTTCACTGTACCACATATAGGGCCCTGTAGGGCTTTTTCAGGTGAACAGAAAAGATGGCATTGTGATCTGCACAGGTGTCCACAGGAGTCTAATCAGAGAACACTGGGACTGCAGAAAACAGGCACCAAACTAGAGAACCATTACTGCAAATGATGACAAATAGATGGAAACAGCTTGGTTTAATGGTCAGACCTTAAAGTGAACTTGTAAGATCTATATGCAATAAAAGCCTTTAATGCTTTTGCACTGAAGAAATTGGTAAGAGGATCAGTGATATACCAGGGAATATGGAGTACCACAGTGCTATTATAGTTCAGGTATTTCCAACAGGAACACTATCTTAATGACTTCACTGAAGATGTTTTATAATGTAATCAATTGTTGGAGCACATGTGTGTGTGATGCCTACAGTACCATCCCTAAACCCAGGTTCAATCAGACATGTAAGCTGCAAAGACTGATGGAGCTTTGACATCTCTCACCCCTACAAGGCTTTCTGTGACTCTGAGCACTCTAGTTCTTTTATAAATCTGGTCTATGTCTACTGGAACAGAGGGACTGATTTCTACATGGAACAACACAGCTATGTATAAACTGCAGCTGCAATTTCTTGTAAAAACATTTATTTAATCTCTTTGTAAATAAGTGCAGCTCTGAAGTACAGAACCATAGAATCATTAAGGTTGGAAAAGACTTCTAAGATCATTGTGTCCAACTGTTAACCCAGAGCCACCATATTCACCACTAAACCATACCCCCAAATCTAACGGGAAGTTAAGACTAACAAAATTTTTTATCATTTCCAGAGAAAGTTGGTTCCCATTTTCAAATTACTATTTAGTGAAAAACACATTCAGAAAACTGAAGCAAATCTTTGGAACATGAGTATCCTTAAAGCAGTAAAACTTAATCTCCCAGATCTGTAAAAACAAATGTGTTGCATTAATAAATATTTTCAATTGCATGCCATGCAAAGAGTCTGTTAGCAGGCCCTTGACCCTTTACACCAAGAAAATATAACAGGAAACTCCAGGAAAACAGAAACATACCAGTGCTGGACACACACTGGGAGGTGCTCACAAGTCCAGCGCAGATTGTAAAAGGTGTCTAACGGAAATTGTTCAATTTATTACTTCTTATTTAAAAAGCAATATAAACCTTTGCTTTGTATTTCCCTGGGAAACAGTGCCTGGGAACCACAGAATTTACATGTAGGTAAAGCAGAAGACTGAATGTTCTCAGATGGTGAACTTACCCACTCCCTTCATTGAAAAAGCACAAAATTTGATCCCTCCTGAATTGGTAATTAATCTTAGTAAAAAAATCCTTCCTGAGACATCACTGGATAGAATGTCTGCATAACAGTTCTAAATTGCTAGTACTATGGCTAGATATTCTATTCATTTAAACATAAATATAAGCATCTATTTATGACAGAGACAGAACTTGATTCAAAGATCCCCTATCTAATGATATTTCAATAAGTTTAATCATACAGAGTAAAATAGTGGGTTTTTTCCACTGAGGAGAGAGGCAAAAGAATCAAAGTTTCATAAATTACCAACGGCATGAGATAGCCAGCTTAAGACATCATAAGGATGCTTGATCACCTTTGAAAACCTAGAGCAGGAACTCAAATTATTCCACTCTTGAAAAAACAGCTTGCTCTCTGAAATAGCAAAAATATAGATCATATGGCAGTCATACCACAAGAACAACACAGAGGAAAATAACAGAGATACTAAGCTGCCTAAGCATGGTAGAACTGTAGCACAGAAGGAAAAGGGCACACTGTTATTCAAAAGCATTGACTTGTTTGGCCTATGTGTTTCACGTGGGGCCAGGCACAAGCTATCTTGACTTTTTCTAATGAAAGAAGGTTGCACTACCTTGGTTGCACCATCGACCCAGAATGCAAGAGCTGTCTTTGGGCATTCAGAGCACAAAAAACCTTGTTACTGCTCCTCTATATGTAGCTTCTTGCTAATGAAGTTAAAATGTGGCCTTTTATACAAGCCATGTTACAAGATAATTCCTCCTAAAAAATAAACTCATGAAAAATGCTCTTAAAAAAAATGCCTGATCTATGTTTTCAGCCCACATAGATATTAAACCTAGTTTCCTAGACCCTGAAAAGCTAATTATGCATTCAATTAGAGTTTCTTAATAAAGATTAAAACTCTGAAGTCTATTACAGGCCCATATTTAATTCAACTGCCATTTTATCCAAGCCATGAAAGTGTGAGTGGTAACAATGAATATAAATTATAATACATGCCATAGAGTGAATGCTATTTGTCCAAGTACGTTACTATAAAGAATTAAATTTTGCTATCGGTTCCATAATCTAGTTAAAATTGGTATTCTTTATTTGGTCTTTCAATGTAGTCCAATTTCCTACTTTGAAAAACAAATTCTAGGGAATAAAGAAAAGAGATTAATTTATCATTAAGACTCTGCTTAATTGAAGCCAATTCCGAACAAACTTGAATTCAATTTCTACTCATTAAATTGAATGTGCTCTGCGTTTCTCTCTGCATTGCTTTGAGCAAGCAGCTGAGAACAAGGGACTAACATCAAAATTATTAAATTGAGGAGATTTTATTTGGTCTTCACATGCCAGAGCTGCTTTGATGAGGAGCTGTTTTGGCACTGAAAGGAAACGAGAGCAGCTGGAGGAAAAATCAAATGAAACTAAGCCTCGGAAAATTGAAGAAAACGCAAGCTTAATAATATTTAATAATTAAATTTCCACAAACAATAGCGGCAAATGAAGTAATCTGCAAAGTCTGTGAACTCATTTGCATAATTGATGCCGGTCCCCTGTAAATGAATAATGAAGATAATAAAAGATGTTTCTAAAAATGGGCACAATAACAGCAAATTTCATCAAGCCGCGCGCTCTGATTAATCTGCTCTTGCAAATCAGCAGAGAGGGGGGACGCGTGATTACCCGCACGGCGGCCGGCAGCAGGCGCCAGCCTGTCCCTGCCCCTGTCCCTGCTGCCCCTGTCCCTGCCCCTGTCCCTGTCCCTGCCCCTGCCCCTGCCTCTGCCCCTGTCCCTGTCCCTGTCCCTGCCCCTGCCTCTGCCCCTGTCCCTGTCCCTGTCCCTGCCCTTGTCCCTGTCCCTGTCCCTGTCCCTGCTCCTGCCTCTGCCCCTGTCCCTGCCCCTGCCCCTGTCCCTGCTGCCCCTGTCCCTGCCCCTGTCCCTGCCCCTGCCCCTGCCTCTGCCCCTGTCCCTGCCCCTGCCTCTGCCCCTGCCAGAAAACTCAGTTTCCAGCCACCCAATGGGTCACTGCCTGGTAGGGCCCTTCAAGACTGGACAAGCTCCGGCCACTGAGCACCCAGAGTCTTTCAGCCCTACCAACACTCCCTTATTTCTAAGAACGAGCCTTGCCATGTGTGTTGCCATCGAACATTTACACTGATGGAGCCCCTTGTGACACTAGGCATCGCCCAACACTTCACACATCAGTCTCTGCCCTACAGAGATGAGGAGCAAGTGGCACAAGTACGGACTGTGGGCCAGATTGCTATCTGGCTCAAGTGTTGCTAGCCATAAAATACTACTTTCAAACACACTACACAGTTTACCCTCATTAGCTTCTCCCACAAGGGTCCAACTCCACAGATTTCACTGGCATTAATTAGTGCTTTTCACAAGACTGGAAGAAAAAAAAATTTGAGAAAACAGTTATGGAGTTCTGCTACTTCCTGAAGCTGATGTGTAGGCTGGCAGTGAACACTATGCATTGGAAGCAGGAAAGTATTCCAAAAAAATAGTATCTTTTTCAGAATACAGCCACTACAGTATTTTAAAGCATGTAGAAATAATCATTTAGGAAGAAATTACTTCATTGGGACTACTCACAGGATTACTTACAGTATCAAGCCTCAAACTATTAATCTGTAGATACAGTTTACTATTCAGTTGTCTGAAACAAGTGATCTGTCAGACCACTAAACAATTTCACTGAATGACAACTTTTCATTCTGTGTAGTATTGAAGTGCTTTATAGCCAAAATACAAGATACTCTCTATTTAAATTGCACAAATTCTTTTACTCAAATTATGGATCAATCCACCTTAACAACTAGAATTTGTTTGAAGTAAAGGTCATGTATTTCATTACAGAATGGAGACTTCAATACTAGACACTCCAAGAAGAAGTCTTTTATATCAGTTTAGTGAAAAACAAAAAACACATATTTTTCTCCTGTTTATGGTAATTTTTAAGCTGCAGTTCCATATTTAACTTGGTGAAAAAAACACCACCTCACTCCCTTAAGCATGAAAAAGACTGTCTGCTCTTCGGCAAGAAAGAAAAAGGTTTGATTGTGTTATTAGGTTTATAGGGAATAGCTTCATTAGGGAAATAGGGACAGATTCCACTATACAGAATACAAATCTATATTTTGCAGCTAGGAAGATAACTTTTAATTCTATCCTTTTTTTATTTTCTTCTAATACTTGAGGAATAATTCTGTTCCCAGCATAAGTCAGGGCAGCCTTAGAATTCTTACAAATGCAGAAAATTTGCCTTTGAACCTATGGAGTTTAATGTGTTTTTCAATAACAAGTGACACCAGAAAAACCTGATTCCATGTGAACCTTAAAGCTAGAAGTGCACAAGCGGGAACTTCTGAAAACAAGGCAGATATCCATTCCAATTTCTATTCTTAAAAAGCTTGAATTAAATAGTGAATTAAAGGCAAGATTCTCTCCATTCTGTCTTTCCCCACTACCAGACAGACCTCTCTTTCAGCCAAAGCCCAAAGGTGGGATGCAAAGTGCGACAGATTCACAATTACTTCTGTAGCCTCAGTATCACAATTTGTTATTTTGTGTAAAATATGTTCAACAGCACAAGTGTGCGTCAAAGTGTGTGAAGAGTGCAGCAGAAGATAAATGCATTGATGTGCCTTGTAATGTGGAAAGTTTGAAACTGTTACAACAGGCTTTGACAATATCCCTTACAGTATAAAGAAATGGAGTTCAGTAGGATAGTAGTCACAGATTTTAACAACCAAAAAGCAGATGTTTGATTAAGTAGTATTTGCAGTTCTCAGATTATAATATATGTTGAGATAAATCTGATTTTATTTTGAAGAATCATCTTTTTTTTCCTCCTTTTTTTTGAGCGCTATCATTGTTACTCTGTTAGAAATCATTATCAAAACATCTTTATCTGACAGTAGGACTGGGAATAATTAGATTTAGTCCAGTCCAGTCCTGCCTAATGACTCTGGTGCATTGACTTAAGACCTGACCTCTGCTGACTAATTAAAAGGATTCTGTATCAGATACAAGTGTTGTGATTGGTTTTGATGCCCTACAGCACTTTTGGTCAGAAAAAAACATTCTAGTTTGCTATTCTCTGCATGTTTTAGTTCAGGTATTTTCCATCTTTGAAGAGGAACAAATATATTGTTATTTCTTTGCCTTTCCATCCAAAATATTGTTTAAAAACGTTATTAAGTTCTCATCTCAATGAAACGCTAATTCAGAGATACTGAGACTGTGCAATATCTGGATAAACTTACGATTTTAAAAAGCAGGAACAGTTTTTATTAACAGGGTGGGGTTTTTTTCCTTCCTTTCTCCCTTTCCTCTGCTCTCCCATTCTTAGAATGCCAATGAATCCCATGTTCTGCTCCACCAAACATTCCAGTATTGCATCTACATACACTCTACCCAGACAGCATCCTAAAATACAGATCTTCAGCATATCCCTGTTTTTGTCCCCCAGTGTTCCAAAGAAAGATTGACAGAATTTAGCAACTATCTCAAGAAATTGTTCTGGTTTAAGTTTCACTTGGTCTTAGCTGACAGTTTTCAGGCAGAAGTAAAATTACATTGTTCTTAGTACAGATTGGATGAGCTCTCACTGCAATGGGAGGAAAGGATTAAGGCTCATTCTTCCTTCACCCTTGATTTCTGCTGTTCCTAAGTGGAGTTTGTGGGGTTTATCTGCAGAGCCTCTCAGTAAATCCAGCCAATCTCTTCATGGGCTAAGTCAACCTGGGAAGCTGTGTTAGACTATTCCTACTGCCTTTACCATTCAGCTGCCATGTTTCCCTCTATAGTCACAGTTAACCTGCCAGTGTACTTGTTATGAAACAAGGTTTCTGTGACCATTACAGCTGGCTTTTCTATATTGCATCTTGAAATTGTGTATGATGTTCTTCCATGTTAACTGGCCCTAAAGACTGTAAATTTCTGTTAAGTGTTCTGCCATATTTCAAAGAAAAAGAAAAATTCAAAATTGGTCAGCTGACACAGCTTCTATCATACTTTTGGGGTTGGATTTCTTCCTATGGAAGATTTCTCTTCAAACCTTACACCATTACATTGTCTAAAGTTGAGTTTTGTGGCAATTTTAATATTTCAAATGTTCCTTTTTATTTGCTAGTCTGTAGGTATTCCTAGATTAGTAATGGAGAAGACAGATAAAAAAGTGTCACATACACTTCTGACCTGGCTTAAAGATTGATGAAAGTATCACTAGAAACTGTATTTCTTCTAACAATTCTCATAACTAGGGCTCATGCTGTCACATATTTAGTCATAGCTGGTGACATTTGGTTATGCAACATGCTTTTTTTCTTTAAGTAAAGGAAATTTATTGTTGCATTATGCTAACTTCTATATAACAGCAAGGAGCAATGGACAATCACAATGATCTTATTAGAAAGCTGATGTTGAAGAGTTATTTTGCCAGAATGTTGAATTCACTATTTAATTGCACTAACAGCATTATATGGAATGAAGAAAATCCAAGGGGGAAATTTTCACCCAAGAATAGCACTGTCACTAAAAAACATTCTGGGACAATTTTCTCTTGCTTGTTCAGCATCATCAAACCATTAATTCTAGGTGATACTTTCAATGACACTCCCTCAGAGGAACAATATTAGGCATTCACTTGTATGATCTTCACCTTGTATGAAGAGAATTAATAAAAAATGAAGTTCTTCACTGTGAACTATTCTCAGCTAGCTATTTTCATTTTAAAAAATGTTTATTTTACTTTGACTGTCTGAAGGTTAAATTAACTCTGAGTTTTCTATTGTGAAGCTAGTGGGAAGACTCAGCATACTGCTGCCTCTTAAGATGGTAAAGGAAGCAATAAAATATAGCTGAAATGTTAATACTCTAACACTATTAAATAAGTCATAGACTGATTGAAAACTTTCTGACCAGTGATGCTTTGCTCTGTCTAGAGCATACAAGATCTTGTTAACTGATACAGAGCCATGAGAAATAAAAATGAATTAGGATGCTGCTTCAAAATAAACATTCCCAGGGATGCATTTTGAATGCCATGCAATGTTTCCTATGCATTCCACAACATGTGTCTGTATAACTCCAGTAGAGATACTGTTCCTGAGCCAGATACAGAAAGGATTTAGATTCTTGTACACATTTAAGGATTTGAGCCAATTAACTGCCATTGCCTGAACAAGAGAGAACATTTTGATCACCCTGACTATGAAAAAAGCACAGAAGTGTATTGCCATGCATATGCCTCAGTCCTTCTTAATAAAACACTGTAAGCAGAATTTGGGACATACTCTGCATCACAAATTTTGTAACTGCCTTCTCTCTATCATTAGTGAATCAACTGAATTCATGTGAATGGAGAGTTTTCTAAACAGTGAGGATTTTTTTGAAAAGGCTGGAATTGCCAGTCTTTTAGCTGAGGTTAGCAGAATCTATGTGGAGAATAGCACGTGTCACTGCAGTCATGTCACAAAATACACACACTGCACTGGGCAGCTATGCTGAGACTCATACCAGCTTTTTCTAGAATAAGCCTGTAAAGCAGACCACTAGTGGAGATATTTGCTACCAACTCATGGAGAAATTAGTTGAGAACCTTTTGAAATATTTGTTCTGTGCTCTAGCTGATAAACCACAGCCTATTTATTATACTATTTATGCCTCATTGTTCAAAATGTACTTGCCTATTATGAAGGGCTGCTACATTGCTAACTGAATGAAAATCTTAAATATGCAGAATTCTACCAACTCTTTGTAGATATCTTTTAAAAGTATATCTGCAGTTGGATATTCAGACTGACTAGTTGTCTTAATTTATGCAAATATAGCCTATAGCTAAAATCTTTGTATATTTGTTTCCCTCTGGTATTAGTATTCAAAAAATAGGACATTCTTTCAAGGGCATTTTATAAATGCAGAACTATAATTTATAGAGCAAATTAAAGCTCATACAAAATGTGTGCACTGAGCTACAGATTAACATATTTAATTTCACTATTACCTGCAAACCTATTTTTTTTCCATGCACTGCTCTAATTAGCCATATAAAATCAAGTCAATATATTGTAAGCAATTATTTTAGTGGGAGTAGAAAGAGAATCTGAATTAAATATATGGTAAGAGATAATATCTTATGGAAATTAATATACTCATTTGTGTCAAAAAAAAATGTGTTCCAGCTAAATTTTATAAGATAGTTTGGAGTTCAAACATATGACTCATGTAGAAGTTGTAGTTTTATAGCTCCTAAGATGTTAGACTGTGGATCTGCTTTTAAGTCCCTTATTAATGTGCCAGTTCTCATTCTTTGATATCTACTACTACTGCCATTTCATATTGTGAAATTTCTCTTACTATGAATATTCACTCCCCCTACAGTCAAATGTGTAAACTGTTAGTAACTCTGTATGTTAAAAAAGGATTTTTTTCCATAGTTTAAATGGATAAATCATACCTGGCTCTTCATATTTTTTTTATTATTCATTTTTACTTTTGTAACTATTTACTTGAGATAATTAAATGATGGTGAAAATCAAAAAGCAAACTTCCTTTCATTGAAATCAAAAAGTATTCCTATAAAGAGTAATTTTTTTCTTTACCATTTTACTCTCAAAAAGTATGAAAGCTAAATATGAGAAGTCTTTGAGGAGTAAAAAAACAAAAAGTGATCCATTTGATAATGAACTTCAGCTGTTTTGTTTTAACACAGTTTCCAACTGTGATGGCATTCAGACAGCACAAATCATTTTCTAGCAGTAAGAGCATTTAGCTGATCAAGTTGCTGCAATTCAGAATTTTACACTCAATTTCAGTTGTGGAGTCTGCAATATATGCCACAGTTAAGTTCCTTTTAAAAGAATGACAATAGTTCCTCTTACTTCTTGCTCACGATCACAGAATATTCATCAAAATACAATGCTAAGTACACTGAAGTCTGATGACTGCAAAACTATCTTTTGGCCTTAAAGCCTTTTCCCCATTTCTCAGCACAGAAGTTGCTGTCTGATATAGCTGCCTTCTACCTCTACTCTGCCCTGGGAGATAACATGGAATCTTATTGCTTGGAAGGGTCTTCCTAAAAAAGCAAGGAGAAAATAAAATCTTTTAGAAAAGATACAAAAAACTGAATTATGTTTTTTGCCTTTTTGCCTCCAGCATCAACAAGAATAGCTAATGCACAAGAAACTTCCTGGATCTAGAATTGTGAAGAAAAGTTTTCCCATGTTATGAAAATTCAAAGCTTCCAGATGCTTTACTGTTTCCTATCTGAGTAAATCAGTGAACACTATAAAAATACAGTGCACACAGGCATGTTCTAGTTCTTCCCTTAGCATTCTCTCACATTCCAGCTAAGCATCCAGGCCACTTGAAGTCTGAGGTAAGGTGTTCTCAAACTTCCCACTGTAGAATTTTTATCTTCTATGAACAGAAAATCTTCATTTGAAGAAGCTGTACCTGGGCAGAACATCAACTACTAACCAGCCTTAAGCAGCTGTATCATACATATGTATAAATAATCATATACACACACACATGTTCTCCTGTGAACAGCTGGGTTTGGACAAATCATCATCTCGAGTGAAACTCATTCTGTTTTACAAATACAAAATAGTTTCCCCAACTATAGGAGGAATAATTCCAAACTTCTATATTAAAGTGTACAAGTAAAAGATGTGTGAACAAAATATTTTTATTTAAAACTTTCCTTAACACTGTAGGACAAATAGGCAACATGGCCTCAACCCAATCTGTAAAAATACATGGAAGAACTTCAAATGTGACAGCTAAACTTGCACTCAAAGTGCAGTAGGAGTGATAGAAAAAGTGACAGACAAATTAAAGAGCTACCTCTGTTTTAGCAATTTTTTTGTGACAGCATTTTAAAAGTTTGCTGGGCAATTACTCTAAAATGACAGTATACTGCTGAGCAGGTAGTACACTGAGTACATAAAAGAACTTGTCAATAGCTATTTCAATAGGTACTTTCAAACTCACAGAAGTTTTAGTATACATCATTACATCATTAAAATATTAATTTATATCAGCTTTTACAGATGTAAAATTGCTGCTGCATCTATTTTACTAATTAACTTTGACATTTATGCTTTTGTAATATCAGAACCAAAAGACTAAGTACCCAGATATGGAGAACATTGGGTCAGTGATGCACTTTCCCACTTAATTTTTCTTCCTCAGTTTCTTCAGCTAAGTTCACCCTTTGGGGGGCTGTAAAGAAATTATTTCCACGTAGCATTTTAAAGGCACGTTCATTTTATTGTAGCAGAAATTATGTCAAGTATGAGTGATTTTTTTTTTTTTCAAAAGAAAATGGTTTACCTACAAAGCAAATGCAAATATGGTCTTGTAACAGAAAATACTCAAGTAATACTACTGAAGAAATATTTTGCATCCACACCTTCTGTGTGCTTTTTTTGTACATATTTGCTCAATATTAATAATGGACCACTTTAGCAGTTTAAAGATTCTCTGCATGTTTCAGTAAAAATGGAATAGGTTTTCTTTTCCTCACACATATCAGAGGCTTTCCAATCACTTTAAAGGAGTACTGTCCTAATCTTCCCAGACAAAGTGACTAGTTACATTTTTCATCACATTACTCTGGCTGATGAGGTGTTAGAATAAGATGATCCAAACTTACTTTATATCAGAATTATTCAAGTGATTCTAATGCCTTTAGCAAAAAATATTAATTCTGGGTAAACTCTGCTGGTGGAGGGTCAAGGCACAGATAAATAGGGTTTTTTACTTCCACAGTACAAGTTTGAATCTATTCTACTTTAGTACTGTCCAGAAATTACCAGGTGTAACCTGGCCTGAGTTAAGTTCCCTGTAGGATGGAGATATACAATACTACAGTATTTTGTTATATACTGAAAGGACTTGTGAGTCATCCAAGACTCTGTTCAATCTCATCAACACTTCTAATGTTAGCATGTAAATGTGTGGGAAAAGGTAAATGCTATCCAAGAGAACTTCCTATCAACCACCTCAAATATCTCACATTGTGCTCTTTCCCCAGTCCTTCATATGGATTTGTACTTGGTGGCATTTCATGGCTCAGGTTTGCATGCTTGACTTTGCATTCTGCTGTTACAGAACAGAGCCACTGCAATGGCCTGTGACATGAATTTTCAGAAATTCTTAAACATTTCTAGTTTTAAAAAGCAACATACTGGGATAGTACTGATAAAGCCAGTTCAATGTTTTCTGAAATTAAAGAGCTTTTTAAAGCAATATAATACAAACCAGTCCCTGTAAATAAAGATAGGCTATAGCTGGAGCAAGCGTGTGACTTCCATGCTCAAATCCACACTCAGATCATTTTCTCCATTCAGACAGAAAACTTGTGGGGAAGATGTTTCCAGTGAAATCATACCCAGTCCTGTAGTTGAAGGGGACACTGGAACTCTGGTGCATATTGGCTGCAATGTGTCTGAAGTCTTATAACTATCAATCTTAATCCCTGCCCTCTACTTGTTTAAAGACATTGCACTGAAGAGTAGTTCACAAGCTCTCATGCACTATTCACAAAATGTATGAAATTTTGCACCTTAAGATTCTCTTTCACCTCAAAACCAGTTTTATTCAGATACTGCAATATCTAGATTCATGCCAGTAAATGCAGCACTACCACAAAATAATACAACACTTTGAAGCCCAGGTCTCCATTAGATCCTGTAAACCAATATGCAGGACGTGTGGTATTATGTCAAAATAGTAATATTAATCTTAAAATATTTATTAAAAATTGACTTCCAAAGTCTGGAAATTTGAGCCACATAATGTCATTAGGTTTTGACCTGCAGTTACATGCATAGTTCTAAACATCTGGTAAATAGCTGTAAACTATTCAAGTACTGAAAGTCATCCTCATTGATTTTGTAAGAAAATGACCAAAACTCACAATACAGCAAAGAAATACCATGCCATATAGTATTTTTAAATGATAGAATGGTTATAAAATAATTCACAGTGATGCATATCACTACACATAAAATGTGTATTTTGAAGATTTGTACCACCTCTTCAATCACACTCATAGGAAGCAAAATAATGCAAAAGCAACAGTACAGAATTTAGATAATAGTGACATTAAACTATGTATCAGCTACTCCATGTGTTATGATGCAAACTTAAATCTACATCACTAAGGAAATTCAGCAGTAAGAAAACAGTTTTCCTCTGATAAGTGTGGCAAAATCTGCAATGCACATTTCTCTCACTGAATTAACTTCTCCCTAATTCCAGCAGTCCAACTGGAGTGTCAACGAATGGCTTTACTAACACAAGAGCTCAGACTGCATTCAGGAAGAATTCCCATCAAAACAAGTGGGAATCTCTCCTACAGCTCTGTTTCTGAAAATGCATACACATGTGCATATTGAAGGCCACAGGCTGCATGTTTAAAATTAATCCCACATAAATTTGTGGGCTCAAAGTCTAAAGAGGGAGTACAACACTAAGCATTACAGGAACAATGGCTCAGAGATTCCAAAAGGAATTGCTTACAAAAACTTACATTAAGACTGCAATGCTTAACTCTTCAAGCTTCCTTTGAAAAATCTGTTCATTTACTTCAGCTGTTTCCTGAGTAGTTCAAACTTTCTGTGTGCCAGTAAAAAAAAAGATATCCTCCCTGCCTTAACTATTCATGCATTAGGATTCATGCACTATATGAATAGCTATGATCCAGATTAAGTTCTACACTTTGTCAAGTGGCATAACTATCTAATATGATCATGCCAGACCTGTATTCATTAGTGCTTTAGTCAATGGGGACATATTTGTAACAGTAAGACACTCTCACTTCTGAGGGAAAAATCATTTTGTGACAGGTAAATTATTGCTATATCTCATTAGGAATGTTATGTTCCTGCACTAAGACATACCAATTGCAAAGTGGTAATCATCATAATAGCATCAAGATGTTGCTATATATAATCTAGAAATCAGAATGTGTTCCCCTTGGGCCTGCACAGAAATTTCAGTGCAATTATCAATACTTTACAATTAATCTCTGCTAACTTTTCTCCCATAAATCAATGGTGTACACCAATACCAATATGCTTTAGATGGGCAGCTCTTTAAGATCCCAAGCTTATGAATGGCAGCTGTTTCTCTAGTTCAGAATCAGCTGTATCAGTGTCATCCCATTCAGCAAGGAAGTCTTCGAAACATCTCTACCCAATGCCAGGGAGTACCTGAAGTGATCCTGGACATCCCCTGACAGCTCAGTTGCTCCTAATATGCAATTCTGTCCACAAGATCTACTGTGCCAATCTTGTGTGGGATTGGTTGTATCCATACTGACAAAAACAGAAATTTGAGAACTCAGATTTAAATCAGAAATACTGACAACCTTTCCTCCTGTTACACAGCTAAAATAAGTCACAAGTAATATTTATATTTCAGTATCAGGCATTTCAAGTGCAACTAAAATTCCTGCAAAAAGGAAGTCAGTTCTTCCACCTTGATTTACTGCATTAACAAAGGAACCCCTCCTGATTTACAGTAGAGCATGTGAATGAAAAATTGCTATTACATATGTCAAAATGGTACCTGATAAATTTTTTAGAATCAGAGATTATACCACAAATATTTTTAATGAAACCTAAAAACAGACATGTGAATTTAAGCCTTTAATTCATTAAGAGCTAAACTTTCAAGACTGAGAGACATATGTCACTTCTGGGGGATTCATAACAAATCTGAATTTTTCACCATGATAGGAAAATGTGACAAGAGTAATAATACATGGTATTATATACTGCTACACAACTTGGAAAAATTACATCTGCTACTGGATAGATGTGGAAAGAGTCTGCATTAGAAAACTTCCTGCTGGGTCACAAACATACATCAGTAATGGTTTGTTTTCAGCACAAGAAAAATTGCCATTGTCATATTCCAAATTGAGCATAAATTGTTTTATTATAAATTCCCTGTTGGTCCCTGTTTAACTGAGAAATCATTTAATCTAAATTTAGCTTTTCTCTGTGGTAATGCCATGTGTTGGTATGACCAAATTTTGCCTCAATAAGACCAGTATTTCTGTAAAAGAGAGACTGCACTCTTGATCTTAAGCAACCTCACCATATATTAACTCTTAGTTTGCCCTCATTTCCTTTGAATTGTAATCCAAGGCTCTCAAGTTGCATAAAGAAAAGGCCTCATTGTTGTTGATTCACAGGGGAATCAGTCTCTACAAACTTCCAACATGCTTGACAATTAGACATTTATGTATATGAAAATACATATTTTGGAAAATTAATGAAAACTATCCCCTATTTATATGACTTATTGTACTTCAATAGAAATTCTAGTCCAGATTAGTAATGATAGATACACCTTTTCCAGCTATGCTCCATTCACTGCATTTTCATTTGATTTGCAAGAGAATTGACCTGCTCAAATAATGCCACTTAAATGTCCACAAAACCAGTATGCAGCCTTTTTGGTTCTCCCTTTTCTATATTCCTTGTTCTTCCATCTTATCTTTAGCATTTGATGACAACAGGGTAAGGGTCAAAGACTCAAAAAGAACAGTGAAGCAACCACTCAGACATGACACAGGCCCCAATTAACATGAGAAGGTGTTACTGTTGTCTCCAAGAGCTCCACCAAGCAAGGCTTTGTTGAGGATGTAATTTTTCATACATGTGCCATGAAATGTCAACCTGAAGCAAAATCAAATCCACCACACCTAATGTCACAAACAGTTCCATTATACCAACAAGAGCACAGCTGAGGAAATAGAACAAATCTAGGTCTCCAGTAAATACTTATCTGCTAAAGATTAAAAGTATTTTACTTGAATTTATATGCATTGGAAATATTATAAGTTTGATTTGCATATGTACACATCTGCCCACTTTCAAAAGAGGATAGAATTGTTTAAAACAAAACATTTCCTTTCATTTTCTTTAATTGGCAATTACAAGCAAGCAAGGCATCAGATAACCCTTCCTAGCCACTCATTTAACCTCTGGGGAATAGGAATATACTTTGTATCTTACAACTCTTCCCTGAAACCTGGAGTGATTTCTGTGTTTTCTTTAAGAAAGGAAGTTGAAAAACATTATGTCACTAGAAACTATGGGGATCCAACCTTTTCTGTATCTAGCTCTCACTGGCCAAAGTAGCAGCCAGCTCAGTGTGACCTGCATAGACAAGCTAAGCCAAGTCTGGTGCTGGCTCAGAAGAAAGCAGAAGACAGCACTGCTTCTCTAATTACACTGATGAAGGGCATCCTTAAAGCATATAATTCATTCCTCTTTTATAGGGCTTTCCAGAAGAGGATATCTAAGGAAGGGCATAACATATACTTTTTTTTAAATAAACTATTATTTACTTAATGGAAAAAACACCAATCCTTTGAAATCCCTTTTTATAATGGGATTTTCCAGTTCTTCTTCTGCACCAGTTTTGGGGTTTTGTTTGGTTTTTTTTTCTTTTTTCACCTTTTTTTTCTTTTTCTTTTTTGCATATCTGGAGAAAGTAGAAGTCACAAGTGGTGAAAATGATAGCTTACTTCAGGTGACTGGGAGATCTTCCAAATTAAGAAGGGAGTACGTCAATTATATTTCTGCAGTATGCAGAAAATTAAGCATTTATCTGGAAAGTGGGTGCTAGAATATGGCTCTGACTCAGCTTAAACTGAGTAAGGGTTATTTCCTATGAGATGAAAGAGAACCTGAGTTTGCCACTGCCCTTTTCCTGCCTCGGTGTTGTTTTTCCATTTAAAAGCACGGGATGGAGAAGGTGGAGAGTTCCTGGAGCACACTGCTGCTCCCCACTGGCAGCTGCTAGGTCCCAGCTAGTCCAGCTGGGGCTAATTTAAGAAGTCACAGGTGCAGCAATAATCTAACAGCAGGAACTAAGTCGATGTGGTTACACTTTTGGGTATAGAACTGCAGCTATAGACTGAGATCTGTCTCAGCTATGAGCTTACATCAGATTTGCTAAGACAGTTACAGGAAATCTTCAGCAGGGACTTCAGAAGTCGGAGAGGGAGAGAAAATTCAGCTTTGTTTTGGACATATGTGGTATACTGTGTTATTCTGAAGATCCCCTAGTCTAAAATGAGATAAAAATTAAGAATATTTGTAACAAAAAGCAATGACTTTGGCTGCTACTGGCTTTCTTTCCTGTTGGGAGAAGGAATTTGTGAAATATCTTAAGAGAGTTTCTTGTAGCTGCATGATATCTGTTTATTAAAACCCAGTGATGTAACTTGGAAGCAAAACATTACATTTGCCAATAAAACTATTGCTAGAGAAAAGCACATATCCTCCCAGTTATTATCTTCACAAAGGTGAGTTCCAGAGAGACTTATATTGGGCCAAAGAATAATTTGTGGGTTTTCTGTTAAAAAATCACTGTCTCATGATATTCAAGCATAACTTTAAACTTCCTTTGGACGAGCATCTAACAATGAAAAAAAAGATTATTTATTTGAATATAAGAGCCTTAGAGGAAAAAAAAAAAATTATGAATTTAGGTCAAGAGCAATAACTATGCAATAGCTACAAGAAATGCATCCAAAATGTTGTATGCTCAGTGGTAGGATCTCACTTACCCCAAAGTTACCAAAACCCAAAAATCTCTTAATGAAATACAAATGTATAATTCAGATAGAAAAATGAAGAAAGTGTTTACCTTGTGAGAAAAGAAGCACAGAGGCCCCATTAAAGGAGATATTAGAGATGGAGAATGAAAGCTAGGAAACCACTGCAGTTAAAATGGGAATTAAAAAGCAACTACACACATTTGATTTCTGAAAACTTTTGAAAAGGCAGCAGTTGAGAAAAACAAAAGGGAAGAAATCAAAACAATGCTTATTTTCTGACATTTCCCTGCCAAGACAAAAAGATACAGATCGGGGTGGGGAAAAGCATTATCTGAGAATGATGTGAACACATTAATTGGCAGGCTGGAGAGTGAGTAACTGAAGGGACTCACAAGGTGAACAACATTCCAAGTGCTGGGAGAAATTACTTGTACATTAATCATTCACCATCTGGGAAAGAATTAGAAGGCCTACCCACTCCTCAATGGCCATCATTTCTGGGGTTTATTGTGGTGGGAATATTATTTAAATTAAAAATATGAATAAGTTAAAATATTTTGTTACACAATGCATTTCATTGCTATGATTTTTCTACTAACATGAAGTGCTAAACAGAAGAAGTCCTTTTATACCTGACTCGCTTGTTTTATTTCAAAATTCAGCTAGTCAATCAATTCATTTCTATTACATGTTTTGAATAAAAATATCCTTTTTAAGGCTGCCCTTCTCCCATCTCAAATTTTGTTAATTCTAGCTGTTTGTTACAGCACAGCTGTAATGCACTACAAAGATGAGGGGATGAGGGGGAAGGGAGGGCTTTGGAAAGGGCATCTGGTTCAAGGTTAAGATGAGATAAAGCCATAACTTGCTTTAGAGACTTAGAGACTTTAGAGACTTATCTATGTCTCATCTCAGCTGTGTGATATGACCCTCTCTTCTTGCTGAGCTGCACTATCTGATGCTGATACTGTATCAGCTGACAGACTTCTTGAGCTTTATTCTTGCCACTGTGATTTCAAAGGTGGCTACAATGAAGTATGGACAAGTATTTAGAGACTGAAGGAAATGTGGAAATAAGTTTTATAGTAATGTATTTCACAGCCATTAGTCAGCTAAACCTGCATCTTGTAATAAAATATTTACAATTATTGTCAGTGAAAATAAGGTTTCATTAATTTCCAGTCCATTCTTAACTGTGTCTTGCTATTTTTATGTTAATTCAGACTATTTTAAATATACTCAGCTGTTTGAAGTGCCCAGTGGAACATTTTCAAAAGTAACTAACCAGAGAAACAACAGGAGAATAAGTTAAATTAGGAATATTCTGCAGCAGAAAACTATTTTAGGGTCCTTATTTTAGGGAGCCAAACACTGTCTTAAGCAGAGGAAATGGCTAGAAAATACAGAGCAGATTTAGAGATTTCAGCTGAATTCTGGAAGTAGTAGGTAATAATATTACCCAAGCCAGCAAATATCAAGAGGCTTTCAGCCCACTTCAGTGCAAAAGCCATTATGTTGATTCTAGAATACTTTTGTCTTCCTGCTTTACAGAAGCAGCTAACAGATCTCTAACATTAAAGACTGGTCAGAGCTTTAAGATTCAGTTGGAGTGAGTCCAGAGATGCTCACATCTGGTGTTATGCTTCAGTGAGCACTGAGTCTCAGGAAAGTAAGTTAATAGCTTGGATTTTGATCCTGTTTTGCTCTTATGCCATAACAATTAAAAGAAATAGTTGTCTTCTGTCTCCCACCAACCATTCTAAAATGTCTTCTTAAAAGAACATGTGTTTATTTATGAGAACAGCCTCAAATCATTTAAATTTTATGTTCAGAACTAAGGATACTGCATTTACACTAAATTCCACTTACTTGCTTCTGCAGCATCCATACATGACATACTCTCTCAGAGATTCTGATTTATAAATCTTAAAATCATAGCAGATAACCAAGGGCCCAGAAATACCATAACTGTAAAATATTTGCTTCTGATTTGTTTTATTCCATTTCTATTATTAAGCCTTATTAAAAAATAACTGGACATTGATTACAAATGTTATGCAATATGCAAAATGTATAGGTTTGGTTACTCCACTATGTTTTTGATAGCAAAAATAAATTTTCCTAAAACAAGTCTGAAAAATCATTTATGGATTATCCTCTGCTCTGTTTTCCACTCAGCATCTAAATATTCAAGGCAAACCATAGCTGAACTCCACATATTATGAAAACTAGCGTTTAAAATTTATTTATGTTTAAAATGACCTATAAAACTTCTCTTCTAAACCTCAGTTGAGGTATCAGTTGTTTAAATATATTCATCACATTTAGCAGAATACTATCATCTCTCCTCTTCCTATTTAATTAAGAATTACTTTTGCCAGCCACAGGAGAATCAGAAGAGCTTTCTTTTGAGTTATTCAGAAAGTGGTAAAATAACACATGCAGATACAGCAGCTGACAACATAAGCAGGGTCAGTATTAGGACAAACTGGCCAAAAAGAGCAGCTTTTGGCATAATTTTAATCAGTCCTTGGGTACATGAAATGTCATGGAGTTTCATATTAAATTAAATTATCCCTTTCTCTTAGTTTATTTTTGTTCCAACTAATCCTCTAACTCTTTATTAAACATTATCTTTACCATCTGCTCTGGGTGAATGTTCAACACCTTGCAGAAGAACTCTGGGCTGATTGGTTTTTATGGGCAACATGATCTGAGTTTTATGCACATACTTAGGATTATGTCAAGGACAAAGAGGATGAATAATCCATTAACTATAATAAGCAGGAACCCGTATCAGTGCAGCTAGAACATGTGTTATGTTTCAAAAGCAAGAGATGAATTAGAGATATGTGGATCATAAAATACCCATAACCCAGGACCCTCTCTATAGCAGGACCTCATTTCCACACACATACACTCCACTAAACAGAATTCCTGAAAGTGACGTTTCATTCTTATGAATCAGACTTTATAGTGCTGAATTGGGCATTTCCAGGCCTACACCATGCAAAGAAATAGCTCTGCTGAATTGGGCATTTCCAGGTCTACACCATGCAAAGAAATAGCTCTGCTGAATTGGGCATTTCCTCTAAGATGGAACACACAGTAGCAAAATATCTGCCCCATGCACAGGTCTTTCAACCACATCTATATTGTCAATAATAGAACTTCATTTTCATACTTCCAGCTGCTGTTTAAAGTCACAATTTTAAAATTAACACTTCAAAAAGTAATTGTCAAAAGTTAGTCAAACATTGCTATCAATTAGATCCAGTTATTGCTTCCAATCTTTGACTACCACAAACACTAAAATAACATTATCACTATTAATTATGATATCCAGTGTAATGTGTATCAGCCCACCAAGACTGCATTTGCCACAAAACACATAAATGTAAGAGTTTGGTTCCTTGCTTGCAATAGTTCATGTAATTACTCACCTTTTTCACCTTTCCACATCTTCTGCAATAACTTGTCTTTCTCTGGCTAACCTTTCAGACCAAAGTATTTACCTTCTCTTCCACTATAAAGGTTTATGATCTCAAAATGAACAACAATTATGATTTGATAACAGTATATTAAAAACAGAAAATATATGGACAATAAGTCTTTACTTGTCTCCTTTGATGCAGAAGGTTTGCACCATATACCCTTGCAGTATGCTCTAAGTCTTACTGACAGACTACTCTTCTAAACAATTTCAGCAACTTGTTGAGAAATATTTGACTCCCACTGAGCAGCATACTTCACTGCTTCACATTCCATACACAAAGGGAAGGATCAAGGCTCTCCACTGGTAGAAGTCATCTGTTGATTTCAGTAGAACTATGTTGATTTGAGTCAATGGTGTGATCCATACACTTTTTGAAAGGTTTGTTTTTTTTTTTGGTTTTTTTTTTTGTGAAAGAGTAAGGACTCTGAGAGAGGTAATTGCTAGCAACTGGATATACTGCTAAAGACATGAGAATAGTCCAGCTGAGAGCTTTGACTGGCAACAGAAGGCTGAATTAAATCCCAGTATTCAAACGCAGTACTACACGAGTTTTGGCTGAGCAGGGACCATGACTTCTTTACCTGTTCCTGTAGTACACACTAGGAGCAAAATGAGCTTAGAAGCAAATCACAGAAGCCATCCTCCATGTGCCATGCTCCAGACCACTGCCCTCGTAGCTCACTGGATTAAAGGGAGATCAGATTAGACCTGAGATCATTTACTGTATGGAGACCTGCTCAAGTTGCTTACCCTAATCTAAATCTCAAGTGTGCTAAGCAACAGATGAAAAGCTACACATTAATTGCACAGCTCAGGCACTTGGTAAACTTACTTTCCTATACTTCCAGACTAGTGACCAGCTTAGAAATAAAACCTAGTAATGAATAAAAAATAATATAGCTGAGAGAGCCCAAATAGCATTATACCAAGCTACAAACAATAACCTAGTAGCTTCCTCCCCAGTTCCTCTAGCCATGGGCAGCATTCAGTGATAGTCATAGGTGGGCAAGTAAGTATGTTTATGTCACAGAATTTCCCATGTGAATAATTAGCTGCTTAATATACACACAAGAGTTCTTCCTAGACTAACAAATCTTTGTGAATCCCCCAGTTCAGAACACAAACTTCATTATTAAATGAAGGAATAAACATATACATAATATTCAGGGTAAGTCCCATCTAAGATAAGATATTACTATTCTTAAACAGACAGAAAAATGGGTTCCAAACATTCAAGTCTAGTCAGGGGTCTGAGCCACTCACCAGAAGACATCCCTATCAGCTCCCATCCTAAACACTGAATTTCGTCAAAAGTACAGAAGGGAGTTACTTTTTTACTGCTAATGCTTTCATTAAACCTCTCTTTATGAAAGGAAATTAAAGTTACTTTCCAGTGCAAATTTTCAACCCAATGGGAATTTTAAAACAAAAGATAAATGTAATGTTCATTCTTACCTATAAAGTGTCTCTCCCCTCCCTAAATCATATTACATACATACATGCATGATTTAACTGAGCTAGGACAGTGGAAGATGAAGAAAAATCTTCTCTAAAATAAAAACTCTGAAAGTATAAAAAGAGGAAAGCAAAAGAGTTATGTAAAGTGTTAAATGGTAATAAAGATTTTATATATATCTTAACTGTTAGCATGAGTAATACACAAAATGGATTTGTTTTAGGTTACCAGCTTTTATCCAGATTATCCTGACCATCAGCATCTGGTTTAAGTCCCCAATGTAACCATCTGCAGTAATGTCACATGAAGGATTAGCCTTATCTGACATTTGTAGTGAATATATGGATGGAAGAAGAGGAAGGAGTGTGACATAGGGTACAACTGTTAAACCTTAAAATGAGGTGAAACCACATCTTTATTTGCTGATTCTAACCATGGAGTTTTTTTACTTTTCAAACGTTAGCATATGTGTTGAAAAACAACACATCCTCATTGATTTTTTTAAAGAAAAGCAAGCAAACTGAGAAAAAATATTTTTATATTTGACCTTTTAAACATAATTAGAACATTAAATAACAAATAAAGCCTACTTCACTATATTCAGTTATGACAGATGGATATGATCACAAAAACATCAAAGGCAGGCTTATCCTAATCCTGTAAAGTGGTAAGTGCCTCCTCAAAGGTCCTGAGTGCCTTCTAATCCTACTGAGGATAGGCTGCAAGAGCATGAAGAGGTAATGGGAGCGAGTAGCTGAGGTAATAGTGGGCTTTCCTGGCCACATGAGGAACAGCTTGTATTAAAAAGACCTGATACATCAGGAAATTACCTGGTTTATCTAAATACAGAAATCAGAAAGGGGAAGATGTGTGTTTATTCTCCACCCTCTGTAAGTTACTCCCACAGCATGCTGCCCTAATTCAGAAAACCTGGCTTCTCTTCCAGGGTTTGTTATTTGTATAAAGTTGCACAGTGTCCCAGATACACATATTTACCTCTTGGCATCACTGTCTTCTTTCCACAAATGGTGAAACTGAAGTGACCTCTTCTAACAGATCATGAAGTTGTACAAAACTGACAAGACATAAGAATCTATGACCATGATTAATGCATCAGAATTTATGATGAAAAAGCTGGGGTTTAAAGCAGAAAGAAAAACTCAAATCCTAAAAGATGTTTTGACTTGAGGTTTCCCCTTTGGGTGCAATCAAATATTTAGGATAGGGAAAAGGAGAATAAAGGATTTTATCAACTTAAGGCAGGTACCACTACCTTTGGAAGAACAGCTGAATTGGAACAACTGCTGATCAGGTCAAGTTCAACAAGAAGAGTCCTTTTATTCAAAAATGGCCAGGTGAAAGGTGTCAGTGAAGATCAGGCCCTGTGTTTTGAGGCTAGGTGATATGAGAACACAGTACTGCAGTGGAGTGTAGCACCTTAACAAACAAGGTATACTGTGACAATGCCAACTGCTCCTCCCCAGGTTAAAACAAGTTTGCTAAGTCACACTGCAAAAGTACCTTGTGCAAAGTCACAGATGATATCTAGTGCAGCCTGAGAACTAAGCCTCAATGAGTTTTATCTCATCACACTGAAATTCCAGAATGTACCTATTGGTCATGGATATCTTATTTCCTCTGGTGAAAAGGCCACAATTAATAGTTGATATTCAAAAACGCTTCCTCATTATTAGTGTATTATTAGATGTCACATGTCCATGAAGCTCAAGCTTGGAGGTTTTTTTCAGGTATCCAGACACTTGTTACCAGGCAGAGTGTCACTAATGCCTACATTTTATAAATTTGCATGAGACATTTTTATAGCACATGCTGTATTGGCACCACTGCCCAATAGTGCATGCAATTACTTTGTTGTTGCTGTTGTTGCTGAGGGCCAAGCTCTAACAAATTAAATTTAGAGAAGGAAAATAGGCTTATATGCAAATGGAATTAAATGCTGACACAAGGATAAAACAGCCCTGGATTTAGACAGGGCTCTCCCCCCCGACTTTTTAACCAATCATTAGATTTAAATTGAACAGACAGATTCATCTTTGATTTAACTCCAGTGTAATCAATGGAACTGCAGCAGGGATGAAGCCAAAGCAATATGTTTTTGACAGGTTTTATGCAGTGACTATCCAGCATGAAGTAGATGAAACAGATTATTTTTTTGCTTATAATTTATGAAATTATTTCACCATCCTCAAATCCCTACATCAAGGAAATTAGTTGGTGCATAAAAATGGATAAAGTAGGCAGCTGCATGCCAAACACCAACTGCTGACCACAGGCTCTGTACCCAAATATGCAAAGCCAAAATATTTATCTGACTTACCTGTGATCCAGAACAAGCTCCCTAATGGTGTCAGTACAGCTGGAAAATTGCACGGCTTCTCTTCAATGTCACTTGAGCTGCATAAAAAGAATGAAGTACATTTACTATCTCTATAATATTAGTATCACATATAAATAGTGGCTGAACTTAGAAAATTATGTTCTTTGGTATATTTACGTGTAATGTTATTTTTGGTAACTGCTAATGGTTAACCAACCATACACAAAGGAAGCATAACAGACTTCCTGCTGGCTCACATGGCATGGTCACCATCAGCCAGAGTTTGCAGATGATCTTCTTGAGATATTAGAATAGGACAGTGCTTTTTACTTGGAGGTCCACAATAGGTCACTAAGGTAAGCGTATTGTCAAAAAGTAAGTCCATGCATTAAACATTTATTAACTGCTGCAGTAGAGATATCCACAGATGGTGGAGTAGCCTTGGTACTCTAGACAAAGACAGTAAAGAAGACAAATTCAAAAAGCAAAAATCATTTCAAAGTAAACCCAATTCAGATCAAACAGCCTTAGTGAAACATGTATTTCCTTTGTATATCTTGTCCTACCAACACAAAAACAAGAGGTAGGAATCTAACAAGGCCTAGCATTGAACTTACATTGGGAAGATTACTGATCTTTGTTTACCTTTCCTGTTCTGCAGCAAATCAGTAGTGACACAGAAAAACAGTGCTTATCAGTACTATTATACTAAACAGAAGTGCTTGAATCAGGTCTAAAGCACATAAGAATGTCTCTTCCTTTCTTCAAATATTTGTATTTCCTCCAAAAGCACAAAACAGGCATTTGTTACAACTGCATTTTGCTCACTAGAGATTTTTGAAAGTATAATCAGAATTAACTGGCAACATGCAGTCCTGTGAAAATATGTACAATAGAGAGAATTACTTTGGCATTATGTATTTTAATGCAAAATTGGTTCCAAAAAAGAGGTATGAAAATATGAGTCAATAAAAAGTGTGGAAAGCAACTGCTTTTATAATACACATCCAGCTTTAAAGAGAAAGAAAAGATACTACTTTTGCAAGTATGTCACCATATAATTTATAGGAAAATTAAGATTTTTTCATTTCAGCTACTAATAGTTTCTAGAACATAAAGCATGAAAATCTGAGTACTCCTTTTTTTCAAGCAGTAGAGGTTTCAAGTCTTTACCCCATTCATATTTGTTACCATGTTCCCATCATTTGTATTTCATTGATTCCAAAACATACAAAATGGTCCATCAAAATAATGAATTTTAGAGATGTTACAAACTGTATTACAATCCTTCTACATTTTTCACCATGGAAACTACAGTAATTTTCAAGTAATAAAACTTCATGCTTACTTTCTGGGGTTCTAATTCTAAACATTTCATTCTGTTCAGTGACTCAATATTATCTGGTAGTACCACACTCAAAAGCATTCTCCTTTGTGAAAAAATCAGAGTTAGAGGTGGTAACTGATATTTGCATGAATTCAGGAGTCTAAGCAAAACTAAGATACTGGACTTAAATTAAGAAGTTAAAATGGCATTCAACTGCCCCTTTAAATATTACTAATATTAGTAAGAAAGTTTTCAACTCAAACAATACAAGCATGATTTCTTTCCCTAATCTTTCAACAGAAGAAATAGAAAGAGCATTTTAGGAAGAGAATCATGCATCATGTAACGTTAACTGCTGCCCTTCAAACTTCAAAGTAAGTGGTCCATTAATTTTTAGCTCTTTCTTCTACTCCAGCTTTGAATTTCTTCTTTTTGCCTGCCAAAATACCTGAATTGATCTGTGGTTGCAAGAACATGATTCTCCATGTGTTTCTTGTGACTGCAAAGAATCAGTCTCAAAGCCAGTTAGAGAATTCAAACTGAAGGGAGGCTGTCCATAAAACCAGCTAATCAATTCATGAACATACTATAGGGTTTTATGCTGAAATATTAAATACAATAAATTTATTTAGTACTCTTTAAAACGCTCTTGAGACCTGCGGGTGGCCGGCCGCTAGGCGGGGAGGGCTCTCTGTGCCCTGGAGCCCCCGGCGGGCTGGGCGTGCACATCCTGCTATCCCCAGGGCGGCTGCCTCTGCCTGGCCCCGCCGGCGGGAGAGCTGGATAAACCACAGCTGGGGAGGAGCTGGATAAACCACAGCTGGGGAGGAGCTGGATAAACCACAGCTGGGGAGGAGCTGGATAAACCACAGCTGGGGAACAGCCGGCACAGCCACAGCTAGGAGAACAGCCGGCTGAACCACAGCTGGGGAACAGCCGGCTAAACCTCAGCTGGGGAGGAGCGGGATAAACCACAGCTGGGGAACAGCCGGCTAAACTACAGCTGGGGAGGAGCTGGATAAACCACAGCTGGGGAACAGCCGGCTAAACTACAGCTGGGGAGGAGCTGGATAAACCACAGCTGGGGAACAGCCGGCTAAACTACAGCTGGGGAGGAGCTGGATAAACCACAGCTGGGGGAACAGCCGGCTGAACCACAGCTGGGGAACAGCCGGCTAAGCCTCAGCTGGGAAACAGCCGGCTAAACTACAGCTGGGGAGGAGCACAACTGGGGAACAACCAGCTAAATCACAGCTGCCAACGGTGCATGGCTCTCACATGGACAACATCTTCTACTAGGAACACCCCTTTTTTATTTTTCCTCAATGCTAGAAGTTTATGAGTCTTTTATCCAAACTAAATTATGTTCCTAAAGAAAGTTTTGTATTCCTTTGGGAATAAAGCTTTTAAAATGGAGAAATGGATAAGTCTTTTATATAAGCCAAAATATTCAAAATATGCAACCGTTTAACCATCATAGATATCCAATATGGAATTTTAAAATGGGTTCATTTTGGGAAACTTCCTCATTCATGGGAAAGTACCCACAATACAGAGCGAAAGAACAAATGCAAGTAAAAGGAATGAACCAAACACAGACTCTGAGAGAACTTTCAGGGAAAAGCATTTTACCACCCCTAATATGATTCAATATCCATCTTGCAAATAAATAGTCCAAACAGTGGGGGAAAAAGTTAGTAACAATTTCAGATCAAATTAAAATGAACCATTGGATGGCACTGAATTGTAAAACAGATTTTGGATTCTTCTTGCAGAGCTGTGTCTGACTTGTTACGAAATCTCATTAGCTATCCTCCATTCCCTTTCTCAACTCTCAGAAGCTATGGACCAGTTCTCACAGTGGACACATCTATGCCAAATTCAAGAGTGACAGAGGGGGATGAATGAAAACATTCCCATACCAGCTTTTCTCTCACTGGCCTGCTCAACAGACTTTAGCTGTCTGAGTAAGTATCCATGGCGTCTGTCAGATTTGCATCCTGTGCTGCAGTCCATGTTTCCTGTCCAAGTTCCTTGATAAAGCTTCTTTCAGCTACGCCTACCAGTCCTTCACTCCCACCATTTATGTACAGTGTGCAATAGTAACATTGAATAGGTGACAGACACCTAGATCCCAATGAGCTCTCTTAAGCACTACTTTATAACACATAAAACTAGCTGCTGCTGAAATACAAGCAACTTTCTTGCACTGATGATTTGTTGCTGGAGTGGCCCTGCTTTTCACCCAATGTGCTTCTAAGAGCATTTCCTGCAAGTCTGGGCGATTCATGCTCTCTTTGCCTGGAGTGTAGATCCCTGCAGTTTGTGCACCGAGCAGTCCCAGCCAGTCTGAGCCCTCTGCACCAGGCCCTGCAGCCAGACACCCCGAAATGCGCCAGGGAGCAGATGCATAACCTCCCCCTGCACGCCCTGCAACAGCCACTGCACAGGTGCTTGCTTAATGCCAACATGTGATGTGTATTTCCTGTGCTGAGGGAAACTGCATCTTTCAGGAATTGCATCAGGTTCTGGCAAAAAAATAAAACAGCTAGGGAGAACGTATTTCAATATGAGTGAGCTAATTATAATTTTTGCTCCTAAACCTTTTTAACAGCCAACATATAAAGGCCAGCTGGCATGTCCTTCCACCTGCCTGAAGGAAATAATCCCAATTTATAGCATAATCAAAAATCATGTTTCTATATTTTTAGGGTTTTCTTTAAGGTACTGCCAATACATCAGCCTATGGAAAAGCCTTAGACTGCTTTCCAAGAGAGTGCCAGGAAGAAAACATTTCAACGTAAACACATTTTACTGCCTCTACACTGGTTTAAAAAGCACCCAAGATTGCCTGGCTGGAAGTAAGGGAAAAAGAAGTATCAGTTAAAAAAGGAATTTTTTAATCACATAGCCCTGTGCAAGTAAGGGGCCATTGTTAATTTTCAGATTGTTGTCAAGCCATTGGTGCATTTGAGACAGTTCAAAAACCAGTTACAATAGAAGGAAGAGGGGATTGGGTAATCTGCTGAAAGGAAATCCAGCCCACAGAAACAAAATCTTGCAAGAACCCAGCACTGAAGTATGCTGTGAGAATAAAAAATATATAAGCAAGTGCACAGATATAGTCTCTTAAAGACCAATGTTATTTGGTATGAAGGCAGAGGGTGTTGCACAGCTCTGAATACAGGTTTGCTAAGTATATCAGGCTCTTACCTCTTTCAATTATACTCTGAAAAGTTTGAAACTACCACAGATGTACAGGGAAGCAACTGTATTGATTTTCACTCACTAAACCTGCAGTAATAAATCAATCAATATCTCTCAGAAAAATACCATAGCACTACTTGCCCTTAATCAGCATTGTGAGTACGCACCTGCAAAGGCAGATAAATTTTTCTGCATCTTAATACTAAAACACTGCACAAGTAGCAGTTTGCAGTGATCAAAACAGCATTTATATATCTATTTTTAAGTGATGTTTCTTTACAAATATAATTATGATTTTGATTACTTATGTATCAATGTAAACTAAATGAAACATATTCTAAGTTGTATTGAAAAAAAATGTGACCAAATTTACAAACTTCATTAAAATGCACAAGTTTTAAATTATCAACATCATAGATTTCAGCATGACTCTTTTTGTATATAAAAAGTTTGTGTAGTAACCCTAAATGAATCAAAGCCCAGGAATGTGATCTTGATTAGTAATCCTGCAAACCAAGGATAGGGAACCATATTTGCTCTTCAACTAACAGTCATCTTGTGGGATCTGTAGCACATGAAGTTTAAAATGTAACATTTACTCAGGTTCTGAGACTGAAATTTGAATAGGGTACACCTCCTGCATTCCATGGTGCATTGTGACTTAAATGCCACTAACAGCAGAATTCAAGATGAAGGACTTTAGGTGTCTGAAGAAACAGCCAATTTCAGCAATTTTCACCAGTTGCACAAATTCTTTCAGTAGTTAAACAATGTGCAACCTTAAAGCATGCTTTGGATGGAAATGAAGGCAGAATGGAAACCTGCCTCCACACCTTGCCTGCTACTTCAGCCTTTAGCGCTTATAAAACCAAAACTTTCAACTGCTCCTGGTGCCTCTCCTCGGTATGCATTATCTGATTACACTATAAAGGATGTAGTCTGTAGTACCAATATTTATAACTTCCCAGTTCAGTCTGTGACATTGTCCAGCACCCATCAGTCTCCCAGTGCTAATAGCTAGTTATTTACTAGCAACTACATCCAGAACTCTGATTTCCTCTCAGGACCCCTGAGGATTTTCCTGTCTTATCAGTTAAATACAAAATTCTGCACATCTTTATACCTTGACTATCTGGGTATCTTAACTACATGTCCTTCAGAGGTAACATTTGGGTTGTATGAGCTCCTGAGGAGAAGATTCCAATCTTCAGGTCTGGGCCTGCAGGGATTGCCAGGATCCATTTCCTGGGGCAGGGGCAGGTGAGGCAATGTCCTTGCTTGCAGCAATGAGCTCCCATCACATCTGAAGACAGTGAAGACAGCACTCATCATCCTGGACTGTGTAACAGCATAATCACTATATTGAGGGAGGAGAAACTCATCACTCCTTAAACCACATCTGTAAGAGTGTATTTGGGGTTGGGATGTCTACCACTCAAAAGACACAGGTAAATTGGTGTGTCACTAACAGTCAGGGACAGAATACACATATATGTCTGCAGAATATATGTATACATCCAGAATATACACACACATGTGTGTGTGTATGTGTATTGTTCCTCATTTTTATATACACCTATACAAAAATAGAACACACACACAAATATATATATTAAAAAAAATAAGCATTTCTTGACTCACAGTTGGCTGTGTGCTAGAAAAACATCTAGGTGATATACTTGATGTATATTTTCATATCTTTCCCTTTTTATTTAGATACTTTTAGAAACAGTATATTGGGCTGGACAAACTTCTAATGTGATCCAATATGGAAGTTTTTCTAAAGATTATTTTCAACTGTTTCAGTAATATGTTTACTATCTCAAATACCCAAAGCATAATTGATAAGAATCCAAATAATTTAGAGTGGTTGGGATTAGCTCCTGTTTTTCATAAAGAAAATATGAGGTTCAGGAGAGTGGAAGACAAGATGAGCCACAAGAGAATCAAGCTGCAGCCATGGTCCACAAAAGTCTGAGAACTACCAAATCACTAAGTACTCAAAAATGTGTGCAAAATATGAATAAAATATTGATTTCATTAAAAATGTTAAGGACTACTTAATTCAACAACATTTTATATGTTTGCATATTTATTTCCAAATTTGCATATCTGTTTGCATATATCTTGTAAAGCTGAACATTAATTATACTTTAAAATCATGTATAAATTGTAACCAAGAATATTGTATGAATTTTTGAAATAAGAGACATGCTCAAGTACCATTAATTATAAACTGCCATTTAAAGCACACTGAAGCAGACCTCATATTGAAAAAATATTGAGCCCTTGACAAATAAAAAAGGCAGCAAGAGTTATTAACTGGTCTAGCTGATTAAATGATGTCTCCTACAAGCATAGCACAGATTTTTTTTTTTTTCTCTTTCTCCCTCCAGACTTTTCTCCCTCCTGGGTTTCTTTTACTTAGAAATGACACATGACAATTTGCTGGCCAAGGTAAAATTGCTACAAAGACCACATGATTCACTGGTTTATTGTTTCTGTTTAGGGCAATTCTTTTTTTGAATTTTTATTCATGTAGAACTGACAGTAATACATAACAATAGGAAAAACTTCATGAGGTACTTTAATGGACTAATGTCAAATGAGGTGAGTTGAAGTGATTTTCTCACATACTAATTAGATATGTGAAATGACTCTGAGTAATTTAAAAAGCAAGGTCAAATCTCAAGCAGCTTCCAAAAACCTAGACTTGCTAAATATACAAGGCATGTTGATCTGACTATCACTTAAAGTGGCAATTGGAGACAGTCAAAACTCTAATAGCTTTAGATATAAATCCAAGGTCAGCTATCCCAGTAATCATTAAAAGCCAGGAGTTTCCTAAGAAACAGTTTCTTAAGATTGCATAAGTATTATTTGCTCTTGCTAATTTTGAGAAGATGTGTTGAAGATCCATAAATAGTTAAAGAAAATAATTCAAACATAGTTTGCATGGAGAAGGCTCCACAAGTTTATTAGTGCAAATCAGTCTTGCTGCCCTTAAAAGTTACCTATCTCTGTGACAGGCTGTTCCCTTAAGCAAGGACAGCAGAAGGGTAAAAGTCCACACCTCTCTCTAGTCACTCCAAACCTGAGATCTTAATTTACATGAACAATGAAGCTGAATTTGCATTAATCCATCAGGCTGAAAAGTATATAAGCAGAGATGCAAACTCACCTATCTTGTTGTGCTAGCTTTGCCTCAGGGGTGGTAACATTAGTGCAAGGAGTAGACTGACAGCAGGAGCAGTGAAGTCTCAAACTTCTGCATGTGTTATGCAAATGGGACCATGTCCATCAGCTTTATTCATGTTGCACTACAGATTGAATTTGGCCTGCATAGGTCTGGCCTAACACTGGCATGTTATCAGCCATTCACACTCCTTGGTCAAGCAAGGGAACTTTCTTCAAATCTATGGAAGCCTCTTTGCCTGATCTAGCATTTCCCACTAGAAATACAGACTACAGCAAGAGGGAGAGCCAAAAGATGCATTATGGAAATGCAGTTCTGTGGTTATCTCTATGTTAAAGTGTGATTGCATGAAAATAGCCAAAGAGCAGCCACATTAGGAACATAAACTCATTTAATCCTGTCTTCTGACACCTATTCTGCCTCCACTGTTGTCTCTTCTTCACCCACTGAAGAAGAGACTAAGCAAGTGGTTCCATAAGAGGACATGAATATTCTAGCACAGAGGCCTACTGTTAACATTTCTTCCACCATGCAAATACTGTTCACACTTGCAGATCTGAGTTAGATTTGCACTAAACTTTAATAGTTGTGGATTCATACTATAACATGTCAGTGGTAAAAAATCATGGCCAATTTTCTTGCTCTCTGTAGGAAAATAATGTGAAACCCCCATGAGTTCAGACTTTTGATTTCCTGATTTTTTTAAATTTTTCTTTCCCTTTTCACAGAACAGTCTGCAAAGGAAATAAATGCTGCAATTTCTGTGACCCTTCATAAAATCACATGTCATTGCTTCCAAAAGTAACTGATTTTGAGCCTTGGTTCTTCCTCCTGTATAAGTGGAGAACTTAGAGGACTTAAAGGATCAACCAGCACAACTGTATAGAGCAGGGAACTTCCCTCATGGCCAAAAATGCAATGAGTAAGTTACCAGCAGCCATTTGATGCTTTTCTTCCAACGCCCATGTCCTTCACCTACAACCATGGAACATTTATTTTGAAAAGAGGGGAAAGAAAAAAGTGTTTCTGTTTCTTGAAACGAAGACATTTCTACAGCTGTAATTTTCTGTTCTAATGAGGATCTATAGCAAATGAATTACTAAAGCACTAGGCAAGCACCAAATAGTTCTCCCTCCTGATTGATTACACTCTAAAGGCAACAAAACCTCATGGTTGAGGCACTAATGAATATTAGATAACCCATCTGTTTGTAATAGGAGCATGCTGTAGTGCCTGTAACAGAAGGACATCGTATTGATATTTTTTTACAGAAGGGTCTAGAACTAGATTTTTTTAAGAACTCTGATCCAAACAAAGATGTTTGTAGTAAAGATGTCAATTGCAGGGATAAGCCAATATCCTGACTCAGGGTTATGCATTCAAACTTGTATGACTCAAAGTACTTAAGTATTGAGTAAATTTCTTTCACTGAGCTTTCATGACAAAAGTTACCGATTTAGCTAAACGCATGATTTAAACACATGCTAAACTAATACAGTTTAAACTTTAATTTCCTCTGTTCCTTTATAATGGCTTGCTACTTTGATACAAAACAGCAATTTTATTAGATTCAGGCCTCAGTAACAAATTAGTAGGTGGTAGTGGAATTAGATAATAACAGTTCAGAAATGTTAATATAGCAATTCATACTTTGTGTCATCTTTGTTTAATTTTAGTGCAGGTAGGTAGTTCAGTAATGTTTGACAATAATCATTGCATTTTGGTATATTCAATACTTGCAAGACTAATACATGAAAGCTATTGTCTAACATATATTTTTCTTGGTTTTTCAAGTCTAAGAATCTTCTCAAGTGTATCAGCAAATTCATTTCTTAACTGAAAGTAGTATACACAAAATATATAAAGATGCACCCACCAATTCTTTATTTATGAAAAAAATACAAATACTATTGTAGTTGTTGGAGATTTTCATATGCAGAACACTTTAGATAACTGATTTAAAATGGATGACCTGATAAATGTACTAATTCCCTACTACTTAGCAGCCTATCCTCAGTGTGATTCCCAAAGAGAGACAGGCAGGCAGGCAGGAAGGAAGGAAGGAAATGTAATTTTGTCTTTTTTCAGATTAAAATAAAGAATAATTAATACAGAAAAAAATCCTGTAAGAAAGTAAAGGGATTTTTTCAGATAACTGCCATGCCTTGTTATTGTAATCTTACCAATAGATCATATTCTGATCACACTTCATAAAGAACTGTGCAAAAGTAAGTTTCAGATTTCATTTTTTGATCTCTTTGATTTTCATTTTTCTTTCCCGATATCAAAATGTCCACTTCAAAGAAGAAAAAGCCAAAACTATTGGCTTATTAAAAGTTCAGACTACTCACTAATAGAAAAGGCAGTTCCCCTGCTTTGAGAAATATCTGTACAATCTATGACACCAGAGAAAGCACAGAGCTCTATGACTTGTATTTGTAGGATTGCTTAATTTGGCTCTGAAGTAGAAACACATCTATGCCAATCTAGCTTTCAGATGAGTTTTGCAAGCACAGCCTCATATGTCCAAATTTGTACCAACTTAATTAACAACAAATTAAGATTGCTTTTTTAATGCAAGATACTTTTCTAGAATGACCAGTATATGAACTGAAATGCATCCATCCTCAGAGTTACTGCTTGCCTGAGCTGAAACCAACAAATAAGGAAGCCTGAACGTAGAATTCCCCCCAGCTGTATATTGAAATCCCCAGGAAACCTTTGTCTTAGCCATGTTCTGAAAATTATTTCAGCTAGGGGGCGTTCAACTAACATATTTTCCATGGCTGCACTTCAGGCATCAATCTGTTCCCAGCAGCCGTGACAGCAGCCTCCTGGTGAGAGCTGTAAGTGCAAAACCCTGATATACCAGGATTTTAAATTTCTCCCTTACTCTGTATGCAAGGGCCTCAGACTCCACTGTGAAGCTATAGCAACACGAGTAAATAAGGATTAGTGTCTCATACAGAAACATGCCTGCTATTTGCTCATTCTATAGCTCTACTATAGGCACTCTAAAGCAGGGATACCCCAAAGCTCTCCTACTGTAATGCAACAGGGATGTGCATTATACCAATACAGTTAAGCTATAATGCACAGAACAGATTACAGCAGCAACAATTTTGCTAGTGTAAGTTCATGTACACAAAACTCCTACTGGCATAAAGCACAGATCAGACCTCATTGTCACCCCAGCTTTCCTACTTCCTACAAGTGACAGCAGCAGCATAACTACAACCTAAATACTTACCAATGCAACTATTCTGAAATACTACATTTGGTGTATTTATGGGAGCAAAAGCTTTTTATCAATTAAAGCTTATCTTCCCTGGCCACATGTCACATGTGGCTCCAGGACATCAGCACCTCCACTTTGCTGCATAAGTTTCCTTGGTGGATGGAAGGCAGAGAAGTTTCATCACATGTCCACACACCAGGGTCTGCAAGAGAACATTTATTCCTGCCTCTTCAATGTTGGCAAGACACAAGCAACAGCACCTTTCTACTGGATTGAATAAGGGACAGATTTCAAAGCTTTGAACCAACAAATAAGATAAATACAGATCTATAAGCATGGGTTCAATAAAGGTAGCTAGACACTGAAGTAAGGCTAAAATTTTCCTTCAGAAACTGTCACCTCTCCTACACTGATGATTCTCTGGCATGTCATAGGCTTAGCTGACTGTGTTAGGGCAGGAGGTCTGGTTAAGAAAATGTTTTGTTACTCCTTCAGGCCATGTTGCATGAGATTTCTTTTGCTGTTATCTCCCCCTCTGCAGATGAAAAACACAGGAAAATACACATTGCAGCAGGTGACTCATTATATTAGTGGATGCCCTGTGCTAAACTCTATATTTGAGAATTTCCATAATTTCAGAGGTACCGCTTTAAGAAACAAAATGAGCTGAACTTTCATTGTGCTGTGGGAAGTAACAGCACATCAGCAGTTATGGCATTACATATGGACTTCTGCTTCCTCCTGGGAGTTGTTTTCCTTAGAAGCAAAGCTGATTCCTATTTTCCACTTTGCTGATAGCTCTGTTCCTGCATAGTTTGTACTACAGTGGGAACTATTATGCACCCTTCCCTCTCCCTCCCACCCCTGCATACCTACACACTTCCTCTTTCCAGAACAAAAGCTTTTTCCAGTTATTTAAGGAATCTCACCAAATTATACTTCCTATCCTTATACACTTCCTATCCTTATATAGTGATTTCAATTATTAGTTCCAAAACATACTTTTGAAGGGGAAAGTATAACTGTTACTCAGGAGCTGAGGCTCAAGCCTCTATCAACTTTGCATTTAATGTTAAAATAGCCATGGAAGAAAAGCTTTTGGGAGAAATGGAATTCCCTGCCCAGTTCTGGTTGCACTACCTGTGTAAAAATAATTTGATTTCAGAGGATTACTAATGCAAGGATTCCAGAATCTAAACTTACTATAAATTCTGGTTACCTTCAGATATTCCTAGTTACTGTTTTATGGAACTACCATTTGGGATTTAGTTCACAGTCTGCAAGCAGTAATGATAGAAACTCAAGACAGGTCAGGTTACTACAACTTAGCTACCAGACCCCTTGAAAATACACTGTACAACCTTCAGAAAAAGAAGCTTCCAATAAACACAAGAAGCAAGTTCCAGTCTCTGATTAAGAATTCTCCTATCTCTTAGCCCTGGTTCCCAGGCTAATGAGATGACTTTTGAGAAAGCTGTCTTAAAGTGTCTCCCCTTTATGCAGTCCAAAATTCTGCAGGCTGTATGGCTCATTACATGTTTCTCATAATACTGATTTGCCTCTGCCATAATCTGCCTCTCTGCTGCCTGGGTGCAGGAATGCCTCACATTAAATTAAAGGGCCAGAAGCACAGGACATTCCAAGAAGGACAAGGAGGTGGCAAAGCTCACTGATTCTGCAGGGAAATTGCTTTCTTAAGGGAAGTGTTTCATGTACTCAGGAGGTCTGGAAGATGCAGTTTCTGGGAGAAGGTGGCTCAGCGCTGATAGAGGTGCTAATATAAACTGTATATGAAACTAATGCTATAATTTTAAAACTAAAGAGATATACAGCCAATCCTTCAGCCTTTCTGTTCCCCCAAAGTTAGTATTTTATTGTTTTTAAAGCTTTGCGTTGACACAGTGCCTACCAAAGGCAAACACTACAAAATACAAGCACAGACCCAGCATGACACTTTGCAAAACAAAAATAGAATGGGGAAAAAGTGCCACAATGTCATGCAAAGTATCTCTAGGCCTAATTAAAAGAGAAGAAGGAAGACAATTTTAGATAGAATTAATTGTACTTAACCTAGAAAACTAAACATATTCAGAGAACTGGAAAAAAAACAGTGCCATACACTATTAAATCAAAAAAATGTCTTAGCTAAACTGTAGCATTCTATAAATGATTGAATTTAGATTGGTCTAAGAACTGCAAACACCTGAACACTGAAAATTACTGTCTTTTGTTACAGTCCATAAGAAAATAGGCTAAAACTGGAGGTAGAATTTTATTGAAACTATGATATTTTGTAACTCTGCTTACAGTATTTAGCCACACACAGAGAATAGGAGCAGTGTACTTAAGGTGAAGGAGTTGTGGGGCACTGGACTACAAAACACACAGGGCCACAAACTGATCTGTGACTAGCACAGGGCAGTGCAACAGCCTTTGAGAATTAAGCCTCAGAATAGGATCAGACTAAGACCAGAGCTGCTCTTGTCAGTAGCAACTTTATTAAGCAAACCATTGACATTCCCCTCATCTAAACAGAAAAAAAAACCCAAACAAAACCAAACACACCTTTTTATTGATTATGCCTTTCTTTTTGAACAGTACATTTTCAAACAGCATGGGGAGTCTAACTACTACCACTGTAAGCCTAGTTCAGTCTTGCAGTGAATTTAAGAAAAGAATTTTCCATTTACATTGCAGTTGGTCTCACTAGGCCAAGTTTACAAAGAGCACATCCCTGTAATGTGGTCAAGTTGAAAACAATGGCCCTGTTCATACAAGCACAGTTTTGTACAAGTATGTCAAAGGAAGGAAAGTGTTCAGGATACAGTGCTATTGGTAACTCCTGTGCCACAAAATCACCTCAGCAAAAAAGAATCAGGCTGCATATGCTAAAGGTTAAAAAAGAGGAAAATATACTTTGCTGTGTAACAGACAAACTAGCATCTTTGGATGTTTCCTTATCACACAACCCCCAAAATATGGAAAAATTCACTCAGCAGTTTCAATCATCCATCCAGCACAAAAATAAGTGTTTAATAATAATTTGTGATGGTTCTGAAACAATAAAGAAAGCATGCAAATTACACCAATACAATAAAGACTTGATTATGCAACTGTTTTGCCTCCTTCACCATAGCAATAAACAAGCAAATAGAGACTGAATTGAACACAATTTATACTGCAAAAGAATACTCACTTGTGTTACTCCTTGAGCTACTTAAAAGAAATAATTTTGGTAAATCATTATCATTAGGGGACCCTATTTAAGGTCTATATCAAAATGATCTTGAGACTGATTTCATCATGTTTGTGCTCCATTTCCAGATTTTTAAGACAGAATTTCTTTGCTCTCAAAAGACAGTAGAATACTTTTTACAAAATGTATTCAATAAATTTTTAAGAGTGTCAGCATTCCATTTTTGAGACTTAGTATCTTGAAATAATCTTTCCTACGTATTTCTACATGAGAATACCTATGCATATTAGAATTTAAAAGTCTTTTTTTAACCTCATCACAGTCAATGAAAGTTAAGTACAGTCTTAAATGTGTTTGCTGTACCAGTGAATATCCCACTGAACAACACTGAAAACTATCTATCAGGCAGCTTTCAGAGTACACATACAAGATATGCTATACAACTCATGGCTATATGCTAATAAAATCAGTTATTTCTTTTCTCATGCTGTTGTAAGAAAAGACACCAACAATGTTGTTTATGGGGGTGATCAGAAGAAAAAGACACCTTTTACTGAGCTACACAAAATCTAAATTTAAGAGAGCCTTTCTCTTTCCTGGTTTCTTCTCAGAGCAATGAACTTTCTCACACCACAGTGGATGAGAATCCACACTGAAAATTTGATTCATGAATGGTGCTGGAAGCAGCATGAACTCACCCTGCAGTCCCTGTGAGCTGTGTCAGAAGGGGTCACAGAGTGCTGGTGCTGGCCAGCAGCCCATGACAGCATGGCAAGCAGCCAGTCATTCTGCTGTGAACAGGAGGGGGTTCCTGAGGGAATTTTACAGGTTTTCTGTATTTCCAGGTTAATTGCAACTCAAGATCTCCTGCAGAGTTTGCATGTACAGCTTATGATACTAAATGCTAGGCTTCTCTTTCACTGAACACTTTCATAAAGAAACCAAATCAACAGTAAGATTTTTATACAGCTTCAGGAAGCTTAGGTGCATGAACTTCTTCTGGCCCCATCACATCCACATTTAAGACTTTGTGGAATTGATGATTTAAGATAATTAATGCTTTCCTTGCAAGCTGGGAAAAACAAATATAGGAATTAGCAATACTGTCTTGTCTAAATTCTCTGTTTCAGAGGAAAATAATCTTCTTTGTTACAATTTCCTGTACTTTAACATTCTTACCAATGAATTACCGGATTTGGTCCTAAAACATTCTGCAGCAATTTGGAAAATTTGTATATACCTCTGAAATGAAACCAAGTTACACATGACTTCTGAGAAGACAAAATAATTAAATCTTGTATACAAGAAAAAGAGGCAGTATGGGTTATGGAGAAAAAAAATGTCCCGTGGCATACTATAACAGTAGGCAGTATCACCAACACAGGGTTTTCTCATACATATTTATAAAGCTTCACACATAAAAGCACCTGCCCACAAATGCACAACACAAGAATCCACAGTTCTTTGGGAAATGGACTTTGTATAATCTGATAGAAAAACTTTACTGCAGCAGGCTTGAAAATAGATTGAAAATTATCGCCCCACTTTGAACATTTCCTGAAATGCACTGTAATATCAGTACAAAGCTGACTGCATCAATCAGGTATCTTCAGATGATTCATTTGATTTTTCAGAGAGATGAGAAAGCAACAAAGTGACTAGACCAAGCAATTCCAGGTACTTATGGCACATTAATCAATTTGAAATGAACTCCTTTTGTCTGCTGCTGCAATGGTTTAGAAGATATTTCCTAAACAAATAGATAATACTTTCTTTTCTATTACAAACTCTGATCAAACTCTGAGACTTTTATATAAGAATTTTTTTTAAAAACTCACCACATAGTACTAATGCTTTATTATTATTATTAAGGAGCATGCTTACAATTGTGAAATCATGGTTACAGAAGTTCAAATAAAGCTTATTTTTTAAATTCTATCTGACCTTGGATTTGACAAAATTGTATATGGGTCAAGATTATGAAAGGCCTTTCCTTACATGAAGTTATCTAAGTATTGTTCAGACTGGTTTTCAGGATGAAATACTAGCTGAAGTTTGTATTTACTTCATGTGCAATCACTTTAACCTTGCTATTTGCACAGCACATGTCTTCTTCACAAGACTACAGAAGCTATTGACTATAAATCTTGATAAAATAAGCTGTTCATTCCTTCCTTGTCAGAGCACTCTAAAAAGTCGCATAAAAGAGACCAATTACTGAACTGAGGCAAATACTAAATGTTGATTCTAGAGGTCTTATGGGGTGTTCTATACATCAGCTTCTGCCCAAGTCAAACCAGCAGAACTAGAATCCTTGTAGGAAAGTCATAATACAGAGTTACAATTTTTCTAATTGGCACAATTCCTGAAAACTCAAGAGTTAAAAGAAAATTAAATGAGCATAGTCATTCAGCTACTTCCTTTATCCTTGCATCTTGCCCATTCATTCATCAGTGACACAAAGTGTGGTGATAGTGGGAATGGAAAAGCTTGTATTCCCCATCCTAGTGCCAACTCAACAGTTAAATTACCAAAAGCCTCCAATGAATGCCTTCCACTATCCCTGAAAATAGTCTTGGAAAGCAGGTTTCATCCATTTTTCTGCTTTACTTATTAAGGAAGTTTGTTCCACTTACAAAAAAAACATCAAATCAACATAAGAATGTCTGAGGGCCCCAACTTTCTGTTAAGAACAGAAAGGTATGAAAAATACACAGCAGATGATATTTTGGCCATGTGTCTTCACAATAATGGTTAAAAAAAAAAACAAAAAAATAAACCTGGATAAGGTGAACTGCTCTGAAGAGAAGGGAAGATCATTCCTTCATTGGAGAGTTATTGACATGCTCTAGACAAAGTTTCTAATTCATCCCAAAAAAGTCTGGCATTTTTTAATTTAAATTTTTAAATTAGTGGCCTTCAGGGAACTCACTATAAGGACAAAAGTACTATCATTTTAATCTCTCTCCATAAGGTGAAATAAAAAACCACCACTCCTGTTATTTCAATTGTCTTCTACAAGTGAACTTGATATACAAAGCTGATTCTGCTTTTACTTATGTGATGATAATGAGCTTCTCCTGAACCTTCTGAAGTAGATAAGCAGCCAAGTTATTTCCTATTGACTTTCTGTGGGATAATAATTCATTGATGCTAAGCAGCAAAAGATGCATTGTGGCTGAAGTCCTTTTTTATATAGCATTCCATCCTTTGGCTTACAATATTCTACAGCCTTTAGGCATCTGGGAATTTCAGAACAAACAGAAAAGTTATCTGCAATCCTACCTTCAAAGATGACTTACTGGATAAAATAACAAATAATTGGCAGAGCACACAAAAACACCATAAGATAGTCCCATCTTTAAAGCACATGCACATAGGGACAGACCTCAAAAAAAATTAGCATAACGCTACATAAATTAGTCAGATAATCTGTGTATTCTCAGTCCAATAAACTGTATTTACTCAATTCAAATAGGACTCTGCAGTGGTAAGACCACAGTCACTATTTGCATGCTGCAGTGCAGTCTTCTTTGCCTGTACACTGTTGTTAAATCTTTCTGAAAAGCAGAGATTCCCTACTGCACTTTCTGAATTAAATGAAACAGAAATTACAAAGGTATACAACCCTTTAATACTTAATTAGTTATCCAATCAAGGAGTGAAACCAAGCAAGATGATATGAGTGATAATATTGATGATATAACTGATTCATTTGGATTGTTATTTGTCACATTATTCTTCTCCAAGTGACCAGAGACTTAACACAAGTAATGAGAACTATTCTTTGGTTGCTTAGAATCAAAGTTTAACACATTTGCTGGTGATTTTCCTAGCTTCCCCTGTCAGCCCTGCCAAATTTCTTTTCAGCAAACTAATACCCAGTTATTTTTGCCAAGTCTTCAAGCTTTTACTAAGTTAGGAAACCATGATATATCTGTTTTCAGAGGCTGAGAATCCACAATTTTCCATATCCTCACATGAGTGGCAGACCCTGCTATTTGAGCACCACAACCCAAGTGTTCTTTCATAACTGCCACACATAGTAAAGCAATTGTTTTAGGTAATTTCAAAGACAACTCTTGTGTGGAAGAAAAGAAAATAGTCATAATATCAGATATGCAACCTTGTGAGGATGGCAACTTACATGGGTGAGCTGTAGAATTAGGTCTGTAACTGGAAAGCATTTCTAATAGTCCTAGAAGCAGCAAACAATAAATGTGACAGTGCACAGGAAAATTCATGATGCAGACCTATTTGCAGGAGAACATGCAGAGAAGTATTACAGTATTACTGCCTTACAGCAAACACACATGACACAACATTATGTTTAAACGAGGTAAATTTCAAACTAAGTTCAACATAATCTATCCATCCTTCTTAGTAAAACATCCTGTCAGCTTTAGGAAACAATCTCATCACGAGAAAGCCACAGGTGGGGTTTCTGTTTCTCAGTAAGTCAGGTGCATTTCCTTTAGCCTTGTAGGACACTGCATCCTCCTGCAATTCTGTAATGTAACACAGGCTTATTACCTCTTAACAGATCCAGATGCATCAGCCTTGCAGACTCTTCATTTGCTCAAATACAACAGCTACCAACATTTAACTTGGGTTTGCACAAGACATTCTGATACATATAGTAGCTACATCTGCACATATATCTCAGGTCAGTTGCCACAAGGACATTTTTGGGGCCTTTAATCTGAGGTTGAATTCCTTCTCTTGCTTGTTGTGGGCACAATATACAGACTTTTTTCCAGAAAAGCATTATTAAATGAGATCTATCTGTTTCAGAAGGACATCCTGTCCTTCTGTTGGAGCTTTCTACAATGTCCAGTTCTATACTTCAAGACAAAAATCTAATACTAAACCCAGAAAGGAGACTGAAAAATGCTATTTCTAGGGAATGTTTGCTTCTATTGCAATCCCTTATTATTTTCTGTTCGAAATCACTTTGCATATCATAACCCACTTTTCACACACAGGAGAGGAGGGAAAATTTAAACCACACAATTCTACTGTAGGAGAATAACAGGACAAAATTCAGTTTAAGAGAAGCAACTGAAAAGATAAGAGTGATATAGAAGCCCTTGAACACCTAAATTTTTCTCTGCTATGCCTGGTTCATATCTCCAGTCTGCCCAGTCTGACAATAATTGCTGTGATTGGAATCTGCTAAAGAAAATAGGATGCTATGAGCAGCCATGTTTAATTAAACAGTGGGAAGTGCACATAAGCAATAAACACAGGAAGTGTCAGAAGTCTTGGCAAAAGCCAAGTACACAGTGTCACATCTCTGCTCTGTGCTTAAGTGGTTCTTTTTACTGGTTGTCTTTATAACAGAGCAGAGACATTCAGGACTTCTACACAAGGATTTTAGGTATACTAATGAAATACCATGTGATTCCACCTGTCCAGAATAAGAATGCCTAATTCTGCTTAAGACGTTCTCTTCTAAAGCTTTGATTCACAATTTCACAGAAACATGAATGCAGACATGGGGAGCTTGATGGACTGAAAAAACCTCTCAACGTGGACTTCTGCCTTGGTAGCAGTAAATCTAGAAAGAGCACCAGAACAGTCCATTATCTGTTCTGCAGTCATGGAAGAGACATAATTAAAATCATTTCAGATTAGCTACAATATTAGGACTGAAATTATTCCTGAAGTCCACGTGGTATCAGAGGTTAAAAGCCCAAACCAAAACAAACCTGAGTAGAACAACTGAGTAGAATGCTTTTTTATCTGTCAGCTTGGAAATACGTAAACACAAGAAATCACATGCTGGTTTTCTTTTTCACAGTACTCACCACTAAAATGGATAGTTTTTCATTAGAAGTGAATGTGAAAATCAGTTATTTTCAATTAGATAAAAGAAGACCAACCATGGAAACACCACAGAAGCTAGAATATGATATCCAATAAGAATTATATGAAATAAATTTTAAGGAATTAAACTTGACAGAACTAGAAAAATCATCAGTGGTAAGAATGTACTGAAAAGAAACAAACAAAAAAAAAGAAAAAAATGTGTATTTATTTCTTTCAGGAAGATAACATCTATATGATCAAAAAGGGTTGAATAATCAGTAAGATTAGATTTTATTACAATCCAAAATGAAAGAGGTTAGTCATGCTTGGAGATCTAGAATCACTTTTTGATGAAAGAGAATAATAGTTATTTGCCCAATTAAGTCACACAATCCAGCATTAAGCCTATGAAATAAGCAACCTGATACAGTAAACAATGCAAAATGCAAAATGCCACAGGACAGATTGAAAGAATTAAAACTTCATGGCATTGGTTTAATAAAGAAGATGCATGAGAACAAAATGTTCAGAATTTTGGGAGAAAAGCAAGCTCTTCAAGTCCAGGATAATGCCAAAAAACCCCAACAACTCTGCAGCTCCTGAACTGTCCTATGGAAGTTGTTCAGAGAAAAGGCTCAGATCAGATGGATCAGCATCAGTACTCTCAGTAACTTGCAAAAAGATAAACATGCTCACCATTTTTGCACCCACCCATAACATTTTTAAAAAGACATACTCTGCTAGAAACCAAGGAAGTATTACAGAAGCACAGATGAAGCCTAAAGAAAAAGTTATTTATTTACACTGCATGTGGGTAACCACCAAGTTCTAATGAGCACATCTTGAAAAAAAAATAGAGGAATATACACCAAATATTGCCTCCCTCAGTGCACATGCTGACTGTTTCCTGGGACTGCTGCTGTTTGGCTCAGGCCTGGAACAGTTCTGTTTCATTACAAAAATAAGGCATTTTCGATGGGATAAGAAGTAAAATGGTAAAGATGTTTTCTAATATCAAAATCACTACAAAGACACAACAAAGCAACTCCAGAGAGGAGCAAAATTGAACCAGTACAAATCACCATAAGCCATACTCTGACAATGTATCTGCCTCAGGAAACAAGAAAGATTTCATATATGTATTTTTAATTAATTCAAAGGAAATGTCTACTCTTTTAAGATAAAGCACCATTCCATTTCATAGCAATTAATTATTTGTTCATGCATTATTATCAGGATGTGCTACCTTGTATTTCAAATTTTGCAAGTTAAGCCAAAAGTACAACAGCTGAGGTTAAAATGCACACTGCAAGGAAACTTTACTTAGTATGTAGGGAAGTTACACAATTGTGATATTCAGTGGCCTGGGAAAGGAAGATAGGAATAGCAATCTGCAATTTTAAGTGACCAAACAAATTGGGAAGAGGAAGTCTGGAAAAGTGCACTACATGGTCTGTGTTCCATTATTCAAGTGAATAATAAAAACAACAGTCTTGGAATACAATGAAACTCTTCTAGTCTTACAGAACAGTTTCTTAATATTAAAGGAGTATTTAGACATGAAATAAGGAGAGAATTAATCTACCAGGAAATTAAAGGTAGCAGATTAACTGAAACTGAAAAATGAAGGACAAAAATAAAGGACAGGGGAGTAAGCAAGCCCAATGCACTTGTTACATTTTCAAGGACAGACAACTTTCTTTTTTACTTAAAATCTGAATTTACACTATTTCAGTTAGGCCTTTCTCTTGCTTTTCATTTTAAAATGTTTTTTGTGTTCTGCAGGACTTCAGCTGCTGGTTGCACAGTTTTGGGCTCTATTCAGAAACTGAAAAACAATACCAAACAATCACCCTGAAAGTGATTCGCTGTTCTATAATTTTGCATTCTTAAGCACCTCAGTTCCCTTTAAAGCCAGCTGCACAAGGGATCACAGCAGTGGGTAGCAAGAAATATGCAGGTCTCCTCAAGTGCTCCCTCTTTTTTGTTGGTTTTTTTTTTTTTTTTGTCTTTTCAAGGTGTTCAAAGGAAGAAAGCATCAGAGATGTCTGGATTAAATCTCTTCTTGAACTTTTTTCTTTTGAAGTTTCTCCCTGTTTTCATACAGCTGGAAAACACAGGTGTTTTCACCTTGATTGACATAAGAATTCCAATTGCTTGTATTTTGACATTAACAAATCATTCAATTATTCATTATTATTATTATGAAAAGTACAGCATCAGTTAAATCAATCAGTTAAATTAAATGCCAGTTAAGGCATTTGAATGAAATGATCTGCAACTGATATTCCTATCATGTTAGGACACGAGATGCATCTCACTATGCTGGACTCAGCACATGATTCACTGTGTATTTTAACTCTGACTTCATCCTTATTGTACTATTAATGCAATCCAGCTTCTCAATTTTCCCTCCTAGGCCCAAGAAGAACCTGAACCAAAGACAGTAAGGCACTAAAATCAAGATCTCAAAAGCAGTTGAGACACTTGGACACATGAGGCTTGCTTCCATTTAAGTAAACGGTAAAAATCCTCAGAAGAAACTGGAAAGAAAATCAAAGTTTGTACCTTCTCACATGTGCAGTTCCCTTGGTAGAGAGCTCCTTATGTAAAAGAAGAATTCAATCTTAAATACTTAAGAGGCATAATCATTACTAAAGGATAAGAATCATTAAAGAAAAATGTCAGTTTTAGAAGATAGCCACTAGATGGAGCAATTTAATATTAAGATTCCATTTATAGAGGTTCTTTAACCTTTCCCATTACCGATTTATTTTTTCTTTTTTATGCTAAGGATACTTAGAAATACTGTGTCCTTACATACTCTGCAAGTAAAAGGAAAACTGCATATGAATAAACACTAATGTTTCTATATTTTGTTGGTATTGAAGCAAAGGCTGGAAACAATGTAAGGTAAACTGCAATTCTAAACCACTTCTGTTGAACTGTTAATTTAATTAATCCACCAGTCTACACTCCCTAATCTTCAGAAACATTAAGCATTAAGAAATATTAAGCAGTTTATCAGAATATTATGCTCTCTATTCACCAGACACCAGAACCTTTTGCCAGCAGAGATTATTCTACCCTACCGTGAACCTTAGCCTACTACATATATAGAATTCTTCTATATTTTAGTATCAAGCTAAGAATTAAGAATATTTTGTACTGATACAAAAGGAAAAGAGACTTGACCTCATTAGCTTGAGTCCAAATTTACATCGGTTGTATCTAAAATAGCTGTACAACTACAGTGCCTTCTGTCAATGTAAGGCCAAGAAGTTGAACCTATGTGGAATTATATTTCTAACGTTAATCTTAAGCAACAATTTGCAAAATATCCAAAATATCACCTGATAGCATCTCTCTTTACCCTGTGAAGGTGATATGTATGTTTAAAAACAAAACAATGGTGTTGTTGCTGAATGCAGCTCAGAGGCACCAAGAAAGTAAATCCTCAATGATTACATGTGTCTTAAAATCCTTCTTAAATACTGGATTTGCTGGGAAAAGAGGAAGCAACAAACACAGTTAAGGACAGCCTGCAAAAAGCAATCCCCAGCTGGCCTCTGCTTCACCATTTTCTTTTAAAGGACTTCTGTTATACCATACTTATGAAATATTCATATTTCTGATTGATAAGTATGATAATCTAAGCATCATGAAAACAAGTTATACTGTCTGCTGCATCTAAAGTCTGCAAACATCATAACACAGTATACATTTTAATATCCTTTTTATTATTGCACTTTTCTAATGTTAAATCAACCTCTACCTGCATAGCAGGTGCAAATAACAACTGGATCTACTGCTGTGTTTAGGTCCATGGTGAAAATCCATGCTTTTAATGTCTAGGTGTGGTGTTTTCCTTTAACAACTGTTACTATCTGTCATGATTAATGATAAACAAAACCCAAACATCAGGCTGTTTATACTACTATTAAGGTAATTGTGCATTTCTCTCTTACAGAATTCAGTCATGGTCCTGAAGATTCCCAAGATGTATCGTTGATATATTCCCATCATGTCCATCATTATCATGACCACATTTATCACAGGTTCAATTAATCTAAATTCTCTTATCTCAATCAAATTAAGGACATTAAGGACATTGCAGTTCAATGGCTTACCAGATGGATCTCAGAATGAAGAGAAAGCATATAGGACAGGAGAAGGGTAAACCTTATAATTTGTTTTGAGATCATTACACTTCATTTTTATGCCTTGCTCCATCACTGCACTACTTCTGGGGGGAAGAGGGGTGTATGCAGGCAAGAGAAGAAAGCAAAGAATGAGCATGTGCTGCATTAGCTAGAGACACTTCTGACACTTGTGTAAAAGCTGCCTTCATTAAAGCTAATATGTTAACACTGCAGCAAGCAAAGACATAAATGAACATAAAGAATATCTACATTATCACATTTCAAATATCAAACCAGTATACTTGAGATCTCTCCTCCATTAACTCCACCTCAGTGATTGCCTCTGGCTGACTGATCCTTCTTGACAGGGTAGCTACAGAAAACAGATCAAGGCTGCAAAAAAGTTTTTCCCTACATTTTTCATTAGCTTCTGGCCTCATTTTTCTTATAAAGAACTAACAAGTTCACTAACTGCAAACTACCTGCTAGACAAATCAACTTGAAAGTGTTTTAGACTTCATTACACGATGATAATAAACAATTCAAAGCTGAGGCCAGACTAACAGTGTGGGATTTCAGTTAATCCATTTCAAGCAACATAACCCCAACTGATTCAGCTTAGTCCTTGAGACCTGCAGTGTTTGCCCTAGAACATAAAACCCATGACATGAAGTCCTTACAAGAAAATACTTTACACTTTAAAAAAATCACTGGCATCTATGTATCTAAGCAAATTAAGAGAAGCACAAGAATTTAATTAATCTCTTAGATGCCTAATCACTTCATTTTCCAGTCAAAAGAGTCACTCCACAAGTAACTTTGCAACTAGGCTTCAGTACAGAAATCTCACCTAAGCCTATCTACATGGTGGTATTTTTCAGAACACATGAAAACACCAGCAGATTCATTCACACAAGAGAAAATACCTTTGAAGAACCTGAAATGTGTGGAAATTACAGCTAGTTAAAAAGGTATATCCCAAATGTGATAGGTGCAATTAACTTCCCTGCTCGCTTGTTATGAGCATCCCTCTCCAGGGATGGGGGAGAAAGAAGAAAGAAAAAGAAGGAAAAAAAAGAAGAAAAAAAAGAAGGAAAGGAGAGAGTGAGATACTAGTCTTACTTCCCCTTATGCTTAAATAACATTTAAGGGGAATGCACTGTAACAAATCATCTCTGAACCACAGGGTTCATAAGCAGCAGAACATAAATAAAAGCAATATGAAGTTGCACCATATTACACGACAGCAAGTTTGCCGCAGCCTAAAAATAAAAAAACAGGTGATAGAGTTAAGACAAGAGTGAGGGGGAAGTACTAACATACTCAGTATTAGAAGTTTTTTGAGTGCTTTTCTCTTTATATTGTTTGATGCAATTGTTAGGAACGTTTTTAAGCTCTCTTCTCTCCTGAGGATGTCCATCCCAGCAGAGCAAGAAGAATGCAATTAGAGCTAGCTACAAACCTGCCAGGTAACTCTTGTTCTAAGTGTTCATTAGATGAAGATAGATCTGCCCTTTTAATTCAGAGACATTGCCTACTAAGTACAAGTTAATAACTACTTAGGACTTCAATCCCTGATGGAGCTACATATGCAGGCTACTGTCTCTGAGAAGAGATAAAGACATGGAGCAAAAAACCAGCCATCAAGTTAACCATGACCAGAAATCATTACCATGTAAGACTGAGTGTCTGATGAAGTCTGTTTCAGGACCATTTGACATCATTATTCACATGTCCACAAACATATTAGAGCTAAGAAAACACTCATGTATAGATGCTGTATCACCAGACACGTCATACAAAGGACTTACTTACTTCCTTGTTTTGTTACTCGTTGCTGTAGATTTCAAAACAGCAAGTTAAAATTGGTTGAGGACGACCAGAAATTCACAAACACACACAAACATCAACTTCCACAGCACAAGGTGAGACAAGTCTGTCAATTGTGTGATGCAGAGGAGAATGGACACAACCTTCTGACTGCTGTATACACTGCTGTGAGCTGCTAGCAAAGCTGCAGTCTCGTATTTCTGGGAGCAACAGCCTGCCCACAGGCAGGTGAAACCCCATATTACAAGCACACAAGAGACATCCCTGCAGCAGCCTTTCTAGCACAGATCTCTTTTGCAAAGACTTCTCTGGGTAAGCCATGTCTGACTCATCCTTTGCAATACATTTCCCTTTCCTCCAAATGCAGACTGGGATTTCAGCTGAAGTTGTAATACTTTGTTTTATATTTGAAAAGCCTTTTGGAGGAACTTGATTTTCCTAGAATCATAGGAAGTTGCACACCTTACTGCTGCACAAGAAAGTCCTTCAATTATCTCTTGAGCATGAATTTTCTGATGTTTATTTATAGCAACTTTAGGCCACAGCCAGTCACCTACATTCGTTCAGGAAATCAGTCTTCTTCATAACAGGATGACATATTTGTCATCTTGCCTTGTTTTTGTAACAAACTAAGATATTTTCCTAGTCACCATTTGAAGTAACGTGCTTGCAATTTACAGAAATAAAGCAATGAGACCAGGAACTATCCAGAAGTATAGCTGTCTTGCTTGGACTGAACTCCTATCTACATTGTTGGAAAATAAGGTTTTGATGTAACCCATGCTGCACCAGGCCCAATTCACTCCAGTGGATTCAATGAAAGCACAAGAGTCCATCTGGGCAGTTCATTTGCAGAAACAACATCAAGTATAATAAGCTGGATCCTGCAATCAAGATTAATTAGAATCACTGGGACTTAGCATAGGTGTAGAGATCGATAATGTTGATCCACTTGTGGGCTCATACCCTTAATGTAAAGGCATAATGCATTTTGTTATTACTTCAAATAATCCAAGTTGATCTCCTCTAGGGAAATGAGGTCTGATCTTAACAGCTGGTTCTGCACAGGTAGGGCTTTCCTCTCATCAAGGTACCACTGACATTAACTGGCATAAGACAGACTTTTCCTTGTAAGAGAAGGATGGAAAAGAAAAATGGGGCCATAATGAACAGGAATGAACCTCCTTCCCCTGGAGCACTCTTTTTTCACTGACTGCAAGTCTTCCCAGGGTCCAGAACTAATAAAATAGATAGTAAGATAAAGTTTGTTGCACTCCACACTCCATAACATCTGCCTACACTTAGCCCTGGGTAATAGTATGTAAACATAAAAGACAAATTTTAAGTATAAAGCGTGCAGCAATTGCTAGGAGAGTTATGATTACATCACAGTAATCCACATAGAAGTTGTAAGATTAGTTGTGTAATTAAAAGACTAATAAAGGAATAGTTTAAGTATATATTAAATTTGCAAGCAGCACAAGAGCTAAATAAACTTACGTAGTCATTTTAGTTTTCTGTTTATGAGGTGCCATGAACTCGTGCCCTTCACTGCCACTGGTACATCAGTAAGAGCTCAGAGAGCTCTCAGGAGCCTCTTCTTACACGGAATTCCCTTGGAGAAATCTGAGTGAAAGGCAGGTAAGTAACTTCTTAGAAGTGCTATGAAAGAAGTGAGTTTTCAAAAAAAAAGGAAAATTATCCACACTTTCGGTTTTTTCAATTTTTTATTTTCTCCTTTATGGAATTTTCTTTAATAAACACCAGCAAGTTCTTGATCTAACAAATATTACATAAATTTATTTTTTGTCTCAAGTTTTAACCTGACCTAGACATATTTATTCCTAAACCTATTGGAAGATGTAGTATTGGAAGCTTTATAAAATGAAGATTCCTCCTATTCCCACAATTATTTGCAAAGCAAAACGAGAAGATGCAAAGTACTATTCTTCATTAATATACTATTTTTTCAACACTGTTGGGCTGAAGTAAATAAATAAAGAAGGCAAATCCGTATACATTCTCCACCTCATTTTTCTGTGCCTCACAGTTCCAGAATTTCAAAAGGTTTTTAAAGTATACAACTTAGAGGGTCAACTATGCAAGAGTGACATTGCTTTGTCTAGAAGTCAGGGACAATTAATGGTTACATTATTGAAAATCTGTTAGTGGTGGTGGAAGTGGTTTGGATTTTTTTTTAAACTGATGTTGGAGCTACATTTCTTTTATATAGTCAGTTGTCTCTATTCCTAAGTGAAAGAACTTAAATTTTATCCCAAAGCAGACTTCAAGTGTGAATTTTAGCACTACTGCTTTATGAGACAAGGATTTCCCTTTACAGGTATCAATGCTACTTGCAAAATCAAATAACCATTACCCCACCCCATTAACAAGGTCATTAATTCTTAGAGCTTGTTCTGTGCTTAAAAAGGTGGTGAGCTGACCTAGTATTACTCTACCCCACTCATCTATTAAGAGCATATGTAGAATGACATCCAATCTCTTCTTTCCAAGAGTTTCATTTTGTCCATACCTAGGCACATCTCTACATTGCTGTCCCTCTAGACCTACATCACTAACTCAAACAAGCAAGATTAACCAGAAGCCTAAATAAGAAATTACATTTTTTCCTGGTAGTTTTGCCAGCAGTGAGTATAATAACATAATTAACACCTATCTAGTGCTCTTCACATGTCAATCCTCATTTCTATATGCATCACTAAGTGAAAGTAAGCACTTTCTTAGGTGATATACTGGACTAGTTAGAAGTATTCTAAAAAATACCTTTGATTTTGCTTACAGTATCCTGACCATTTACCTAGAGAGCTCTGTACTGTGCTTAAGGGTTCACAAGGTATGTTTTGTACCAGGAACTCTGAACTCTCAGCTATTCACTTTTCCAGCTCTTTGTGACAAAGACATTAATAACACAACCTGAAGAAAAGAAACAACTAAAGGCCTTAGCCAGCAGTACTGACATCCATTACATTCAGTTTGCTTTTCTAGCTTGCTAATTGACTGCAGGGATGAGCTAACAGAATAATGGCTGAAGAAATTGCATTCAGGTATTTTAAGGCACAGGCTGAACTCAGAAGTCCACATAACGCTAAATTCTCAAACTTATGTACTTAACTGCCTTCTATTTTGGGACTCATTTGGAAAGCTCCCTCTTCCTCAGTAGTTCACTGTCACAGGACTTAAATGCAGAGCTACAGTTACCCAGGACTGCCTTGTGTTTTCCAGACTCTAAAGGAAGAATTATTAAGTATAAGAGCTTTAGCTAAGCTAATATCGTTTTACCAAACCAGTTTCTCTCTGGATTCCTGTGCCACTCCACTTTCATCAAAGAATCTAGGACTGTGTCCTTCCAAGCTTTGTAAATAACACTTGGAATACAAAAAAAAAGATTACAGGCCTTGTCTTGACAGGGGTAATATGCTCTAGGCTACACTCAACAGGCAGACTAGGTTAAGCATGAACCAAAGCCAGCTGGCTGTTTTAGAGAGAATCTCAAAGCTTCACTAACTTTGTTGACACCCATCCATGTATCTATGAATTTTCTCTGGGGCACAATCTGCATTTCCCTCTGATTACACCTCGAAAATCAGACATGCAAGCACATTGATTCTTCTCCTTTGCAATGGGACCAGGCAAGGAGATGAGCTGCAGTAATGGACCACATACATGCTAACAAGTAAATGAAGTCACTAAGTCACAGTAATCCAGGAGTTTGTGATTACTTCTTTATATCCCTCAACATCTGTTCCCAAAACCAGTTCAAATGAAGTTTAAACATTTGGAAGCATTCTATCATGCTCAAAATGAGAAATTATTAAATAAAAGTCTTTCTTTCCCCATCCCCCCATCCTGTTTGTACCCACTGTGCCCAAAACTGCACCGTGTGCCACAAGCCATTTTATGGCTGCTGACATGAGACCACTAAAATAAAACTAATTCATACCACTGGCACTGAAGCTGTGCTAACACGAATTTCACTGGATAAGGGCCTTTCTAAAATAGTGACTTGCAGACAATCAGCAAGTAAGGTTTTCCTCTGAGGCTGTAATTGTCTGGCCACACAGCACAGAAATTAAGCCACTGTCTTCATGTGGACTAAGTCTAGACATAAATTTGGAAAGGTGAAAGATTGTGAACTGTATCAAACAGTTACTTACATATAAGTCAGTGAAACTGCAGTATCAGTAAAAATGTGCATTGATACCATAGAATTATCTTAATATTTCTTTTATGTGAAACTAACTGTGTGCATAAACTTCTACTGCTTGATAGTACCTCAGACTGTCAGGTTTGTTTGGTGCTCAACTGTGGAAGTATAAGCACGCTTAAAACGCTTCAAATTTGGTAAGAATAGTAGTGATAGTTTAGCGTTGACTTCTGCCATTCCTATTTCCTCATAAAAACAAAACAAAACAATCTCACCCTCCAAAGTTTAACTTGCACTCCTAGAGCAAACAGACTGCTATTGCTCTGGAGCCATACAGAGATGCAGTAGCACATGCTGATGATGCTTGCATGAAGTTGAATCTGTTGAAAATGTCTCAGTTTATGAATTTGACATGAGCTGCATAGAGAAAAAAAAAAAAAAAAACAAACAAACAAAACAAACAGCTATAATTGCTTCACAGAGCATTTTGCATTAGTCCAATTAGCCGAATGTAACATCCAATATTAGGGAATGACAATGTGTATGGGTATAGAATGGACAACAGAAAGCACACGTTTATGGATAGGTGAAGAAAAGCTCCAAGCCCTGGACACAAGCAGGAAGCTGAAAAGCCCCGCTGTCACTTTGGGTCACGAGGAAACAGAAACCATTTCCTCCCAGACACTCAAACAGACTTTGGAGCTCTGAGAAGCTTATTACTCTGCAGATTAACTGAACAGTGCCAACCCCAAAACAACTCACCAAGCATCCCAAGTACAAATGTTTAGCTCTTTAAACTGTTAAAAATGGCATTTACAGCACCCACTCACCACAACCTCCTGGGCCACTGCTCCAGGTTCCCAGGGCGGCAGGTGGCTGCTTGAGACAAGCGTGAACTCTCCTTCCTGAGCCACCTGCCTTCGCTACCCAACAAACTGAGGGCTTCACCTGTCTCCCGGGCCCGGGAGAGCCGAGTCCCTGCAGCCCCCAACACCAGGGATGTGCCACACGCCCCCCAAGCCCGGCCACCTCAGGAGGAAACGCCAGGATTCCCAGCGTTGGAGCCTAAAGGATGGGGAAGCGCCAACAGCGGAGCGAGCAGGGAAGGAGGTGGCGAGGCGGCCGCGGGGCTGAGGGGAGCGAGAGCAGCGAGGGGCTGAGGGGAGCGAGGGGCTGAGGGCAGTGAGGGCTGAGGGGTCTCGCGCCCGCCTTCCCGCGCTCGGCGCCTCGCGCCGCTCTGCCCGCGCGGGGGAGGTGGGGCCGGGGGGCGCGCGCCGCTCCCCGCCTCCGACGAGCCCGCTCTTACTCCGGCACAGTCACGTGCCCCGGGAGCCGCAAAGCAGCGCCGCCTTTGCGACAGGGTGACAGCCAAATGGTGCGACATCGGCGGCGGCCGCAGGCGCAGCAGCCGCGGCGGCCCCAGCGCTGCCAGGGCCGAGCGCCGCGCCCGGGCGGGGAGCGCACCGCGGGCACCGCACGGCGGGGAACGCTCCGCGCCGCTCCGCACCGCTCCGACCGCGCCGCTCCGCACCGCGGGAGAGCGCCGCCCGCGCCGCGGGGAACGCGCCGCACCGCGCCCCACTGCCCACCGCGACCCCATGAGAGTAGAGGTCAGCGGCGGCCCCCCGCGCACCCCCGCCCGCCTGCCTGAGCACGGAGCGCTCCCCCCCCCGATGCGCCCTTAGTCCCGGCCCCGGACCCGCCTCCCTCGCTCCTCCCCGCCGGCGGCGGCGGCAGCGGCAGCAGCAGCGCCCAGGTGCGGACTTCAAACCCCGGCGAAATGGCGTCCAACGCGGCCGAGAGGAGATCCTCTTCACCGAGCTACAGGTAAGAGGCGAGGGGCGCCGCCCCAGCCCCGCTCCCCTCCCTTCCTGGCGGGGAGGACGGAGGAGCCGCCGCGCCCCGCCGCCCCCTGCCCGCTGCTCGGCGCGGGACGCCCACCGCAGCCCAGCCCAGCCTGGCCCGGCCTGGGGGCCGGCGGAAACCCGTGCCCACCCCAGGCCTCTTCCCGCTGCTCTCTCCCGGGAGCGGAGGCGCCGCCGCCCGGTCACGGCCCCACCCTGCCGCCGGCCGCGACCCGCTTTTGTCTGCGCTCGGCTCCCTCCTTCCCCGCCGAGCGGCCGCGTCCCTCCGGCGGGGCCTGCCCGGGCCGCGCCCCCGGCCCCGGGATCTCCCTCCCTCCCTCCCTCCGCCCGCCCGGGGCTGCCTGCGCCGGAGCCGCTGCGCGGCCGCAGCTCTCGCCCTCCCCGCGCGCGGGGCACGGCGCTCGGCCGGGCCGGGCCCGCAGGGCTCCCGGTGGCCACCCCAGCCCGCGCCAGGGTCAGGCAAAGAGCCTCTCTCTCCTCTGGACATGGCACCGCGCAGGAGCCGCAGCGGCTTCCTTCTTGTAGGCCTTGAGCGCCGAGCTCGGGAAGAGGAGAAAATGGTGCGATCAACGTTATTTGACACACGGCAAGGGTTCTTGTCATTACAAAAAACAATCCCAAAAGACCCCGCAACACTAGAGGTTTCCATCCCTGTAATTTGACCGGTTTTGGTTGCCTGTGCAACTGTTACTTTTGTGCTTGTCAGCTGCAAGGTTAGATGCAATTCCGGAGCTTCACTTTCGTGGTCTAATCTTTAAATGTCAGCACAACCTGCTACCTCTTCAGCTTCCTTGTTCCAAAGAAAGCTTGCTTTATTTTTCTTGGGTTTGTTTTTTTGTTTTGTTTTTTTATTTTAATATACATCACTAAATCCATGCAAGTTGTTGCGTTTACCCAGGCAAGGAATGTGTCTCTGAATTTATTAGTTGGACAATGAACCAAAGTAAGAAGTCCATAAATGGAAAGTATTGAATTTAATGATCAAATAAAAATTAGAAAGCCATATATTAAAAAGTAGTAATTTTATTTCCTTAATGCTGTTAAGTTCTCCTGTAATTCTGAATGTTGAAGGTGTGCTCACTTGAATAGCAAAGAAAGAGAAGGCACAACAGATGTAGGAATCTGCTTACTGTTGTAGCACATGAGATGGCTGAAGGCTAAGAATCCATCTAATATGCTGAACTTTAATCAGTGGCTCATAAGTGCCTAGGAAGAATCAGTATGTTAATACAAACTTGATACGATGATATATAAGCTGGTAAACCTGTTTGAAGTGGAGAGCTCTGTGAATAACTAAGCTATAGTCATGTTTCAAGTAAGCTAAATGGAAGCAACATTTCTGTTGAAGTACCCAAAGCAGGGTTCTGATTACTTTAAACGGAAATAAATGGAGATTTTTGTTTAGGGGGATCAGAAAGGTTGGTTTTGGTTTGTTTCTTTTTTTCTTGAAAGATGAGAGTGACAGCGATACTAATTTTAAAAAATAACAAAACAAAACAACCAAAAAAAACCATCACCAAAAAACCCACCAACCAGGGTGGGTCCGACTAGGATGGATTAGATTCTTTGGTTGCACTGTCTCTTCCATTATATATGGTAACTTCTGTATCAATAAATACAGTTTCTTGCACAAGACAGAAAGGTTAACATGGGAGTGCCAGTGGGGTTTAAGCTTTGTGCAAACTTTTAGGTATTTTTAAGAGGAACTTCCATATCAGAAAGAACTGCTGTAAAGATGATGTTTTGTTTGCCATGCCATGTATATTAGCAGTGAAATATAAAGGTATCAATATAGTTTTCTTGGAAATACCTCAAAACAAATTGCTCTTTATATACCTGTACATAAAAGTTGTTTTAGTGATATGTTGTGAAAGTAAAGGGAATTAGAGTGAAGTGTGAGATGGCCGTTTCACTCATGTTTCTTCAGGAGGGAACTTCCTCAATCGTAGGAACTGTAACTTAGAAAGTGCTTATATGTGAAACAGACTTTTGCTTGCATATTGCAATCCTGCACATGAAGATGAGGAAGTTGTAGAATTCATGGCTACAGTAAAGGTTTAAAGGGTCAAGTACATGAGTTAATCTAGATCACGGGTGATGTGTGGTTTAGATGTTTCGTTAATAGATGTTAAAACTTACTGAAAACAAGCTAAACTCGGTGTATTGTAGATGCTAAGCTTCCTGACATGGACTCTGACACATTGCTTTGTGCTGTGCTGTGTGCACCTGGTTGTGACAGCCCTGTGTACTCCAGCATGCTCTAAGGAAACTGTTAGGTTGGGGTGAAGTCGATAGAGGTGAATCAGTAGTTAGGAATCAGTTGAACGCTCCTGACAGAAAGATTGGCAGACTGTCACAACTACAGACTAACAGGATGTGAAGTGGATTCTGAGAAAATATGAAAAACAAAAGAACAAAATAACTAGTTACTAATAAGAAAGTGGTAAAACATAGATGTGGTACATGTACTTATTTCAAAGGCTTAATTAAACAGGCCTTAAACAAACCTTAGATCTCACTTCTCACAAGGAAAGTTTTGTATCTTAAGTAAGTGATGCCGTATCAGAGTAATTCTTTTAACCTCTGCTAGCAAATATCCATTTGATATTTCTGTCCTGCTTTTTCAAAATATCCATTCTTCTATATTTTATTTTACTTTAAACATTTTACAGACTGTTATGGGATGTGGAAAGTATATTTTGCTACTTAGCAAGTTTTAAACTAAGTATGTTCAAGGTGGAAAATGCAATGCTTATTTCTCAGTAGTTAGCAAATGCAAAGTACAAGGTAAACTTGGCAATAAGCAAATCCTCTTTTTAGTTTGTTCTGGTAGCTTCACCAGTGAAATTGCCTGATTACTAAAGATTGAAAGATTACATAAAGCCAGATTACCCTTTTTTTACCTCCTTTTATCTCTAGTACATGTTCTTTATAGGGGGAGGAATGAGCTTGGGTAAGAACCAGTATTGCTGATGTTGCCTTCCCTCCCAAAACTCTGCTGTCCTTCTCTAGGCTTGCATCCCTTAGAACTTTGTACACCAGGTAAACTAGCCTCTCCAGTGCTTGCTCTCAGGTTAATTGCACAGTATTTAACTCTTTGCTTCCTGGTGGAAGTGGCAATTCTCTTTCTTCAAAGAAATTAAACTCTAACATACAGTGCTGTAATTTAAATAAGGCATCCATGAAATAAAAATATTTTTAAGTTTTTTATGGAAAAAATGTTTGGTTTGTATTTTCCAAATCATTATTAAAAGGAATTTTTGTTGTGAAGTGTGTGTGCTTTCTTGGCAGTGATGGTAGATGTCAGCATAGTAAATTGGTATGGCTGGGCTAACAGAAATTATTGCTGAGAGTATTTAAATGAAACCATCATGTATGCCCAGTGATTACACTTGTCAACTTCTAGATGTTCATTACTGCTTCTTTTCTAGACAGTATTGTAAATCTAAACTTGGGGCTTTTAATTTTAATGTTAGATGATTTATTTTACAAAAATGTTCACGTCGCTCAACGTAGTGTTTTGCAAAGCAATGCTTGTTTAATATCAGGGGAAAGGAAAGAGTGTATTATTTGGGTTTATTTGCTTAATTGAAATTGTTTGGTCAGGATACTTGGGCTATGCCCTGAAATGAATAAGCATGTAACAAATGCTCCATTACTTCAAATGGAAATATTAAAGGCTCTACCTGGAATTAAGTTTTCAAACTCAACCATCATACATATTTTAATATTACAGAACATTGTGAAAAATGTCTTTATACTGGTCAGCATAAATGGATTTTTTTAATGGATATTTTGTTTTAAAACACTGGTCACCTGATTTCCAAAGGTGCTGTACTTTAGGGATTGTAAAGCATAAATTTCCTGACAGAATGTTTAAAAGCCACAGTAATTTTATTTATTTATTTTTTAATAGTGATGAACAGTACCACAACTGAAATATATGTAAATTATGATTATATGGTGGCACATCCGATATAGTTTTTAGTTTGTTTTATTTTTCCATTTCCTATCTAGGGCAAGAATATTTGTCACATTAATGTGACTGAACAATGCTTAGTATTTTGTTGGTCTGCATGAGAGAGATTGGGCAGTTGAGTTTGAGGTTATACAACTATGTCTTGTATATAAATGTGCATAAAACTGGGCACTTGTATTTGTTAAACTACTAGCTGGGATTCTGAAAACATATATTTTATTCCTGGCTTCTCTGTTCTCAGCTAGGTGACATTTAGGCAGATGACTTTGCTTACTCATGTCTCAGTTTCCTCATCTTTAGAGTAGAGGTAACAATGTCTGCTTTTTTGGAGTTAGAAAGTACTGGGCATTTATTATTAGCTGTGGTCAAGTGCCTAAGGACACTGTAAAAAGGTACAAGTAACCTAATTAATGTGTTTTGAAGAGACATTGTAATTGGGCTGAGCACTCAGCAGTAAGACTGCCTTCAAATAATATTCAGCTAAAACAGATTAGCTTTAAATAATTTTGAATGACTCTTGCTTTTTCGGGAGGAAAATGTTACATTCAGGTGAAAATATCCTTAACTAGTCAATTGCAGTTTAGAAATGAAAATGTGTGTACAGCTGCTTGGACTTCTTAGGTTCCTACAAATGCTTTTACAATTGGTGGATTTACAGAAGCACTTCAAGTTTTTTTTTCCATTTCTGGATGTATATTAGCTCTTTAAACAATCCACTGTTCAAATCTTGTATTAGCAAAATCTGCATCCTGTTCTCAGTGGAACATAAACATTCCTTAAAATACCTTTTGGTAGGTGCATGGGTGGAGTTTTTGGTTTTGTTTTGGGTTTTTTTTTTTTTTCCTATTTTTTAAAGTTCTGTTAGTCTTCCTGTTAACACAGGAACTTGTGTACTATGTAGACTTGTATGCATTTGACTGAATTTTCTTTATCAGAGCAGCTGTCTTTTTAGGACCCAGATCTGTTACTTTAACTCAAGATAAATTATTAGTGATGGTTAGTAGAAAAGTATTTAGTTACACTATATATAATAGCTCTTCTGGAACAGTTTTTGTACATTATGAAGGTCATTCATTACAGTATGACCTAAAATCTGCAGTAGAATAACTAAATAAATATGTCCTTTACATTGGGAAACAGTGGTTTGAGAATTTCATGTTGGGATTAAGAATTTCTTCATCAGTGCCTCGGTGCTGAATTAGAGACTAAGACCTCTACACAGATTCAGAGTAGCAAGTCCTGTATGTGTTCTGTATGTGTTATGTGCAGTGGAGGGCTCAGTCTGCCTGCTTTTTTTTTGCTTTTGCTAGAAATTACTTGTACAGCCGGTACAAATTGGTTGATGGTAGGCTTTTTGCTTGTTTTGTTTTTTTGCTACATGGGTCCAGTAAGTGAATGGATTCAGGAACAGACTGAGCTGAAGCATCTCTCATGAGACTGCAGTGTAGCATGAGCAGAGCATTTGTATGGTATACTTTGAAGCTTTAATTATTAATGCTTGGTCTGCAGTTTCTTGCACAAGCAAAAAAGCATCTTTGCTAGTCTTTGGTGTGGGTGGGGAAGGTACTTTTTAAAGAAATGAGATTTATGTAGAATTGAATCCATGGCTTCTGTTACTTTGAGATACGATTGAGAAGTACTACATTGAAACAAACTAATAGTGCCATTAGCTAACTAAATTCTTTAGGCCTGTGCTTACAAGTAGCGGTAGATCTGGTATGTTTGTTTATTTGAGCTGCAGCAAAACAATTATGTCACAGTGATATGTAAATTATGTCACGGTGACACAAATGGACACCATTTTTGTTACTGCCATTTTACAGCTACCAGTTACTTTCTGTTTGACACCTCACCAGTGAAATGAGCTACTTGCATGGCAGTCTGGGAGTACACCTTTGGCAGCAAAGTACTGCTGTCTGGGTTTTTTCATGATTTTGCAGGATGATTTTCCAAACTTTCAGGAATTCTGTGTCTGTATGTCAAACTGAGGAAGTTTTGTGGCATCCTTCAGGTTTGCTGGTGCAGATTCTGGTAGCTGGTGAGGATGAGATGGCTGAGGTTTCACTCACATGGTTGTGAGGAGACACTCACATGGACACAATAGTAGTGCACACTTGCAGGCTTATGTTCAGCTAAATGGGCCAGCTTTGCTGGGAGTTCTGCTGCTGTTCTACTCTGGATAATAGAAGAGGCTGAAATTAAGGTATTCAAGTGATGCATTTAACTTCCTGAGTAGGGTGAGCTGAGAGAGTTCTGTGTGATCAGTTACTATGGCCCAGCTGTGGGACCACCAGCTGGGTGCTGGGGAGCTGATTGCTTTTTAAGAGCAGGCCACACCTTACTTTTTCTTGATGTCAGGTATAGATACAGCTTCCTATACTCTGTATCAGCATTATGCCCACTGTGGCTGTGCTTCCTGTTTACTGCTGCTGCGGTGCACAGAGCACTTCTGGAGTGCCTGCACAGAGGTGGCAAGGCTCTGCTCTCAGTGGTGGAGCTCACTGCTTCCACTGGGCAGCTGGGAAAAAACGGGAACATTAGCAGAAGTGAATTTTCATAGGCCGAGTGTATCTATACTAAAAGCCTTTGTTATTTTACTGTAGATGCATAGCTATCAGATAGGTACCAAATAAGAAATGATGGCTGGAAAGGGCTGGGCTATGAAAGTTTAATAGATGCAGCATTTCCCTGTTCTTTTTTTTTGTGCCATGAAGAAAGGTTGGTATTTGGCAAGACCCAGGGACAATGTGCTCTGGCCCAACGTGCAAATCAGGGTTAGTAAAAACCTTAATGTGGACGTGACTAAGTTAGTTCGCTATTTCTACTTCCAGTTCCTTTAAACCTTGTTTTCTTCACTGGAGATGCATTGGTTTTTAAATGATAGAGAGTTTCTGACTTCTTCTCTAAGTAAGTGCAGATCAGAGAGCTTGAATCAGAAGCCTCTAGTACCTGGTTCCTGTCTGTGGTGTTATGTATGGGAGTCTGGTGCTGAAGCAAACTGTTTTTTCTCTTGAGGTTTTTCTGACATTTGTTACCTTGCAATGTAGGTTCATAGATTTTAAGTTTCCATTAAACACAAGAACATGTTAGCCTGAAAATGAAAGTAGCAGAATCAGTTCTGTTTCTATTGAGAAGAACCAGGGAGACAGTTTTCCATTAGCTTTGCACACTTGTTATTAGGATGTAACAAAATGCAATAGGCAGCAGATCTGTAACTGGGAGAAGGCATAATTAATATGCAATACCTAGGTACCAATAGATTGTACTAATGTTCTAAGAAAAATCTAAGGAATATTGAGGGACTCTCTTTGTTACTGTGGTGAAACACTTTCAAGCAGTTCAGGTCAGCAAGGAGAACTTTTCCTGTAGGTAAATACAACAATAGTTTTCTGAGCCCTAAACTCTGAGAATAATTCTCAATTCTTGGAATGTGGGGCTGATACACGTTGTGGTTTTTTGGGGTTTTTTTAGCTCTTAATACTCAGAGTACTTGAACATCACTACCACCTACATTTTCTCTAATGAAATTTAAAAAGTTAATACAGGTACATAAACTTCATAAATACATATGCAATATCCTATGTACTCATATTTATTAGACTCTTGAAATAAATAGGTTATTAAAATTAATAAGAAGTACTAGTAAGTTTAATTGTTATTTACCTGAAATAGTGCATGTAAATAATTGCAGTATGTAGGTGTTCTAAAATTATCCTTTTGTTCAGCTGCGTGTATGTATAGCTTTTTTAATATATAAACTTTGTGTAACTTTTGAGGTGAAATGGAGAGTTGATGTCCAAAACATCAGAAAAAATGTACTTTTTTTTTTCCATTTCAAAATCCCAAACACAAACTGTCTAATTAACCAGATGATAGTGATATGGTATATCACTGGTGCTATAGTTGGCCTGTGAACTTAGGAACTTTAATGTATGTATTTTTGAAAACTGTTAAAACTATATTCAGTTTGGTTTTTTGGTTTTTTTGTTGCATAAGATGTAAGGCAGGTCTGGGACATAAATTTAGGATGGAAAAGTTCTAGTTGGTTCATTGATGATGTCATGTGCTGGATTTGGAAGCTTTGCCGATACAGACTTGAATCTGTTGCTCAAAGAAAGTGTCAGACTTTGTCAGCTGGTACCACTGCTGGAAGTGAGCATGTGCCATATTGTGTTGCTTTGCATTTGCACAGGCAGCTATATGGTGAACAGATTTTGTTGTTTTGTGTTGGTGGGTTTTTTTCATCCCTAGATTAGTTTTCAGCTAGATCAGGTTGATTATTGCAGTTCACTGTGTGGCCATATAAAGGTTTGTACTGGCATATATCAGTGAATGGTCTGAGGCAGGAACAAACTGTTAGGGGAGGTCAGGACTGCTGGTTCTTTAGGATGCTTTTTTTTGCCTGCAGTGGTGGTTCATGCAGTAAAATGTTTATCAGATTACTGATTCACAGCTAAGGACTGTGAAGAGTCCAATTCCGCTGCAGGTGAATATGCAGATAATGAACAGTCCAAGCACTGTCTGTGGCAATTCTTTTCTAGCTTTACATTCCTCAAGCAGAAAGTCTCAAAATATGCATGTGACAGTGAAAACCTGTTTGTCTGAAAAAGCATTAAAAATAGAATTGATTTGGACATCATGCATGGATGGGAGATGTAGTTATATTTAGTTTGATGTTGAAGGCTGAGGTCAGTGGTAAGGTTTTGTAGCAGTACCCCAGGTCAGTGTAGGGGTATAACCCCAAGTTTATTAGCTAACTTTCAGAAGTGGTAAGCCTTTGCTGTTAAACCTTTTATGCACTCAGTGCAAGGAAGAGTTTTGAAAAATCTTGAGTCTTTTTGTTATTTCTCTTACTGAAATAGAAGAAAAAGTGAGTGTACAATTGAAATAGAGAGGGTTGAATTTTGGAGTGAAGGCAAAGTACTGTGGGAGTAATAGTGTAAATGTACTGCCCATAAAGATAATGAAGAGACTGAGGTATTATATACAGCTTGCTATGAAGACATTTGTCAGTTAATGAGTAGCTCAATAACTGTGAGACGTTTGAAAATGGGGAAAAAAACCCCATACAGTGCTGAGTTCAATGTTTGCAATAAGAAAATATCTCTGAATGGTCACATGAGCATCAATTAAAGTACCACTTGGAGGACCTTTGAACTGCTGTGTGTAAGACTGATGCTGTGTTTCAGAGGTCTAGCCTAATTTGGGGGAGAAAAGGCCTAAAAGTTTGATGCAGAAGTAAGAAGTTTGAGGTAGCAAAGTGATTAAATGTCTTCAATGTTCTTGTGTTGAATTAATTTCAGAATTATCAATTATTTCTCATTCTCTTTGTACTTACAAACCCTGAACATATTATTTTATATTTGTGCCGTTTAGGTGAAAGATTATATGTAAAATAAACAAAGAGGTTGGTTTTGGTGATTCCAGGTGTTCCAAAGCTCTCTGGTAACAGCAAGGCTTATTTCTGCAATGTAGGCTACAAACTTTATGCCAGTCCTTAGAAAAATGGAAAAAAACTTGCTTGGTTCTGTTTTTCTACCTTTCTTATTTCTCTTCTGCAGGAAGAGGAACATAACCTCTTCCTTTTATGACAGATTTTAGGACTTGCCCTATTTACATCGCTGAGCTTACTAGATAGGAGATTGAAATTTCTTTTTCATCACTGTGATACATGTTATCATTTGGATTTTTGAGTAACATAAGCCCAAAAGTATCCAAAAGCTATCACTGAGAATTTCGAAGGAATGCAAATTGACTGTGTGGCCTGTTGCTTTTACAAGCACAATATGTAAAACCATCCACTGCTTTTCAACTTCATGTGTTTGTTTATATGGGAAGATACTGCAAAACAATTCATTGGAATGTGTTTTAAGAGGATGTTTCCTTTATAGATGGATCTGCATATGGCATGACAAGATCCATTCTTTCCTAATGCACGAATTGTGGAAGCTAAAATTATAAGATAAATTATGACAAAGAAGTGTCAGCTTTCTGACAAGTGTTGTTAACTGCTGAAGTTGTAAGGGTGTGTGCTGTCTGCAACCTGTCCAGAGCATGTAGGGAATTACCTGGGCATAACTGGATGGGGAGACCCCATACAGTAAACTAGATTCTAGCAAAATCTTACAGGAGACAAAGTTTCAAAGACTTGTATTGAAAAATACAAAAACAAGCATGCAGATCTACAGAACATTTTAAAATCAGCAAGGCCTTTTTGTAGACATATTCCAAACTTAGTGACAGCAGTAGAAAAGTAAAAGTACTGTAAATTGTACATGCCTGACTACTCGTGTAGCATTCTTGAACTGCTGCCCATTTGGGACTCAGCAATGGCCTTTAATGGAAGCATGTTTTCTTCAATATTTCAGTTTGTTTGTTGCTTATTTATAAGCTCATATGAAGCCGTTGTTTTAGGCTGAGAATGCCTGGATGTCTAAAGTTATGATTTGCAAATTATAATATCTATAAGTAGGGGTCCTCAGAAAGATTATTTAAATTTTGTTGTTGAAACTCATTGTTTAGGGAGTTTTCTTCAAGTTGCTATGATTTGTGTCTTTGGTTTCTCCTCTCTTGAAGAGATGGAAACATGACATTTTGAAAATTAAAACAAACAGTGCTTCAACATTAGAACAACATAATTTCTTTCAGAGGGTTTTTAAATTGTACTCCTTTTTTCATGCAAGTTAGTATGAGTCAAGCTAAGTATTTTTCTGTTGGGTGAAAAACTTTAGTTTTAACTACTCATTTTTATCAAGCTGGTTCAAATATGATTCCTCAGCATATCAGCAAGCCACTTCGCAAAGGAACATCTCAATCTGACTTTTTTCTTTTTCCTTTTCTGTGTGCATTTTTCAAATAAAATATTTATCTATGGCAAAGTATGCAGCATTTATCAGCAGTTAATTTTTGTTTTGGGGGCAAACTTTTATGAATTCTGCCTTTACTTGTAACATGCTACATAATGCAGAAATAATTTGCAATTGTAAATTTAATTGCTTTAGAAACTGATCTTTATCTGTATTAGGATTTCGTACAAGAAAGCAAGTGAATATATTCTCAAGTTTTAATTAAATTAATTCTAACAGATTTTTTTTTAAAATCCTTAGACATTTTGGAAGTGCAGGAGGAAAAGGAATGATGGCCTACTGTAGAGGGGTATGCAGTATCATCATAGATTTTTCATGTTAGCAGCCAGCACTAATTTGAAGTGTTTCTTTTTGATGGGGGTATCTCAGTGACACTGTCAGGGCAGCTGTTTCTGTGCACATGGGAATTGATTTATTTAACTCTGGTGTCATTCTTGAACTAGATGACCTTGGGTATGAAAGAAAAGCAAGGGAGATCCAAGTTCTACGAATGGTGTCCCATTTTTGCAAGTTTTTTACTTTCTGCAATAGACTATACTGTTTTATGAGCTCAAAAGTAGCATTTCCTTTCTTTAGCATTTGCCTCCCTTCCCATCTATTGCATCTACTTTAATTCACTGTCAATTTAAGTTTTATATAGTACTTCAAGTAAACATTTTTAAAACTTAACTACAGGCATCTGCATTCTGAATTGGTCCTCATACATTTTCTGAGCTATGGAGCTGAATTATTTTTTTCTTCATTTTTATCAGGCATGTAGTTTTTCCTGCAAATTCTTCCACTAATTTTGGTCTTGCACTTTCCTGACAACGTACATTTCAAATGTCAGATGCTTCTAATTACTTCTGTTAATTTTTCCACTGTTATAAAATAATCTGTCCTGAAACATGTATGTTTCTTTATTGCAATGAATGTACTTAGTACATAGGGAAGTACAACTACTGGGAATTCCTGCAAACCTGAGATATAAAGGCAGTGAGCAGTTTTGTGGCATATACTGGGAATGAAGAGAGCTGCCTCTTCCTCACTCAGGGTTAGCTGGCTGTGCTTCTGGCATCTTCAGAAAATGGGAAGGACCTGTGCCCAGGCAGAAGCATTGGCTGTACCCCAGAATGTTCATAATAATGCTGGTTCATTGTGTCCTAGCTGGGTAAAACAGAACGAAGGGCATGAAAAAGAAACCAGTAATGCTCAGAGAGGTCAGAGATGTTTGGAGTTGAGAGGATGGTAGCCTGAGCTAAATATAGTAGCTTAGTTTGGAAAACAGTGTAGACAGATTGGGACTGTACTTTATTTTTGTAGTTTAGTTTCTTATTATAGAGACTGATTTTTATTTTTCTCCTGTGACTCTTGATATCTTTAATACAATACTTGAGAGAGCATCAAAAAACACACCCCACCCACTCACAATCAGCTCTTCCAAGTGCAGATAGGAAATTGCCACAACCACCTAACACTTAAATTTCAGAATATACAAGTCTCTTTCATCAAGTAGGAGTCATCTTCCTGCTGGTATTTTTCAGTCAGAAGTATTTGTGTATTTTTGTCTCCTGAAGATGACATGCTTTAGATTAGACAGGTCATTATAGAGGAATACATTGTAGATACTCTGGGGAATGCAGCAGGTTAAACTTCAACCATAAATAGCTTCTGACTGCAGTACTTTTTTCCCTTAGCTTAAGGCACTTCTTCATGAAGGTTTTGCTCAATGTCATATCTAGAGTATTCTTTGGTAGTTCTTAGTTATTTATAAAGCAGAATATTCTACTCTTGCTTAACATATTTTTCATACTACAGTTTCTACTAGTACCTGAAGGTTTTTCTCAGGCTGCTAACTGAAATACTCCTGAACTGGAATGAAGTGGAAAACTTTTAGTCTTGAGAAAAATGCCTCAAAAGTTATGAGCATACCAAAATCAGATTCACATTGGCAACAAGTATTTCTAGGATGTTTTTCAAAATTGTGTATATGAAAACTGCTATTTATATGTGCCCTGTAAAATAGGGTGAGGCTTTTAGTATTCAAAAGTGGGTCAATTTAGGATAAACAGGGTTACATACCACATTCAAGGTTCCATTGACATGATTGCTGCTGGAAAACACATAAAATGCATGTGTAACCTTAGCCACTCTGAAAAAGGAAGAGTATTGAAATCACTAACAATTGTGTCTCATTGTGGGTTTTCTGAATAATACTCAGCAGTATAAAAAGACAACATCATTCCCCTAATTCAAGTGCAGTTGTAAGGTGAGACCTTGTTGCTATTATTATGTATACATGGGTTTATAGGATATCCTTTAAGAGTTAATTTTATATGTATGTCTATACACGATGCATTGAAAAACTGTCATTTTGTTCTGTTTTATTGCTGTTATGTTACAGGTCTCATTGGTGCATTGATTAGTTTAAAATTGATGCTTCCCATTTTCTATTTAACAGATACTGAACTGGTATAGTATTGATATGATAACAAGAGCTAGGTGGAGCATAGTCCTAGACAAGTATGTGTGCAGAACAGGAAACAGCTTACTTGGGAGATGGTGCTGAGACTGAACATAATGAGTTAAGTGTGTTCAATATGCATTAAGAAATCCTTTACTAAAATCCTAGGCTTTTATTTTGCACTTTTCACTGCAAACTTCATATGTAAGTCATATGTTCATTTTAGGTCATAAAAAAAGTAGATTTACTTAGAGTACTGTATTGCAGTCAGTGGGGAATCAGGGGTCCTAGAAACTTAGAAAATGTAGAAAGGTTTTAAACCAAAGCTTTAGGCAGATTTGTATTTAGAAATGTATTAAGAATTTTTTTGTAATCCATGTAGTAAGTGAAATCACCTGCCTCTTTTTCATTGCTGTTGCATATAAAGCAGTTAAGTCAGGCAATTTTCTTTTGGCTTCTGTTGTAGGTTAAGACAGGATTCTATTTCTTCATTATTCTATAATGCCTAGGGAATTCTTAAATAGAAAATGGACATTAAGAGCCAGTGAAAATCTTTCTACCATATTTTAAGGGTCAGAGAAAGAAGGATTGCCAAAACACCATTCAAATGTATCACAATGTGCATCAGTGATGCTCTGTAGTAGTCTCAGACAAATGGGACATGAAGTAATGCTTCTATAAATAACCCTGTGTTCATATGTAAACTTTTACTGGAAGAGCATGGAATGAGATGCCTGCATCTCTACAAGTGGAGCTTTGGGTGTGGCAGTCCTGATAGGGAAAAATGGTCTGTTCTATAGACCACTTGTAACAGATGAGGAAAGGATTTAAGGAGACTTAAAGTGTAGTGAAAAGCAGGAGCAGGATTTCCAGCTGGTTGGAGTGTAGGCTGTGAACTTCAGGAACTTCAGTTATAACAACCCAAGCTGCTGTGAGAGTTCTCAATCCTAGAGTGTGAAGACACAGATCCTTGGTATAAATACAAACATACACCCCTTTCCTGTAGTTAACAGCATTTGGTTACCAGGCTGGGAAACCCATAAGCTCTGGTGAAGCCACTGTTGCACACAGTCCTAGAAAGCAAAAAATCTGCTTCCTTCGCCAGGATCTAGTATTTAGCCACTTGGCCTCTTGCCTTATAAAACAGATGTTAGTATTATCTCTGATATGTATTGCTGCATTTATAATGTACAAAATAGTTGGCTGCTAAAGATGATGGCTTAATTAGAGTGGAATGTAGACTCTCAACTCTTCCATTAGTTTTGAAATGGCTAAAAATAACTCTTGTAAAAAATAGTAAAGTAAAATGGACTAACATATCAGTTGTCTATGCTGAAAGTTGGAATTGCCAGGAACAAAGAAATTTGAGAGTTTTTCTTTTCAATTGCTAGTTATCCATCTCAGAAATTGAGCTTTTCAGATAGGGACCTCTTTATTGTACTTTTCAGATTAAAGAAATTCAGTATATTGGTCTTTAACGATGTCCTGATACTTGCCTGTGTTGCTGAGAAGTTCCTGTTTATTCTGAGGATTTCTTTTTGCATCATTTCAATGTTTAAGATTTTTAACCTGCACTGAAAGAACAGAGAAGTTCCAGTTGTAATGATTTGTTTCTGTAGTAAGGCATTTTAGCATTCTTCTCTTGCAGTTTAGGTAAAGTGTGCACTAAAGTACCACTACATAACAGATGTGGCAACAGCTGATATTCTGATTTGTGGATAAGCAGAATGGTCAATCTGTTACCCAGGATAGATAATAATACTTCCTTAGTGGTAGCTAGTACCTAATTCATTTTTATCATAATACGAGAAAAAAACCTTACCACTGGAATTGGACCTGATTGTCATTAAGCATTAATAAATTAGAGTTTGGGTTCCTTGAGGTTTTAATTTTGTATTTCTGCATAGTAACTAAAACTCCTTCACAAGCAGAAATTTACCCACACGTGTTTATCTTAATGTTAACATTACAGCTGTCAAAAATGTATGGTTGCAATGGTAACTTCTCTTCAAAGTAAGTATATTTTTGGATGCATGCCCACCAAATTATCACCTTTGTACAGTGTGCACTGAGTTTGAGGAGGAGTTACCAAAGTCATAAGACATGATTGTGACTCATGTCTGTTGACTTGACCTTTTTACCTTTGAAAATCTCTTCTACCAAATTAAATGTTGCATCCTGTAGTTTGGATAATGTAGTGACATTATTTTTTCAAACATCTTGAGTTACATGTATAATATTACTCTGCTCTGAACGTTAGATGAAAACAGGTGAATGTTTTATATTAAAAAAATTCAATAAACATATTTATATTGGGTGACATAGAACGAAATTATACTAACTTTCAGTATTAACAGAAATTCTTGATTTTAGGTATTTGCTTTAACATGCACTTCACCAGATATCTTACTGGTTATTGTGGAAGCACTGTGGGGAAGGAGGAGAGTATTTCTCCCTGCTGGACAGATTTGTTTCTGTATTACTCGTACTTAGAGGCAAAGTCACCACACAACATTTGCATGACCTTCCCTTTATCAGAAATAGTTCTATTTTCTGAGTAAGTTATGTTAGACTTCAAGCACTTCAAAGCATTATAACAACTGCTAGCACCAAACTTGAGCTTAATGTAACTACAGAGAAATCAGTCAGTCAAACTGAGACAAATCTCGTGATAAGAATTTCTCTCAAGCCCCTTTCCTTGTTTCAGTCTCTGGCAGTAAATCACAATGAGTGTATGAATTTCTGAAAGAAATGGATACCATGGATACCCCTGTGTAGGGTTTGGCAAGTGTATTAAAATACATCGTATTTTAAAAGTTCATGCTGTATATGTTCAAGAAATAATTTTAAGCCATTAGGATTAAGTTCTTTATATCTTTATACAGTAGAGAAAATTGCAGTTGTTGTCATAAAAAAAAAACCAAAAACCAGTAACTTGTACAGGTTTTTTGAAAGTGTTTAAAGTAACAAGCAAAAAAACAAAATTCACAAATACCTAAGTCCCTCACAATACATAGTTTTATTATCAGTTTTAAAATTTAAGGGTTTTTATTTTAAAGAAGCCTCAAACTGTGAAACACACACAAAAATGCTCATTTCTGTATTTACTAGTCTTCATATTTTTATGGGATCAAATTTTTTTCAAGGCATTTCTCAAAAGAAGACTAAATTTTTCTGTTCAAATTTAGAAAATGCAAAACAAGTTTGTGCATGCAATTCCTGTGTTGGCAGTAGGAGTAGGACACAGATACATGTCTGTTTTCACAGTCCAGTAACAGTAAATGTACAACTCCACTTCAGCATCTGTGGCTGAGGGACTTAGTCTTGAAATATTTTGTGCTTCTTTCAACTTGCTTCTCTTTCATTTGTTGAACTGCCACTTAATCCACTTGTTTTCCTCATCTTTTAAAGGGGAGTGTATGTATTTACCACATTATTAAAATATGCCATGATAAGGTTTCAGGCATTAAATGAGAAATTATCATTTCAGTGCTTCGATTGCGTGCATCTTGGTGAGGCTTTAGGGGAATTACTTCAGTCTTCTTGGCACAGTTCTGTGGTACATCATTATTGGCAATATTTTCAGCATGCACTGTGGTATTAACATTTCATAAAATCTTTTCCCCTGTATCTTGAAAGGGATTGTTTATATTTTGGCATTTAATAGAGGTTCACCTACTATGTGTGGTCTGCTTGAAACTATACTGTTCACATAAAATGCAGTTTTCTTCTGAGTATATTACTCTCATATGTGATGAGAAGCTAAATGAAAACTAAGCAAAGTCTCATAGAGAATGGAGAAGTGGCATTATTGCAGGCAATATTTAATATACTGATCTTCTTGGGCACATGTTAATAAAGGTTGTGACAACAGTCCCTAGGATTTTGCTATTTCTTTTGCACATCTGAAACCAGGGAGGGGAAGTTTTGTTTCCACTGTACTGGGTTCTGTTGGAATTTTTGGCTTGGAGTCAGAACTTCAAGTTACAGATCGAAGTTTGGAAACTGCTGAAATGATTGTACCACACTTGTTGCCAGAGTGTTTAGTCAGGTTTCTTGGATACTGTAGCCATTTGCTGATCTCCCATTTGAGTGCTCATCACCTGTGTTGTGCCGTAGCCTCCATCAAGTTTTTGTGATCATGAGAAAGGTCACTGTGAAGATTTTCTTTCAATGTCATATTTCTTTGGAAGCCTCCTTGCAGGTTCTTCTCCCAGTGTAAAACCATCTGGAGCTGCTACAGCAAGAAGCAGCTGAAGGCAACATTTAAAATGTTTTCTTTTCCTCCTGTAGTGAAGAAATGTCTCTCTCCTGCCCCTTTCTCTCATCAATGTTGGCACAGCACTGCATAGACACAACTTCTAGTTCTGTAAGCAAGTCTTCACTGCAGTTGGAGCCCCTTTTGGGGGCCAAGCTCTTCATGTTAGAAAACTCTGGCTGAATCAGGGATTTTTAGTGGCTAGAAGCTAGATGATAGCAAGGACTCCCCAGGGAATTTTATTACCTGTTTAGCTGAAATGTTTTGGCTGAGTCAGGCCACATGATTTTTCATACCAGAGCTGTAGGACCAACTGCTGCAGCCCAGCAGCTATTCTGTGAGTGAGAGCAAACATCCTCCTAAAGTATTCATCAGGACAACAGCTCAAACTGGAGAGCTTAGCAGAGGTCACCAGCTGAATGAGGACCTCCCTATTTAAGGAGCACATTTTTCCTTTTTTTAAAATCTGTTTCATCTCTTACAGATGCAGTTGGGCACTTGCTGTTTGTGCACAGGAATTGAACCCCGTTTAATCAGTGTCCTACTTGAATTCATCCATGTATAATGTACTGGACTATGGATATTTCTGCCTTAAACAGCCTCTTGTTACAAAGCAGAAAGCTGTGACTTAGATTAAATTTAAATCCTGATTTGTGACATGTTAGCATAGCAAACTACTGCCAAAATCTATTAAGCCTCCAAGTTTTTGGGGTTTTTTTAGTTCTTGACATTGGGTGAATGCTGAGATCTTGACCACAATCACATTTGCTTCTGAGCAGGAGGAAATAGTCCATGTAGTTCCAGTAATCCAGACAAGCCATCACATCTGGTTTTATGAATGACTTCGGGGGGAAGGGAAGTTTGCAATTGATTAACATTGTTTGTGAAATCAAAGACTACTCTAGTTTTAGGAATTACTGTAGAGAACTTTGGGGACCTTGGCAGTTAGCTCAGAAAAGCAGGGGTTTTTTCCTTTTTTTTTTTTTTCCCCTTAAAGAATTAATCAGAAATTTATTATAGTAAGATATGTAGTAGTTCCAAATCTGTACTTGTAGCTCTTCAAAATTAAATTTCAAGTTAATAAACATTTAGTCATTCTGGGTTATGATAACATTTTAAATCATACATAAGATGAAAAACCTATTTTTATGTAGCATGTTTTACTATGTTTGTCAAGCAGGTTTTTTATTGTCTGATTGTCTGTTGAAAAGATTACTGAAATTCAAGAGCATACATAAAGAAATGATAATACTTTCAGGAAAAAATGCAAGCAATTTTACTGGGAGTTTTGGTAAGGTCTGGTTTGGGATTTTTTCTAAAATTTCAGGTTTAGTGTGTGCTGGTAGCACGTCAGTGTGAAATGTAAATAATATTGTGCACGAGCACTCATCACTGTTAAGCATGGTGCAGGACCAGAGCAGCTTCACTTGCAGAACACACTGCAAGATGTCACTGCATTCACAGTGACCTTCAAGGGTCACTGAGTGCACAGGTGCCTCCTTGGAAGAATTTATTTCCCTGTGACCTTTGTGCCAGGTGACATCTGGATAACTAGGTGAGGTGAGAGAATACTTTTGACTCAAAAAGTGTAGTTAACTCTGGATGACAGGAGAGGCAGAAGGAATATTATCTGTGGCTTTTGGGCAGGGTTTAAAAAAGAATGTTTAAATATACAGGCAGTGTGACCAGCTTCCAGTGTTAGCATCCACACTATTGAATTCTCTACTGTCTCAAAAGGAGATTGGAGAGAACAACTCTATCCTGAAACCCTTAAATCCAGGCACAAAGATGCTGCTGAGACTGCTCAGGCTGAGGAGAACTTTACCTCAATTACTGCAAATTCAGAAGGCAAATTACTAATGATCATGGAGATTTAATTTCATTGAAGACTTACTAGGGACTCTGTCTGGAACAAGGGCTCCAGAAACCTTTTTATGGAAGAACATCACATCACTTTAACAGATGGGATATAGGGCTTGTAGAGGGATAAAAACCTCCCCTGTAAGAAAATACATTATTGTTCCATGGATGAGCAATTAACTGAAGTCTCTTTGGTAAACCCCAGTGAATAATATTTCTGAATTATTTATATCTTAATTACATTGTTCTGTTTGATAAGTGTACATTCTTGGCATAATTTTAGCAAACTTCAGGTACTATTGCAGCATAGAATAAAGGTTTTCTTTGGAGTTTAGGGTGGGTTTTGGTTGTTTTGTTATTCGATTTGGGATTTTTTTACATTTCTCATTTATCTTTCTCCTCTGAACTTTAAGAAGTATAATATCCTGCTTTAAGGAAGCAGGTGATACATAAGTTTATTTCTAGAAAACTTGCAAAACAGATGTGAATAATTGTGCTGTAAAAATACATGCTTTTTATTTACAAACGTTTTTTTAAATCTTTTTTAAAGGTTAAGTAGTAGCATACTAATCTTGATGCTCTTTTTTGACATCCTTAATTTTTATATGTTAGACAAACAGGGAGATCAAAGATCTTAATCTGATTTGGATATACTTACTACTTAAATAGTTTGTCATACAGTTGTATTAATTTATTTTCAGTTTCAGTTTTCTCAAAACTAAACATATGGTGGATGGCTTCCTTCATTATGGATATGAACCTTTGTGCTAGTTGCTCATTGCTTTGATTATTCTATTTTTTTTTAAATAATTGATTCTATTTTATGTGCCTATATATGGAAACAATGTCATTCATGTATTTCCCAGTACAGCTATTAATAGCCTCCCTACATATGCATAATTATTTATTTTAATCTGCACTGACAGAAAAGCACTCACAAGTGCACTTTGCATGAGTTTTTTTCCCTTTCATTTCTTACTCAGTTTGTCATTTCTAGATTGCTTACTTGCTCTCTTTTTTACTGATAGTCAAATTCTGTGACAAGGTGGCGCTTCTGACTACTTTGAATATTTACCTTATTTTTCAGGAAACAGCTTCATCATAGTGTTTAAGAAAATGTTGATCTTTTAGGTAGTTGCGTGCAAATCAGGCTAGACGTGTATTAAATAAATTCTGAATTAGGATGGGATCAAACTCAAGTTCAGGAGAGCCCTTCTTTGATATTCACTCATTTACCTCATTGTCCAGGGTCTGTGCATAAGGCACAGGAATCTTGTCACAATGTAATTAATTGTATATGAACTGGTGCCCTTTGTGCTCTTACTTCTCAGTGATAGGTGAATGTATAGTAGGCACGATTATCACCCCCTGTGTACTGGGGGTCTGAAGAGTTTTCATCTCCTGCTCCCTTACTACACCAACTCCTGTTCCATGATTGCAATTCTTTTTTTTTCATTTCAGCTTAGCTTGCCTGCACAAGAAAGTAAGATCTGTTTTTTTTAAATCATTATTATTTTTTAAAGTGAAAGGCTTTACTTGAAGAATTAAAAAAATAAAAAGACCTGGTAAATATATTTCCAGTAACAACTTTACAGCTCTTTATAGATATGCCAGTATTTCTTTTAAACAATTGCAAACATCACTACATTATTTTTTTAACAATCTTTAAAAGCAATATATTCTAAAGAATGTATAAAATTTCATCACAGATTATAATTGTTAGAAGTTAGCCTTCTTTACTCTATCCATCTTGTCTATTAAAACACAAATCTATAAAATTGCTAACATGACTCATTAGCTCTGAGGCATATAACTGCCAGGCAAGCAGCCATGACAAATCCAAAAGTATTTATATCTCTTGGTGTTAAAAATAGGCATAGTAAAGATGTCACTCAATTTAAAATAAATCTGTTGCAAAATGTAGCTGCAGTTAACATCATATTTTGTGATATTGTTGCTTTAGGTCAATGCGAGTGTAACCCAAGGTTGGAATTACAGGGTTAATGTACAGGGACCCGAGTGCTGGGCTCTGTAAGTGTGTGTTGTCAGAAACAGTGTTGCCTGGTGATTATATTGCTGTTTTTCCTCCTAGGGGGATGCCAAAGGTCTTGCAACCTATGAGAATGTGAGTACTGGCCAGAAGTTGGACTTCTCAGATACAATGGTACAGCAGAAGCTGGATGAAATAAAGGACCAAATCAAGCGAGAAATAAGAAAGGAACTTAAAATCAAGGAGGGAGCAGAGAACCTCAGGAAGGTCACAACGGATAAAAAGAACTTGGCATATGTGGACAACATTTTGAAAAAGTCGAATAAGAAGTTAGAAGACTTGCATCATAAGTTACAGGAGCTAAATGCACACATTGTTGTAACGGATCTCGAAGATGTTGCAGGTACTATGCATTACTGTGAAATCAGTTTTTCTTTGTAGCTGAGATAAGCTCTCCCCATTTCACTTGTAAAAATTGCTTTGTGAATGAGCAAACCCATACCTGGTGAGCTTGTTATTTATGTATGTCTCTTCATTTTGATTCACAAATCAGTATCCAGTACCTTTAAGTTCTTTTCTAGGGAACAATATATTTTATGGACTATGAGTTCTTCACTTTAAGTTGTTAGCATACTAAAATATTTTCTCAGTCACTGTAATGTTTCCTAGTAGCTTTTCACTGTGTGAAAGAAAATTTCATGAGCTCTTCCAGTGACTTTCTCTGCATTATGCTGTAGTCTTTAGCATTAATGCACCTTTTTATTCAATGCAGGAAAAATTACAACATTTATACTTAAAATTTTTGTTAGTTTTTGGTTCTTTAAACTTAAGACAACTTAGAAAATGTCTGTTTTTCTGTTGTGCTGTTACTTATCAAACATTTCTTACAGTGACATTTCTTACAATTTGTTAAGTTTTCAGCATTTCTCATAGTAAAGCTACCATTTTAAAGACAATTTGAAATTGTTTTCACAGGATGGTTGTAGTTAATGGTTTTAATTAGTATTTTCTGTGGCATGGCAGAGAGTCAGTACTAATTTTGAATGTATTTTTAAAAAATACCAGGATTGGTATTTTAAGATGGAATGTTGTGAAGGTAAACAGTCTTCTTGCAGCTTTGTGGAGTGGCCTGGGAGATGCTGCCAACCTGGTGATTTCACATTGCACAACTCTTCTTGGCAAAAAGTTAATAATGTGCACAAGCCATCGAAGATTCATGTGAAGTGAATGCCAAGCATAAGGAAGCTTGGGCAGTAGAATGAAAGTCTGCATCATCCTTGTGATGAAAGGTTGGTTACAGTGAGAATTTAAGAAATACTGGCAGGTGATGTCAGCAGTTCATATTTCGGCCCAGTGACATCCTGCAAAGTTGTTCAAATGCCCATGGTGGCCTGTGCAGTTTCTTTTTTGGCATTTCATCTGTGTGAGGATACAAGAGGTGGAGCAGGGACACATCTGGATCTAGTGAGGCAAAGTGGTTGCTGCAGCATGAAATGTGAATGAGTACAATAATGAATGCTTCTGGATAGCCATCGGGCTTTTGGTAGGCATGAAGCATTCTGTTCCATGTCAGCTAAGGTTTATGAAAATCTGCTTCAGTGTTGACAGGAGTGTGGCTTTTAAAGGAACAGGAAGAGTGGAACAGAAAAAGAATTGTATACAAACTGTGTATAGACCAAATATTAAAATCAGACGTAATTTGCAAAATTTCCTCTAGCAGTAGAACTTAAAAAGTGGATGAGCACAGAAATGCTCTTGTTGGAATGCTCCCTTCCAGTGTAGCATTTTTAAAAGCTTTATCATAATGAGTTAATGAGCAATATTGTCATTGTGCATGTCTTGGGAAATGCAGGAGAGAGATAGTCAAAGGATAAAAGATCATGGTTGATCTTATGTGCTTCTACATGCTTTTGATGCATGCTAAACTTCTTGGGACTGTGTTCTTAAATTCCATTTTGTTCTAGGTGTTACTGGTAGATAGGCTGTACAGTCTTAGTCATGGAAATATGCAAGAAAAAATGTACAAATTTTGTTGAGATCTTTATATTCTCTGTAAAGTATCACATCAAGTATTCCCATGCAAGACCCATTTTAAAAGAATATTTTGCATAATCTTCTTGAGGGAAAAAAGTAATCTTTAATTCTGTTAATACCTCTTTTTAGATAAAATATTTGGAAGCACCCACCTTCCAAAGTTGAAGTGCTTGAGTTTTTTGTAATGTTTGCCTTGTAATTTAAGTGCTTGTCTCCTACCTCATTCATGGTCAGTAGTTCATGGAGGGGGAGCACTATCAGTAAATGTCTGTCCTGAGACTAATGGCTGCAAGTCATCTTGGTGATATTTTGATTTTTAATACTGAAGTTTGGGTTTGACTTAATATATTGGTGAACTTGGTCTTTGCAACATAAAGTTGGTAATATAAAAGTTACAACACGCCAACTGTGTGTGTACATGTACACACACACACACATACACACAATATTGAGGAAGTACATAAATACATAACCCTAAAGGTGACTGCCATCTGACATAAGATACCTCTGTGGACAGGTCACAGACACCTCACTTCAGGGATTCTTGCTTTTTCTGAAATAGGCAGTGCATTTAATATAACCAGTTACTGGTGAATATGAGAGCTCCCCCAAAAAGTTCATTGTTTCCAGAGGTTATCTTTATTCATTGTTACTGCTTTTCGCTTTAGCTTGTGTTTGACCTTCTTCTGGTCACTTAGTAACAAGTTATTTAAAAGAGAAAAGGAAATATATGGGAAATTTTTAGACCGCAGATCATGAATGCTGAAAATAACGTAAAGAGGGTTCAAGAGCTGTGGGAGTCAAGGTCTGTGTTCTCTTTGTGTACTTTAATACTTTTCAGTATTAAAGCTCTGTGTTTTCCCCTGTCTAACAGAATATACTGTGTAGGTTTTTTCAGGTTCTAAGTAGCAAAGTCAGGATTGAGATTCATTGAGCTGATCCCTTTGACTTGTCAGGCCTGAACTCTAAAGAATTTTTGACTGTTCTGTTGGCTGGTTGAAAGACCATGTTGGTAACTTAAAACAGTCATTTAATCTTCCCTTGTTCCCATATCTGAAAGTAGGTGTGAACATGTATTTGTAAAGTGCTCCCAATTTACAGCTGAGAAATATTACACAGGCTGTTGTGGCTCTCTGTTGCTTATGGTATGGAGCAGTAACTTCTATTACTTTAACAAGCCACTAATTTTTAGTATAACTGTTTTGTGATCAGCACAGAGTAATCAATGCATGTTGAAACCATTAAATGTAGCATTAACAAATCTACTGTAGAAAAAGGTGTTTTAATAACATTCCATTCCAAGCAAGTTTAGATGTTTTTATGGTAGTTTGCCTAGAGCTGAAAGCTCACAATTATTTGAAGAATTGGTACTAAACTTTAACCAGGAAGTGCAGTTTGTCAAACAGCTTTATTACAGCATGTGAGGGTAGATTTGACAGTGGGTATGGGATTCAGAAACAACTTTTGGCATAACATAGGTATACTTTACCTTATAGGGGTTGCTGATGAATCTGAGTTTGTTTTAGAAGTGGGACTTTGTACCCAAGTCTGCCCTTGTTGTGCAGTATATTAGTCATACAAGGATGCAGAATTTAAAGATTTGTAGGTCAACACTTAAAATGAAGTAGAATCCACTAACTTGAAATGAGTAGGACAAGCCTAGTGACCATTATTGCTGAAAGTCTGAGAGATGTAATGTGTCAAATGGGGATGATTACTTCTGTTTTAGAGATGAAGAATTTTTATGTCTATAAAACATACTTCTACACAGTAGCAGAGACTAAATTGGTGTTCTTGTGTAGCAGTACAGAGTGTGGTTTCTGATATGATTCAGGGATGTGTAAGACTGAAATAACTTACCTACAGAAAATTACTGATTTAATTAGATATATAGCTAATACCTAGAACATCTGTAAATTGGGAAATTGGTCTGTTTCATAGAGCTGAAGTTAAGGGGGAGAGAGAGGTGCAATGATAGGAAAACCTTTGAGGATATTGATAAAATACGGAGAAAATTAAGAAGTTCATGCCTTTTCTTCCATCCTCCTAAATGACATGGAAACTATCCACTTTACATCAAATTTGGCTGTAGACACTGCAAAAAAAAATAAATTATTTTGTTTAAGAATATGATTAGCTGATTGTTGGAGGGTTTCTTTGTCCTTACAAGTGACTAGGTTAATCTGTTGGACACCAAAGTCTCCACATAAGACCAATTACTGGAAACTGGTAGAGTCAGTAACCAAACTGATAATAGACAGTGACTTTTTAGACAGCAGACTCCACCTACAAGCTCATATCCATAGGAATTTCATGGCAACTTTTGGGAAACTCAGCGTAGAATAATATTATTGATGCAATTTGAAACAATCTCCTGTCACTTTTTTAGTAGTTAAAATTAGCTGTTACCTAATGGAAATTCAGTTGAACTTCTGAAGTTTCCAGGTCAATGCTGGATGTTTTCTGAATGTCCACTGCTGCCTTGGACCTACTGATGACTTAGTTCAAGTGCTGATCCAACCTTCTGACTCCCTGAGAAAAGCCTGACAATGCATCGTTCTTCCTTCAGCAATGTCTAAATGCATTGCAGGTATTTCTGTTGGGTATGTCACCAGTGAGGCTAACTGCAATTAAATATCCTCAAATAAGATTAAAATTAACTGTTTACCAAAGGGTGAATAGTTGTTAATTGAGTTGCTGTTAATTGAGTACTTAAGCAGCACGCTGCAGTACCATCTGGGAACCCAAATTCAGAAAGTTATGTGGGATCCTAGATTTCACACTGAGCTTACTGAAGAAATAGCATATGTAGCATCTGGGGAGGAGATCCCAAAGGAATGAGCAGTCTCAGAAGAGTAGAGTTACGTAACTACTCTTTATAAATATAATTTAGATGGCAGTGATGGTAAAAGGCAATTTAGAAGCAAGAAGTTTTTGCTGGTGAGCACTATACAAACTCAAACTGAAAAGATTTTCAAGAGTGAAGATCACAGTTCAGATAAGCATTTCAGACTGAATACTGCCATTGTCTTCAATTAAATAACTTAAATATTTAAAAAATCATCCCTATTAACTTATTTTAAGTCTGGTGAGTATATTTTTATGAAAACATGATTTTTCAGGCTCTGGGAAAGCAGCACTGCAGCTCTCCCAGCAGCCTGGATATGTGCTAACGTAGTTGCACAAAACTCATCAGTGTTAAGCAACAACATTCATAGCTGTTCATCATAATAAGATATCTATTTGCTTGAAGTCAAGTTCACATGCAGAGCATCTGTTAATTCACTTAATACTCACTGTCAAGAAGAATATGTGGGCCTAGGAGTCTGAATCTGTACCCCAGCAAAGCCCTTGCTGTGTGATGTAAAGCAGTACTTGAATGGATCTGCAGTGGCGAGTCTTGTACTGCCCTTATTAACCAACAAATAAGCAAAGTGGAGAATAATCTCTTCTGTTCCTCAGTCTCTACTTTGAGTGATACATCAATTTTCTATTAGTACTTAATTCTTGTTTAACTTCAGGCATATACATAAATCCCATTGATTGCAATTACCTGGATTAATTTATTACTTATTTGTACTATGAAGATAACTAAATGCCTTCAGAGGAGATTTGACCCCCTCTGTAAAGTGCTTTACACAAATTAATCTGAGATAACTAGCCATGCAAAGTCATTACAACCTTCCAGAACAAAGAGAAAAGGAAACAGCTTATACAGATGTAGCTTGTAGTGTTGGTGCTAAGACTGTCAGTGCCTTCTGTAATAGAACCGGTTTGTCTGGCTGATTTAAAAATTAATCTGAATTCTATAAGAAGCTGCCTCAAGCTGCTTACTGAGTAGTAATGGGGAGGTCGGTTGGGGGAGATGGTAGAAGGAGTCCCTTGGGAAGCATCTCTGAAAAGCTATTGGTAATTTTTTTTTTCTTAAAAACATAGTATGTTAATAAAAATGTTGTTCCATATTTGGGAGTTTAGTGAGCAGCTATTATGCCTGAAGGCAAAAAATTACTTCTTCCTAGCAATTAGTCCCTATTGCAGAAAAAGTTTCCTTTGCTATTAGTTACTAACAAAGCATATAGTACAACAATTTTAACTAAGTAGTAGAGGGTTGGTCACACCCACAAGTACAGACCAGCTCTTGAGATGACCCAGGTGAGTGGTGCGGTCACGCCTTCGCAGCGGAGCCATGCAAAGGCAGATAATAACAGCTGCCTGGGCAGCCTGGAACATGGTATCTCTAATTAGTCCTTAACTTGCAACTTGAGTGTTGTTCTAATGCAAAGAAAGGCTGCTTGTGTACATCTTTAAAAGCTGTGAAAACAGACTTCAGGGGCCCCACAGCCTTCCCAGGGATCATCAGAGGGCCAGGATCCTTAAGTGGTAGGGGTTTGCATCATATGTCTAAAGTTGGTAAATATTCATTTATATGATGAATCTACTTTTCAAGGAGACTTGGCACTGTGACTTTCAAGTTCATGGTTGCTCTCATTTTGAATAGATTATTAGATGAGGATTAGTTGAAAGTGAAGACATAAGTGATAGGAAGGCATTTTGTTAATCTTTGGGTTACTAATAACAGATTTAAGGTAAAGCTGTTCAACTGCAGTTCCACAGAGGAACCAAGCCAAAACATTGAGGAAAGGATCAACAAAACTAATGCAGATTTTTTTTTTAATTTATTTTTTTTAGCATGTGGTATTTTCTGTCCTACCTTTAAGTAGTGAGGATGCAATAAGAGACTTGAAGTGGCTTGAAGAGTGAATTAGCAGCAGAAGAAATTAAAACTCCTTACATGAAATCTGTATGTAGCCTTGGCAAAGCTTGCAATTTAGGAGGAAATTACCCAGCAAATTTGAAAGCAAAATGTATTAAACCTCCAAAAGTAGTTACCAGAAGCCTTTAGAGAAGAAATATGAAATGGCAGATAAGACATCTCCCCTTGACACCTCATAAGTAAAAATCTGTAAGTTACTAGTGCGTAATTGAGGATTTCAGGAACTTGATTCCTCATCCTAGTTTTAATAGTTTTAATACAAGGAAGATGATTACAATTAGCAAAAAGATTGTACTGTTTGTGTTCAGTAAATAATATGTTCCAGGAATCCAGTGCCATTTGTCCCTAGAGAAGGTATTCTCTCAGTTGTTGGGGTAGAAGAAATAATTATTTTTTTTTTATTATTACGGTGGAAATACTTTGTCTTCTTTCACCAGAAGGTTGGAAGAGAAGTCATTTGGGCTGTTAGGGAAGATAGTTAGCTCTAAGGACAGATGTGCTGGAAATAGTCCAGTGGCCACTTATTTTCAGTTTACTAACAGTTTGTGTTGCAGAAGCTGAAATATTTATGAAGTTATTTAATAGACTGGTTATGAAAAGTTAAGGAGTTTGACTTTATAATTTAATTGAAAAAACTAACTTGCATTCCATTAAATTAATCCAACAAGAGGGAGACCCAAACATAGTAATATTGTTAAATGAAAAGCTTTCTCCTTCCCATAGATCAGTCAGTTGTTCAGTAACCTCTCTGCCTATATATGCAGTTATCCCAGTTTTCTTTATGACTGCAGAGCAGAAAAATTTCAGCTTTACAATCAGGAAAAGGCTTATTTTAACTGTTCTTAATTTTGACATAAACAGTGTCTGCAGTATTCACACTTAAGGGGATGAGGATCTACTCAAGAGCTGTATTCAGACAGTGCTCATTAGTATCGAATACTATTATCCAAGTTTGTTGTTAAAACACTTAGATTTAAATTTTGGAGTGTAAGAAAGCTTAATGGAAAACTTCATTTTTTAGTTGAATCAAGATGTTCTAGAAGAATTAAATCTCTTTTGAAATAAAAATAGTCTCAGCTGCAAACCTGCCTGTTTGCCCCTCCCGGAAGTGATTCATGTGAATTAGGACATGTGTAGGAGTCTCAGGGCTTTCGGGAGGCTTTTCATGGTAAGGCGCATTTGCAGTGCTCTTGCAAAGTAGCTCTGGACAGGAGGGTCACTCTTAATTCTCAACTATGATGTTCCAGTTCTGTTTAACCTGTAACTTCATAGAATAGAGTGTAAGGTGGGTTTCAGGAGGGTGGTTTGAGTGTTTTCTTCCTGTTCTTTTTCTGCATGCTTATATCTTACCTTTAATTCACAGATTGTCCTAGCACTCCTGATACTCCAAATAGCGATCCTCGGTTTTCTACAAACAACAGATTGATGGCCTTGAAGAAGCAGTTGGATATAGAACTGAAGGTAAAACAGGGAGCAGAAAATATGATACAGATGTACTCAAATGGCTCTTCAAAGGTAAGGCTTTGGAATCTTACAGATCATTAAATGAATATAGGTATTCACATTGCTGTAATGTGACTGTGCAATGTATAAACAGTATGCAACTTCAGTGTTTTTAGTTTGGGCTATATTTTTGTTAAACAGTTACAACAAATCTTCTTCAAATTACTGTATCATTTTTTGTTGTGTTGATACCCACTGAAGTGATTGTTTTATCAGTTTGTGCAGATGCAGTTCAACCTAAATAATAAATCCGGCTTACTAAATTTAGTACATCTAGTAATCTTTGACCATGTGAGATTCACTTAGCAGCAAAGCTTGGTAGGACTGACTGGTGTCTGGTGTTTTTCCTAGCTCCACTCAAAAAAAAAGATCCATTAGTTTAACATTGTAATGTGCATGATAATTACAGCAAAGGCAGTATTGCCAAGTCTATTCTGAACTTGTCATCTAGTTGTGGTTAGCAGTAAAAAGATCAGTGCCAAATGCTTCAATAGGATGTGTGTAGTATTCTGATAGAGATGTCGTAACCTGCATTACACATACACATAAAATACACATTGAAATAATTTCTTTTTATGGAAGTGTGGTAATCTAGAGGTAGCAACTGGTAGAATAAAGTGAAATTAAAAATAAAGCCGCACTTACAATTATATCGGAGTTTTGTACTCACTCTCTCTTGATAGCACCAGAATTTTTCCAAGGAGATGGAGGGAAAGTGTTTGCTAACCTCTAAATGGATTCAACTTACTACATATTCTTTTCTGTGTAATAAAATTCATCATCATCTAAGGATCCCTCAACTCAAAGGAAAGACAATCAAAACCTTTGAAATGAAAGAAAACAAAGCAGCATCAAAAAATTCAGCAAAACCAAATCCAGAAACTAACACAAAAACCCCCCAACAACACATTTTGTTGAGTATAAGGCAGTCATAGTTCTCAGGTGAGAAAAAAGGGGAGGGAAAGATCCTCCACTTACCTGCCTGTTCACCTTTCATTTGTTACTCCTGAGCTGTTCTTTTCATTTACTTTTACTTAATCATTAAGGAGATTAATTTCCAGACTAAGGCAAAATGCAAGAGTAGATCTAAGAAATAGTGTGTAGTAGCTTGGTTAGATGTTTTTGTGTCCAGACAGTAGGAAGTAGAATCAAAGTGTTTTAAGATTTTAGCTGAGCCAACACCTATCTGGGTCAGTGAACTTACTGAAAGGAAGTGTTTGGCTAGAAGAGTAGGAATCTGGGAATTACATTGCTACCCCTTAAAAGTGATTTTAACCAGAAAGTGTTGGAAAGGAACTTTATGTTTTTGACTGAATTTGGGCTAAGTGTTGGTGGAGAGGCACTTTGTGTCTGCCCTACTGTATGACTTCCTTATACCTTGAAAAAAATAGCAGGGAGCACTGCTTTCTCCCAGCAAATGAGTTTAGACTCAATGGACCAGAGGTGCCATCAAGTTCCTTCTGTCCCAGGTAGCCTTATCTGAAAGTGACCTGTAATGTGCTAGCTTGGGGCAAATAGAAGAAATATCTGGAGTGCACGTTATGACTAAGGTCCTGGGAATGCTGTCCATCCACCACAGTCCCTCAGCTCCTGGAAACCCTTGGAGTCTACATCCTCTGGGGCCGTGTACTTAACATCAGGTACACTTAAAACTAATAATTAGCTGACCCAAATGGATCAAAAGACGTACATGAATTAGGTTTCTAATAAACCCTTGGTAAGTAACCTTATAATAGGCTGAAAAACTTAACTAAACACTCAGACTGTAATATTAGACATTTGTAGCAGGCTTTGATCACACTAGGTAGAGAAGATAAATTCTGGTTTGCTTTAGATTGAGGCATGTAATTAAAATCTATGATTGAATCTTGTATTTGCAATTGGTAAATGCTTAAATGAGCCTACCAGATGGGGACTATATAGTAACTGGGCTGGAGAGAGGAAGCTGGAAAGCACAATAGCATTGCCAGCACTTCAGCAAACAGGATGGAAATGGTGGGTATTCATTCTTTTTTTTTTTTTTTTTTTTTTTTTTCCTTCTCAGTAGTGAGTTAGTTTGGCAAGTTTGAACTGTAGACTTGAGGATGCTGATTATGTTTTAAAAAGCAGAGCTTAAAAGAATCCAAGCATCTGGATGGGGTAGGCAAAAGGGGCAGAAAATCCCCAGTTTGAATCCAATCCCAGTAATCCAGTGTTTCTTTAAAAAGTAGTCATAGGACCATCTTTAAACATACTAAACTCGTTTGTGACCTTTCTTCAAGTGTACTATATGATCTAATTTCAAATCTGTTGTATTATTTTGAGACCTAAATTTAATGGAGGGAGGTTATAATCTGTTTTCTAAAAATGAAAAAGCAGTCTGTTAATAAACCCATCATCTCATGGGAAGCTTTTCCCTTTGTACTTTACTTGCTTCAGTAACATTCAGCTCAACCTATTTGGACTTAAACATTTCTGAGATAAGGATCATCTTTCCTTGGATGTGTGTAGGTTCTCTGAGATCCCATGACAGCTTTGCAGATCAGTTTTACAGGCACTGACAGTTTTTCTGTACTCAGAAGATGCATTGAAATACTTTGTATTCAGCCTCCAACACTCAGAGAGCTGCTGAGCATTACACATACATTTTGATTCTGAAGATGTGATTGTCTGTCTCTTTAAAATGTAAGGATATCTCTGTAATGCTGGATTGCCTCCACTCTACACATTGAAGGGCTGATGCTGCTCCTGCACAGGCAAATCCATTCTAGCAAGAGACTGTGAGGGATAATCAACAGCAGCAAGATCAAAAATAAGATAAAAGTGAAGATACAGATGAAGAAACACTTTCAGCATATTTATGTATCAGAATGATGCATGGATAAGGTTTAATACAGCATTTTAGAGTGACTTGTAATCTGTTACTTAAATCCTATACCCTGCTAATGTCAGTGATTACTACAAAATTTCACATCTGTATTTGAGAAAGTATTGATTTAGGAGAGTCAGTGTGATCATTAATTGGATAGGTTACATGGAATCCTAAAATACGAAAACTGTGGTATCTTCCTGAAATGGCGATGATTACTAAAACCTAAAATCTAAAGTTGTGAAACTATGGTATGCAGAGGGGGCACAATTTCTTTCCACAAAACCAGTCTTTTTATGTGTAGATCTTGGTGTATCTGCCCTGCAGAGCACAGGGCAGCATTAAAATATCTGAGTGAGTATGTTAAGGTGCAAGATCACAGAGGAGCTCATGAATGTAAATTTCTCAGCATACAGATTTTTCTTTCAGTATTCTTCATGGTGCCAGTATTTCCAGCTCTGGGATCTGAGCGTCTTTCTCTTGGTCATGGGAAAGGAATAATTTAATTTCTAACTTCTTAAATAGTTGATAACTTCATTATTAAATTAAAAATACAATTATAAACCATGTCCATGAGAAAGTAACTTATTAACAAGGTTATAAAGTGGCTGCAAAATTAGTTAACCAAAATAACCCTTTGGGCTGTAAGAAGGGTGGTACACATCTGCCCTGACTGCTATTAATTACTGTAGATACTGCATGGACAGGACAAATACAATGCTTTAAATTTTCTTACACCTTGTTTTTGTTGTTGTTCTTACTGCAAGTCAGCTCACCTTTAATCTGTCTGGTAATTCCCTGAACACAGAGAAAGAGCCACATGGCAGCCATAGAAAGTTCATTCTTTAGGAATGTTCTCTTCTAAACAGCTTCTTGTGATACTGCTTTTGAAAATGAAACTTGGCTATCTTAGTTTGTTTAGATTAAAAGTACTGTACTGTACTTAGGTTGCTGATGAAATAGCTAATGAAGTAGCCCTTGTTTGTTACATATTCATTAATACAAAAAATCTTCAACTTTGATTTGTTTAGAAAAATGTACTGCAGAATTAATATGCTATGTAAGCAACATCATATTCCTAATTTCAATATAGAAAATCAGCTCAGGTTAAATAGTACAATTACTTTATGTGGGCTTAGTCTAGCAAATTTGTCTATTACAAGAGTTTTTACCATACTCAAAGTAAATTGGAGACATTCTACATAGTTTTGGAGGTATTTTGCACTTAGTATCTTCTCCTTTCCTTAGTATCAGATTACAAAATATTAATCTACACATGTAATGTTTTTAGATCATGCCTCCTTTACTCACCTTGAAACATATACAGTTACCCTGGGAGTGGCTTACAGTCTTTAATCAACCAATGCCTCTGTCCTAAGTTAATTTTCACTAATATCCTAATGTGGTTAGTTTGCCTAATGCTATACTAAATGAAAGGTGTAGATTTAGTTCTTGTTATTAAGCATGTGTGTTTTGAAACTCTCAGTGTGACTTGTTCCATGAAAACATTTATGATTTCAATTTGTCCGTTTGCTTTAATAGGATCGAAAACTTCTTGCCACAGCTCAGCAGATGCTTCAGGACAGCAAGACAAAAATAGAAGTTATAAGGATGCAGATTCTTCAGGCAGTCCAGACCAATGAATTGGCTTTCGATAATGGTGATGGTGTAGAAAGGAAATATGAATCATTAATGTCAGAATGCCAAATAGATATATACCCATATGCACACAGACTTACCAAAAATTTCTGGTAGAAACATTTGATACGTCTTGCATGAACCGAAAATAATCAGAGATTAGGCAAAATTTTGTGTGTGAAGGAAAATACCTTCATTGTAATGAAGAGAAATACCATCTCTTTATCATTCTTTCCATAATTATGCCATCCATTTTTGCTTTGTGGTCTACCTTTTCCCTTTGTGCATGCTTTCTTTTGTCTTAATAATTAGTGATTTTTCTTTAAAGCATATAATCTTTATATTATGATGCTAAAAAAACCTGATGTCAATACAAAGCCTGCTTGTCATACTTAAATAGACTGACCTTATTATTTCTAGTGGTAGGACAGATGGAGGAGAGTTTTTCCTGGCTTTATTGGTATTTAGGCTAGATTGAGTGCTAAACAACTACATTTAAAGCAACCAAAAAAAGTGTTATTGAAATGACCTGGCTTGAAATCCTCATGCTGTATTTCAGAAGTATTTTTAAACTTGTATTTCATTGAAAATCTGCAAATAGTAAAAAAGAAATTATTTCTGAGCTCTAATAGCATGAGTGTACCAGAAACTTATGGGCATATGGGTATATCTCTAAGTCTTGGACTTTATTTGTTTGCATTTCTGAATATTGACATTATATGACAATGCTTGTAGTCAGGGCCTGTATATAGCCTAGATAATGAAAAATGTGTGTGTATGTTTTGTTTTCTGGTGTGTGAGGTGTTGGTTTCTGTGTTTGTTTTTCCGCACCACTTGTTAACACCCTATTTTAGCACATGGATTACATATATCATTTGTTTAAAAGAAAGCAATCCAAGGTAGAAAGGGCTTTCAAATGCCTTTTTATGTTCCTACTACTCTTAGTGCTTTAAACAGAAAGGAATATATTCAGGAAATGTTCTGTTTGGGATATCTAAGTACTGTAAGATGTGGGCATTAGAATGGTTAAGCCAGACCATGTGGCAAAGGCAGTGTATGGAATCTCTCACATTTATTTCTCTGTGCTGGCAGAAGCCAGATTCCTTGGGATTTCAGGTGAAGCAGGGGGATTCTCAGAAACTGATCAGAGATCTACTTGGCTACAGAGCAGTTTAAAAGATAAATGCTCACAGTGTAGTTCAGGAGTGTTGAAATCCCAAAACTTGCTTGCCAGTTGAATATTTGGGATGTTTCAGTTTTGTCCCTTAACTCCCCTGAAGACATACTCTTCTCACATCTTCTAGCAATTGTAGCTCTTCAGAAAGTAGGAGCTGTTTATTGAATTGAGGCCCTGAGCAGTTATTTCTTCATTCAAATGCAGATGCTTAAAATACCACTTTTTACTTTTATTACATACTTCAAGCTTCTCTTTGGACTACCAAATATACATCTCTCCCGTTTTTTTTTCCTTTTTCTTCTCCCCTTTGTTTATATGGAGGAAGGGCTGATATTAAAGAAATTGAACTTGATTGTTATCTTCAATGAAAGTTGTTTGTTTATATCTTTTTGCAGCAAAACCTGTGATAAGCCCTCTTGAACTCCGAATGGAAGAATTACGGCACCATTTTAGGATAGAGTATGCTGTAGCAGAAGGTGCAAAAAATGTGATGAAATTACTTGGATCTGGGAAAGTTACCGACAGGAAGGCACTTTCAGAAGTAATTTGTCATTACAATTTCTGATACTTTGTTTTAAAGATTCTTCTTTAAGGAAAAAAATTGAACTATTTCAAATTTCTTTTAATTTTGAAAAGGCTCAAGCAAGATTTAATGAATCAAGTCAGAAGCTGGACCTCTTGAAGTATTCACTGGAACAGAGATTGAACGAACTTCCTAAAAACCATCCCAAAAGCAGTATTATTATAGAGGAGCTTTCATTAGTCTCTTCACCCACATTAAGTCCTCGTCAGAGTGTAATATCTACTCAAAACCAGTATAGCACACTGTCCAAACCAGCAGCTTTAACAGGTATGATTTAAAGAGCATTTTTGTTTTTCCTTTTTTGATCTTAATTAATGGTTTAAAACAAGCCTTTAATGCCAACTGTATTTTTTACTGGATATATTTAATTGTTGTTCTTTTCCTAAACAAAGGCATTTAGAGTTTCTAAGTGTCTATACGCTGCAAAAAAATGTGGATAAGTTTCTTTGATTTATTTGTTGACCTTTTTATAATGTTATTGAAAATGTGACGCTCTAGCCTTAAATAGCTCCCTGTGGAATGATATTGCTAGCATTTACCAAATGCCTTTCATCTTGAGATTATCAAGTACTTTTCATCAAGGTGGATAAGTATCATTATCCCCATTTTACAGATAGGGAAACCAAGTTCAGATGGGTTCAGTGAGTTGCCCTGATCATACAACAAGTGGGCAGGTGTTAGAGATGGAGATAGGCACCCAGCTTTTCTCCCAGTTCCTATTTTACCAAACAGACATGAAACCATGGGAGACTCTTGTTTGCTGGTGTCAAATGTTTTCCTTGTAAATAAGATTGGGTTGATTTTTTTAAAGAGACTTAGCCTATTGTGAGGAACTAGTACATTTATATATAAATGTGACTTAGGAATGTCTCCTAGTTTGGGTTCACCTGGAATTGTCCTTCATTGAAAGTAAGGTTTCAACAGGTAAATGATAGTTTAACAGGGGTCTTGAACATTTGCCTCACAGCGTTCTTAAACAAAAACATGTTTTTGACTATTTGAGGGTATGTTGCTGTTCTAAATTTGTTTAGTCAGTGGTCTAGAATTCCTGTAACAGATAGATTTGATTTAAATTTTGTTTCCTAACATATTTTGCATGTAACTGTTAAGCCTATTATTAACAGATAAGTTTATTACAAATAAAATTCAAATGTTACTCAGGATATACATGTAGAACTGAAACAGAATTTAATTTTGAAGTACTGTGGGGTTATATTTTAAAACAAAAAGAGGAACTCTTCTGCTTGGCAATAATAATAATAATAACAACAACAATAATATGGAGCAAGTCTATTTCTCTTGCACTGTGGTTTATCAGGACCTCAGCTGAGAGTCCTTATAAAGTTGTGTGGTAAGAATTTTTTTCATCAAATTAAATCTCAATTGATCAGTTACCGTAGACAGGAAGTATCATGCCTCAGGTTTAAAACAACTTGCCCTTTTTTTCTGTTTCCTGTAACACATAATCAAGGGTCAAATACCTTATAGTGACAATTTCTCTTTAAATGTGATTTACTGATACATACAAAATTTTTTTAATAGAAATTGACAAAGGTACATGCTTGGGAAGTTCTTAATAGTTTCGCTTTCATATTGCCTACACAAAGAGCTTTTGTATTGAGTGGGATTTAAATGAACAGTGTCTCTGTGTTTTGCCTCTAATGTTTGTGAGAAATATAGCAGTGCTACTGTCATACATCTTAAAGTGCATCAACAAAACTTTCTGATTTGCATCCATTCCTTATACAAGAGTATAGCTTTTCTGCTTATTAATTTTTTTTTTTTTTCCAAACAGAGTTTGGGAATGAAGTATTCTTTTACCTTTTAACCTGTTTCGGAAGCCAATAGCATCTCTTTGTCTTCATAGCCTAATGCTTATCTGTCCCTTACGGCTGTTAGCTTCCTACAGGTTGGGATTTCTTCTTAGACTGCTTTCTTGCTGTCTGTTCTGTGGGCTATGATGTTGCCAGATCATTTTTAGGTTAAGTCTGAGTTAAGTTTCTGTTGCAAAAGAGTACTTTTAAGTTTCATGGTTAAGTTTATTTTCTATTAAAACCAGACTGCATTTCAGAGCTGCATTTCTAGCTGACATTGATTATGAACTGGCCAATTTCACCACTTCTAGTAGTTAATTTTGTCAGTCGGTGGTGTCACAGTTTCATAGATGTTATCTTGTACAGGATGAAGCCAGCCTACCATTCTTGTAACCATCTGTGGTGGTGAGATGTTTTTGTGCTGCTGGAAGAAACTCTTCAATTAGAACAGCAGCCTCTATACTTCATTTGGTTAAAGATGTAGAAGATTTGGAAGAATAGCTTGTTGAAGAGTAGCTTCTTGTCTCAGCTTTTATAAATCCAAATTCAGTCAAGTTGGAACAATCGAATGATTTTAAATTACATACACAAATTTGACTTTAGGGTGCAGCAGGCAGGTGTGATTTCTAGTGTGTGATTTATTACACAAATCTGTAGTCTCAACAGTTTTTTGATTTTAGCCAGTTAAAATTGTTATTGCTCCATCTGCAAGATTTTTTTTTTAATAAGAAACTTGAAATTTGTCAGTCTTAAAAAATGACATTGTTTACAACTCGAACCCAAGTCAGGTTCCCAAGTGAAGAAAACAAAAAGACTTCTGAGATACAGAACAAAAACTTATTTTGTGTTATCTTGGTGAACTGTTGTTCTTCCCTAGAAGATTGAGTCTCACATAGCTGACTTTTAATGCTTTTGTTTTCAGTATAGTATATATGTGTGTCCTGGATTTGTCTTTTGATTTCATCTGATCTTTCTGTTATATCCTGTGGGAGTCAGAATGTGAGCTATTGCCATCAATCAGTCATTAGTCATTCACTTGGTTTACTTAAGAGCAGAAATCTTTCATAAATTATTATCTGTCTTCTTCTAGGTACCCTGGAAGTGAGGCTCATGGGCTGCCAAGATATTTTAGAAAACGTCCCTGGTCGATCAAAAGCCACATCAGTTACTTTACCTGGTTGGAGTCCAAATGAAGCCAGATCATCTTTCATAAGCAGACCCAGTAAAAGTAAAAGTGGGAGTGGTAGAAACCTTCTGAAAACTGATGACTTGTCCAGTTCAGTATACCTTTACTTCTCTTATTTTTATCCATTATCTTTTATTTAAATTTTCATGGGCATGATGTGTTCTGTAATTTAAAATATTAAATTGATTCAAAGCTTTAAACTTTAAATGTTTCTTCACATCTTAAACTGTTAACAAAAGCAAAAGCACAACCACGCTATTATGCCCATAAGAACCAATTAAATATGAGATTAGTTTTCTAAGGGAAAATTACTGGAGATTTTTTTGTTTGTGGAAAAATCCTCTTAAGCATTTAAGCTGAGTTTGTGTATTTTACTTACAGATGAAGTCTGTGCTGTACTGAAGCTGGATAACACTGTGGTTGGTCAAACTAGCTGGAAACCGATTTCCAATCAGTCATGGGATCAGAAATTTACACTGGAACTAGACAGGGTAAAAATGTGGTCTGATTTCATTGTATTAATTGTATTAATTTCATTTTGCTTTTTTTTCCCCCTCTTGCTGTCATTTTGTCATTTTGTAAGTGCAGTATTCCCATCTTTACTGGAATGAGCTCCCTGGGCTTAGGCTGTTGTTCTGGGCCAGCATTCTAGAAATTCTTACCTTTTCTGACTTGCAAACCAGTGTAGTATTTTTGCCAAGATCTAACCCTTAGTGGGTTTTCAGAGATGGGAGAGATGGTGCTTACTTTTTTATTTGGATCATCAGCTTTTAATTATTTATGTAAAGTGTGATATCAGATCAGTTTGGATGTTTTGGTAAAACCATGTCATAAAATTCTTCCAGTGTGTTTATAGAAGTATTCTCCTGTTAAGCTTGTCAGTTCTTCAGGAAAAATAAATTCATTAATAGTTCTTTCTTATAACTTTGAAGTTACTTGAAAGGCACAAGTATTGAATTGATACTTTTGAAGTAGAATTTATGTTATATAGATTTAATCAAGTATTTTTTTAGATACCTGATAGTCCTAGTATTTTAAGGTGAAAGGCTTTTTTTTTTTCTGTCAATGTTAAATATAGGCTGAAAATTAAACTATATTTCAGGAGCTTAAATGTTATCTCCAGTACGTGCTTACTCCAATACATACTTCTCACATGATTAAAAATAAAAGCCACTTCCCTGTTTTTGCTTTTTCCCTGTGGAGCCCCAATCCAGATTCCCTCCATCTAGGAAGGAAGCAATTTTAGACTTGCAGGTAGAGAAATTCAGGTTACAGTTAGGAATAGTGCAGGAAGAAACAAAGCAGCTGAGGAGCCCTGAAGCCTCAATTATTCTCAGATTAAGACTAGAACTTCTTGGTGTAGTAGCTGCTCCTGTCAGCCTCACATGTGTTGTGGGCTCTATTTAAGAACTCAGGTTTTGGTGCCAGAAAAGGACTTTGCTTCTGCTTATTCCTGGCCACATGTCCTGAGCCTGGCAGAGCATGGTACTGGTAACACTGAGGTGTGGCTTCAATCCCCATTGGGGTCTTTCACTTCAGAGCTGGACTTGATGATCCACGTGGGTCCCTTCCAACTCAGAATATTCTGTTAATCCTTATATGCTTGAAATGCACAAGCCAAGCCCCATTATTTTTTAATCTGGTGCTTCTTCTTGACTTTTATTTCTTCTAAAACCTATCATAGCTATGGTAGACAGTAGATTGATGTATCATGATGGAATTGAAGTAGTAACACACAATGGTGCTGTTGCATTGCAGGATTCACATGTGTTGCACGATTCTTCACTTCTGGGACAGGTTTTTGTAACATACATGTAAGACACTAAGAATACATAAATCACATTAGCAAGATGCAGCAGTAGTTCCTGGTAGTTTAAAATTTTTGGCCCCTCTTTACAACCATGTTGCAAAAGGTGTATGCATTTCTAGAGGTACTCTATGAGGTTTTGCATCGTCATGTGTGTGCAGGTACTAAAATGTCTGGAGGCATAAAATGAAGTTGATACTTGTAAAAAATATGGAAAGTACCAAAACTGAGATTTCTAAACACAAGTATACACTTTGTTGTCAGAGCTTGAGCTAAAGCATCTTGAACAAGCAGTGTTGTTAGACTGACCAAAAAAGTCTGGTGACTGTGGCTCTCTGCTTCTACTCTCAGGGGAAATTTTACACCTATGCTTTTATTTGTGCACTGGAGATCTCATCTGAACTGAAGTGAAATGCTGTTATCATCTTAATGAGACCTTCAGTGTGATTGGTTAGCCCTGACAACTTTTTAAAATAACTGCTCTGCATCTTGGTCCTTGAGTTCCTTGATCTTACAGTTGTACTGTGGTAACTCTTGCAGAACAATTGCTAATAAGTGATTTCCTGTGTCTGTGTTTCCTGTCATAGTCACGTGAATTAGAAATCTCAGTTTATTGGCGTGACTGGAGATCTTTGTGTGCAGTAAAGTTTCTGAGGTTGGAGGATTTCCTGGACAACCAGCGGCATGGCATGTGTCTGTATCTCGAACCCCAGGGCACTCTGTTTGCAGAGGTAAGAATGTTTCTTTGAAGCACTTGAACATATTTGCAAGTATTACATGGCAGAATAGTTAAACGAGTTTTCTTGAACTTTTAAGACTGCATTTTGTTCTGAAACTTGATTTATAACACACATTATTTGAACTGCAGGTTACGTTTTTTAATCCAGTTATTGAAAGAAGACCAAAACTCCAGAGGCAGAAGAAAATTTTTTCAAAACAGCAAGGTGATTCTTTCATATAAACATGTAAAGCTTAAAAATGTATAGATCTGTGAAGTTTTTATACAGAGGTCTAATGTTTGCCTGCAAATAATGCTGTTGATTATGAAGGATTTGGCACTGCATTTAGAAATCTTTTGTATTAGAATTCCTTATTATGCATTAGCATTTAATTATGAGTAATTAGAAATTGCTAAGGAAAATGACAAATTCAGTTTGGTTTTCATAAACTATAAATTAATTAATATGAGCTTTTTTAATTATTGGTTTTGGTAATGAATAAGGAAATTACTTGCACTCTGTTTTCTTTTTTCACTATATCTATAGGCAAAACATTTCTCAGAGCTCCTCAGATGAATATTAATATTGCCACTTGGGGAAGGCTGGTAAGAAGAGCTATTCCTACAGTGAATCACTCTGGCACCTTCAGCCCCCAAGCACCAGTGCCTGCCACAGGGTCAGTGGTGGATGCCCAGCTCGCTGAACTGAGCCTGCCAGCCGGGTAGGTCACCCCTGCAGCACCCCTGAGTGCAGCAGGGAGCACTGGCAGCTTCTGCCCTGATGTACAGAGCCTGTGCAGAGGCTGGTTATCCTGCAGGGCTGCTGACCTTTCCATGTTTCACTTGTGGAGGACATAGCTAGATCCACACACAAGGTTTGGTTTAGAAAAATCTACAGGTATTAAAATAGTCTTTGCTATGCACTAAGGAGTTATTTATTTTCTTGTCAGTGACTCTCCTGTAGCCAAATTGGATTTTGAACTTGAGCCTGAGCCTCCACCTGCTCCACCCCGTGCATCTTCCCTTGTGGAAATATGTGAATCTTCCTCTGAGATAAAGGCTCCTGAAGTGCCTTCTCAGGCAAGTAACTTTTAAGAATCTTGGGTTATACAGTTTAACAAGGTTGTAATATTGGCATCTTTATGATGTATTTCTTCCTTTATATATCAGCACATGCTCCCTTAACTTCCACACAGAGTTGTGTAAATAGAATGCTCTGATTGCTCTTGGTGGCAAACTGTTCCTGTGGTTAGTGTGTTTAACACTTCATGTAATTGGTTCCACCACAGAAAAATACTCAAAAAAAAAAGCTCCAAATCTATTAAGAGTATTCAGGATAAAATGGTTCTATTAAGAAAAAGCAGAATGACTAGAGCAGTAGGTTTCATCAGTCTATTAAAACCTTACAAACCTGTATCACCTGGAAATTGGCCATTTTAGGCCAGGTAATGGGTGTATTAAGAATTTCATGTGCTTATAGTAAAATTTCTGCATTCATTTGCCTTCACAATCAGTTTTAAATTTTCACATTTATTATTCTTCACAGGATGAAGTAACAACTTTTGATTTTGAAAATGGCAGAAATAGTATTGTTCCAAAACTCCAGCCTGAAATAATCTGTGAGTCTGATGTTGCCCATGCAGACATGAAATACACCAACACCAGAGAGTCTGAAGATAGAAGGTAAAAAGCAGTGATTTTCCTGTTTTTATCTGAATAATATTTCTTAAACTAACCAACTAGAAACTTTATGCTGGTTTTTTTTTTTCTTTACATAGATCACAACAAAGATTTCAGTTCAGTCTGAAGGATTTCAGATGCTGCGCTGTACTGGGCAGAGGACATTTTGGAAAGGTAAATGTCAAAAGGCTGTTTCAAATGTCAAGGCTTTATCAAAAACTAGATACAGCTCTTAAATTTATCTGCTCTCTTTTAGGTGCTGTTGGCAGAATACAAAAACACAAATGAGATGTTTGCTATTAAAGCCTTAAAGAAAGGAGATATTGTGGCTCGTGATGAAGTAGACAGGTCAGTTTGTACAATATAATGTGCATTCCGTAAATGAATTGTGTGATCTACCAGGGAGTTGTTGAATTGAGTGGAGGAGCAAAGTCTGTTGTCATCTTCCTGCCTAACTGGCTGCTGTAGATGTATATTCTTGTTGTGGGGCAAGGAGGGCACAGAGAAACTCCTGGTTTGTTTTAGTGCCCTTGTTATGCCTGAACTACAGCTCTCACTTAAATCTTGTTTTTGATTTTCAGGTTCTCTTTCAATTATTAATTCTAATTACTTCCATCACACTAGGGGATAACAGTGACTGCTTTACTGGCAGAATGCTTGTTGCTATTTCTGAACCTGTAGCATACTGTCATGCTCTGTCCATCATATTTTCCCTTTGAATACTCCATTGTTGGCTGTTTTTCAATCTTCTTGACCCAAAACTCAGGCTCAGGTTCTGGGGTTTGGTTGTTTTTTTTTTATTTGCTTGGACGTGTAGGGGCCATTACAAAGCTGTTTGGTTTTAGTGCAAGAAGGTGCATTTACAGTTGCTTAATAGTGACTGCATCCATTTGCAGGAAGAAGGATAGCTGTATTAAAAATAACCTACAACTTAAACAATTGGTTTGAGGAGAAATAACCAGAAGTTACTATAGATAGATATCTGTAATACGGTCACTGGGTTTCCACTTTACATCTTGTAAACAATTAAAATAAAAATTGATTTAAGTGAACGTCACATGATATCAATGCATAGTTAATGTAAACCAAGTATTTGGAAGGAAAATTGTCAGGGCATAATTTTCATGGACTGCTAGATCTCCTCTTTTCATTTGAGAAAGCTAAATATCCAGATACTAAAATCTCTCTTGAACAAAAAAAAAAAAAAAAAAAAGTTCTTATCCTGAAAAATAGAGCAAAAAAACATAAAGTATATAATACCACTAATTTCTGAGAATTGAAAAACTGTGCTTCAGCACTGAGCTTTATATTGTTCCTGATTTTGTTTGCAGCTTGATGTGTGAAAAGCGAATATTTGAAACTGTGAATAGTGTAAGACATCCCTTCTTGGTGAACCTTTTTGCTTGTTTCCAAACCAAAGATCACGTGTGCTTTGTAATGGAATATGCTGCTGGTGGGGACCTGATGATGCACATTCACACTGATGTCTTCTCTGAACCCAGAGCAGTGTGAGTATCCCTCCCTTCCTGTGGCATTAAATGAAGGGCACTTTGCTCAGTGAATAAGAACTAAGGGCTTTATCACCATATGCCACCACATTATGCCACTTCAGTAAATGCTGCTTAAGTTTTTAAAAGGGTTGGAGATTCTAACTGATTCAGGTTTAATGTGCCTGAATCTACACTGAATTCAAAATCTAAATTCATAATCTTAAATTTTATACTTTTTTTTTTTTTAAGATTACATTAAAAAGCTGAATGAAGAGTTAAAATAGTAGAAAAGGCTAAAAAGGGAAAGAATAAGCTGATTTAGAAAATCTTCAATGCTACAGCAGTGAACACTACAGAAAATTTATCCTCCAGCCCAAGCAAACATGTTACAGTTTGAAAGATGCAAGTTAAAGTGTTTTTTTCCCATCTGGCTTTAAAACTCTGGCCGTGTATAAAACTAATCTGTACCCAAAAAAAAACCCCTGGTAATCTTGAAAGATTGGCTCGTTTTAAAAAATCAATAATAATTGAAAAGCAAGACAAAATTCCATTGAAATCTTAACTTTTTCAACAGATTTTATGCTGCGTGTGTGGTTCTTGGACTTCAGTATTTACATGAGCACAAAATAGTGTACAGGTAAGTAGTCATTTCCAGCAGATGGATTTCAGCTGTTCTGAATAGTACTGAAGAAACATGGAGTGATGCAATTTTGTTCTCAAATGTTCATTTAGAGATTTGAAGTTGGATAACTTATTGCTGGACACAGAAGGCTTTGTGAAAATTGCTGACTTTGGTCTTTGCAAAGAAGGTAATGGCTCTTAAATTTTCTTTCTAGGGGAATTCCATAATCTGTCCTAGACTTGACTGTTCCTTGAGAGTTTTGGACTGAAGGATGTGTGTAGGGTCTATTTACTATGTGTCATTTGAAGGGAAAAAAATACATCTCTGATTGTACAAATGTGGAGATTAGGAGGAAGTTCCTTAGTAGGGAAATACTAGGAGCATGTGAGCATTGCCCTGTTCTTTTTACTTATTTTTTGCCAGTTGTGAGCATCACCTATTCTGACTCTTACTTCATCATATCTCTGCTTAACAAGGCACACTGTGCATTTTACATGTCAGTAGAAAAAGCATTAGGTGGTTTCCTCATTCTAAACAACTTGACACTGCACAACAAAATTAAGTGTCATTATAATCCATCCTGAGCTCTTGCTTTTTTACAAATTCATTATCTATTTTTTTAGCTCAGAAACAGTTGCAACTCTGAGTATATGGAAATGATGTGCCAAGTATTTTACAGCTATAATTGAGAGATTGTCCCAAAAGGGAAGCCTAGAAAGTTACTTTCAAGCATCTCACTACTGGCAAATACCAAACAGAGGTAGCTATTAGAGTGTTTTTGTCAAAGTTTATTGTGTGGGCAAAGATCCTTTTTCAGTTTATATAGCCTGTCTTCCATCTCTTTTCCTTTAAGGTAGCCAAAGAGGGAATTGGGTAAATTCAGTAGGTCTTCAGACATGAGTGTCAGGGCAAGTTCTGGGACTGTAGATACAAGTAAGTTCTGTAAATGACAAAACAAAATTAGAAGGAAAGCTCTTTCCTTTACTGACTGCTACAATAAATGGTTTTCTCAAGTTTTCTGCAGCAGCTCCTGTTGTCATGTCACATCAGGCCTGCTGGTGCTGATGTCCCAAACTGTGCCCCTCTGGCAAATCCACAGGGCTTATTTTGCTCCACGTTCTTTTAGTACACTCCATGTTTTATTTGACTGTATGTAATTTGTGCTACAGAGGCATCCAGAGAGGCACATTTGGCTAAACTAGTCTGTACTGCATCTTCTTTTGCTGACTGGTAGAAATGGAGCATAAGATTGTATCTTTCCAAACAAAGGTGACTGGGTAACAGAGTGTAACTGGAACCTTAATCTGGCTCATTGTGTATAGCAAGGGATAGCAAAATTTCAGGAGAAGCATATGTGACAGGCATGGGGAGAAAGAAGGAGGGAATGTTTTACCTCACTGGCCTGAGCCTTCAGGACAGGCGCTGGATCTACAGTATCAGTTGAAGTTGTTCTGGAGAGAGGTTCTGCTTGGAGGAATAGGTTGTGGAATGGCAGAAAATACTGCTTGCTTTTAATTATCTGTAACTTTCAGGAATGGGATTTGGAGACAGAACAAGCACATTCTGTGGCACACCAGAATTTCTGGCTCCAGAGGTGCTGACAGAAACCTCCTATACAAGAGCTGTAGACTGGTGGGGTCTTGGTGTTCTTATCTATGAGATGCTGGTGGGTGAGGTAAGTTCTAGTAAGGTACAGTAGAGTCATAAAAAGCAATGTTTAAAGGTTACAAACCTCAAGATACCAGCCTGTTAATTCTTATGCCCGACCTGCCACAGTGTCAGTATTCCTTACACAGCATGCATAGGTCTACCCAACTTTACAGTGAGCATCTTAATGTGTGTCATCAAAAAGAAGTGTGAAATAATGAGCAGCTACTCACCTGATGCTGGTTGCTGTAACACTGGAGAAGTTCACAAGTCATGTCTGGAGCTTGAATTATCAGCAATTGTCGAATTGTCGAAGTCAACAAATTGTAACAGATCTTTGCTTTACTGTATTTCTAATTACATCATTATGTCTTAAATCAAATTACAGTAATGGCATATTAATATCAGTGTCTCTAAGTAAGCACAGTACATCTGTACTTAGAGTTTGGGGGAGCTAGGTTTCCAGGACACATCTGTCATCAAGTCTGAATATGCACAGCAATACCAGTCTTCTGCTTTCAAAAGCTTGTGGGGGAAAAATAAACTCCTGTAGCTTGAACCAAAGTGAACTTCAACACATAAAACTGGATAGCAGTGAAAGATTATGCCAAGCACACTAAAATAGCCTCAGTTCCATGTAAATGAGCTGGTATAAATAAATCACTGTTGAGAAGTTTATTTGCCATTGCATATACTGCTTACCTTCTGGTCCATTTTGTAACAGTATCTCCCAGGTGGCACAGTGATAGTGCGCATGCTAAAAACTCATAATTTTGTTCTTTTTCAAAAAAAGATGGTCATTCTACTGACTTTCACTTCCTATCAGGTAAAAAAGGACAAAAAGCTTGTACACTGTCACCTACATCAGTGACAGGCCACTTCAAAATAGTTTGAAAACCCTTGAGCTGCAACATGCTAAAGATTTTACAAAAACAAATTGACCATGCTATTTGTGAATGGCATAAGCCGAAGAGCTGAGAGATAATTTCCTTGTACACCCTGAGTTCAAAAAAGATCCCAGATTTAGGTGTTTCTACATCTAAAAGCACATTTTTGAAACACAGTCCTTCACTAGGAATTATGGGATAATACCAACTTGCCTTTTCTCCCTTATGGAAAGCCATTAATCTGTTTCTGGGATGGAAGACTCCATTTCATGGTGTCTAATTCCAAAGATTCAGCTGAGTTTGTTGTTTTCAGTTGTGATTTTAAGCCTGTTTATAGTGGTTTTTTAATGACTTTCATTCTAGTCTCCCTTCCCTGGAGATGATGAAGAAGAGGTATTTGACAGCATTGTAAATGATGAAGTAAGATATCCACGATTTCTGTCTACAGAAGCCATCTCAATAATGAGACGGGTAAGAACATTTTAATAATTACTACAGTATCTCTCTCTCTTGTCCTGTTTCCAACAATTATTTCTGTGAGGAACAAAATAGTTTAGGAACCTACACTTCATTTTTTTTTTTGACAATTAAATTTCGGACTTGCTTCATTTGTGTTGTGCCATGCTGCCTCTCACCTTAAATGAAAATTGTCTATGCCATTCCACTTTATTAGGAGCGAGTTTTTAGTTTTAAAGTGTAAAACACTTAAGGCTCTCTTTTCTCTCTGAACTACGTTTCCTAGTTTCATCTAACTCGAGTAGTTCAGCTCTCTTTTTCTAGCCAAACACTGCTGCATTGATATATTTGGTAGATTAGTATTGTCACATGAATATTTTAACTCAAAGACTTCTAAATCTTTTTGGTTTCATTCCAGCTGGGGCAGGGAACCCTGTACACATGGCATCTGCAGTCCCATTTTGGCAAAGAACAGCTGATTTTGGTTATGGCTGTTGTTAGTGCTGTTCCTTAGTGAGATGTGTCTGCTCATCAAAGGAAGGCAGTTGAACCTAAGTTAGCATTTATCACAGCTGATAGAAAGGCAGTACTGTAGGTGGTTCCAAAGCCTTTGGAATCAGCTTCTCCACATAAATACCTGATGCTGAGTGTCAGTTTAGCACCCAATTCAGCAATGTGCTGTAGCACAGTAACTACTGTGACATAACTGTCTAAGTAATAGCATCAATATTCAGTAACTTTAAAACGATTTCTTAGTCCCAGGGACAGAGTGTTTGCCTAGAGAAAGAAAGCAGAGTACAGTTTTAAGGGCAGAACCTAGGAAAGGTATTTTTGCTGTGAAAATTCATGCCAATATCCACAGGGGACAGGATGCTACACTGCACCCACAATCCATATACTAGGAACTTTGTACTGGCAATTTAGTAGTTGAAGCTCTGTGCATGCTCTTTCCACCACAGAATTTCATTTATAACATAGCAGACATTATTTTTGATGGCTGCATCATAAATACCAACCCACCTGCTGCTGGGCCCTGCCTGGAACAGGGTGCTGCTCACAGGAGTACAACTCACAAGGGGGAGCATCAAACTTCTGGAGTTAATTAGGAAACCCTTTCCTTTGGCTGAATGTATGAAGCAGCTTGAACCCTCTCCTGGTAAATGAATTGCTGTGAGGGAGCTGAGCACTGAGACAGCAGGGTAATCTCTTCTCTGAGCTGAGCAAGAACCACTGGCTTATGTAAATCTGTACCCTCACCAGCAACGAGGAACTTAGCACTCTGTGCTGAGCACTTGCCCAGTACCAAACATGGCAGCACAGATCTGCAGGGAGACAGATGAGTCTGCTCTGGCACTGGTCCTGGCTTAGCTGCTACTGGAACTCTGCTGGCAGCTGAAAGAGCACTGCTAAAAGCTTTGTCTGTCCATTTCCTCAAGGGCAATGACTGCCATAGGCAGGCAGTATGAATTTCACTGTCCATCTCATCTTGGTGTTGGCTCTTACACAGTAATACTCATCCTTCTTCCTTCCTTTCCCTCCCCCTGAATTTCTCCACTGAAACTCTGCATGTTTTGTCAGCTGCTACGAAGAAATCCAGAGCGGCGTCTTGGAGCTGGAGAGAAAGATGCTGAGGATGTGAAAAAGCATCACTTTTTCAGGGTGAGTACAAAACAGTATTATTTCTAAGGACACAAAGGAGTAGAGATGGAGAAACTAAACATCAGTTCATTTATTTTACAGCAAATAGATTGGCATGCTTTACTGGCCAAGAAAGTCAAGCCTCCTTTCGTACCCACCATTAGAGGACGAGAAGATGTTAGTAATTTTGATGATGAATTTACCTCTGAAGCACCTATCCTTACTCCACCTCGGGAACCAAGGATACTTTCAGAAGAAGAGCAGGAAATGTTCAGAGATTTTGATTACATTGCTGATTGGTGTTAACTTCCACACACTGTGAAGCCCCAGCTGACTGGCTCACAAGAATGCCTCTCTCTGAAGAATACCGACCCTTCAATTGCTTTCTGTGCCACCTGTAGCTTCTGGGTTTTTTTAAATCACATGAAGATCCCTTTAAGTACTGTTTTAACACTCTTGTGAAGAGTGGCCTCTTTGTATATTGTTTTTTATCTGAGCACTGGAAAGCAGGTCTATAGCGTTCCTAAGCTGAGTTGGTGAACCCAGGCTGTGTTGAACTTGCCGCACATGGGCACACGTGGATCTGTACAGTTTCTCTCACTCTTCCACAGCAGATAATACCGCTTTTTAAAGAATCTGCCTCAAGTGGGAAAAGGAAAAGCAGACTTTGAGCTAGGTAATCTCCACTCAGCCACACTGAAGTAAGTTGGGATACCAGTGACACTCACACAGAACCTGGTTCTAGTCGGAGAAGGCAAATGATTTCAGCTAAATATTGTGCAGTCTTTAAAACTACACATTTTTATGTACACCTTCATCTTGTGTTCTTAAAATAATGATATTGAGAACAGATATGCCTTGTTTTGTAAATTTTCTATGGTATTTATTAGGAAAAACGTTAAACACCTTGCCTTTGAGATAACAACTGTGTAAGTGCTTCCATTACAAAGAAAAACCCAGAAAAATCCGGAGAGTTTACCAAAGTCACTTGCCAAACAGTTTTGCCTTCAAACTCCTTGAGCACGGCCTAAGGCCCTGGTTGGGATGAGGAATGTAAGGAGGACTGCTCAGTGTAAGCCCAGCCCAGAGCAGAGCAGCTGCAAGGCCCAGGCCTGGCCCCTCCCGTACTCGCCTCGAGCCTTGGTCCCAGTCTGTACCCAACCCCCTCCATCCTCCTCTGTCTGCTGTACAGTATCATATCACTTAGGAAACGTAAGGATTTTCAATGTATACATGCTGTGAACATGTATATTTGGAAGTTGTAATGTATTCTTACCTCCAGGCAAGTAATTTAATTGTACCACTTCACCAATGTTGCGTAGTGGCCAAGTGAACAAAAAAATGTATCCATGTAGGCCACTGACCTCCAGCCCCTGGATTGGCAGTTACTGAGGGTAAAAAGCAATATGTTGTAATAGAATGTATAAATATTTTTGATAAAAACAGTGTATATTTTATAAACCCCTTAACACTAAAAGCTGTACCTCAAAAGTTGAAAAGTAATTTAGACCAGACACTGTGTGTATTTGTAAACCAAGATCTATTTTTGGCATCTGCTGTTCTGTGGGTAAACATTGACTCTTTGAAAATAAATTTCCCACATGGTCCTTACCTCTAGCACTATTCAGCACTGTAACCTCACAGGTTCATCCTGGCCAGGAGTTTGCTGTTCACGGGCTAAGGTAGCGAGCATTGCACTCAAATGAATTAAAAACTGGTAATTTTATTAATTCAAAGAAGAATCACAAACCACTGGAGTATGCAATGCTAAGGTGGTGGTTTCAAATCAAGATGCTGGACAGACCTGCAGGGTTAGGCAGGGGAGAGGCTTAAGGCAGAAAAAAATAAAATTATGGTTACTAGGTCTAAATCAGGCCAGTCCCCCACAGGATGGGGCAGGCACCTTCCCCACTGCTACAAATCACGTTGGGAAGAGTGACTCAACTCCTCAGCATTCCTTGTTTCCAGGTTCTGTATTGATTAGAAACAAATTATGTTCCTGTATCTAGCTGAAACCAATACTTTTGAGGTACAGTCAGCTCGCCCTTTTTGGTTCCCAAATATATATATATATACACAAGCATCTCAAAGGGTGCTTAATACTTACAAAAGTATCCTCAAACATACCTTTTTGTAACTACGTCTTGTACAGAAATCTTTTTTTAATCTAAGCAAATCACTAAAAAAAAAAAAAAATTAGAAAAAATTAGAGGGCAGGGTATGTTCACCCAGTTAAGCTGAAAAAAGCACTAATTTTATCTCTGTAGTTTTTTAAATATTTTTAGGCAGATTAAGATTTAAACCCTAGATTGTAAATATATTTTGCTATACTTTATCTGTATGTGGCTGCTCAAGCACTTTGTAAGGAAATTAGGATATTTTAGAATGGTACACTATGCATTAAATGAAATGTGCCTTTAACAAATGTCATTCTAAGTGTTTTGCAGTCATTAATATCACAAATTAAAGTTCTAAATAGAGTAATTTGTAAATTGTGTCGCAAACATGATTTTGCTGTTTCTTGAAGTAGCTGGTCATGTTTTCTCCACAGGTAACTTCAGAAATGATCTTACCATCAGAAGGGGATCCAGTCTCAGTAGGTTTCCATTCTTTTTATTTTTTTATTAAGAAGAACATTGGGAACTGCCTCTGAGCAGTGTGTCAGTGGAGCCCGGCCTGCTGCCTCAGGCTCTGCTGAGGGCAGGACACAGCTCCCACCATTCCTGATCGAGCTGTGTAACCCAGCCACAGCCTCCCTGCCCACCCCACACTGAGCTCCTTCTTTACAGGCTGCAGGATGAAGCTTTCTTCTGAGTGCATTTACAACAGAATTCTTCACTCTTGCGAGCCACATGGAATTTTGTGCGGCCATTTTGCCCAGAGACGGACACTTCATTTCATACCTGGCTAAACAAAAGGCTAAAGCCTTTTTTTCCTCAAAGGGCTGCCTCTCGAGTTTCAAGGATCTAGTCTGAGCTGCCGTTGAATGAAGGCTTGAAGAGGTTCTGCCCGTGCACTCGTGTGAGGGGAAGGTCCCATCCTGGCGCCGCCTTCCCCTCAGGCCCGGCCCCGCAGAGCGGAGCGCCCAAAGCCCGCCCTCAGCCTGAGGGGGGCCGGTGCCGCCCGGGCCTGCCCTGCTCCGGCTGACACAGCGTCAGAGCTGCCTAAAAATAAAATAATTCAGTGCTAGGCCATATTTTTTCCTGCTATGCTCCACATTAACTAGTATAGTGCAGCCTTCAGAATATTCCTGCCCCTTCAGGCACATTGCTGTTCTGGCTCTGTGCTGCACAGTACTGCCACCTCCACAGCCCGGAGATGCAGGAACTGCCTGGGGGATTGCAGGGTCAAGGCAGGATTGCAGGTCCCTGCCTCCATCTGCCGCACTTCAGAGCTTTGCACAGATGGATTTAAATTCCTGTCCAGGCAATCTTTGCAACAATTTCAACTGCAAACACACCCGTGCCTAATGCCTGGAAAGATTTAAGTATAAGCAGTATGGGCAATGTCCATTTCAGTCAGTTTTAGCCTTCATGGGGTAGATTGAACCAACACATCCATGCTGGAAAGCAGCATTCACAGTAAAAGCAATTTCCAGCTTTGCATTCCCAAGCTGCAACAATGCATTAAAGGTCAGGCCCAGCCCATTCAAAGCATCCCACCTTCACCCACAGAGGATGCAGGTGGATTAGCTCAGGCCAAAACCAGGAATGCCCAGAGAGAAAACAGAAAATGCTGCAACAAAATCACAGGCAATACATCAGACAATGAATGCATGTCCTCCCAACTACTGAGTGTACCCCTTCTAACATGTGCACCAGAATCTTTCATGGCTGCAACCAACAGCTCCTGGAGTGTAACAGGACTGTACAACCTTTGTTGTTTACCAAAAAAAATGTGTTCAGTTTCCACATTTCCAGTATCTACTGGCAGAAGAGGATTAAAGCTCAACTAGCAAAAAAGCAGTGAGGGCTACTGGCAATTAGTGCTATTAGCACTGGACACAGCATTCCCTCTGGATGGCTTAGGGCCAGATGTGCAGCAGGCTGACTCCTCAGCTGTTCATCTGTGTGGTTAAACTGAATTTGCACCTGTGATACAAAATCTCAGGAACCACAAGACTCCCAGTTAAGCACATTTGTTGCTTTGTACACAAAGGGACACTATCAGGAGGCAGTCAGTGTTCAAAGCTCTTAGTCTGGGCAGGGCAGAACAATTTCAGGCCTTCACTCAGCACCTGACTTGTCAGTTCAAACAGCAAGTGTTCACTTAAAACATAACCACAGGCCAGCCAAACTGCAGGGTGGGCTGGCAGGCCAGAAATTTAACAAAAACTTATACTAGAAATACTTTTTACTTTTCTTTGTACAGTACTAAGCATCATGAAGTTACCAGGAATTCAACTGAAGTGAGTCCTCATGCTTCTCAGTAGCTATGTCATTATGTCAAATCCACAGCAGAAAAGCAGAGACATCAATGATAATCAGGAAGACTGTGCCAAGGACAGGATTAATCCTTTTGCAACCAGTTTGGAAATACTCTGCAGCAGTTGTGCAAAACTTGGGAAGGCATTCCAGCAGCTGTTTACATTCTGGGTGCAAGCACCCACACTACAGCTCCCTTTAACTACTAGGCCACTCTAGAGATCAGAAATTGTCCAGAAAATGGGCATTTAAGCAGCCTTGTGACCAAGCCCACAAATATGAAGCTCACTCCACCATTCCATGGACTGCATTCCAGTTCTCAGCATGTACAACAGTACGTGCATGTCACATTGCAGTCATACCCACAAGATGGTGTTTTTGGAAAACAGTTTATTTGGGAATTACACAATATTTTAAATTCTCCAAAATACATCTTACTAGATCCCTACAAAAGAAATCTAAATAAGTACAACAGTATCAAATTAAATTTGTTGCAACAATTATTAAATATTTACTTCCACTAATATATACATACAAAATGCCACACAATGAGCTTGTTTACCCTTGGAATGTATGCTGCCATCCAGCAGTTATGCTCCATCTCCATATTCTCCAGTTCCACAACAAGAAGACCCAGTATTAACACTTTGTACATCCTTTATTATAGGCAAAAATAAAGAGTTTGTTTTTGTTGGGGTTTTTTTGGGGGGAGGTTAACAGAAATTAACCCTCTGCAATCTCACAGCTGTGGTAGCTTGTCTACTGGGGTATCAAACTTGAAGTCTGCTGGGAAAAGATCTGGAGCTCGAGGATAGATCAGCCTGTATGACTGTCTGATCGTAACATCAGCCACACCAGCAATATCACCAATTTCTACAACAAAAACAGAAGTGATTAGTTTTTACTTTTGCCATTTGTATTCAAGAAACCAACAAGCATAACTTATCAAGAGGCACTGAACACTTGCTTCACTTGCAACTCTCCCAAAAGCCTGGTAGAAATGGTTTTAACTGTGGTCACTAGTATTTTGGATACATAACTCTGTCTTCTTATGTGCCACATTTCAACTTAATCTATAAATCATGGAATAACAAATTTCAAATTGGCAGAGGGCTAAGAGTCTAAAAGTGATCTACTGCAAACTCTACATATAACCAGCAATATTTTAACAAATCATCAACTTCTAGCTCTTCATTTTTATGCTTTGATTAAATATAAGCAAAAAACAAGCAAAAAACTGAGTCGCAGACAAAAACCAATACCTTCAGTTAAACATGAAGTACATTTATCTTAAAATGCACCAAGAAATAAGGCAGAGGCACAGAGCACTGTCTAACAAGCTGAGAGAACATTTGTTTGAGATGCACACTAACTGAAATTTTATTCAAGAGTTAGTCAAGTTAGGAATTTAAACCTTGAACTGCATGAGAGAGCTTTCAGCACTGTCCGAAACCACTGGAGCAGTGTGGAGCCATGGTGTCCATGGCAGGCAGCTGTATTTTAACAATGACTCTTAAGAGATGCAACCCAGTAGCTCACAACCAGCAAGGATGAAGGTACTGAACCTTCCTGGGCTCCAGATCACCCACAGGCCCAGGATGGAAGCTCCAGGGACATAAGCAGTTGTAAATGCAGAACAAAACACCACCGCCTCACAGATAAAAGCTATTCTTTATCCAAAAGGAACTCTCCATTTAAAAATTGCTAACATTTTCAACATTTCTGATCTGGACAACTCAGTGGAGCACTTGGATCCATTTCTCACATCAAGCTCTACTCCCTGCAGCCTTAGCAAACTTCTTTCCCCAGGCATTGCTGCCCTGTAGGCCCCAGGGACTGATCCATGCTGCTCTGTGGCTCAAGAGCCCTGAACTCCTAACTGGCTCCCCACCCTTACCAGCAGGGAATCTGCCCCAACTGATCCACAACAAACCTTGCCATCCCACACCTTCCATCTTTACCACAGGCTCACAGTAAGTCAAGGACCATGCACTAATGCAGGTGATTCCCTGGCTGCAGGAATGATTAAAGATTCAACCTTATCCAAAGCCCAGGTGCCTCCTGCAACTGCTGCCAAGTTTGTGTTTGGAGTATTTTAGAGCAGCAAAATGGACAAAAAAATATTAGCATAGGTAAACTTAAATTATTATGCTCATTTGAATGCACTGGTCCATTGCACTCAAAAATCCAACTCCTAATAACAGAAGAAAATGAAGTCAGTTTACATTGAGTGTAGTTAATTACTCAATGTTCATTTTGGGGACTGGGAGATCATGGTTTGGTCCTTGCTGTATAAAGTTAGAATGGAGCTTATCACTGCTTGCACAGACCTCATCCATGTTTTACAGTAACACTGAATTTTCTTTCAAGAAGAAAGACATGGCAAACTAAAAATAAGGAAAAAAAAAAAAAACCAACAAAAAAACTTACCTTTTTGTGTCCTTTTCTCTGAAGAAGCTTGTGATGCCATGTAAATAGCTGCAGCTGCTACAGAAATAGGGCTTCTCCCAGGAACCAAATCTAATTCCACAGCTTTACGGGCAATGTGTGTTGCTGCCATTTGTACTTGTTTGGGAAGACCCAGATTAGAACAGAATCGTGACATGAAGTCTCCAGTTGTAATCAAATCAACACTGGTTTCCAGAGCTTTCAAAATAAGTTTAAAACACCGGCCTATTTCTTTCTTTGAAATCCTGGACACTGCACATATTTCTGAAAAAAAAAAAAAAAAAAGTATAAATTAAGTCTTAGGCTTCACAGCATTTGCTCCCCCCAAAATAATCAAACTTGATTCTCAATATATTAAGACCCACAAAGAATGCCCATGTCCTAGAGGCCACCATCACTAAATAAGCTCTGACCATTTGTGAAACTTCCGTCAGTGCAGATTTATCATAAGGCACTAATTAATACAGCTCACATAAGTAAGGGAAATTTGCTACTCAATCCTAGAGAGTTGCATCTCTGTCAGGGAAAAGTTGCACAAACTCACTACAGAACTGCTGGCCCAAATTCAGTTACAACAGTCTTCATCATCCTCTGATCAAAGCAATGGCTTTTATGTTTCACCAACACTCAAAATAACTTTCAATTGCTAAAACCCCCATACCCAAGAGCATACTCCACAAATATAACAAAATTCCCACAGACTCTTCTACCCTCCCCTCAAAGGTGAGCTGCAGTTGAGAACAACTAATTTGAGAAAGTCCAGGAATAAGAAAACCAATCTCCTACAGTGACAGTAACTAAACCTTTCCGTCATAGCAAAACTGAATCTGTATCACTGAAAACTTACCTTTAAATGTTCTTGGAACACCCTCTTGCCTGCAAGCTATGTAGAGACAAGCAGAAGCAATAGCATCATTACTTCTCCCCTTCAGGCTCTTTTGCTCATACACTTGCTTGAATAAATTATTTGTTCGATCCTTCAACGCAAGAAGATGAAATTTAATTAACTCTAGGCCATTTAATTAGCAGCAATATCAAAAATTCATGTGCTCATTATATTATGCTAACTAAGTCAATGCCAGAACAATTTAAGAAAAGGAGACATGAACTTACAACTATATTTCTAGGGAGGTTGATTCTGTCTGCCATGTTCGTAATTTCTTTAAAAGCATTCATCATCGCACGATCAGAGCTGCTCATAGTTCTGCGATTTTGGTACTTTGAATTCCCAAATTCATCAAAACTTGCTGCACCTGTGCCCTGAAAAGAAAAATTTGTATCATCAATAATACAAGTAACTTCCTGCTCACTTCAAGAGCAAACATCTTCCAGCTTCATTTAATTCACTTTAATTCAAGGCATCAGTTCCAACAGTTGTGCAAATAAACATCACTGAAAGTAACTCATTCAACTGAGCACTGTTCCACACAACAGGTTCTAAACTTTGCACCAGTCTCAAATACTGAATTGCTTCCCAAAGACCACAGATTACAGGGGGCTTTTTCTTCCCTCATGTAACAATAGTTAGAGTCAAAAAAAGAATCCAGCTTTCACTACAGACAGATGTGGTCATTCAAACAAGCCACAGCAGACACCAACTACCACACTGTCATTCTGCCAAAACAAGTAAACATAAAGGTCTTGATCTGTGACTGACTGATAACCTGGCCAAGCACTTGCACACAGGTCTCAGATTGAGCACCCAGCAATAGATCAAGACGTCCAGGCTGTACAAATTGGGGTAAAGACACAGTGAACAAAGGCTAGAACATGCCCTGGCATCACCTTTTTCTTCTGAGCTGACCAACTTTTTCATTCCTGACCCATGTTGTTGGGAATTGCCTTTCTATTTTAACACAGGCTCTATCATCTCTCTGAGGTGCACTTCTGCATTCAATACATTCATACAGCTCTGACTGACAGCAGTAACACTTGCTCTTGACCATTCATCTACACTGCTCCCCTTCCCATGCCCAAGGCCTCAATGACACCCCACTTCCAGCAGCCCCAGTGGATCCCTCCCTGCTGAGACACCATCTGTGGTGCTCACACACCTTGATTCACTGTGGCAACCGAGGACTTTGGCAAAGAATCCTCCTCACAAGTCTCCCTAGCTCCTTCAACAGGTCTCTACAACCGATTCCAGAACCATTCCTGGTTTTTTTCCTACTACATCAAACATCCTTTAGTACAAAACAAGCACCCAGACGTGATCCTGGCATCAACACAGCAGAGTGCTGCTCCAAAGACAATCCTACTTCCTTGGCTGGATGAACATCTCCAACTATTCAAAGGTTCCCAGTAAGATGAAAAGGTAAACAAAGAGCAAGAATGAAGCAGAACAAACTTCAGGCCACAAAGAGCAATACTAGGCCTTCCATTCAAAAACTATGCCAGAACTTCCCTTGACCCAAAGGATACAGGACTCTCAGGTCAAAAGGCTCCTTGCTGGCCATCAGTCATACCTCTGTTCCTGCAGTGTGTTACATCTGTGTTTATCATGGCCTCCTAGACCAGTGCTATGCTTACATAGCTTACAGGAAGTGCACGAGCTCTAACTCTTGTAGATTCCAGAAGAGCAAGCACAAACAACAGCAAGTCCCCAGGTCCTCATCTAGTCAGGCTCCATTTCAGAGACTACTCTACCAAAAAATATTGCTCTGCCCTGGAGCCAGCAAGGATTCCCCTTCATCACAGGGATTTTCCCTGGTCCACCGGTTAAGGAAAACAAAAATAAAATTTTTAAAAAAACCCAATCTATTAGGTGCTGTGGAATAAAACTAGACAAGGACTTTATGCTGCTGATGTGAGCCCTCTTCAAGAGCCATGCCCAATATACAATTCACAACTATAAAAGGGGCGGAAAACACTCTTCCACCTCAATTGTTTACATAAACCACAGAAATTCTCCCTGCATTGGTTATTTAAATGTAGCATCTACTTTCCTTCTGGAGCTCTGAGGGACAATGCTTTGTTGATTTCAGCCCTTGACAACCATGTCTGGAGTCCCTCTTCCTTCATGGAAAAAGATAGAAGCTACAGAGTTTTAACTGAAATGAAATTGACTTTATAAATCATGTGGTTTACTGTTGTGGCCTTTGAGTCAGGAGTTCTACCTGTTTGGCTTTCAGACAGAACAGAAACCTCATGGATATTATCCTGGAAACAATCTTCAAGGTAGCTGAAGTGAAAAAATGCAGTCAAGTAAATAGCGATAATCTCTGAAGGGGCTTAGTGGAGGTCAAGTTTACATTCAGCAGCTTTGTACCCTAGTATTTGCCCACAGCAGCAGAAAGTGTAAGTATGACCAGTATCATCCACACCACAGATCTATGGTTAACCACAGCACCAACACATGCCCCCAGATCCAGCAGTCTTCTTGCCCAGTACAATCAGCTCATATGGATCAGTCTGATAGATCCTGTCTCCTTTTGCAATCATCAGCCCCTGATACCTTCTCATTCCTTATCAACAGCACCTACAGATTCAGGCCATGCACTTTAACAACAGCCAGCTTCCTTTCAGAGATATCTGATCAAAGAATAGGAATTCTGTGCCAAGAGATTGCATTAGATCTTTGTTCAACCAATATAAAATCTCTTGGAGTTACTACAAAAAAAAGGAATCAATTAACTAGCAAAGGTGACAAAAGACTTTCCACAAGATAGGAAACAAAACCTACAGTTTGCTTTTAGACTCATAGAAAAGAGTCCCCTGTATCAAAGCAAAACTAAAAGCTGCTTGTTCAGTTATTTTTCTTTAATTTTATGTTAGAATTTTAGAAATAACTATAACCTTCTGGCAGTCAAGTCACAATTAACATGACACTTCACCATGCCTCCAATTGATCTGCATTGTAATCAGATCAACTGCAGCACAAGGTATCTAATTTCAGAGTTACAGGTCTGTGCCAGTATCCTGAAGATCTGCCTGTGGAATTCAAACCACTTCCACCACTGCCAACTATGCTATTCACCCTCCTCTTCACAGCCAAATTAATCTTTGTTCCAATGCAAGCTGCTGCCTCAGACAGATGGGTTCCTCAAGCATTAAAACCAATTAGGAATTAATCCCTTTGCACGGGCAGAGCAGCCTCTAGTGCTAACACACACAGAGCACACGCCCCCGCAGGAAGGGGCCCCAGAGCACCTCCTGCCTTCCCAGAAGAAAGAGCCAAACCACTCTGCAAAGCAGAACTGACCCTCTTCCTCTACTGTTACAAAGCAGTACTGTTGTAACTCACTGAGACTCCATTTCCACCTACAGTTCCCAGGAGTTTACAAGAATTATCAAGGTTCTTCTCTTTTGGATTTCCCACAACACAGGTTGTGTTTTAGGGGTTTTTCTGATGGGGATGTTTTTGGAATGGTGGAGCAGGTCAGCTGTAACGATTTTATTATCTGCAATCCTACCTCAAGCAGAAGAAATATAGCCCTGGTCCTGTCCCCAGTGAAATATTAAAGCCATCTCTGGCACACAAATACTGGGTCCACTCCTGGCCATTCTAAGGACTACTGTTAACTGAGAAAACAATAATCTTAAATGGCTTCATTCTCTGGAATTCACAAAGGTTGTTCTGTACTCTGTCAGACACTACTTATCCTCTTCAAGACTACACCGATTTCACCCGTGTTCAACACCTGTGTGCATCTAGTGTTCAACCACTGTGGATACCTAGTGCAATCCACACCCCAGCCTACTGCTAGCAGGGACTTCATATGATTGCCTGAGAAATGTACTACTGCCTTGAGTTAGTTATTTTTGCTGCAATATTCATACCCTTTCTGCACTGACAGGAGATTTCTTCAGCATCTTCTGATAAAAGCCAAACGACTAGAAAAAAAACCAGCCCCTAATTCAGAGCTCACATCAATGAACTGACATGCCAGAGCTCCTGCTTACCAGCAAGACAAACACAGGAACTCTTGCACCAAAAACATCCTGGTTTCTCAAAGGGACTCTCAATTCCTCACAGAAAAGAATGCACTTTCTGCAATTCCTCCCGTGCAAATAAAGTACCCACACAGTTGGACTGACTGCCCCCTCAGCATTCCCCAAAACAATCCTGGCAGTTCCAATACTTTTTAGTCCATTCTCATAGGTCAGGTGATGCCACTCTAACACTCCCACATCTTGTCTTCATGGAATGCCACTCTTTGCTACAGCAAGTTCGGTCATGCCTATTCTGGGATGTTCTGATTCACAGCAAAACTTTCATTAGTTGAATGACCATCTCTCAAAGTTTGGAGTTTTCACAGAAGTTTCTGTGTGTCTTTGATTCCCTCACTAAGACTGCTATCCCTCTTTATCCTAAATTAGGATCTGAATCTCCAAAGGGAAGAGGGCTAACAGCACAAGTCACTGATCACCTGGACACAAAATCTATCTTCAGCTGAAATGTCTTTTGTCTCTAGCAACACACAGGCTCTAAAGGCGCTCGGGTCATTCTACTGACTGACTCAAACCGAGCTCCCAGAAACAAACCTTGTATTTGCACAGCCCAGAGTGAGAAACTGTGTGACCCTGGAGCACATGTCCATTTCTCCATCTGTCTAAAAAAGGTATAGATCTTTATCACAGCTGACCAAGTCAGCAACAGAAGTCCAAGCCCTCTGAACTACAAGCTTTCTGATCCTATATAGGTGGTATTAGAATTCCAATGACTTCTACAGCACTGCTCCACAGAGCCACTTAGCAATGCCAATGTTTTAATGCAGCAGTGCAGCAATTTGTTTGCCTGAACATACTCCAAAAGCTACCTAAAATCCTAAAATATGATAGGCAGCAATGCTTGGAGTTGTCCAAAACACAACTATCTACTTGGACAACTCCTCACAGAGAAGGTTTCTTTTCACTAATGGAGAAAATTAGCTGCCCATCAGTATTCACTTGCCAACTTCCTCACTTTAAAGAATTCTTGGATGAAAAGTATGCTGCACACTGCCCTATATGTACATATTTAGGCACTTCATCCTAGCAGCATTACAGGGACAAAAACTTCTGAGAAAAGACATAAAGCAGCAAAATGCTTTAATTAGCAACTGCACCCCTTTTCATGAAACATTCAGGAAATCCACAAAAATTAATTTCTATCTTGCAGTAAAAAATTAAGTAAAACAATTAAAACTTACCTGGGCCACTACTTCATTAAAGGGGATGCATTTGTGTGAATAGTCCTGCTTGCTGTTATGAGAAACAGCAGGATATGATTGCATCACAAAATTTCTATCTAAGTATAGACTAAATACCTTCCTTTGGGGCACTCACACCGTGAAAGAATTCTACATTTAGTGCTTTAACATTAATTGGAAGAACATGTACAACATGAGATCTCTAGGTCTCCAAAATGACTCTGATACAGATTTTACTATCAAGAAAACGGCAGCACTAGCTGTTGAGACCACAACATTAATTTCAGAACCACCTCAAATACATTTGCTAAGTCAAAGTATACTTCTTCTAAAGTTTCATCATCACCATCAGCTTTTCTATTTAGCAACATATCAAAGTGTAGCAAGTAACCCAATAGCACTGCAAACTTTTTGATTTTTTTGCAAAAATTGGCCCTTTCCCTCTATCCCAAGGAAAGTGCCACATTTTATACACTGTTAAAACATTCAAGAAATACGTATGTTGTATAGTTTCTCTATGGACATACAATCTGGTACTTGGCATAAAAGCACTCAGTAAAATGCAGTATTTGCAGGGTTACCTTGCCAATCATTGTACTCAAGTCACCATCACTCAGCAGCGGATTCTGGGTGTCCCCAACTCGAGATGGGTCTTTGGTTGCTTTGTCATTGCTGAACGTTCTCCACTCTGACCCCACGTCTATGACCCGGTCACCTGAGAACACAGAGCAACAAAATCTGCATTGACACATCAACCAGGCATCTGAGCTCTGCACTGTAAGGAGGCAGCCTGCTGGCATTCCCAAACACATTCCGCTACTGGCAGGACAATGAACCAGAATATTAAGGATCTACAAGTTAAAGCAGCAGAAAAAAAAATGCAACTAAAGAATCCAGAATACAGGAACTGCCACCTTTATGGATTACAGTTATCCATGAAGAACATCATGGCACTTCCAGTACACAAAAGAAATCAAGGCCTCAATTTCAAGCTGAAGTCAGGACTGCCTCTTGATTGTTCTCAATGAGTCAGTTGTTGTAACTTAACAAGTTCTATCACATTTGCCACATGTTCATAGTGCATTATGAATTATCTATCATGCACAATTCCATTAAGGTATAGTACATGACTTCTCTTGCATCATTTCCAGGTCCTTTGTACTCTCAATTTTATACCTTCTAACCTACCATTATGACATTTAGCAGTTCAATTTTTGTTCTTGAAGACAGTTCTGACCCTGCCCAATTTCATGATGCTTGACAGTATCAACATATAGTATATATACACTCAACTACTACTTCTTAAACACAATCAACCCTGCTATAACTGAAGATTTTCAGTACAGATTCAGAATAAACAGGAAAAGCACCACATTTTCTGTATGAAACAATTTTTCTTGCAGTCCTCTCAATCTCACACTCACCTAAACCTTGCCTACAGCAATTATCAGTTTGAGAAATAATTCTCACCAACATTCTGATGCAGGCAAAAGCCCTACAGTAAACACAACAATAGGAACTTATGGGGAAAAAAAAGAAACACACAAGAAAACACAAACCCCAGCCCCAAACCCAGTGCAGTTTATTGTATTCACAGATCTGATAAAAGCTGCATCTCAAAGGTGCTGCCTCCAGAGCAATATTACAGAATTTTTAAGAACACATGCACAAAAAAGCACAAAAGGAACCCTTTTCTTAGTGTTCTGCAGTAAAGGAGAATATAGCTCTGTGCAGGATGCCAGAAGAAACTTCAGAATAACTGGTACCCTTCTTAGCTAAACCTGTGGAAAAAATCCTCACTTTTATAAATGTTTAAGTTTGTTGTGAGAGAAATGTCTGCCACAAAAAGTAGCATTGACTGTGTAATTTCCAGTATGGAAGTCTTTGAATGAAATCAACACAGGCTGATTTAACCTGATGAAAACAAACATAAAAAAATCACTCTGCAAACAATGTAATACAAGATCCAAAGCTGGAGAAAATGCAGAAGGTGTGGACAGAGTGATGCAACTGTAGAATTCCCTGGGGGATACAAGGGGAATCTATTCTGACAGAATAACTCAATTGTTAAGACAAAATTATGCAAGGAGAATGCTTGAAATTGAAATATGTCAATGAACCAAAAGAAATTGCTACAAGAAAAAAGAGTAACTTTAGGTTAAAGGTGTTCTCATCAATATCTGTCAGACCTGCTCATAACTATGGTTCCACCTTTATTTACTGCTCTTACAAAAAGAAGAGGGAGAAGGTAAAAACCAACCATGAAAAGCTACAGGGTTACAGATAGAATGGATCTGGGCTGCCTTTTACTCTTTCTGCTACAAAGGTCAAGCCCCACACCCTTGGCAAGCTTAAATTTGCAGACAGTGTGCTCCTCTGACTCCTGGACTCTCTGTAAATATTTGATTCAGTAATGCTCCTTCTATGGCCTAGCAGTAACTTTACTTTTAGACAAACCCCCATTACTGTTTACAGCATCTAAAAAAAGCAAAATGTACTTAAAATTCTGGCATGGTATAAATAGAACACTGAGTACAGAGCAATGATGTAATATTTTTCCACACAAGTGGGAATGACCTAAATGACTCACTCAGGGATCTGCCTCTTGTGAGTTATGAACCATTCCTGCTCTAACAAAAAAGTTCTATATCACTGCCTGCTTTGACAAACACATCACAAACAGATGAGAAGACTGATACTACTATTTCAGAGTGAGAAAAGATTAAGTAGAACAAATCACTGAATATAAAGCATTTGTGTAAATAACATGCAGTATGCAAATACCTTCATTTTGCCAAGAAATCTGCTACTGTAGAAAAGAAGGTTTTCTGTATACTGTCAGTGTCATTAAAAATATACAGAAGTCCTAGGCAGCACATTCCATCTTCAAAAGGCTTGTATAAAAGTGTGACACAAGCTAAAAGTATTAATGAAAATAGAACAAATAAGCCCACAGGTTTCCATAGATGGAAAATACAGTCAGCTACAGTAATCAATTGGATTATCCCATTCAACAAGAAACAAAATGTGGCATTTATCATTTTTAATTCTTCAATACACAAAAACCACTTTGGAACTGTGATATTAGTATAGATGCAATTAAGCTCCACCCTAAGTGGTCAAAGCAAAACATTAAAATACTAAACTTAGTCTTATGAAAAGCAGGGTAAGAAAGCCTTGAAAATTAGTCCCGAGTTAAGATTTCAAGTTCTAAACTGAATTTGCTAAGTCATACCCTCCTGACTGACCTTCCTAAACAAGCTGGAATATGGTCCAAGAGTCAAACATGAGTAAAAAAGCTCCCAGTAAGTACACTATGCACTTGTCTCTTTCTCACATTATTATATTGGTTTGGGCAACCCTATAAAACTCCAATAAGGGGCCACATATTCTTTGGCTATTTCCTACTGATGCAGTCCTTTTGAACAAGAGGGCTTCACTACACACAGTTACATTAGATACTCCTTCATTTGATTTTCCTCTAACAAATGAGTTCATCTCCTCAGCTTCTTCCTCTGAAGTACATATAAAAACAATAGTTTACAGGATCAAATCCTTGTGAAATGCATCTCCAGGCTGATATCTTTCTGAGCAGATGTATTTTTCTCCATTGGTCAATTTCTTTTCATAAACTACTCTTCCAGTATTCAGTTCCTGTTTAAAATACAGTCTAACAGCCTAACACAGGCTCCAGTGCAAACACACACTGCCAACTTCCCTGATTCATGTTACTCATCCTCTGAAAAGCTCATTTAGTAAAATGCAGAAGTGCTACTCAGAACAGAAAACCTCAGGCCAAGGTTACTTCTTCACAACTGACACATGTGCGACAGAAAGGCAAGAGGAAACTCAGGTCAGACTCAAAAATTAAAATAGAATTTTGAGCAGTTTTTAAAACTGAGCTTGAAGCATCTACACATCAAAATTTATGTAGGTTTACTCCTTCCCTAAAAATAAAGTAATTTCTCAGAGGAAAATATTTTCAAAAATATTATCAAAAAGTCCTGAGCTTTCAGTTACATATTGGCAGAGAAACAGTACCAGCTATTTTAGCATTGCACTCCACTTGCAGTAACTCAAAATATATGCATTTTCTTTTTCTTCTGCATTTTGCATTCTTTTATAAGAAGACAAGATAGCTTAAAACTGAAGATGGCTAACCAAAACAAGAAATATGATGACATTCATGAGCAATGTAATCTTCCATATCCAGTCTTGAAACACTTCTGAGAAGGCATGCTCCTAAAGTTCTTTTCAGAGCTCTAACATTAGATGTACTTTGCATTAAGTTCTGCATATTATTAACTAATATTTTAATTTTAACATAAATACAGTATTATAACTTCATTTGCACTCTGAAGGTCCCAAAATACCTACTGTTAGTGAAGAATGTTTCATTCTCAGTTAGTTAAGGAATCTGCTGCCATCTAGTGAGCAAGTATATTATACTTTTAATTAAAAGCATTTTACAATGCCAAATTTAAACATATATATGTGTATATATATAGGATTACACTTAAGTTTCAGTCACCTCCTCATTAAAAAGAGTAATGAGGTGCTGCCACAAACAACAGTGAAAAAACTAAGGAGCAGACTACAAGCTGGGCAGAATCATGAAGATGTGAGACTGCACAGAGTCAGATTAAGCTTCAGCCCTCAGCCTCTCCTAACCCCTAAATCACCACTGCAACCTTCTGCTGGACTTGCTCCAGCAAGTGTCTCTCTTCCTGGCATGGAGACGCCCAGAGCTAGGCACATACTCCAGGTATCCACTCCACATTCTATTTATTAGCTTACATACTGCCCCATACACTAGCACACCATCTTTTTTTCTACTTTTCAGCTTTAGAATTTCTATTAAGGACCAGATGTATTAAATGTTACCAAAGAATAAACTGATAGGGAGGTGAAAAAAAGAAATGAACACAATTTTACAGTCACCACTTTTTCAGCCTTTAGTAAGACATTAATATTCTTTATAAAAGTTATCTTGTTTTCAATGAATTGTCACCACCACAAATTTATCATCCAACCATTAACAACCAGCAATACCAGCCTATTCACAAGACAGTTAAAATAACTAAAGCAGGCTTTCAGATGCTAAACAAAACACAAAAACCCCCACAAGCAAACAAAAAAGCCACAGATGTTTTTAACTACTTGCCACAGCATCACATCAGTACTAAAAGGTAACTATGGATTAAAACAGACAGTATGGCACCACAGGCAAATGACTGCTACAAGAACAAAGGCTTAGCAGCTTCCTGCATATCAAAATGATGACAAATCTAAAAGGACTTACAGGCTTCCTAAGCCATCAGCTTGTATTATAATTTTGGAGGAAGAAAATGAGAGTAGAAAAGTTAAATGATCAAGTGGACAAGTCTGGTCAGCTGAAGTTACAGCTCTGCAGGACTTGAGGCCTTTAACAGCTCAAATACTAGTGATGGATGCTCCAAACTACAGAATCTCAATTAAAAATGTTGTGCCTGATCTACCCTACATCACAAAATTTAAGACTCTTTTTCCATCAGAGGAGTTCAGACTGTTTCTAGCCCTTATTTGCCTAATCACCTTGTCAGCCTGGAAAGGAAGCAAGAACCACTCCCCTAAATAGGATGATTCAAAATGTTATTGTTACTTACTAGAAAAATCTAGTACTTCACCTAATGGAATCATTAGTGGCTCTCAAACAGGTTGCCAGCCAAAACACACTAACTAGAAAGCCTCCTCCACCCTCCAGGAAATTTCATGCTAAGAGCAGTGCTTCTTACAAAGCCTGACAAAAGATGGTAACTTTCAACATCTGAAGGCTGTTTGCACTCTTACAAACATTATTGCTGAACACCTAGCAGCATCACCCTTTACCTTCAAAGCTGAAAAGGGTTAGCATTAAAACAGACTATTTAAAATTCTGGCTGAGAAAGGCAAGTGGGTTGCTTTCTTCATATTATAAATTTCCTGTATAAAGTATCTGTGAATTCTCATGCAAGAATCAATTATTTAGAATGTCTTTAAGCACCAGTATATTTAGCTTTGCTCTAAATGCAAAGAGTCTTTTTGCATGAACCAACTTTTGTCCAACACTTCTTAGTAGTCTGGACACCAAACATGCAAAGGCTGCTAATACACAACCACATCTAATAATTTTTGTCTACTTTTTTAAGCAACACTTTGAATTAAGAATTCATATTTTAAAGATTGGCAATACATGCAGAAAGGAGTAAACCTGAACATGCACCCAAATATTAAAAAAATCTTTCCCTATGGATGTAAATGCCCTCTACTGGATCCAAGTCAGAAGTACTTAAGCACCTTCCACTCTTGCTGGATATTACAAACAGATTTAAAAAAAAGGGTTTTTTTGATTTTCAGAAAAAACAAGAAGCTATACAGAATATAGAACTATACAGATCCTATCCCTAATGACAGACATCCTGAGCAATGAACTGGTCAGCTGAGAGGCAATTGTGAAACTTCTTCCTACTTGCTCATTATACTGCCAAGAAAACAAACAAAGCTGTAGTACAGTCAAATCTCACCTATTCTTCATGGACCACACTTGAATTTACAATGCACCATTTCCATCTCAAACTCATCAGAAGTATCAGCCAAACAAATCCTCAGGCAGATTTTTCTAACAGCCTTAATGCTGACCACAGGCTACAGAATATTTTTCCCTAAAATTCTCCAACTGAACACCCAGGTATACACAGAACAGACCCTAGCTGTCTGAATATTGGTCATCTGATTCAAAGCTTTAATGAGTTGATATGTGTCCAAGGATCTTCATCAGCTGGAGAGAGACTTGTGTTTTATCAAAGAAGGCTGCCCAAAAAAGATCCATACAAGAACACTGTTCCTCCAAGCCACACCTGCCTACTGAAGCAGACAGAGCTAACCAGAGAAAATCTCTTACCACACACTGAAAATAAATTCCTCCCTGCTTAACTCCTGCACAGTAAGACAACACTTAATGAAGGTATCTATACATAAGTTTAAGGAATGTCTTAGAAATGTATTCCTACCCTGAGATATTCCTAATACTTGAGATACTACACAGCAGTACATGCCACTGGATTTGTTCTTATTCTCCACATCATTACCTTGCTACATCAAATAAATTCAGTGCTTTGTCTTCCACTTTCACTCTGCTTTCTTCAGCCCCTTCTGGCATATCAGCTGATTCCCAGCCTTTTTTACTGCCTATAAGGTGGTAAGCAAAATACCTGCCTGTAAAGAAAGAGGATTTACTAGCCTTCTGTTCTTGAACAACCTTCTTGAATGCTTTTCCCCCTCCACCAGCCCTGTCTGAAAATGAGATACAGTGAATGTTTTAATGAACACAGAACTAAGCCCTAAGAACTCTGTCCTTGAACTCTGCCACCAGCCCATGAAGCCTCACTGTAGCACATAGCTCAAAATGACTGCAGAAAGGTAGGGATAATAAACCACAATTCTTCCAACAGCAAATAAACCTGGACAGAGTTGTAAAGTCTCAAATGCATGTCAATCCAGAATAATATCAAAATTCCATGGATAATTGTAATTTAGGTCTCCAAGTGCCTTTCAAGCAAAAAAGCAATTAGCAGAAGGAAAAGTTAACAAGTTGGAAATAATTACCATGAAAAGACAGAACACAAACTAATTCACAAAAGGTAATAATGAAAAGGCAGATGAGAGGTTTTAGTAGAATGAAGCAGTAGTTTGAAACAATAATACACTCAACACCAACTTCAGTCACAATGACATTACAAGATGAAATTATTTTAATACTGCACAGCAAAAACAAGTTTATTTCTAACACATGGAAAATACTGTGCAAAAAAAAAACAAAGCATAGTAGATATAACTTAAATTTCAATCTTATTGAAACTAAGAATAAAACCTGCAAGTAGAAAACAATTGATAAAAAAATTTCTCAAAAATCCATTCAAAAAGTAGTACTTTCAACATACAGCTCTGCCTAAAATATGGAATTCACTTGAAAAAGAGATCAGCACCTCTGGCCTGGCCTCCTGCTCCCCCAAAACTTTCTTTTGATTTACCCTTTCAGCTGCAGACTAGATAAAGGTAAGGTCATTTATAATAATACTGATTTAATCTCCTATTCCCAGAAAATTGATTACAAATCTGAAAACTATCTATACACCAGCTATTTTATCCTACAACACAGTTCTACATATAATATTCTTACACTCTTTCCATAAATAAGCAACTTCAGTGCTTTACCAAGAAAAATATCAAATGCAAATACTCTTAGTTAACTCAAAGCCTATTAGCTCTGTCTACAGCTAAACTGCACACACACTAAAAAATAAGAAAAAAAAACAGTGAAGTCAAACCAGTATGTACTTTACAGCAGTAAAGTAAGAGCACAAATTCAGCATTTACCATTTATACCAGTAGTGCTCTGCAGACACTAAAAATCAATATTTTTAAATAAATCTCCCTAGCACTTTTTTGGCTGCACAGTATATTGATTATTGCATGGGAGGGGTTAACTGTTCTAAATGATCCCCTTCACTGGAACATCTCAGGAACTTTTAGTCCATCCCAAAATACATTTTCGGTGGGCTCTGCTCACGTGTGATCATGACACATGCAAGCCCTGAAACAAAACTTTTCTATGTAAAAACAGGAAATGAAATCATTCCTCTCTTAAGGGGAGCGTACCTCATGGAATCTGCAACAAATACAGAAAAGCTGCATCTGGAACACATGAAAAATAAATTTTGTCTTCACTCCTTCAAGACATCCCTACTTCACAAGCATTTCCAGAAAACAGGCATCAATGATTGGATCTGGTTTACACCTTCTCTAAATTTCTTATCAGACCAGGTGAGAAAATATTTAGTGCTCACACTACTCTTTGGTCATGTGCTCTTCATCCTATTTAATTGGTTTTCCAAATTACCTGCTAGATACCTTACAGAATTGGACACAGAGGTAAGCTAAATTGCTGAATGAATGCAACACAGAACAAGAACAATCAGCACAACACTATTAAAGCCTTTTGGTGACAAATCCACAGAAATGCTTACCTAAAAAAAACTTTTTATCCTACTAGTAATGTTGGTAGTAAACTGCACTAAGACAACTACAAACACATTAAAAACTCAATTCAGAAATAGTTTCCATTAGTACTCTAATGATCCTGCACATTGAAAATGTTAACATCTTAAACTAAAGAATTCACCAATGCTATTAAATAGATATATTAGATATATTAGATGAACTCTTCAGGCAAGAATTCCTTAAGACTAGGTAACAGAAGGTACATGAAGTGAAACTTCTGACAAATTCCAAGTTTCATAATTTTAAAGGAAACTTTTACTAAAGTTTAAGTATTTTAATATTTACTCTAACAATCTATGTAGAAGTTTGCTTTTACATAAAACGACATTTTAATTGTTTGGCTAAATTAGTATTACTTTCACCACAAATTCTTTAACTTCCAGCTTTTTATAAAGATCTTTAAGTTCAGCAAGGCAAAACAAAATCACCACAGTCTAGGGAAGAGGGATATAAACAGTTTGAAATATTTAGCACCACTGAATGAATCACCCAAACATGCACCCTCAAGAAGAATTTTTTTCACATAACAGCCTAAAAAATATAAACAGAAATCAATGAAGTTTAAAGGATTATCATAATACAAGCATGGAAAGTTTCCCATGATAAAAGAAACACAGACAGTAAGGTGAATGTAAGATACTCACCCTAGAAAAGAAACATAAAAATGTAGATGCAGCAGGTTCAATGACAACTTCCTCTTTCTCATTCAAACAAAGAACAATGCCTAACAGGCCTTTCATTTTAAATATTCCATTTTACTTAGAAATACAGTTTAGTCTGTGGAAGTTGCTGCTACATAAACCAAGTAAAAGACCTCCACAAAATTCCAGTGGAAAAACTTAGGATAGTCTTTAAAGCCTTGGGAAGTGATTAATAAACACACATGCTGGAATCCATATAACTATAAATCTTTCAGGGCAGAAGATAACCTGTAGCTACTGGGAAACTGAGGTTGGGGTTTGGTTTTGTGTTGTTTTTTTTTTTTCCTTGTAAGCAGGTTATTTCACAGAGAGCTTTTATAACACCTCTTATACCTTCCTAAATGAAAGAAGAATCATTAATAAATACAGAGTACTGTACAGAATGATACTCTAATTCATATTACAGCACATTTTAAATTTTCAGATTTTAAAGAGAGTTTGATTCTTTTCATAGTGCAAGAAGTTACCAGAAGACAGGCCATTCACAACAGCAAACTTTTAGCAAACAGACAATCACAAAAAAACCTAGGCACCACACAAAAAGCCATAAACAAACACCCCATCAAATCTACCGCCCACAACTGGGCATCAAGAGAGCACAAAGCTACACACACCATTTAGGTTACATGGCAATTTATAAAAATATGAATAACTACTTACCTACTACTAGCCCACACTCAGAACAAATCATATCACCAGCTCGGTAATCCTCCACTAAAATGGAATCTGGATGATTTGGGCAAGTCACCCTCGGAAGTACATCCAAACTAAGAAACAAATGAGAAGGATTCATTACTATTAAACAAGCAGGTTGCATATCAAAAGCAAAAGAGTTCCCTTCAATAATAACAACACATTTAATGATTTAAATTAAAGAATATTAACTTGATTACCTGAGCTGAATTTTTTATTTCAATGCTCTAACACTACATTTGACAATCAAGTCTTCAGATCACCTTAAATTCAAATTTTCTTGTAATGTGTCTTGTACCAAAATCACTTCAAATCAAAACATCAAAAATCTAAATAACAGACTTGATTAAATGCACTGTAACTCACAAACTACTGCAAAATGAAGTTAATGGCAACTTCTTCATTCCAAACAAGCATTTTCACTCCTTCTACTCAGAACAGTATTATTTACCAGGTCCTTAACTCAGGAAGTAGTGCACATACAACATGTGTGTTTAGAAAATTCCCAATTCAAATACTGGTTTATTTCAAAAGTATTTGAAGAATAAGTTCCATTTTAAATTTAGCAATTAATAGTGAGATCTTAACAAAAAGTAAACAGCTCATAAGGCAATTACATGACAAGAAGTTCTGATAACAGGGATCCCTCTCATATCCATGGATCTTCAAGAATTACAACTTCCCATAAAGCACTAGCATTATTTAATACAACAGCTTTTAGTTGCTGACTAAAGTAACAACCAATTGTTTCTAAGCAAACGTTTTGAAAGTAAATACTTCATATTAACATCTGTTCAGAAATTCTACTGAAACAAATTATTTCAAAATTGGAGTAAAAAGTGTTTACAATTGGGATCCATGTACTCCACAAAGCCATTTTACTCAAGCTTAAAAGCACAAGAGTTTATCACTACTACTAACCTCCATCAGATTAAACCAAAACACAATTTTTAATCCTTTCAATTGTAAAAAACTTCCAAATAGAATTACTCTGAGTTACCCCATTTTCCAGTATTATTTCTGCCATTACTTCAGCCGAACCTATACTTCCCATCTTAATTTTCATTTTTTAGATATTTCTGAATCTAGAATACAAACAACCCAAACATTTTAACACACTGACTGTTCACAAAAATGACTGCAACTTGAAACCGAAACTTAATATCAACATAACTATTAATTTTAAAACCTCCAGAAAGCACATGTCAACACAAGATCTTCACATGTAAATTATGTTCAAAGCACTGTATCAAAGCGCTTTAAACTACTTTCCTTCTATTCCCAGCCAGAAGTTTCATATGACAACACTGTTGACAAAGCATTCACAATCATCTGACATTTGGCATTACACAAAAGGTAGTGAGTGACACACCGAGCAAAAAAAAAAAAAAAAAACCAGGCGCCTCAAAGAATAGTGTTTTGTTTCAGACTTTACCTTCATAAAACATTGCAAAAATCTGTCTTCCCATCTCAGTTTATCTATACATGTATACTGTACTCTTTGCAATGGGTTTAATTCACTAAGCCACCTACACCGAAGGAAAATGCATGGCACGTGTGTAAAGGCCCATCTCAGCAAACAACTCCCGAGTTACAGCAAGACTACTCGGAAGCACTTCCTAGATCCTAGGACAGGTTTAGCAGGAGTTACAGAGTCACTCCATGGGCCCTTCCGACTAGGAAGAAAAACTCGGTACGTCTCCAGGATAAAAGAATTCAGAGCTCGAAACCCGTCTGGTCTAGTTTTGTGCCTAGTGCCGGTAGGGATTTAGGGTGGGAGCCTACAAGCAGTTTCCCGGCCCGATAAGGTGGAGGCAGGCCAGGGAGCCGCAGCTGGGCTCGGGGCGGTGCGGAGCGGGACGGAGCCAGGGCCGGCCCGGGGGGCACGGTGGGACGAGCCCGGGACCACCTCAGGCCCGGGGGGCACGGCACGGCCAGAGCCGCCAGCGGGGGACGAACCGGGACGGCTCGCTGTCGCTGACAAGGAGCGCCGCACTCAACTCACAAATATCCCAAAAACCTCGGCGTCTCCTCGAAGCGCTGCCCCGCAATAGCGACACGAAGACGCAAAGGCGGCGGGCTCGGCCCCTTAGAGGCCGCTCAGCCGGGCGCCGCCGGCCCGGCCTGCACGAACAGGCGCGGGCGCCCCGAGGCCCGGCTGCCCGCAGCCCCAGGAGCGGCCCCGACACACAGGACACGGGAGAGGGGCCGGTGTGCCATGCACCGCGAGAGCCGCACTAAAACGGCGGCACAGGGCCGGGCAAGGGCGGCGATGGCCGCCGGTCAGTCCCCAGGCGGCAGCGGGGACGACGCGGCCATCTTCGGTCTGGTGCCGGAGCCGCTCCCGCTGCTCCCTCGGGCCCCCCGCGCCCAGGCCACCCCGTACCGGCTGGTGGACGCCATCTCGGCGGTGCTGCAGCAGTGCCGGACGTAGGACAGCCCGCAGGATCCGGCTATTAAAGCCCGAGGGCGGTGGGCGGGGCCACCGAGCGCTCCTACGGGTGCCGCGAAGGGGCGGGCACACGGGCGGGTCGTTCCTCACTGCTGCCGGTTCAGGGACGGGCGGTTCCTCGCTGGTGCCGGTACCGGTGAACCGGCGGGCCGGTTTCTTGCTGTGCCGGTGCGGGGTTGTGCGCCAGCAGAGAGCTGGGCTGCGGGACATGGGCTGGAACCTTCCCCTCGGCCCGCAGACCCCTTGCACAAGGCCCGCCATGCCGGCCTGGGGCGTGACTCCAGTTCAGCTGCTCTTGTGCACACTCCAGCAGTTTCGTGAATTCCCACAGAGGACAAGCGTGAGCAAAACTGCCCCAGGTTTGCACAGAAGTACATGGGGTACAACACGTTCTTGACTCCGGTTCCCAGAAAGGGGAAGAAAAGTTTAGTTCCTCCTTCCTGCCAGCGGCTGCTGCTGGGCTGACGGAAGGAGAAGAAGCGGGCGCCTCTCCGGGCGGGACCCGCAGGTGCCGGGCCGGCTGTGGCTCGGCAGCCCGCGGCAATCAGGCCGTGCTCGGACGCTCGGGCTGAATGAAGCAAACACAAAGCCGCAAAGGTTTGTGTGGGCTTCCCTTTTTACTCCGCACACCTGCATGGTGTGATCAGCTCCCCTTCTGTCCTACATCAAAGAGGAGGAGAAACCACAAAAACTGGTCTTTGCAAGACCAAAGCCCTTCAGCACAGGACTCGAGTCCTGGATTTCACTACCCGAGAGTTTATCCACATGCAAAATTAGTCTGTAGAATAAGCAGCAAAACTGGTTTTCAAGCCCAAGCCATAAAACTGTGGAAAAGAAATTTATTCCTTCAGAATGAGCCTAGCCTTGCTGAAAGAGAAGGATGAACAGGACAGGAGGACCTACAGATTTTGGAAAATGCCATTTTTTCAGTGCTTCAAAGTGATCAGCATTGAAGTCTCTCAAGAGTTATAAATTTGCTATCTATTTGTTAATCAGATACACAGGACTTTTCACACCAGTTAAGCCAATGTCTCCACTATATAACTAGAATATTTTTCAATTTACTAGCTCAAAGGAAGAAATTTGCTGTGGTTGAAAAGTTCTCTTACTAAAATTGAGGCAAACTAATTATCACATAACCTCCAAACGCTTTTCTACCAATTGCAGTACAGTTTTCTGGTTGAATATGGGCATGTTTAAACTTGACAGCAGATTTCTTAAGATAAAAAAAAAATAGAAACCTTTTGGAATATAAGAAAGCTGAACTACTAGAAAACAGAGATGCTGAGATACAAATTTAAAACTTTTTTCCCACTTGCAGTGATCTTCTTCAGAAATGCTCAGTAAACCCAAAAGATGAAAGAATAATGAAAACAAATCACTGTAACTGTTGGTGTAAATACATCACATGATCCTAAGTTTCTCCATAACCTCTGAAATATGGAGCAATGACTGCAACAGATGTGCCTCATCACCACAATGAGTCCCTTCAAGCTTTTCCAGGTCTCTCTTGGTTTCTCCTGCTTTCTGTTCTACAAAAAAGCTCTTCTGCTGGCAATCACTGTCAACCCTCCTAACCCTATCCTCATTAACTTAGAATTTAAAGAACTTCATTTTCACCACAGAAGGACAGTAATTTTCAGAAATGTTGCAAAAATATAATAGATTATATATCATCAATTCTTTATTCCTTGTCTGCAGCAATTTTTCAAGCAGCAGACAAAAAGTGTTTGATGTGGCAGATGGAAGTATCACTATTAACACTCTCTGCCAGCAGATGATTTTATAATACACAAAGTTTACCTTGCTGTTCTTTCCCATCACTGTAGTCACAACAATAATCCTATCTTCTCCTATAAACTTCATTGGTCATGCTGGAGTTTCTCAAAATTTCTCACCAAGTTTCTCACTCTGGTTACTTTCAGTAATAAAATTGTGTAATTAAACTGCAAGTCTTACATTGCAAATATTACCAGCATCATTTCAACAATAATGCAATGGGATATTCAGATTCCTTTGCAAACACAATGAACAGTATATTAATGAAAACAAATCACTGGTTCTTATTTGTATGTCTAAAGGACCTTTGTAATGGTTTGTTGGTTTATCATGCAGTTCAATAGCCTGTTGCAATCTCTTAGTTCCTGCAACACCTCAGCTCCCCAGTGCAACTTGCATAAACAGATTTTAAACTACTTGTAAAATAAAGTGTAGGTTTCACAGAAATCTAGTGTCTAAAAATAGCTTATCCTGGAATTTAATTAGGAATTTTCAAATTAAATTAATTCTGAGATTTCAGCTAAGTTAATCTAATTGCTTTTTCACACAAAGACTACACACCACTCTAAATAACAGCTAACCATCTTCTGGTGAGATTTGGGGAGTGGCTGTGCAAGACAGCTACAAAGACTATGGAAGTTTTAGTTACTGGACTCCCCAAATCTCAACACCAAGAAGTATTAATGAAAAAATCTAGCTGCTCTTCTCCCAGTCCAGTTTCTATACCTTTTTTTAGGTCCTGGCCATGGTCACAGTCTAATGGAGTTCAGTTAAGAGTCCAGCTATGTGATCACAGAATGAGTAAAACATCAGCAAACCAAGCTACTGAATTTGTTCAGGCTTAGCACCATAAGAGCTGTGTCATGTGTTGCCTAGCTAGCAACAAGCACCTCCCAGCTGCTCACTCACCCACCACCCCAGACTGGTGGAATGGGGAGAAAAATCAAAAATAAAACCTGTAGGTTGAGATAAAAACAGCTTAATAACTGAAAAAAGGAAAAAAAAAAAAAAAAAAGAGAGAAACAATAGTAAATAATATTAATGATAACAAAAAGTATTTGTACAAAATCAATGCACAATACAGTTGCTTACCATCCACTGGCTGAGGCCAGACCCCATTCTTGAAGCCAAATCAGCTCCCTCTTGCTGCTAACTCCCCAGCTGATTACTGGGCATAACACTCGATGGTGTGAGTGTCCCCTTGGCCAGTTCAGGTCACTTGTCCAGCTATGTTCCCTCACAGCTTTTTAAAATTTTTTTGCTGCTCCTCACTGGCAGAGCAGGAGACACAAAAAAGTCCTTGATTTAGGATAAATGCAACTTAGCAACAACTAAAACATCAGTGTGTTATCAACATTATTCCCATACTGAATCCAAACACAGAACTGTACCAGGTACTGAGGATAAAATTAACTCCTGAAACTAGGAGTTAGTTAACATCTGAAACCAGGACAGCTCATGAGAAGAATGTAGAAAGATCATGGAGGACAAAGCACACAGCCTTAAAAAGTCAGCTACCTGGATTGCTTCTGCTAGTGGGAAACTCATCCACAGATTAAAAGATTGCAGAAAGAAGTGAAAAAGGAGGCAGCTAGAAAGCAATTCTCCATACTGACTTCTTTTGAAAGAAGTCCTTTATCTACTGTGCTTTAAACCAAGCTAGTTGAGCTCCAGAGAATAGCATTGGGCCCCCCTGGATCTAAAGAGTTTGAAGTAAGTTTGGTGTGACATTGCCAATGTTGTAACATGGAAAGAAAAAGAATGACACAAATAATTATATCACTGTACATGTGATTGTAAAGGAGCCTCTAAAGCAAAGTCTTCTATATTTTGCTTTGTAGATCCATCCATGTAATAAATACAAGGCAGACATAAGTAAATAGAATTCCTATTCTAGAGGCCACTTTTATAATTGTATTGAGGACTGAATGCTTTCAGAACACCATGCATGACTATTGTGGGAAATAAAATAGTAATTATGTAACTTAACACTTTTCACTCTATTTAAACTGATGCAATTTCTGCATACAGAGTAGGAAGGTAGGTATGTAGAGTCACTGCAATTATCTAATATGAGCCATGGGTCTTCATCTTCCTCTACTGCAGGTTATTTGGTTCCCATACTATCTCTAGTTCCCATACTATCTCATACCAAAAATACCTCCCCCATTTTACTTATAAGCTTTAAAATATCTGTATCATTTATTTATTTTACACAGAGTCCTATAAATCTTTCCTTTCAGTAAAAAAAACCTTAAAACCATTGAGGTTTCTTTAAGAGAAAAGCAATTTATTTTTAAAAGACTGAAAATAACCTCTGACTTGCATTACACATATTTCAGTAAATCATTGTTTTAACTCCTCAGCAGGTAGCAGCAAAAAGTTATTTACAGTGTCATATTAATTCTATACTGTATTCGGTATTTTTTTCTTAAATTAAAAAAAAAAAAAAAAAAAAAAAAAACAAAAAAAAAAAACAAAAAACAAACCAAAAGAACCCCTACTCTTAGATAGTTATACAATATGGAAGAGTTAATAAGAAAAATCAGCCTGTCTGTTTATTCCAGTTCTTCAGGATCACTTCAGCTGCATCTAGTGTGCTGTCTTTCTGCAAAACAAGGAACAACACTATTACTGCAAGCATGGAGTTCCTGAAAAGAGTCAATCATGATTATATCAGCTCAAATCAGTATTTGGTTTTTTCAGTTGAAAATATCTTTTCAGCCAGTTTTTCATTGACAGTTATTAGGTACAAATCTGGACTCTAGAAAGAATTCAGTGCTGATTCCTTGAAAATATTTGTTAGATATATTTAAAAGATACCATCTCAGCATTCATATGATCCCACTTAATGAAAGCAATACTTGCATAAATTCATGGCATTAATGCCCTGATGTAACTTTAGCAGCTCTGGTTTGGAGACATGCTAACACACTTTCCTAATCCCTGTGAGTAGAGTTGGGATTTTTTAATCTCCTTGCAACCACATTATGCTATGAACTACTTAAACATAATCCCTCCAAATTGTGTAGCTTGGCTCCAGCCTGGTGAGTCACACAGGCAGTCTGACTTGAAATTATTAGTGCTATCAGTCACAGGTACAACCAGTAACTTTACCCTGGTTGTTACTAGCTCAGTTTATACCATAGACTTTACACCATCAAAAGAAGTAAGTAACACAAGGAGAAATTCTCCTTCATTACTGTTTCAGGCTAAGGCTCTGATCTTTACACAGAACAGTTCCGGATTTGCACATCTTCCATTATGATGCCTCTGTTACAGAACAACTGGGAAACATCTTAGGGCTTTGGCCTTATCAAAGTTTATGTACCTGTCCCCAGAGCCTTTCAGACTTTCAAGAACAGACTTAACAGGGGGAAGAATATGTGCAAAGAAGGTGCTCACAAAATTGCAAAAATCAGCCAATTAAAAAAAAACCCCATGTTTTCTTTTGTAATATGGAGCTCATGTGAAACTGTGTATTTTCAGGCAAGCAAGCTAAATTTGAAGGTGACCTCTTCACTGTTTTTGCTGTTGGACACTGAACTGCTATACAGTTATCCTCTGCTCTGGATTAATTATCATTAATTGATAATTGATAATTTTCTCAATAATTTTCACTGTCACCACTGGTCAAGAATGTTTTTAAAAATCAATACAATAAGCTTGAAAGGGCTATCCATCCACTTGTTTTCTGCCAGTTACCCTTCCTAGCCATGCCACCCACACTGATGGTGTAAAGTCCATCAGCAAAAAGTCAATTGAAGATAATTTGTGCTGAATTATACACCAGACTAACTTTATGTTCCCAAAAGCTTTCAATACAAGAGGTTCTGGGGAAAATGAAACAGTCTCTTGCAGATTCCTGTACTGCTTTGATTTTCAGGACACAATTTTACCTTAATGAAGCAAAAACGTATGTATTTTTCAAACTGTTTCTTTGTCTCAGGACCACAGAATGCTGAAAGAGGAATTGCTGACAGCTTCTGAAACATAAAACAGAAATAGCATTTGCTTATTTAAATTTGTATAAAAAATCTGGTTTAAGCATGATGATTTTACTATTCTGTTTCTAGAACTCTCCCTCCCAAAACATGAGGGAAAGACAAGGTTTAATTTTGTATGCACTAGCTAGGCTTTACTAAATTCAAATTACTTTTCTTGGGCAAAATATTTCAAAGGTACTTTTGTACAACCAATACTTAAGCATGCTGAAAGAAAAGTGCTGGGATGTAGCACAAACCTACAGCATACATTTTCAACATATTTAGCAATATTTTGGGCACACAATTATCAGCAACACTAAATAATATTTTGAGTGGAACATCTCTACTACATTGTTTATTAACTATGGTTGCACTGCTCTTGCTTTCAATAGAATGTAATTTCTAAAACTAGAGTATGACTAAGACATCTTACCTTAGATGCTATCATCCATTTGACAAATTTATAATCATAAGGTTGTTTCTCATCTATATCAGAGAGATCCACATCTAAATGTAAAACAAATATGTTGTAAGATTTCCTAGACTCCAATGGGAAGGCATTCATTAACAGCATTTTATTACAGTTAATATTTAAGAATTAAGGTACATGTTTTTATTTTAATATATAATTTTAAAACTATACTATAAGAAGTAAAATAGGCCAACAGATTGAACCTTTCCCTTCTGATCTGAGCACTTGCTTTCTGTCCAAAGCAAATTCAGACATGTAGCTTGGAAGAAAGCCATGTAATACTCCAAATTGAAGTACTGAAGTCTGGGCTGTTGGGGGTCAGGGCTATGGAAGGTACTAAAGAATGCATTTATTGCATGGACAGCAATAATCCCTGAAAATGCAGTTTTCTCACCTGTGAAGCCAGTGTACCTAAAACTTCCTGACACATTATTAAACTATGATATCCTTCTGTGTTTAAACATTTCTCTGAACGACAAACACCATTTAGACCAGTTAGTGAAAAAATGTGGAACTAAAAACCTTTCCCTGTGGGAATTCTTCCTCTGAAGCTATTATAACCTGAATTTTCAAAAGGTTTGTAAATTTTGGTAGCATTTTACAGTGTTTAGAGATTAGAATGCTTCAAAGAGCCTTTAGGGTGTGACTTCAGATTAGGAAAAACAAAGAAACAAACAAACAAAGACCAGAAAGAGGAAAATACAAATGGTGTGCACTCAGGATGTTACCCAGGTGCTTGGCTCGCAGACATTTTCATAATCATAGACATTTTGAAAATCCTTTATCCTCTCTAAAAACTTGTCAAAGCTTTGCAAAACATGGACAGCAAGTTAGGATCACAAATCCTTTGCTGAAGCTCATAAAATCGACCTTACCAACTAAGGTAGAACAGAAAATTTCAATCCCAGTTAGTACTCCTGACGACAACATGCACACATATGTGTGCATAAGAGACAAGAATATAATTTAAAATGAAAGCTGCATTTTGTGATTAACCAAATTTACTTTCCACATGCTCTTAAACAAACTTTATACTGACTTAATGTGGAAACATCAACAATCATGAAGTATCCTCCATCTGGAACGACAGGCTTTAGTCCAGCCTCTTTCAGCAGCTGAGCCATCCGATCCCGCTTGCTTTCCAGCTCTCGAGCCAGCGAGTAGAAATAGCACTGTGGGTCATCCATGCGCTTGTAGTCTATCCAAAATGCTTGTGCCAGAGCCTCCTGGAAACACAAGGTCCAAAGTACTCATTGACACTCAGTAAACTCACAGACACTCACATTTCCTGCTGAAATCATGGATTTTTTTTCAATCCTGGCCCTTATGAAACAAATGACCACAGGAATTACACAAGCTACATCCGTAATCTGTTTGCTACTTTGTTACACTTTGTGCTGTGGCAACACCTGAAACACCCAATCTTTTGCCAGGCACTAATCGTATAAAGAAGTGACAGTCCTTGACACAAGGGCTTACAATCTGAATTGCAGTTAAATTTAATTGTTTGGTAAAATATACCATAGAATACTAGGCACTAGTAGACAGAACTTTCACTTATATTTGCTAGGCAACCATTAAGATTGTCATGTTTTATGCGAGAAGTAGTTTGTAGGAGAAAGACTAAATAATCTGCAGGACTCTTTTTCTTTTAGATGACTGGTGAGCTGATCAAATTTGTTTCTCTTCTTACACACTAGAATATGTGTTTTGACAACTAAAAATCCATTGTTGTGATTATTTTTTTATTACATGAGACCAACAGCTTTCTTACACCAGAAAACAACCTCTTTTGCCCCATCTGTACCCACCTGTAATGGAGTTGGGCAAGTATATAGTGTATTTTGGTGAACGACTTGCAAATGCTTAATCAGGTGCTCAGGACCAATGGACCAACCAAGCTAAGGGAGGAAAACAGGCATATATTATACTTACAGGCAGTGCTGCTACTAAAAGATAACAAATACTAAAATTTAGCCAATGTCTCAAGCTTTTCTTATTTTAAGAATTTTTTTGTTAAATTGTTAAGAAAAAGCTGGTTTACACAAATCTTGGTGTATGATACCTTTTAAAAATGGTAGATTTGAGACAACATTTATAGTTTTCTTTATTCCTATCTCTCATAGGATACTGAGCAACCTTTTAACTCTTCATATAACAAGGGTTACAAATGAAATTCAACATTTATTAGGAATGTTATTTCTAATTGGTTTAGAACCTTTCCATCTCTCAAGCTCCTGTGTCAAAGCCAGTTTGAATATGAAACAAAAGCTCACTACTGAATATATATATATATATATATATATATATATATATGCTGTGGTTCAGTTTGAACACAGGTGATAAAGAAGAATTTAGTCGCCAAAAAAATTTTTTTTTAACTTTCTGATATATATTTAAAAGTCAAAGATGTGAAAACTGGATAGTTGAAATATCATAATATCCATGTTTTCTCTAAAAATCTTTTCTGATTTTGAACAAATCATACTGTGGTGGATTTTTTAGTAATTTATGCTCACGAGAGTTTATCAATTAAGAGACAAGAAGATAGTTAAGACATAGGTGCTAAAGACAGGTAATTGCTCTTACTGAATTCTATTGTCACATTTTGGAGACATGAAGATTTGCCAGAAACTTTCAGAACATAGGTCATAAAAACAGAGGTGCTTTAGAGTACAAAATGCATTCTGTTATCTCTGAGTTAACTCATTTATATTGATTCTTCTTACCTTCCAGCCAGTTACACTGTATGTTTTCCCAGCACTTCCTATAGTTACTGTTCTTTCCCACATACCTGGCAACATAGCTGAACAAAAAATAAAATTAATTTGGTACAGGTGCACTCACATATTCCATGTAGTTTGAAGAACTGCACTGCCCCTAGCCCAGAGCTGTATTTTCATTGCATCTTAAGCAAACATCAAGAAGGCTGTGAATGTTATAAAATTATAGCAGTTGTAACAAATGAGGAAGGATATATGGGCTAGTGCTTTTTAGCATGAAAAGAAGGTAAGGATTAATAAAAGGAGAAAGAAGAGACAGAAAATAAGAGGTACACTTTGAAAACCACATGTTAGTTATCCTCAGCAAAAATGCACAATTATCCATAAGAAAAATATGATCCAAGGCTACCCATTCACCCCAGGACAGATTATTTCTGAAGGCTGGTAATAATACTATACACAACACTAACTCAGGCACTGCAACCCACTTTACTAGAATTGTCCAGTTCATTGTCATTGGTTGTCTCAGACATCAGAAATAGAAAATAATTACTAAGACTTCTAACCCAGGACCAAACAACAGAACACCAGAAAACTAGCAGGGTGAGTGAATAAATTATGCTGTATTGTACAATTTGAACAGCCCTGAGACTGACTGACAATAGCAGTTAGCTTAAACATCTGCAAGGATTAAGGAACTCACAGAGGCCTGTGTCTGTCTCTGCAGTTGTATCTGACAGGAGACCAAAATCCTTTGTTTCCTTTCCAAAGAGATGACAGAGCAAAGGTCTCTTCCTGTAGTTTGCTATTTTTTTTTCTCTATACAGCTTCTGCAAAGCTCTACTTGAACTCCAACTTAATTGATTTCAAGAGAAACACATAAATCCAGACACATTTAAGTCTGAGACAAAGCCAGCCAAGGTTGCAATTACAGTAGTCACCAACATCTGTCTTCACCTCATTTGTATACAAGAACCACTACCAGTCCTTAAATCCCCTCTCTAGTGAGACCAATGAACAAAGATTTTCGAAATTAAACCCCTGAATTTCCCAAGGAAGTTTTTGCAGCAGTTATTGCCATTAGGCATCGTGTAATTCTTTCAGTTATTTGAAAACATGTATTGTAATTTCTTGAGCAAACTTACCAAGAAGAGAAACCAAACAGCATGAAAGAAACTGGTTTTCCTATTAGCCTACCCATACTCTACTACTCAACTACTCTGTGATGACCTTGAAAAAGGTTGAACAGATGTATCTTCTACTAAGCTAGGCCAAGCATATAGATCACTTCCTAGAGGCACCCAAACTGACTCTCACAGACTGCAGAAAGAATTGGCTTTCAAAGCTAATGGGCTCTAGCAAGCCTGTTTTGCCACAGTCACAGGAATTCAGCCTTGGAGATAGAATGGGACAGCATTTCAAACAATAGCAGCAGTACAAGGACACAGAGAGAGAAGCAGCTCCATTGCTTTTACAAACAAGTTTTAAATAGGGAAATTTCCTCATGGCCTTGGCAACAACATATGACATGATATGGCACCATAACCAAGTCTGACTACAATTTAAAAACTAATCAAGTGCAAACTAACATGTAATAAGCCTGTTACCTGAGATGGTACTCAGTTTGTTGAGTGGCTTGTTCAGAATCCTCAGTTATGAGGTGCAATCCCTAAATCTGTCAATGCAACCCTAATCATTATGCAGAGGAAGTCCACATTTTTACAGAAGTCAGATGATGGGAAACATGATGAAGTGTTCTGCACTACAGAAAACTGCCTCAGTGACAGCACAAAGACTGTACTAATTTTATGATCTGTAGCTAGCAACCCCTGCTAAATTGTATCAAGGAACAACTATCAGATCCTGTAAATTGATGCAATATCCATTTTGTATCTCCCATAAAGTGTCACTGCATTGGATAGAATATGTAGAGGTGGTTATGGAAACACAAGAGTTTATAAATAGGGAAATAGCACACTCACTTTTAGTGTATTATTTTTATAGACTTAAAAGTAATAAGGAAAATAAGAAGCATAAGTAAAAAAAGAGAAGAGTCCGATCCTTTCACTGAAATAATGTTGTTTACAGTGTTACTCTGAAAGTTCTGGAGTACTTTTAACACTAAAGATGATATCATGGGATCTGTTAGAGAATCTGTACCTAAACCTAGCTGACTAACTTTCTGGGCTTTATTTTGCATGTTCTTTATACAGTAATTTTACATTTTATGCTAAATTACGGAATGTCTTTTGTTCAACTGGAAATGTTTTGGCTTGAAGCATTAAGATGCTGATGACAATGAAGTTACTGCATCTTAAAAATTCACCACCTGTCCATAAGATGAAGTATAGCTGACAATGTTTTGGACCTGCTGCTGTTGAAAAGGAAAAGAGATTACCTTACACCATACACAGAGATTTTGATTTTGAATACAGCCTTGCATGAAATGCTAAGGTCATGAAACACCTGCTAAGCCCATGTAGAAATCTTTAATCTAACTGACTTCAATTTGCAACTGGGACACATGATTAGTCACTGTTGGGTAACCTGTTAGGATGCAGTGACTCAGATTACAATGACATTAATGTACCCAGAATGTTCTCCTTCTTCCATGTCTGAAGATCTTCGATAGTATTCAATATTTGATATTCAGTAGTATCACTATCAAGGCAGCCACAACAGCCATGGAATTAGGTCACTCTCAACACAGACTCACAGCCTGCGCATGGCCAACGCAATCAATGTACTGCAGCTGGATGATCAGCAACTGTGCAGCTGAGCTAACAAATATTGCAAGGTCATTTAGATATAATTTTCTTTCTATTACTCATAAGATTCAATATTCACACTGATGTAGCCCCCACCAATGGATTTTATTGTCACTGAAATTGAAACCTAGAAGCAAAGTTACTCCACATTTAACCAGTGGCAGAGCCAGGAAGAAAGGTAAGTCTGTTCATAATGTCTAAATTATCCTTAAGTGTCTTGATTTCATTGTTTAATCTTAACCATGTGCCTCTATTGCACACAACTGAAATGTGCCTTCAATACATCAGAACAGGTAGTTCATGCAAGATGCTAACATCAGAAACAAAATATTTGTACATGTGAGAAGGAAGTTTTGGACTTTTCAAATACATCAGCAGAGCCAACCCGAGGTGACCTGACTAGAAACTTTCACAGAAATACATAGCTGTAGCATTATAGACCTGGCAAAGAAGTTCAGTAACCTGCTCTAGATTAAATTGTCCCGAGGCAGTGGGAGTGATTCCACTACTTCCGTGAAACTTGGATCAAGTAAAACAAGAGGATCAGGAACCTGGCATTATTATTTCTTTTTCTGGTTTGTTCTTGCAATGGTGCTTTACCCCTGTAACAACCCTACCTGAAGATTTAAGAGGCTTTCATACTGCATTTTCAGGATTTACTTCACTGAATTCCATGTCTAGTATTTAACCTTGTCTCCCATCCTTCAGAGGGACAGTGCTCATGCACTATCTCCACAATGACCTTTATGCTATTTTTTAGTTTTTATAATTAGTGGAGCAAAAATAATTGTGTTCCTCATTGTCTATTTCTCTCATTGATTGTCTCTACAAAGCTTTGAGAAGGAAGCTCTAATTCCTGCTCTTTCTATTAGTTCTTCAGCAAAGCAGTATCAAATACACATACAGTAACAGCAGCTATACTTGTCATGGCCAACAAAGTAGCTGAATAAGGATGGCAAATTCATATGATCATAACTGACTTACAAGCATCATTCTACAACCACTTCTAAGATGCCACAAAAAATCAGTACCTATTTTAATGTGTTTATTCCCTTTATACACCAGCCATTCATACACTTCATCACTGATGCACAAGGTGTCATGCTTAATACAGAGATCAGCTATTACTTGGAGCTCTTCTCGGGTAAAAACCTAGGATTCAGAAAAAGTAAAGGAAAACACATTAATCACAGTACTTAAGGCATTCTTTCAAATTAAGGTGGTGTTGAAGCAGGACTCTTACCTTGCCTATCGGGTTGTGTGGGGTATTCAGAATAATTGCTTTTGTTTTGGAATTAAATTTACTTGCAAGTTCAGCAGGATCTAAGACCCAATCAGCACTAGATGCAGCGTTTCCATCATTTTTCTAAAAAACACAAAAAAACACAAAAGAAAATACCACAATAATTTTACACATGACTTGAATACATGTTGCAGCCTAAAGAGAGCTGCTTAACTTATCACCCTCAAACACTTTCATAACCATATGTAACAACCTATCCAATCTGTCTTGCTCACCTAAGAGAAGGTAGTTCTAGGCACAGGTAAACTAGTATGACAGTGGCTGTCCTCTCCTGGTCACTGTCTGTCTTAAAGCCCCTGCAGGAATTGGTTTCCAGGATTTTGTTGCACACATGCTGATTATTACAGTGTGTAATGAAGAAAGAGCAGTCAGATGGCAGGAGAGCTTACAGCCTTGCCAGACAGTAGAGCCAGTGTGTGCTTGCTTGACTGAAAAGACTGATCACCACAGGGGATTCAAGGTCTTTTCCTCCTCCTTAAACTAATGAAAATGGCCAAAGAGTTAAAAATCTGCACTACTGAGTCTCTGGAGTTTATATACTACACAATACAAGTACCCCTGAGGTATTCCAAATGGTTAAAAAGTTTGGGCCAGTTGGTACAGCAAACACAAAGCATGACCACACTACCCTTCTGACACCTGCAATGACTGGGAGAGGGCCAGATGGGAAACAAAGGTGTGAAATAGAAAATTCTCATGGGTGCTCTGTCATTCAAAACATCCCTAGAAGGTGGGCATCCAGAGGAACAGTCTCACCTACTCCCACTGCAGTCCTGGAGGTTTTGTCACTGTGTTGTTCTGATTTCATGGTGTTCCTGCAACAGTCCTGCCCTAAGAGCCCATCAGCCCTTCCCATGCAAGGCTGCCAGTTGCACAAGCACAGTTGGCCTACAGAACAATCCTTGGAAGCTGTGGGCATAATGCCAGCTGTACCAATCTGACAATTAACCCATAGCCTATTTAACAATAAAGGAAACAATAATTCTTGTATGTGTAGCAAATACGTCTACTGCATTATCAGACCTTATTTAGCAAGCATAATTTCGAAAATAAAGTGTATTCTGTCATTGCAGGAATTGCTGCAGAGATCGGGAATCAAACCTTTTGAAAACCAACAGAGAAATTGCACTGATACGTGGATCCCCCTCCATAATTTGCACTGCAAACTGAAGAAAGCGGTTTTAATCAGCTTTCAGAATACACAAATTAAAGAGAATAAGAAACATTGTTTCACCTTCTCCAACATTAATAAAATATTCTATCCCTTTTGGATTATCATTGTCTCAGACTTGCACTATAGCAAACTATCCCATTTTTATGTAATTTGGCATTATGAAAAACGATACAGAGAAGCATCAAACTGTACTGAATATGGATGAGAAACTTCATATATGTAGTAATTTTTAAAGAGTTACTCACACATCTTAGTGGGATAAAAACAGGCTTTGCACCCGCCATCTTTACCATTGGCTCATAACAGTCATAAAATGGCTCTATTATTATTACCTGAAATGACAATCATCAGCATCAGAAACAAAGAGTATACTGTGCACACTACCATCATATTTCTACATTTACCTTGGTGCTATAACTTGATAATGTTTCTGGCACTCCAGGTTTAATGTTATAACATTGCAGAATATTCCTCCTTTTAGAGCACAACACAATAAGATACTCAGGCTAAGTATGATAAGCACTACTCATTTTTGACAATGCACACAGGATGTTTTTCTATAGTTACATACTACAACTATTGAGCTATAATAAGAAGAATGTTTGAGTCCTACACACAGATTTGAAGGTGCAAGGCAAAGATGCAAAGATGGGAAATAGCAATGGCAAATTACTGAACCACAGCAGAGCTGCTGTAATTAAGCCTATGAAATTCCAAGATCTCCAAGTATATAGAAACCTCAGAAGAACATTTAAGTCCTCAAATTTAATCAGACAAAAATTCTCAGGCAAAGAGGACAAACTCAAGAAAAAAGATAGGAAAACAAAGCAAACAACAAGAACAGAAAAAACAAACCACCAAAAGCAAAGGCTAATAGAACTATTCCAAACAAAAGAGAAGTGACTATCAGAGCAACAGAAAAGCAAGATGAGAATACAATATACAAGTGAAACAAATAAAACATTGAATGCAAGCTACATGACAACACAAAAAGGTTTTGTCCATTATGGATTGATATATTCCTGTAAAATTACTTTTAATATCATTGTCAAAAAGGCAGACATCACTAATAATGAAGAGTTGAGTCATCACAGCTAGTAAAGTAAACTAACAAGCCTTTCTGCTACCTATGCTGCCCCATGCAATGGTCCAAAACAGAACCTGATACACAATGGTACCTAAACACCTAAATTCTTTGTGCCACCCTTGGTTGTCTGTTGCAGACAAAAGCCCACATGTTTTCTGAAATAAGAAATCAGTGTGTATTGTGTCACCTAACAGTAACAGTGATAAAGAAACTGCCAGAGATACCCTAACTGTGAAAAAAGGTGTTTGTAAGTTGAGTGATAGGAAGTCATCCAAAGGATAGTCTCCTAATCACAGCTTCTGAAACCATAAGTCAGATGTACAACTGTAAAAAATCAAACCAATGGGGACAGAAATAAGCCCCAACATTAACTAATATTTAGAAGTAGACAAATAAGAAAAAGAGAAAGATTCTCATGTCTGTATTGCCAGTAAAAACTTACTTCATCTCCCTCTTCAATTAGTGCCTGTACTGTACTGAACAGAGATCCATAAGCTCCCACAGTCACCAGGATATCTGTGAGAGGATCAATCTTTCTTCCACAAACTTTCTCATAGACCTGAGACAAGGCTTTCACCAGTGATGGATGTCCCTGTTCAAAACAAAAACAAAAAAAAGTAACTGATTGGAGTGTTCCTGACAAAGTATAAAGCCTGTTTTTGGGCTTTATTCCACATGCATCAAACTATGTTTTACATTTTGAAATAGAAAAATACAAGCCCTCAGTGTTAATGGCTGTTAACAGGTAGCAGGGTTTAAACTTTTTGCACAGTAGGAAAGAAAAGTGTTCTCAATTTATTTGTGTCTACTCGGAAATTCTTTTTATTCTTTTACTCTAATTACTAAAATAGTAATAGTCCTTTGGAATAACCTGTCTTGGACAATGATAAATGCCATATACACACACCTAGTTCAAGACAGAAACTCTACAAGCCAGCTTACAGAATGGGTAATAAATATATTCGTACCCATACAAAATATTATTATATCAGAGGCAAAAACTTCCTGCTTTCATCCCTTCCTAGTCTTCACTGAAACCTACTAAGTTCTGTGTGTGAACCTCTGCTGTCCCAGTGGTATCAAGTATTTCTTTCTCATTCTCCCACTGTACTCCCACTGACCAAAGTCAGATGTAAATGTATAACCTACACTATTTAAACTGTATCAACTCCTCAGAGGCAGTCTATCCCAGCCCTGCTCTTCCATTTTGTTCTTGCTGAAGGATTCTGTCTTGAAGAAGCCTACACAGAGGAAGTTCATTATTAACAGATAAGGCTACTAGATCAATTCAATTTGGGACATAAGATTATGATCTATAGATACAACTAATTTAAAGTCTTTTGGTTTTTTTTTTTTTTTTTTCCCTGTGGCACATTTTCCAGTGAACTTGGGTCCTGGAGTTCCTCAATACTTACAAAGCCTCGGGTGTACTGGTTCAGTCTGTCAACTGCTGCTACCTTTGCCAGCTCTTCTTTAACATAGCTGGGAGGGGATATATCAGGAAGGCCTTGACCGAGATTAACAATTGAGGGATCTGCTGCCACTTTTGTAAATTCAACCCTGGAGGGAAACACATCTTAAAGTTAACATACCAAATAAAATTATCTTTTTATTCATTAGCATTAGAAGGCAAAACAAAAGTATTTCAGTTTGCCAAATTTACAGCAGTGGGAACAGGTTTAAGTAGAATGCTCCCATGGAGAGCAGAGGGCTGAAATAATGTAAGTGACCACAGGAGTCAGAGGGCACTGAAGAAAAGGTTGATGTTCAGCATCCACCGAATAACTTTTCTGCCAAACTGTGCTCAGACATGCAGATACACAAACACACAGTTACTCTGGATAAAGGCAGAAATTGAAAGCCAGGCACATTAAATGTCTTAAAGGTTAAATTCAGTCAATTGAAGGTATCATTTAAACTACCCAGTCACCTCAGAGTGCTATAATTTTCTCTAATTTTTTCCTTCCTCCCTTCACAGGTCACCTTTACATTTTACTCTTTCCTCCCCACCAAAATGTTAACAAGATTTGAAAAACAAAACAAAGCAACACTCCTCACCTCATAACCCTCCCTACACAGCATCACAGTTCTGTCAAAAATGAATATATATTGCTAAAAATTAGCTTGAGGCTGAATACTCAAAACACCTTGTGTATATGTACACACAACTAATGCAACACATATATACAACTAAGGTAAGCCCAAAACACCAACTAAGAAAATTCCATATTTATTAGTGATGGCAATATTGCTTTAAGACCAACTTATACCTAGAAAAATATGTATTAAAAATAATTATCTAAATTATAAAACATGTATAATGGCTTTAAAAAAATCTGACTTGTTTGGTAACACAAATCAGATGTAAGTGAAATACACTACCCAACAGAATTAACATTTAAGTTTGAAAATCAGCTATACTACCATGCTCATGAGTTACATTTGTCTTACATTAATAGATGAAGAGAAGCCCAAGCCTAATATTTAATGCTCAAAAATAACAATTAATCATGCTTTCAATTGAATTTAATTCACTGCTTCTAAAAAGGTGCTAAATATATTGCAGCAGAGGCAGAAAATGCCATGTACCTTATAATTAGCAAGAATTGTTTTTTTAGAAAGAAAATACATCAGCCAAGGATGTTTTCTGAAATTTGCAGATATTTTCCTCTTACTTACCAAACATTGCTATCAAGGCCTTCAATTCGTCTTGTATTTTTGTGTCTGAAGGGCATTGTCTGCAAGATTTATATGTACAGACAGAAGGGTTTTGTTAGGAAAGACAAAGTATGATATTGTTGGATTCAGCATGAAAACCCTTATTCACTCTTTCTCAAATACACCATTGCCAGCTGAATTTGGTAGTTACACAAAATTATAGACATGTTCTTTCATTAAAGCTTCCATAATAGCTTGAATTCAGACTAACAAGAAAATACACAAAAACGTCCTAAACTGTCATTCATCATTATTTAAATTCACTAAACTTTCAGCAAGGATGGAGGAGGGGCATAATTCAGCTCAATAGTTTCAAAAGTTGGCCTTAAAAGAAAAAAAATAGTGTACATACTTTCTTTTTCTTTTCCACTATTTGCTAATATCTGAAAGACTATTCTATTTCTAGTCCAATTCCTGCTCAATCCAGTTTGGAAAATATGCATTTGCAATGTAATTTTATTTGTTAAATTGATGGGTAAGAAGAAACTAGCAAAGACATCTCCTATTTTCATTAAGATTTTTTAAACTTTAAAGTACCTGCCTTAAAGCACAGCAAAACCACATCAGAATATGTTTTTTTCTTTATATTCAGACCTTAAATTAAAGTATTGGAAAACGCCTGTAAAATAAGTTTGCAAGGACTACTCTACATGGAGGCAGAGAAAAACCAGCTGATAGTTGTGATATTTTTAAGCTAAAAATATAAAAGAATCTGGGAAAAAGAACCTCAAATTTATATCTATGTGCAAACAGAAAGGTGCAAGTTCATATCTATCTTTGCAAACTAGCTTGATGCCAGAAAAAAATTACATAGAAATTACAGAGTGCCTCAGCACTGCAGACACTCCTCTTTGAGTCAAGCTACAGATTTTAGTTACTTCTACCACTGCCAGCTATTATTATTGCCAGAAAGATTCAAAATCCACATTCTAGCCAGCATACTCTGAGCTTGTTCCAATTTGCTAAAAGCTAAAGACTTATCAACTGCAGGACTTTTATAATTAACCAAAATGTAAATCATAACTGCATTGAGTAACCTTCCCTAGCTAAAAATGTATTGACAATAAAAAAAGCTTTCCCCTTACTGTTCCATACTACATAGGTTTAAATATTTAACAATTCAAGTCTTTCTATTTCTTTCTTTCTTATGTCTTGGAACTAGTTTTTAAACAGAATAGCAGGACTTGCATTAGATTTCAGGTTTTCACAGATTCGGATTACAGTGCTGTTCAGGTCAACTTTACTACTTTGGGAAAGCCAACTAATTAACTGAGATTTTAAAATGAAAACTTCATTGGCATTCTTTTTTACAGAAGGTCATGTCAAATGTTACGACTCTTTTTTCTTTCAGCCCAGTTATGCCACCACCTGATAATCTCTGATCCATTTCTAGGTGCAGGACAAGGAGTCAAAGATAGGTTCAAGTAGGAGAAGCCAGGTCTTTATCAAGCTCTGACTGACCTCCTACTCTCCTTAACACTTTCTAACCAGGGAAGCACCTGATAGAAAGCCAGATGCTGCTTCTATTTATCTTTTTTCTTATTTCAGAGAAAAACTGAATGTAAATAAGTTTAATAAGGTTGGAAGCAAACACTCTGACATAGTACATAAATAAATTGTAGAATACACTGTCAAGAGCTACAACTTAAGCTAGGACATTAAGAAAATTTTTAAAAAATTAAAAAACCCAAAACAACAAGTACTAAATTTGGGGACATTTAATGTGAATATTCAACTCAATAAAATAGAATAGAAATACACATAGCTTATGAAAAAATGACTCAGGTAAAAGCTGACCTACAAAGAAGCTTGCAAACTAAAAGAAACTTCTCACATGGTCAAAATATGTTACAACTTTCCAATATAATGATTCAAGCATCTGTTTTGAAGGATCTGTCATGTGCCTCAGTTGACTCAATTTGTTGACTAGATGAGCTGGTAACACAATTTACATTCCATTGTTTTATATGGAATGTGGATTGTTACCTCCAGCTGCCTGCCATGTTATAAAGCTGTTTTCTCTCAACATAACTGGAAGTTAAAATGAAGTTACACAATCTTATAAGCAGTTAAGCTGAGAAATTGAGAAGAATCTATATAAAATTTAGTTTAAGGTACTTTTAGAACCCTTGTTATTGCAGCATCAAGAAGCAACATTACTCTCATATCATTAAAGGAAAATTGAGATAAAAAGAAATAAATAGTCTTACCAAAAGCCTGTGATAAAGCTGAGATTGAACCTGTCTCCTGTATCTCAAGCTTCTCTCTAAAAGCTAGGTAATCTTTCTGGTGTGATATGTGCTAGATGTGACTTTAAGGACTGAAAAGGATACACAAAACAATAATCACCAAATTCTGTTACGCTAGTGTGGTTAATATTTGACTGATTCAAATACCTTATTTTGTTTTGGATAGCAAATGTTTTTATCTATAACAAGGATTAAAACACAGCTAAAGCATATATATTTGCAACATTGCAAAATTAGTGCATCTCTAAAACATTGCAAGAAATAGTTTTCTCTATGGAGCTGAAGGAATACTTACTGCAGAGGTGGAATGTTTGATGGATCTGGAAAGCAGATCTGTTCTTAGCTGGCAGGTTCTAATGCCACGGCAACAGAAGTTTCGTGAAGCAAGAAACATGCCTGCATAATAAATAAGTGACCTGAAAAACCTTCCAGATTCTGGGAAGGAGTTCCTACACATCACTAAGCAATTTCAAGATCCTCTCCTCTTCCCCCCAGTGTTTTTGGGTTTTTTTATTAAGTGAGCACTACTAAATTATTACCTTGTAACAGTTGTAAGCACAGAGGATGAAACTCTAATTCACAGAGCTGATAAATGTTTCTATGAGCGTCATCTTAAAGGAAGGTTTCCTTTATTTGACAACATTGATCTTCTTTTCTTTGAATAACAGCTAAGACTAAATGCAATTCAAGCTTCAAAGTCTCTGTTAAAATTTTTGTGGAAATGTGTTTGTGTAATAAAAATTGCTATTAAAATTGGTAATACAGAATAGAAAAAGAGTCAAATTTTTAAAAAGTTGCACATCTTTAATACCAGTCTCCATTTCCACGTGTTCCAAAACAGGTATGCTGAAATCAGGAAAATTAAGATGACCAGACACACTGGAGAGGGAGGCCTATGAACTTCATGTAACTACACTAAGTTTTGTCACAGTGTCTTGGCAAACATTGAACATCTCCCATGGCTAAAAACAGCTAGAAAAGACACTTTGTGTAGAGCAACAGATCATTCACAGACTGGAGAAAATGTGTCCTGTTAACTAATAACTACCAAAAAAGAAGTTAGAACTGGTACTTCAGGCAACTATTTCCAAAAGATACTTTAAAACATATGTATAAGATTACATTGCCACAATGACTGAAATGTGTTAGAAATATGTAGCCCACTAATCTGATATCAGAAACACAGTAGCCACAGCAGTATAATTATTAATTTGTTTGCCATAGTTTGCTCATTAAAGGGTATATAAGTTCTGTTTCTCCCTGACTTTGCTACCTAAGAGGAAGAGACAAAAAAAAGAACAAAATATACTCTTTGTATTTGAAACAAAGGAATGTCGTTGCCTCTTAAAATGAAACCCTGCAAGCCTTGTGAACAGAAAGAAAAATGGTAAATCAATAGCAGAGTAAAATATGATGTTTTCATTAAGAAGAATGCTTTTAGTCCAAAAAGAAAGTGTCCTTTACACTTACTGACTAATAGAAAAGTCCAATCAAAGATGCCTCAATGCATAAATTTTGAAAGTATGCTGATTTTGCCTTTCTCTTACTCCAGTGCTACAAAGTCAGTTTCAGTTCTGAAAATAGTGTCTTTGTCACACAGTACTGAGTTGTGGCTAACTCAATTAGACCTTCAAAATACTCCCATAATCCCACTGCATTTAGCAATCTGCAAGCAAGCAACCGATGCTCATTTACAAGAAGAAATTCTGCTAGTCTGAGGAGTAACAAAAGTAAACAGCAAGTAAACCTTTGACATGACCCAGAAGAAATACATGTGTTTAAAAAATCCATTTTTAGTGATTGCTTATAATACCACTTAGCATATTCAAGGTTATCTTTGAGAATGACTATGCAAAATCAAAAAGATTATGAAGGTCTCTGTTTCTCCCCTTGTTTAAGGTTACAAAAACTACTTGTGTAACATACCATGCTACCCTCAAACATGACCATGGCATTGGTGCTACTCCCCAGGGTCATACCAAAGACAGTGTAACTCATGCAGTAGTTAGTTAGTGCAGAGGGACAAACATGCATATCTTTGCCTCTTTCACTTTGTAGTAAAAATAGAAAAATTAAATAAAAAATGTGCAAGCCTTACATGCAGAACTAACTTGCAAGTAAGAAAAATTATGACAGATGTAAATATTTCCAGCATTAGTGCCATGGTGCATTGAAAAACAGAACCATTATTTGACACAAGGCAATCCTACAAAACCACCACACTGCATGAGCAGCAGCAGACCTGTATATCTGTGGTGTGGTCAATCTCTGCAAGTGCCTAAAATACCTGAAGAAAAATTATATCCACCTTTAATACCACAGAAATGTAAAAACTGTGAAAACTTTATGAGGAACATAATGGAAATGACTTTGCTGAACAACCTCAATAAGAACAGGAACTGGCATGTAACACTTCTCCCACTGTTTCTATCTTTGTGACACTTTTCCAGTGAAAACAGAGACAAGTCTACCGGCCATTAAATGTCAAAGCTTCCTATAAAGTACTTTTATAACTTGTTTTATTTTGAAAAATGCCTTTTTTCTCATCTGTAACTCTGAGTACCTCCACTTAAGCTACTCTAGGATGTAAAGGGAAAGGCCCCCTTAATATAACCAGATACTCTCCCACATACTAATCTCAAAAACAAAACAAAACAAAACCACCAAGGCCTACTCTTTTTTCCAAACACACACATTCCCACTATAATTTTATATGACATGTTAAGACATATCACAGGCTCAGGAGAATTATTTCCTGTTACTTTTACAATGAATGTACTCTCAATTATTACCTCTGTATGTGTTTTAGCACAACCATGTATGTGTAAGGCACATCAGTTCAGGGAAGTTGCACAATGCCAGGAAGCTGGAGAAGTACTGCAAACCCCATTTCAACTCTCTTCAAAATTTGTAAGGTTCTTCAAACACAGAAAATCCACTGATTTTTGTGGGTGGATTAAAAGGTAATATTAATTTCTTTCTTAGTCTTATTAATGTTTATTTTTTCAATCTTGGAGTCAGACATTAGCATTTTGGCCAAGAGTCATGTTTGCTAAACCCAGAAATTAAGTTAGGAATTCTTTTCATCCCATTCTAATTTTCAGTGCTCTGAAGCATTCATGTAGTCAATCCTCCTGGAATTCAGGGTTCCATATCCATAGAGAAAACAGGAAAATTAACATATTAGAGGAAAAGGGATAACAAATGACTACTCCTACAGCTTTCTATATTTTTAGGGGAGTGAGAAGCAAGCAAGGCTACCAGAAAGGGCAGTGCTGTAAATGTTTTTTAGTGGGACTGGTAGAAAGGCACATTCTGGTTGCTAATTGAGTTGAAACTCAGGTTTGGTACTTAAACTAGACTGGAAGATACATTTGAACTTGGTCATGGGAAATAGATTAATATATCTGTGCACTAACAATCATTTAGTTCATGCTGTGCTTTGTAATGTTGCAGCATAGATACAATCTCTGAGTTGAAGGCTCTTCTGCTCCCTTCACAGCTGCCTCCTGGTCACACAGTACTCTGATGTGGGGATGCTGCTGAACCTCTTTTATAAAAAGGGCATTTTATAAAAAGTTACAGTTTTGTAATTAATTGATTTTTCTCCTTTGAAACAAAAGGCCAAATGCTGCTGTTCCTTCATTTTTGAGCTTCAGTTATTCCATCTCTAAAAAAAACAAACATGTCACAGAGCTTGGATGACACTTGGTCAGATCGCTGAAGCTGCTGCATTTTTTTCAGGTGACAGTCTCATTTTACTGTGGAGCCTCAGTGACAAGCATTACTAGAAACACCAAGTCTTTGAAGGACTGTCTCTTCTTATTGTCTAGAGGATGAAAGCCTTGGAGAAAGAAAAGGTGCCATTTTACCAGTGGAGGGCTCTCCAGGACTTTTTTTCTTCCCATCCATATGCAATAGATGGCTTATTGAGCCAAGAGAACCATTGCTAAAATCAGAGAAGTTGGGCAAGGGCATTGAATTAAATTAAATTAAATTAAAACCTGCTGTCTGAGAAAGATTTATCATAGTAGTCAACATTTTGTCATTTCCTCTTCCATAATCTACAAGGAATGGAGCAAATTCATGTGTGAAGAAATAAATTTTACCATACAGATTAAGGAGCCGGATGAAGTTGTGGGGTTTTTTCTTGCTTTTTTCCCCCCCTCGCACAGCAGCTCTACCACGCAGGCACTCTGTGTTGACTTGCGCTCCCACCCACACGTGTTTCCAACCTGCGGCACTCCCGGGCTTGGGGAGGCCGGAACCTGCCGGGCACCCGCCGTCACCCGCAGGCCCCGAGCAAGAGCCGCGGTTCCCTGGGCCCAGCCCGGCCGCTTGCGGGACAACAAGAGCGGCCACTGCGAGCTCGGGCTGGGAGCGCTTCCCTTGCAGGCGCTCGGCAGAGAAAGGCCCCGAGAGCAGCGCCTCGGCCCGGCCGGGGCCGCCACACTCACACTCACCGCCCCGACACCGCCTCCGCCGCCCGCCGCCGCCGCTCCCGATGGGGCGGGGCCGCGGCCGCCCGTCCGCCGCTCTGAGGGGCGGAGAGAGCCCATCCCTCCTGCTCCTCCAGTCCGAGGACCGGAGAGCTCCCGTCCCGCCCGTCCCGCCGCTCTGAGGGGCGGAGAGAGCCCATCCCTCCTGCTCCTCCAGTCCGAGGACCGGAGAGCTCCCGTCCCGCCCGTCCCGCCGCTCTGAGGGGCGGAGAGAGCCCATCCTCCTGCTCCTCCAGTCCGAGGACCGGAGAGCTCCCGTCCCGCCGCTTTGAGGGGCAGAGAGCTCCCGTCCCACCCGTCCCGCCGCTCTGAGGGGCAGAGAGCTCCAGTCCCCTGCGCCCGTCCCGCCGCTCTGAGGGGCAGAGAGCTCCAGTCCCGCCCGTCCCGCCGCTCTGAGGGCCGGAGAGCTCCCGTCCCGCCCGTCCCGCCGCTCTGAGGGGCAGAGAGCTCCAGTCCCGCCCGTCCCGCCGCTCTGAGGGGCAGAGAGCTCCCGTCCCACCCGTCCCGCCGCTCTGAGGGGCAGAGAGCTCCAGTCCCGCCCGTCCCGCCGCTCTGAGGGCCAGAGAGCTCCCGTCCCGCCGCTCTGAGGGCCGGAGAGCTCCCATCCCTCCCGTCCCGCCGCTCTGAAGGGCAGAGAGCTCCCGTCCCGTCCCTCCCGCTGCTCTGAGGGCCGGAGAGCTCCCGTTCCGTTCCTCCCGTCCCTTCCCTCCCTCCCGTCCCGCCGAGCGGGTGAGGAGCTGCTGAGGGCAGAGCACTGCGGGCAGTGAGGCGCAGCGACGGGGCAGAAACAAGGCTTAGAAATGTCTCTAGCCAATACCAAGTTGTAGTGGATTTTTTTTTTTTTTTTTAATCCGAACTTGAGATTTTTTCCCCTCATCTCTTCGTGCTCGACTACATCTTGTTATGGAGCTACACACGCACATGTACGTAGCATCTCCCAAGTATCTACCCTCTGTTAGGAAAAACTGGGCTGACTGGTTGCCGTTGCCTTTCTGGAGGAAATAAAGTGTCAAATCGTACAAAATTATCTCTTGCCTAAGTTAACCACTTATAAGGAAAACAATGAGATTGTCCAGATTTCTTAAGATCGTTAAGATCACATAAGCTCACAGAATCTGCATTTTTAAGGTTCCCCTTCACGATCAGGACAGAGACTCAATTTGTAAATTAAAAAGTTCCCTTTAATCAATCACTCACCATCACCAAATTTGATTATTCAGTTAGAAATATATATTTGAAATGAAATTTCAAAATATAATTTGAAAAACTATATATGATATGATATGATATGATATTATATATATAATATATATATTATATAATATTATATAATTTAAAATATATAAATTTGAAATGTTTTTACGGTCTACTTTTCCTGCTCTTATAAATCTTTACAAAACTCGTTTGCCTCAATATCAACACTATCGCACTGATTGTTTGCATCATTGTTTGAGAGAAAGACCATGCAACTCCAATTAATTTTTTATGCTAAGTCCCATTGTGATTCTGCAGGGCTGAAAGAACCCACAAATCAGATTTTGCAAGGGCCTAGCATGACATGGTGTCAAATACATTTCTTGTTCAAAAATGCTCAATAATGCAGATAAATATTTTTGGAAGAACTGTACAAACCAGTGAGAAAATATTTTCTATAACAAGCCTTCATTGTCTCCTTTTGAAGTGGATATTAGAGACCTCTGATGTGTCAGTAAGAACCACAGAGATAAGGATTACAGGCAGAATGCAGATATGAAAAGGGATAGATACACTATTTGTGTATCATTACCATATGTCTTGTGTATGTATGTAATCATTGTGTATATTCATAGAAAAGGAAAGTGTAAGAGCTGATTGAAGAGAACCAATTTCATAGAATAAACTAGAACACTCTACTTGGATGTAGAAATACTCTGACAAGGCCAGAACAAAACAGCAAAATTAAGAAACAAGTCCCAGTAATTATTTTAGATCCTAAATAAGATGCACGAAAAATTTAACACTTCATTTCTTTTTTTTTGTTGTTGTTATCCTTCTTGAAAATTCTCAAGGTCGCCAAATGCAGTCCTCTAGCAGAGAGGACATCTGCAAGCATGCACTGGAGGGCAGCAGATCCCAATGTCTGCTGTGTCATGAGGTGCTTCAAAAAGGGAGAAAAAATAAACTTGAGTATACCATTGGCCTTTTGTTCCATTGATGCATGTATTTTTCAGAGACTTGTGTACAAAGCAGATGTCATGGGGTAATCCATGCACTGTGACATTTCCCAGGCTTCATCCTGTGTACTCTAGGCCCATGATACAGATAGTTGAGGGATGTTGGTAAGATTCTCCTGATTCATCCTCAGATGATGAAACAAGCACTGTTTGAGTTCTTCCCCTAAGTGATGCTCAATGTTTACCAGATCAGCAGAGATAGCGAAGAATACAGGAGGTTTTGAATCTTGTCTGCTCCAACTGGCATTGACATTTCCTATCTTGCAAGACTGTGACTCTTGTTGATGAAACAGAATCTTTTGAGCATGTGATTTAATAGGATCCACTGCAGTTTAACTAACATGGCAAAGACAGCAATACCTGTTATTTTAATTACAATTCTGTAGTCTCCAGTGCAGCAGTTTTGATTTAAATTTCAACTGAAGTAGTATGAAAAACATTTAAGAGGTCCAACTTCTGCAACAATCAAAGTCTGTTGTAGTAGTGGACGACTATGAAAATTGTGGTTGTTACCTATGTACCTTTGTGCAGTAGTAATTTTTCAAATTCTTCCCCCCAGAATGACTTTCTTTTTTTTTTTTTTTAATGTAATGGTATTTTGTGCTTTAAGCAGGAAATCCTCACTTTGCATATCAGTCAGATGGTCTTGAAGGAAGCCTGTCTCATCAGTGTTAGAGAAACTGAGTAAGTCCAGCCTTCCTACCCTTTAAGCAGTGTGAAGGCCCAAAATTTCTCTTTCAAAGGTCAGTAGCTTCAAAGAATTTTACCAGTTCTGGCACAGCAGGGAAAACAGGAACACTGAGCCTATCAATTAAATACATTGTCTGATGAATGCAGAATCCAACAGTTTTCATAAAATTAAATCAGTCTTAAAACCCAGGGCTCAGCTAAAGAAATAAGTTCAGGTTTGGTGAGACATTTGCTTTTTTAGATTTACCTTTCACACATAAAAATAATATCTATTTCTATATTTTAAAGGTAACTTTGCCATCACTCGAATTTAACTTTTCTGGCTTTTTTAAGCACCCCAAATATCTTGTACTGAGGTTCAGTTTAGAAGCATCTCACTCATTTTGTGCTAATAATGCTTCCTCAATTTTTGATAAAAGTCTACCATGACAGCTTAACACATTTTCATTCATTAGAAGTAAGAATTAGTGAATTTTTAGTCTAATTTCTTTTAATATAATCCAGCTCCATCTTTTTTTTTTTTTTTTTTTTTTTTTTTTTTTTTTTAATAGGAAAGGAGGTCAGGATTTTCTACACTTCCAAACTCATTAGTGAGGCAGTTCAATTGAAGACGACAAAATTACTTGGCAGAATTTGAGTGTCCAAGCACACTACTAACAATCCATAAAAATTCAGCTGTGTTTTGTCCTTCAGAGTTTTCTACCCTAGCTGCAGTAGATAAGACTCTAATAAACCTGTATCTTGGTCAAATCAAAGTAGAGATGAAAAACATAAAATTTAAATCAACTTTCTTTTGACATATAGCCAATATTTTCCAAAGTGCTATTACACAAGTCATAAAAATAAAACCCTATATGTGGCATTTCCAAAGGGCAGACGTGTTGTAATTTCCTTTTTATATTAATTTAAGACCCTAAAGATTTTTTTCATCAACAAGAAAAAAACATTTCATTACCGATGTGACACACAAGTCTTTGTCACAGACTTGTTTACTAACAAGAAATGGACAAAAGCCCATTTTTCTCATTACAAAATCAACAGGACAGCAGATAACAGAATCTCTTTGCTCACAATTCCTCTTCTTAGTATCTTGCTCTATTCCTTTGCTCCCTCAGAATTGCACAGCTACGATTTTCAAGTCCCACTTTTCAAGCAAAAGCACAGAAAGGCATGCTGGTGTCTGCAGCAGCTCAGTGTCCTGTTCTCATGCCTGTACAGGACACCCACACATCTCTCAGCCATGAATAATTTGGAATCTCTCGGGTGGGAGGGACCATCCTCACCCCCAGCCCATGGCCCTGCTGCCACTTCACAGTCTGCAGTGTTGTGGCTGCAAGCCCTGCTCAAGAAAGTGTGAATCTTGTCTTTTGCAAATCCTTATTTGAGGAGAAGAGGAATGAGTGTGCCATCTTGAAAAGAATGCATGATAATACAGCTGAAGAAGTACAGCCCAAATATCTGGCAAGCCCAGCTTTATTCCTAAAGGCTGATTCCTGTCAGCACCTGGATTGGAGAATAGGATGTGACTCTCTGCTCCCACATTATGTGACTAACACTGGATTGTGTAAGGGAGGTCAAGGAAGCTGGAAATGCATTGTTGAGAAATTCCCATATTACTCAGAGTATGGAGTATTAAACAAATGCACAGGATTTTTCAGTCATTTGGGGTGAGCTGTATGACTCATGTCTGACTGCATTGTTTTGTGATTAAACATTCTAAACAAGTGCCAAGGAACTCCCCATAACATGTTGTGCTGTAAGTATTTATTTTGATTCTCATTAAAGAATAATGAGTTTTCCTTTTCTTTCTTGGTAGGCTGCACTGTTATAATTTGCTTATCAGATAGTAGTTACTTACTGTATAAGCTTGGCACTGTTTTAAGAGAGGCATCGTGGCCAATTATTGTGATCCTGGAATTCAGATTATACTTGCTTTATTGCCTCTAAAGATCTAATCTTAGGAGGTGCTGAGAGGACTCCAATTTTAAATGACCTCATACATTTTTAATGAAAGTATGAGAAAGAAAATTGAATGTAACTGCAGAGTGAAGCAGGTGTTGGAAAGCTCTAGCATTTCTTAGCAGTATCCACATTCAATTAATTTATTTGGTTATTTTTCATATGGCCAATGCTGATCTTATATTAGGTCTATGTATCTTTGACTTCTTTATAAATTAAATACTTTTATGTTGTGAGGGTTTGTGGACAAAATTAGCTTTCCCCATCCTGTAGAATCTTGCCATTAGTAATAACAAAAGAGGGTATGAAAATGGAAGTATTTTCTGGCAAATTTCCAGAGGTAATTTCCTTGTATTTAAATTGAGGTAAAGATACTTTGGTATAACAAACCTCCCTGTATTATTTTTCCCATGCTCTCTAGAAAACATAAAGAAAGCTTCTGTTGAGATATAACAGAGATATCTTTTTCTTATGGGTTCCTCAAGTTAGCAGAAAGTGATTCTCTGACATTTTTTCTGGCAGAGGCTTCAAAGAGTAAAAACTGATGTGTACACTTTCTGGAGGGAATAATTTTTTCAGGTAAGTCACTGACCAACCTCAAAATACACATTCAGAAAGAAGACTGAAGGGATTGAGGATAAGATCCAGACTAAAATTAGCAACAAGAGGAAACTTGAAGGAAGTGACTGTCTTGGGCTGTCCCAGTTGAAATTAGGGCTGCATGCCTGAGGCCTAACAAGTGAAAGAACAGTGATGACATAAAACAACAGTCAGAAGGTCCCTACTGGAGCACTTTTGATTTCTAGCAAGCATAAAGTTGTCCCCAGACAAGTACTGGATTCAAGAAATTCAAGACTTTGCAAGAGTGCTGAGCAAACAGAAGCAGGCATTAAAATTTCTCACCCCTGTGCAGGGTGAATGAAATGTAAAAAATAAGATAGCTTAAGTGAAAGAGGCCTAAGACAGTTGAGAGAAACCAGGATGTGCATAAGAATACTCTGAAGTGTATTTCTGCAGAAAATTATGTGATGTACTGTTTTAAGTGCTAGATTCTTAATTGCCTTTTTTATTACTTGTACTTGAAATACTAGAATTGTACAGTGGAATCAAGGCATTTGTGAGGAATAGTGAATGGTATTTGAATCCCAAAGCACTAATTTTGTTATTATTTGCTAATAGCATTCTAGCAGACACACAGCAATTATTAGTAATGCAGTATTAAGTGTCAAATATAATGTCTGTAGGGCTACTAGAGCCAACACACATTTATTTTGTGTTGAAAGGCCTTGGAAGACAAATACTCATTTTATGCTCTCTACTTGGAGTCCGCCTTAGAAGTTCCTTGGAAAGTCTCAGACAGAGACAAGATGCAAGGATCAAGGAGGCAAGAATGCAATTCTTGACATGACACAAAGAATCTCATTCTTCAGCATTAAAAACCAAGGCAATGACTGGAGAACAACTTGCTTAGAAAAGCATTCCTTATGCCACCTTATGCGGTTGAGTTTGCTTTTTATTTTCTTTCCCTTTTGTTGTTACTCAGAACATCTCCTTAATCCTGACATTTGGTTTCTTTCTTTAAGCCCTTTATTTCTTCTCCGAATCCTTTGAGAACATTTTTTTTTTTCTTGTGATATGCTTCTTATATGGTATTTTTCAACTAGACCTTCTGTGTGCTTAGCATAGGCTTTGTTTTGAACACAGATCAAGAACCACCTAGCTGTTTCCTCTTTTTCAATGGTGGCTTACTCCAATTAATCTCAGTATGGCTTTCAGCACTCTTACCTGTTCTACCTTTCAACATTGAGTACCACCTTAATCCAATCTTTTGACATTTCTTCCATGGAACAGAAAAAGTCTCTGTCTCTCTGTCTAACTTTTCAAAGAAAATTGCACTGATTGGACAATTTTGATTTAGAATTATATCTGTATTTGCTATTCCCCTTCTTCTATGTTCAGCTTATTCATCTCTTCCTGTGTTTTGAACTCCACCAAAAGCCTTCATTCAGCAGAGTATGTGAACAGAATCTTTGTTCAGCAAAATGCTTAATTATTTCAATGTGTTCTTACAAATGAGTTAGGAGCACGTGTAGTACTGCACTGGGACCAGTTCCTGTCAATGTGAAGGGCAAGAATTAAGCACAGTCTTACTTGTGTCTCTGCAGTTCCCTCTCCTCTTCCTCTTAACACTCACCCTCAGCTGAGGACAATATTCTAACCACTGAATGACTTGAAGGCAAGACAGCTGTATCTGAATATAGTAGCTTCCATCAACCCCCCTGTAAAATATCATACTCTGGTTATTGCTAGCAGTTTAGAACAGATGGCCAGGTAGGAAGTGTAGCACTCAATTAAAATTCACTGTAGCACCATTTTAGTCTTCATAGTCACAAGAAGTGCAGGAAATTCTCAACTGTTCTATTCTTTTCCTGCAGGGCCCCGTGTATTTACATTGTATAAAGAAAAATGCCTGATGATTTGAGTAAAAGGTGTTTTTAAATATTGTTCTAATTTCATCTGGCATAAAGCTGTCAGGGTTTTGGAGGGAATATGAAATGTCAGACCCCGAGACTCTCAATTTTCACATTCTCTATGGCTTTGAGATACTACTGTCTTGAAAAGAAAGTATATTGATATTTCTGTCCAGTTGATACTGGATGAAATTTTTATGGCTATCCTATTCATCGGATGAATTGTTTTGAGCTTTGCTAGTTTCTGTCACTGTCCCGCGCAGTGTAGGAGGAGCAGGGGTCTTGTCGGAGCGAGAGGCAGAGGTCCCTGCAGGTCCCTGCAGGCCGGCAGAGCTGTGCCTGCCCTCGGATCCGGCAGAGGGAAGTGTTGTTCTAAAATATCCGCCCCTGCAGGAGAGCTTTGTTGGTCATTGCGAGCCACGTTATTGCACCAGGAATCAATGATCTGGAGCGTATGGAACATGTGATTTATAAATTGTCATTAGAAGACAAAGAAGCTTTAGCAAATGTCAGGAAGAGCAAGTGGGATAATAATCAGGATGTGCCAGGGAATGAAATCAAATTATATTAATAACTATGAAGCTTACATGTTTTTTTATTCTCTTAATAAGAATACATGGTAACATGGAGTTTTAGGAGTTAGAGTTTTGATCTGCTTGTTCATGCTTCACCTAAATATGCAGCTGTAGCTTTTCATATCAAAAGACAGGATCTTGAGAATCAGATAGAAATGCATTTGGTGATCACAAGGCAAGTTGTCATAGGGTGCTTTACAGAACTGGCTCAGCTTTAGATACTGCTGCCAGCACGACCAATGACCAAGATGCTTCTGCTCCTCCAACTCCAAGCACTACTGGAGGGTCAAAAGACAAGAGTAATATCATCTCTGTAATATTAAAAAGAATTTTCAATAGAAAATATTTCAAAATGAAATGTTGACTGTATTACCCTTTAAAATATATAGCACTTTACTATGTAGCTTTCCCTTTCTTACTACGTGAAGTTTCCCAAAATTGTACAAGTGAAGGGGTTGAAGCAGATGCTCTGGATATCCAACAGTCAATGAGCATAACACTTGAAATCATGATTTTATATATATATATTCAAAGTTGTATTTGTGACATCTAAATAGCAAGTTAAAAAGGATCAGGGGATTTCATGATGTGTAAAAGGAAGCTGAACATTCACAGTATTGTCAAGCTGTTGTTTTTCAGTATCTTATAAATGGCTGTCACAAACAAATAGGATGGGTGCTGGAGCTTGAAGAGCATTTTCCAGACAATGTTCCTTGAAAAAGATTGGAAAAAAAAATTAATCCTGACAAATAATTGTCAAAGCTAACCTTAAAGATGAGCTAGATTGCTAGGGTATACAGTGAGTAACTGCACTGCTGAAAGAGTGTTGTTTTTGAGTAAAGTATTAACAAAATATTTCCTTTGCTCAGAGATTGGTGTGGTTCGACTGATGGGTTGAGTCCTTCCCCTTGTGCTTCCCCAGAGGCTCCTCAGCATCAGAGTAAAGAACCAAACCCAGATAATTGTGATGCAATATTATGTTCAACCAATTATGAACCTTATGAACATTAACTTCCATGCTCTGACTTAATCCAATACTTTGATTCTTAGCACAAATAGCTCTTGGTTTTATAATTCAGTCAAACATTATTTTGTCTTCCTAGCATATTACTGACAAAAAGAAAATATGGCAGATCCTGGAGACAGACTTTTCCTTCTTGAGTTAGTAGAAAGCAAGACTATAAAAGGAGATGTAATTTTATTTCTTTTGCTTATGGACAGGGGAAATAGTCCTCTAATAAATTAATTAAATGATTCTTCAGGAAAACCCTAATAGAGCAGAAAATTTGTCTTGATACAGCCAGCTAAGGAGGCGGCAGATCATGAGACAAAGGGAGTTGGTCTCCTGGGAAGAGGCTGGCCTGCTCTCTGCTGTTTAACAAACCTCACCAAGGACTCTTGGAACGGTAATTGCAGACAATGCCATGATGTTGACTTCTTTGTGGTGACAGTAGCTGTTTCTCTGAGGTTAGATTACTATCAGCACCTTAAGTAGAAACTATCAGCCTAAACCAAATATGTTCCCTGATAGGCTACTCCCGTGACTGCAAACTAAAAAAACAAACGGTCTGTTTCTTTTTTTTTCAACACACCGTTTCATTGGTATTTCTACATGCTTGGGTTAAAAAGTGAGGTTCTCTTTTGTTTTAATTAGTTTCACTTTTGGCTCCAGTGCAATGCTTGTGCTTCCTCAAAAGTATGATATATCTTAATGTCTCTTCTAAATTGAAACTAACACTACTAGCTAAATGTGCACTGACTACACATTTGAAAACTATGAATACAATTTGAAAATTGCTGAACTTTTGCAAAATGTAGTGTCTTTGTTGTTTCAAATGAAGATGGTTTTGTACAGCTGCGGAGAAAAGGATTTTTGTGTTACATGGAGGAAAAGCAGTATTTTGAAAATAGTTCCTTTTCCCACGACATTGATGACTGGACAGAGAATAAACATTACCATAGCAGAGCCAGTGTAAGGAGTGTAATTATACTGTAAATAGAGCTTAGACTAGGTCTTTGCAATGGCGCTACTAATAATGAAAATATGTCAGGACAATTACTTGAATAGAGTGAGCTGTTTGCACGACTCAGAGGAGGGAGACAGAGCCCATTTGTCCCAGTTTTTTGTAGAAATCTAGGTAGGAATCAAAATTTTCCTTCGGGCTTTCATGCCTTTGCCCAGCAGAAGTGGCCTCTTCAGACATCTGGAGAAGGGAGCTGCACTGCCCACTGGAGAAAGAGGAGGTGAAAATATATAGGAAATAGGAAAGCTAAATGACTTATGACTTTTAAAAAGCGTTATGTTTAATTGTGGACTCTATAATACCGGTATCAGGTTTTCAGTGGAACTAAGAGTCATAGAAGAGCCTAGCCGCACAGACTTTTGACTATTCTGTCAGAAGGAGTGGTGGGTGCTGGGTGTCCCCGGCCCCGGAAGGAGACCCCCAGTGCTGCAGCGGCGGTGCCGCGGCTGGGGCGGGAGCTCATCCCGAATGCACCCGCTCGGTACCGCTCCCCAGCATCCCCAGCATCCCCAGCCCCCGCTCCGGGGTCTGCACCCCGTCCCAGCCGAAGCCTCCGGTGGGATTAAATTGCCTTTCGCGAGTGTCACCCTCTCTATTTTTATGTGCTAACAGCCGGCGACAATGGCTCTCTCACTTCCTCCACCTCTGCCAACCGCTCGGGTTATTTAAACGCCGGCACGGAGGAGGGGCGGGGTTGCTGCCGGCGCGGCCGCGGCGCCGCAGCGAGGGGCTCTGAGGCGGGCGGGAGCCCCGCGCTGCCGGGAGGGGCGGCCGGGCGGCTCCGCAGGTGAGCGGCGGGGCCGGGGCCGGGCGCGGTGCTTTTGTCCGCCGCAGCTCGCCCGGCCCGGCCCAGCCGCGGCGCCGCCGGCCGCGCGCTGGCTGGCTGCGCGGGCGGTCACGTGGCCGCGGCGGGGCCCGCCCCAGACGCGCCGGTTGGAGCCGGTGCCTCGCGCTGCGCCGCGGCAGCCGTGCGGACGGAGCGCGCGGACTGAGCGCGCTGCGCGGGCGGGCCGGGCGGCGGCGGCGGTGGCGGTGGCGGCGGCGGTGGCAGCGGCAGGGCAGGTAAGGGAGGGCGGCTGCCGCTGACAGGTACCCGCGGCCCCGGCGTGCGAGGGAGCCAGAAGGAGGGAGAGAGCGTGGAGCGGGGCTTTCCGAGGGCAGCTCGCCGTCCCCGCTTTTCCCGGTGGTGCCGCTTTTCCCAAGGGCGCTGCCGTCCCGCGGGGTGCCCGGTGAGCCTGCGCGCGGCGGCCGCCCCTTCCCTCGGCGCGGCCGCTCACCTGCCGTGGCTCCGCGGCCCGGCCGGGGCTGACAGGGGCCGGGCACGGGGCGCTCGGCGGGTCTGTGGCCGCCCCGGGGCCCGCGGGCGGAGCTCGGCGAGAACCGCTCCGTGGTTTGCGTAACCGATATCTGCGCGTCCTCGGGTGACCCGGGCGCTACAGGTCGCCTGGGGCCGCTTTCCTCCGCCCCGGGCTCGCCCGGCCGGGCAGCTGCCACCCTTCGGCCCCGGGCGGCAGGCAGCACCTGCCCTCGGGCCAGTGGCGGGCGGGAGCCACGTCCAGCGTCCCCGCAAGGGAGAGAAGAGTTAACTCGGCGCTGAGGCCTGACAGCCCTGTGTGTGCAACAAGAACCGTCCTGTTTGTCGTTGTGTTCCTTTCTCCTGTCTGCGTTTCTCGTCCCAGCTAGCCGGGATCTTGTGGCAGCCCCTCGCAGGGCAGCCTCTCTTTGCGCCCTGGCTGAGTTGCGCAAGTGGCATCAGGCTGACTTGGTGCGCGTCTGCTCAGGGGTGAAACTGGGGCAGCTGCCTGGCTTTGGGTCAGAACTTGGCTGTAGTGAGTGCTGCAGTTGACCAGTTATGTAGGAGTGATTAAAGTGGACTTCCCTAAAGCTTAATTTTATGCTAAGAATATAATTAATTATGCTGATGAGGTGAGCTGTGTTTGAATTGCCCCCTCAGTTCTTGAACAAGCAAGAAACTATGTGGTCTCTTATGATTTCAAGTATTTGTGTCATATATTCTGCTGACTCCCAGCTTTGTCTGTTTGGTGAGAGGATAAGGTAAGGCGTGAATTATTCTAGATGTCTTGGAATCTTTTCTTAAGTACCTTCCTAGCAGGTAGGGAAACAGATTAGGCCTTACTGATCTGTTTTAACTTAAACTTTCAAGAGAGTGGTGAAGAAAAGCCCATGAGGTTTAAGTAGTGAAATCTTACAGTACTTGCAGAATTTATCAAGTAATGTCTATCTGTATTGTACACATTTTCTTCAGTATCTGTGTAGCTCAGATGACAGTGTAAAGAATAGCAGAGCTAACTTTTCTTCAGTATCTGCTGCCCTGAGCAGTGCAAAGGACATGAAATGAAATGGGAGTGGAAATGAGAATGATTATGGCAGAGAACCAGTAGTTAATATGTTATACAGGGGGGATTTTTTTAAAGGATTTTTGTGAGTGTTTTAAAGCATTTTGTTGAAGCCAGATGACAAATGTTTATCAGAGAATTTTACATTAGCATATATTATTACATTCTACTGAATTTTACATTCACATAATGCAATTGACTTATAACTTCAGTAGGATTCATGTAACTCTTAGAAATTGTGCAATATTAACTTGCTAGTTCCCTCACATTTTTGAGAGAAGGGAGTTGCTGGTCTGGCTTGTCTTTGTTTCCTCTTTCATGAAAACACTATTTTTATGGGGAGAAAATTGCCTTTTGTTTATTGCAAGTTACCAATACAGCTGTTGTTTGAAGTTGATGAAAGCATGTTGAATAATTTTTAGGGAGGGACCAACAGTGCTAAAGAAACATCCATCAGTATTTCAGCATTGTAAAACGAACCTTGTAGAGCAGTATATCACTGTCAAGTATTTTTCTAAGGGGTTTCTGAAGGGGGATGGAGGGGGAAATCTTGTCTTGCTTTAGCTGCTGCTGTGCCTGCTCTGCCTGATGCCCTACAGGTAGCAGAAGAGACTGTGGCACTAATACTACTACTTCAGCTTACAATACCTACTGCTAAAGCCATAAAGCTTTACTCAGCTAGGATTAGAAATGGATGTTTCATGTGACTAAGGGGATAAGGTGTGGTTTATATGGGTCTCTGTGCTGCCTATCTAAACCTTTCACACTGCTCTCTGTATTCTAAGCACTAACCTATGGGTTGTATTTATCCTTAGGCATCCTTATAACAGCTGTTCAGCTGTTGTCTTGTAAATAATGTTATTCTGCCAGTTGCTTTTGCAGTTGTTCTTTTTAAAGATAAGTTAGCAGTCTACACTGTGGTTATAAAGCTATTTGGTTCAGATATCATGGATAGCCATGTAGAAGGTTGAGAAATGTAAAGTGGAATTAATATTCTAATGTTTACATATGCTGTCTTTAATGTTTAAGTGGAATAGGTTATATAATTCCAGTTAGAGTTTTACCAGACTTGGTGAGTAGGCTTCAGTTTATTGTACTTACAGTTGAGTTTGGGGATTATTTTCCCCAAGAGTTCTTAGTCTGCTACAAATGAGTTCTGGATTTAATTTTTAGCTAGTTGAAATCAAATTGTAATTCACTGTTGAACTGAAGGGTCATAATACTTAAGAATAGTTTCCCCAGCTATTTGATTTAAACTTACTGATATGAAAAGGCTGTGCTTTGTAGTGGTGCCTTGGAAGGAAGGCAGGCAGGTGATTCAGCTCTCAGTAAAGCTGTTACAAGTGCAGTTCAAGGCACAGTGCTGACAAACTCTCTTCTGATATGCACCCAAGAAGATTCTAGGGTCTTTCAACAATCAGAAGCAAATTGTGGAGAACTTGTAATGGGCTATTTTTGATTTAATTATCATTGGTATTGCTCAGTTTCAAAATAATATATTCGCACATGCTGAAATAAATTATGTGACTGCATTTCCATTATAAGGGCTCAGCCTTAAGAATGTTTGGATGCTGTAAACTGGAATGCAATTTCTTATACTGAAATTGAGAATTTAGTTGACTATGAGAAACTAAAGGGATAAAAAAAGCTGGTAAAAGGTCTAGTGATACCAATAAGAATATTGTAGTAACACAATCTGGGCGCTACTAATTGCGAGTAGAATTTAGACATTGTTACAAACACTTTGTTTCTTTATGAGATAGTTTGAATTGTGATTTCAGTTAACTAAGTTTCATTTTTGTGGCACAACAGCTACAAAACCCTGGTCCTGTAGTTTTCTCAGGCTTAATTAAGTGACATTGATTTTTAGAGCTCTTATTTCAAGCCCCAGAAAATGTAACCCCTTATTTCCCAGACATTATTACCTTAGTTTTCTGGGAAAATACCAGTATTCTGAGTAGTTCAGGCTGTGAAATATTTATGAAGCTATTTTCTGGTAGATAAATAAATCATCTGCATCCAAATATGAAAATCTAGTGAGCTGAAATTTAGTAATAGCACATTGTGATTTTAATGCTAAAGTATTAGTCTTTTGAACTAATTTTTCCATCTGAATGAAAGCAAAATCTTGGTGTGCATTTGTTGTGTAATCCAAAATGTTTGAAGAAGGGAGGGAATTCGAAAATTTTTAACTAAAAACTGTTAGTTTCTAGCCTGTGTTTAAATTATTCACAAGATAAACTTTATTTTCCAACCTATGCCAATGCAAGTGTGAAACTCATTGTTGCTTTTCCAGTGCCTTTTCCAAGTAAACGCTTTTTATTAAACATTAACATTGTTTAAATACTAAATTTGTAGAGACACTGACTACAAAGTTAGGAAAATTATTGCTTAATTGAAGTGAGATGGCATATGTCAATACTTAAGTGCTTTACCAAACAGGATTTAAAAGCAGTGTCTGCTTTGCTTCAAATTATTATTTAGTTTCTTATGAATATGGGGCTGGAGGTTTTTTACTTCAAAGTTCTTAATTGATTCAGGTGATGATAAAACCTTGACTCTTGTGTTTTATAGTTCTTAAACTTGGCTTCTTACCCAAGTGTGTTTCTGATAATACTGCTATCTGTAAAACCTTACCAACTGTTTGGTCTCTTCAGACAGCCTACTCAGAAAAGGAATTTTTGCACAGTTGGAGACTTGCACAGCACAGTTGGGTTTGATGGAAGTACAACGCGTGAACACAGGTCCTAAACTAACTTTGTGTTTGTTCAGCAAACAAAGCAGGATTACTGTGGATTTACTGCAGAATCCAAGTCTGATCGCTTGTTTGTGGTTCTGAAACTTGCCATTGTTCTAGGAGATGCTTCTGATAGGCACAACAGGGCTTTCAGCTCTCCTGTTCCCATGCACGTGTGCAGCTCTGAGCTGTACACTGGTGTTTAGGCATGCAGTTTGTACATGCACTACCACACACTGTGTGCAATGTGACATTTGTCTTTCAGTCCGTTCATTTTATTAAAAGAGGAGAAGATGTAGCTGGTTGCTTTGTCCAATTAGTAAATACATAATGCAGAGTAATATGATTAGTAAGATACTTGAGAGGCTGGGGGGTTGTGCAGCCAGATTGCATGCTGCTGGAGGATTGGTAAAGCCTGTTCTATTTCCATTTCAAGCAGGCTTGTATTTGACTCCAGTTTCAAGTTCTTCCTTTTCTTACTTTGGGGTGGGGATATTCTTTAAAAAGATAATAAGATGGGTTTCAGGAGAGCTGCCATACAAATAGAGTGCCTGATTTTGCATCAGATATCAATTGGAAATTTATCTGTTTTAATTATTCTATATTTAGCTATTTAGACCACACATCTAGAATCAAGTGTTTCAGCTTATCAGGCTGGCATTCATGAGTAACTGTCTTTCCTGTTAAAAAAGATGAAAACCTGCTGCTTCTAAAAGGAGATATGAGCCACTACTCAAAATCCAAATCAGCTTTCTGATGTCAGAACTAATAGAGTGAAATCAGATGTGTTTCTGTATTGCTGCCCTGATAATTATATTTTCCTAGATGCAATTAAGTTCTTGTCTGTGGAAGTAATAATGTTCCCTTCTAGAAAGTTCTCCATGAATCTTATGCAGCATCAGGAAAACTTCAAACTAAAAGACTATTTTTTGACTGTTCTTAAATCTTGTAGCTATATTTGTACATGGTAATAATTATCTTGCAGAGACAGAATACATTTGGTATATATTTTCTGTAACCTCAGTTGCTGTTTCGATTCTCAACATCTGCAATCCTGAGAGAATGCTGCTTGGTCTTAGCAGTCTATAAATGTTGAAAAAACTTCAGTACCCTTTTTTGGCTAAATGTTGAAATTTTAATTTATTGTACTGGATAACTGTTCATATTTTAGAAACATCAGAATTATTCTCGATAGAATGAGGACTACAAATAAAAATTAATATTTGTGAGATCAGACTAAGGTGATAACTGTCTGACCACTATAAGGAAAAGGAACAGCATGTATTTCCAGCTCTCAGAACCAAACAGAAGCTTAGTATGATCCACAACAGCTAAATACCTAGTGAGAAATTATTAGTGTTTAATATTCCTCATATAAATAATTTTTAGAGAAGAGCAGAAATGATTTTACCATGATTTTACAGTTGAGAAGTTTGAGTTGGAAAGAAATAAAATTATTTGTATGAAGCAATTCAGCTGTCAGAAGTAAATTATTAACTAGGTTAGGTATTGTATTGTATTGGAAAACAATGTTTGAGCTAGGAAATTCATGTAGAATGGAGGTTCTCTCTGCTTTGCTTTCTGATGTCCTGAGCATGGCAGCACAATGAATTGACATAATCTCTCTGATTTATGGAAACTAAAGGGATAAAAAATAATTTTCTATTGTAATACTTACCTTGGTATGCAAAATAAAACAGATACCATTGATGCTCATTCAGAATGCTGGAGAGATACTGCTGATACCATTGTCTTATGGTTATGTAGTCATATTTCCCAGCATGAGAAAAAAACATGGTTACAAGAATAAAAAGGTGTAATAAGCAAGCTTGAAAAACCTTATTTCATGCAGTTGGAAGGTGTCTGACTCTGTATTATCTGTGTTTATACTGGGATGAAGGACTTGATGCACTGTTGGGCAAGATGGTTTCTGGGAGAGCTGGGACTGATGAGGTTGCTTTTGGGTCATCTTGCTTGTTCAGGAAAGAACAGGTGAAGAACCAAGGAGACTTTTTATATTTAATGTTCCAAACTTGCTCCAAGATTTCTTTGGAACTTGGAAGTCAAGACTGTAGTATCTTTAGAACTGAGTTACTGACTTTAAAACCTAATTGGAGATGGGGGAGCAGTGAAGGAGGTCTGTTCTACGTTTCACTTGAGAGTGTAATCTGTGCCAGTTCCCTGGTATCTTCCTTGACACATTTGGGCTGGAATGCTTGACAGCACAGCATGCCTGCAGTCACCCCTGGAGAGAGTTGTCTCCTGTGGTTTAAATTAGCATTAGCTGAGCACTGATGGACTATGTGCTTCTGTCCTAAGAGGGCAGGTACATTTCCAATACAACTCTCTCCCCTTCTCTCCATTCCCACTATATACTTATTCTTCTTTCTCTTGTGCTAGCTTTTAGGTAGTTGAGGAAGCTGAGGTATATTTCCCATGTTCTACCTTTCTTTTTTTCCTCAGCTTTTTGAAGATACAGTAGTGGTAGAGCAAAAAGTAATAGTTGCTTGATTTTAAGATTTTTTTTATTAACTTACAGGCTGTGCAATTAACTCTGAAGCAGTAGCAGAGAAGGGTAAATCTTGTAAAGTACAAATGTTAATGTAGCCTAATTCACTAAATATTAAACTACATTTACAATTTTTATTCCCCCAAAATTACTTGGCTATATAGACTTATGCAAGCCCACTCCAGAGAGCAAGGACTGATTCTTAAGCAGTGTAAAACTTTGCTGTTACTGTTCTTCATCTTATGTTCAGCTGTCTTGAGAGCAGGAGTGTTTAAGAAAGGCAAGGCCCTCCAGTCAGTCCAGGTACACATGGTGGAGACTGACTGTAGTTGTAATTTGAGTATTTGGAAGGACTTTTGGTCTTTGCTTATTTGAGAGGTTGATATGGCAAACTTGTAATAATGTTAGTGTTGAAGGTCCAGTGCTTGAGGAGTGTGCTGTTTATTGTAGAGTGTGGGAATGTCTTTGGATTTGTTTCAAATACAAAAGGATAAGCACTTCTACATTTTTAATTGTCACCTGTGATCTTCAGAACGAGCTGGAAAGAAGCTTTCTCTAATCTTGTTTGTGTTGTTCAGCATTCAATGCAACACACATTCAAAACCACAATTCCTATCAAAAAGGTCCTACAACTGAACCTGTGTATGCACACAGGTGACCAAAGTACAGATTGTGAAAGAATTACTGCTTGGAAAAGGGAGAGGCAGTCATGTATATGCTTCTGCTAAGAGTAAGTATGGCAGTGTCATTCTTTGTGGAGTCACTTACACCAGAACTCTTGCAGTACCTCTGTTGTTTACAGAATACTTAAGAAAGGATGCAGTAACAGGCCAATAAAAGGAGAAGTTTTTGCCAGGAAAGACCTAGTTTGGGTGATGAGTGTGTGTATGGGTAATGTTTATTTTTGTTCCTTTGGGAATTTTCATGAGGGTTTATTTCATGTGAAACCATAAGCAAATACTGGGAGTCTCAAAACTGCCTATGAAGCAAAACCTATCATGTGTTTAGTTTATTATCAAACTTAATTTTCTATCCTAAACTTGAGAAGAAAAAGTGATATATTTAAACTAGCTAGAAGCTAAGTTGGTACTGTAGTTCAGGAATGACTTTTGATAGAAAATTAATAAAATAGATACATTACTTAATATGCCAGCATCTGCTTATCTAGGCTGAGAAGCAACTGCAAGAGTGTCAAGAGACTGCCTGAAAACTTGGTGGGTGTGTTTCTTTAGGGAAAAAAAAGCGAGACAGAGGGGACCACAGGAGTACCTGTCAAGTAGTTGTATGAAGCTTTGGTTCTATAAATCTATTTTGATTAAATTAGTATGTCAGAAACACCAGTTCAATATCCTTTAGGGAGGACAAGCAAGGTAATTGCTTTGCTGCAAAGACATCCCTGACTAAATGTGCCTAAAATTCTGGAAGCAATGTTCAAATGACAGAGTAATGCAATGCTAAGTACCCCTTTGGCAGCTAGGGATGGTGGTGGGTGTCTGATGCTTACAGATAATATTTTTTGAAATGAGAGCCTTTTATTCACATTCTGGATATGTTTCTGTTGTTCTGATTTAATAAGTCTTGCAGTAGCTAAAAATTATCTTGATAATATTGATCTTTATCACTTTATTTTTCTGGCCTGTGTCTCTGTATTGGTCTGGAGTAACTCTCCTGAAGTCATCATTTGCCTGGGGCTAAGTTTCATTCTCTCTCCTTCTAAGAAAGATTGCCAATTGAGTTAGGCCACTTTGAAAAGCTTTTATGGCTTTGATATGGGTTGAAAGCTGCTGGAGATGAGGTTTATCAAATCCATTACAGTTCAGCATTATTCCATTTGATTAGTCACTCTTGGCATACAGATAGGATTTGAAAGAAAAATGTGTTCAGCAAAATTATCATCAATAATTCACATGTTTATGTTACAATTGTATATACCATGTACTCCTGTGATGGAAAGGTTTATTTCATAAACATAAACTTGTAATAGATACACATTCCTCAGTGGAAGACTTCAAAAACTAGCCATTCACCAGACCAGATTTCAAGTATTAAAATACTTAATATTGTGACATTTGCTTTCTGCTAGAAAGTGTTGTAAAACAGCAAGAATGAAGTCTTTTTTCTAGGATCTGTGATGGGGACTAACAGCTTTCCATTGCAAGGCAGCCAGGTGACAAAGCACTTTATAGAAACAGACCTCACAAAATTGCATGGGTCAGCCTCACCTTGAGTTCTCAATCTGTACAAAAACAAAACACTTTTTTTTTTAGCATTATGTCATTGGTTGAAAATGATGTATTGAGTGATGCACACTCTCAAGTATACCAATATGATTTTCACAGAATTGGCTTAAGTTTCATTCTGTGTTCTCTTCTTTTTGTAAATTTTAGGGAAAATACTTTATCAAAGAGTGTTAACTGTCTTCTTGTACTCTGAATTTTGTCCTTTGTACTGAACAGATAGGCCTTATTCCCCAACAATACTCCAGTAAGCATTTAGTTCTATGAATCATTATAAAATGTTAGTATCTCCCCAAGTCCCTGATGAGGTTTATATGTTTGTCAGCAAAAGAATTCCTCCCATTCTCATGCTCATTAGACCTTTCACACTATGTTAAACTCTCAGCCAATTTAGTGATATTTTGATTTTTCAAATGTTTTTCTTTATTAAAAATTTGCTATTTTTACCTTTTGATCTTACTTTGTTTCATCATTCAATATATTAGTCTCTTAGTGTGCTCTTTAACAGAGATCCCAAGTCTCTCATTTATATAATAAAGTTCAAGCAAGAAGAATTGGCTGGTTTTAATTTGAGGTAGGAAGTGAAAAAAAATGTTTTTGATTTTCTTCTGTTTACATTCAAATCAAGCATGTTTGGCTTGAGTCAAGATTTGATCCAGGTATTCTTTGCAGAACGAAAGCCTTAATTTGAGTGGGTTTATTATCTCTTTGTGCTTTTATACCAACAAATTTATATTCAAACCACAAGAGTTATATCAAAAGAACTCATTTTAAAGGCATTTGAGATGTGCTTTAGGAAGTTGGAGCGATTGAAGAAATGGCTATTTTTCATCTGTGTAGAGCATCTCAGCTGCAGAACTTGTAACTTTATGTAACTGCAAAAACTGTTGAGCTTAAATGGCTTTTAGTGCTTAGAAATGGGTCAATGAGAGAAGCCATTATTTTTGGTAAAGCTACTTTCAGATCTTGAACAAGTAAATAATTTGAAGGAGGTGGCATCTTGTGGATACTTAGATCTTTTTCTCATTGATGTTGGCTCTTTGAAATGCTGTTGTGGAAGGAGTAATGAGCTGCTGTTCTAATACAGTTTTTGGAGTCCAAGTATTTCACAATCTTATGACAATTTATTTTCCTTACAGGGGTGTATTGTAACCATCCAGTCCTTCTTCAGCTGCTTTCCCGTGGGTGGGCCTGGTAAGTTTTTGTATTCTATTATAAATAGAGAAAAGGAGGATCAGAGGGGAACTTACCAGTTTCTACAACTGCCTGAAAGGAGGATGTAGCCTGGTAGGGGTCAGTCTCCCAGGTAACAAGTTCATAGTTATTTGGGGGAAAAAATATAATTTCCTTGTTGAAATAGGGCTTAGCTGTAGGCAGTTTCTCTGGGTGTTTGGTGATTTTTGTGTTGGTTGACTTTGCACTCTGCATGATCACCTATGAACACATACTGTGCCATTTCATGTAGCTGTAGCAATGAACATCTTAATGGAGGCATAATGAGGCAGCAGTTCTAATAAAAGCTGAAATGTTTGCTCTTCATTTATTAATTAGCCATTTATTTATTAGCCATTAACTAAGTATATTCTGTATTTTCTCCATCCAGAATGAAGACAAATGTAAAGATGGCATGTCCAAGGAATTTTAAAAGGTGTAGACCTCCTGACTGAGCAGTGCTGTTTTTTATTCTCTTTAATTAGTAAAGTAAGTATGAATCAAACCTATGCTTCTGGGAGTTAAATGTGTCATTTTTATGTGTCTATAATGATATTGAACAACAATATGTTGTGCCACCTCAATTTTAATTCAGTCAATACTCTTAATTCTCTTGATGGGAGAAGATGGGGAATTATGTATAAGAATATGTAATACACAAGGGCTTTTTGGGAATTTACGTTCTTTTAATTGGGTAGAATTATTTAATCTGGTAGAAAGTTCTAAACTACAAGGGCCATCATGTTAATGTACCACTCTGATTTTGGAATTCTTCATAAATAAGAAATCACTTATGTAAGTTTATGATGGTAGTGAAGGACTGCTAATAACACATTGGCCACTTCTTTAACTTCTACCTGCTTGTTGGTTTTACTAGAGCAGTACCCAAATGTTTGGTTAAAATATAGCTTCTCTCATGTTAGTTTCACTCTTCAAGCACTCCCAACTACCTTTCCTTAAAACAAATCCATGAGATGATGGCTGGGGTCAGGTCCCAGAAGTTTATGCTTTGGCATATGTTATACATATTTAAAACTGTGAAAACAGTAATAAATTTCAAGTGTTTAATAGTGAGATAAATAGTTCTTTAACAATTCTCTAAGAATGTCTTTTCTTTTTTCTTCTACCAGCTGCTGTTCTCTCACAGGTGAAAGTCATGATCACGCTAACAGAACTCAAATGCTTAGCAGATGCCCAGACATCCTACCACATACTAAAACCATGGTGGGATGTCTTCTGGTATTACCTCACCATGATAATGCTGCTAGTTGCTGTGCTCGCTGGGGCTCTCCAGCTTACTCAAACCAGAGTATTGTGCTGTCTTCCTTGCAAGCTAGAATTTGACAATCATTGTGCTGTGCCTTGGGATTTAGTGAAAGCCAACCTTAACATGTCAGCTAGCTCGGCAGCACCGATAATCATCCCGCTTAAGATCCAGAATTATCTCCATCGGCAGCAGTATTCCTACATCGATGCAGTGTGTTATGAGCGACAGCTTCACTGGTTTGCCAAGTTTTTTCCATACCTAGTGCTTTTGCATACCTTTATTTTTGCAGCTTGCAGTAATTTCTGGCTTTACTATCCTAGTACAAGTTCCAGGCTTGAGCACTTTGTAGCTGTTCTTCAGAAGTGTTTCGACTCTCCCTGGACAACGCGTGCCCTCTCAGAAACAGTTGCTGAGCAGTCTGCAAGGAAGTTGCCCACAGCCAAATCAAAACCAGTGATTTCATCACCTCAGTGTTCAGGAGACATAGGGGCCAGCAGACAGTCCCTGCCGTATTCACAACATGGCTTGGAAACAACTGGAAGAGAAAATTCAAGTGTTCTTGACAAAAAAGAAGGGGAACAAGCTAAAGCTATATTTGAAAAAGTGAAGAAATTCAGAGTACATGCCGAAGAAAAGGATGTTGTATACACAGTGTACATGAAACAGATTATAGTGAAAGTCTTTGTAGTTGTTGTAATAGTAATTTATGTCCCCTACTATTTATCATTTATTACACTTGAAATTGATTGTGTAGTTAATGTTCAAGCCTTTACAGGCTACAAAAGGTACCAGTGTGTTTATTCACTAGCAGAAATTTTTAAGGTTTTGGCTTCATTTTATGTTGTTTTAGTGATCTTCTATGGATTAACTTGTACTTATAGTTTGTGGTGGATGTTAAGAAGTTCACTTAAGCAATACTCTTTTGAAAAGTTGAGAGAGAAAAGTAATTACACTGATATACCTGATGTGAAGAATGACTTTGCATTTATTCTTCACTTGGCAGATCAGTATGATCCTCTGTATTCCCAACGATTCTCAATATTCCTGTCTGATTTAAGTGAAAATGAACTCAAACAGATAAATCTTAACAATGAATGGTCAGTGGAAAAACTGAAAAATAAACTAATAAGAAACTCCCAAGACAAGACTGAACTTCACCTTTTCATGTTAAATGGTCTTCCAGACAGTGTCTTTGAACTGACAGAAATAGAAGTCCTAAGCCTGGAACTTATTCCTGAAGCCAAACTTCCTTCAGCTGTGACCCAGCTTGTCAGTCTCAAAGAACTCAATGTTTATCATTCATCACTAACGATGGATTATCCAGCAGTCAACTTTTTAGAAGAAAATCTGAAAACTTTGCGTTTGAAGTCTAGTGAGATGGGAAGAATTCCATTTTGGGTCTTTCATCTAAAAAACCTACAAGAATTGTGCTTAACAGGATATTTCATGCTAGATCATCACAACTCCATATACAATGATGGCTTTCAGGGGCTAAAAAATCTGAGATCAATTCACTTAAAAAACAACCTTTCCCGTATACCTCAAGTGATTACAGATCTTCTGCCTTCCTTACAACACTTGTCTATCAACAATGAGGGAAATAAACTGATAGTGCTAAATAACCTGAAGAAGCTGGTAAACCTGAGAACCTTGGAACTAATCTGCTGTGATTTAGAGCGCATTCCCCATTCCATTTTTACCCTAAACAATTTGCATGAAATTGACTTAAAAGAAAATAATCTCAGAACAGTGGAAGAAATAATTAGTTTCCAACACCTTAAGAATCTTTCTTGCTTAAAATTGTGGCACAACAGTATTTCATATATCCCAGTGCAGATTGGTGCACTATCAAACCTGGAACAGTTGTATCTAAATTATAATAATATTAAGAATGTTCCATTGCAGCTATTTCTTTGTAGAAAGTTACACTATTTGGATCTTAGCTATAATAAGCTGACCTCCATCCCTGAAGAAATCGGTTATCTGACCAACCTGCAGTACTTGGCTTTGACAAAAAACCACGTGAGTAGAACTTTGAATTACTACTCATAAACAAAAACAGACTTAAGCTGCTATTTCTTCTGGAACAGTCTCTAGCTTTTGTGGTGTTCATGATTAAAGTAAATCCAGAAAAAAGGGGTGGTGCTTGTTTAATTACTAAAGCTTTGGTATCGGCAGAGCTGACAGAATACTAAATAATTCTATCCTGGTTTGTAGCAGCTTGAGGGCTTTGATCCAGAGATATGGTGTAGGTTAACATGGCTGCAGAAATGTATCTTCCCTTTCCCTGCAGGTGTCAATCCTATGTAGTATTTTAGTGGAAGTGAACAGTGTTTAATGTTTACCTTAAAATGTCAAACTGAAAGCTAAAGTGAATGAACAGCTGGTTGATGAGGAGCTCAAGTGTATGACTGGGAAGAGGGGAGTAATTATGGTTGGTAACCTCAAAATCAATGCCAAACTGTCTGGCTTGTTAGTGTGGGGCTCAGGCTTGTGACTTCTTTTGAGGTTTATAGTTGTTTTCATTGGTGAGGCTGGTTTTGGATGTTACATGTCAGTGGAATGGGCCAGGGTGACTGTACTGCACAGATAACTCCTTGTACAGGTTTCACAACATGGGAGCTGCCAATGTCTCTCCAGTCTGTGCTTGTTCATGAAGTGATTCTTAGCAGCAGTAGCCTTTTCTCTCCCCTGCCACCTGCACACGTGGATGTGTTCCCCCTTCCAGGCTTGGCTTGTGCCAGGAGCTAAGCAGCTTTGTAAGAAAACAGGGATAATAAAACCATTGTAGTGCTCTCAAGCACTTGATCACATAATGGTAGAAGAATTACAGTCTTCCTTTTCCTTTCATAAACTAAGAGGTTTTTACCCTAAAATAAAAAGGGTAAATGACTAAGCATGCAGCTGCATGTAGGCTAACAACTTCTAATGTACTTTATTTTTGTTCTTCTCTTTCCTTTTTCTAGATTGAAATGCTGCCTGATGGATTATTTCAGTGCAAAAAGCTGCAATTTCTTCTTCTGGGAAATAACAGTCTGATGAATTTGTCCCCTTTTGTGGGTCAGCTACTGAATCTTGTTCACTTAGAGCTCACTGGAAACTATCTTGAATCACTTCCAGCTGAACTGGAAGAATGTCAGCTGTTAAAACGAAACAATCTAATTGTAGAAGAAAGGTTGTTAAAAACACTTCCACCTCGTGTAAGAGAGCGTTTGCAGGCTTGCTCAGATAAGTCCCAAGTTTAAAATGAAACACTGCATGGTTGCATTCTACAAGTCCTGCTTAATATCTCTGTAAAGATCTGTATAGGTAGGGAGGAGTGAAAGAGAGAGAGCAATTTACAAATCAGTCTTAAACTTTAATGCATTGAACTGAGTTGATTGTATTGTAAAAGAAAAATTTATTCATATTCAAACAAAAGATGCAGCCTTTTACAAGTAAACATGTTGGAATTTGGAACACGAATTGTTGGTTAGGTTCTACTGATTGAAATAATTCAGCTAAATGTTTATGGTAGTATTGAAAAAGAAGAGATGATTGCCTGGCTATAGTGAGAGTGTATATACTTTTTTCCTATGAGAATTTTTTCTGTTCATAGTGATGGTTTAAAATAGTTTTATCTCCTGCCATATGAGGTCTAAGAACTGTATGGAATTAGTTTCTAAATATGAACTCTTATCTAACTTAGGATGTATTAAATTAAGAGTTTAAACTATTTGAGCAGTTCAATTGCATGGGGTATACTGAAAGTAATTTTTCAACATAATTTTTAAAAGCTTTTGACAAGTACTAAGCATTAATTCTATAATTGTGGAAGATGCTATTTGAATCTTGCTATTAAATACCTAGAACTGGTTTCAGCATTTTGTCTTAAAAATAGTAAATACAAAATCAGTTGTTGCCTAGAAATTGGGAGGAATCAGAAGAATCTGAAGTAACTTGTACACATGTGCTAGAGAACCAATCTTACATTACTGATCTTCAGAAGCAGTGATGGCAAACAGAAAACAGAATAGTTGCAAAGTTGTCTTCTGTATGTTGTGAGCATCCCAGGTGTTAGTGTAGTGTATGTTGCTGATTAATATTTTTATAACTTCTCATTACTGACTGCCTCAGTGCAGCTTCTCCACACCCAGTTATTGGGGAGAGGATGAAGGAGGTTTGAGGTTTGTATTGGGGGCAGAAAGACATAGATGAAACAAACTAAATAATCACAATTTACAAGCATTTGGGAGGAAAAGACAGGAAGCATTATAAGCTTTGCCTCTTCTAGGGATGTAATAATTTCATAAATCATAGTAGTGGGATAAATTCTTATGCCATCCTTAATACTTGCAAAACTGGATGGAAATAAAATGTTTCCTGACTTCATTCTTCTGCTGTGCACTGTTTTATTATATTTTAAGTCTTAATTCTCATGATGTTTATAAAAACATAAGTTATGTGCCTGGGGAAAGAAGAGGTTAGCATGCTTTCCAAAAACATATTTTAAAACTTTAACATCCAGTTTTCAAAAGCCAATCTTAGCTATGGGTTAAGCAGATGAAGTAAACTGTTCCCCTAATGACTTTGTGTTCAAGAAGTGTGCTAACAAACTGCATTCCAGTTTGTAATAACAAATCATCACAGATAAAACAGGTTTAAGTACTAGATTACTTTTAGTTGTCTCTTGCTCCCATTCCTCTGCCAGTTTTGTGCAGTGAAAAGTTTATTTTGAATGAAAATGTCCAAACAAGCCTGATCAACATCAAAGTAGATGTCTTTACAGAAGCAGTGCAAGAGGAGCATGTTTATCCACTGTAATGATGGCATTCCAAAGACCTTTGCAGTTGGAGCACTTTTCTTCTCAGGGAACCAAAATGTGGTAAAACTCTTGCTTTCTATGTAGTTCTAGAAATGTTTAGTTTAAACTGATTAGTTGTGTTTATGTGCAGACCAGTGCCACTGGAACAGTGTTGCATAATGTCCATATGTAACTCTTCCAAGCTCTGTTAACTAATTTTGAGTTTAGAACAATCTCATAGGAATTGACATAGTTCATCTACAGAGTTAGTTGTGGTACATGTGATTAAACCACAATGCTTTGATTTACACCCCTGTGACAAGACTTGTGTTAATAATTGCAATAGGCCTGTCTGGACTTCATAACTTAACATTAAAGAATACTTCATACCAGAATTTGACACTTAAGACTTGCAGTCTAATAATTTATATCAGATTAAATGAGCATTTTCTTTAAAGCTTTTTTCTAAATTAGGAAGTGGTGTTGAAAAAGTTAAATCAACAAGTAATTGACTTGGCCAATAGCTTCAACTTTTTAGGAATGTGTCAGTCCTTTTCCATAGTCTACCAAACTGATAAAGTTGAAAAATGATCTTTCATGTGCATTTTATACTAGTTCTGTCAGGAGTGAAGAAATAACTTGGAGAAAGGTACTTCATTTCTAAAATGGTAGAGGATTTGAGGAATCACTCAAATGCATAATTAATAGTAATATAGTTTTATAGGCTAAATGGGTTACATTTTTTGCAGACTTTAATTTGTTCACTCTGCACCCCATTAGGAGAGTTGGATTATTTTAGCTGCATGTTTTGGTGTTTAAAAAACACCTATACAAAAGCTGGAAAGTGTAAAGGCTATGAAATCTAGCCTTGTTTTCAAACCACAGTGTGCCTTTACTATCCCTTTTGTACCATGAAACCTAATCCAAGTGCTTAGAATTGAGGATGGAAACAAATGTAACTCTGAATTCCTTGAATTGACTTCAGCCATTACCTTAATATTCACTATTTCTTCAAAACAAGGGAATTTTCAGGGAATCAATTTATGAATCCACTGTCAAACTTTGTACAATAATATTGTTGGCATCTAGTCTTTGTATAAATAATAGTTTCCAATCAAAAAAGGCTTTTCAACTTGTTTGTGGTGTATTGTGTTTAAGAACGTTGTATTGTGACCTTTCGTATCATGAATATTTTGTTTAAAGATTAAATTTTTGTTTGCATTACAATTCTATGAACTGTTCTTTATTTTTTGTAAAAGATGTTGCATTTAATGCAAAGCTCAGAAGTTTGCTTCCAGCTTTTTGTATCTGTGTGGTAGCAGTCTGTCTTCTACAGGGAAGTGTGAAGATAATGAACAGCAGTGGGAAGTGAACACTGGTCCATGTCAAAACAGTTTTTATAATCTGGATTAGGACAGAAGTTCTTGTATTGTTTTAGAACAAAGCTTCCTTCTTAATTGTTGCTACAGAACCTTTTCCAAGTCTCCACTTTAATTTTTGTGAGCTGGGTAAGTATCAAATGCAGACTGGAATTGTACTGGGAGAAGCAAGTTGGAATGATTCTCTCCCAGCTTGACAGGTACAGCTGTCATGTGACTAAACTGCCATAAATAATGCTGCTCATGGTAAATCATGAATATATTTCAAGTATTGCATGGGATGTTAGCTCAAACATCTCATTTCTCTTGAAATGCAAGATGATACTTGATGGCTTTTTCTGCAGGCCTGGGTTTGACTCCATGTTCTTAAAATAAGGGAAAAAGCTCAGACATGCAAGTAGTGTTGCATATTCAAGTGCTAGCTTTTTATTTTTCAAAATAAGAACCTTCCTAGTAAGTTGTACAGAACTTTGGCCCTTTCTTCTTGGACATGAAATGAAATAACTAATAAAAAATGATGTGGCTTACCTGTTTTGAGGAGGTAGGGTTAGTAAAATAAATCAGATTATGATTTTTAAAACTTTTTTCATGCTGCTACAGATTTGTGCATTTTATTTTCATGGCAACTTAGACTCACTCTAATTTTTTTTTTTTTTTTTTTTTTTAGTCAGTAGATTTTCATCATGTTAACATATTTTCTTGGATTTTCATCGTGTTGGTTATGTGGCTTTTTCATCTTCTAGAATGTAATCTGAAGTTCATTCTGTAAACATTTCCAATAAGTAACTTTCTTCCCTTTCTACCCCAACAAATGCCAGGATTAATGAAAGCAATGTAGGAACAAATATATGGCTACAAGTTCTGAAAGCAGGAGGCAGTTCACATCATCCTGTGATTGTTTCTAGGAAGGATTTTGCAGAACTCTCTTTCTGGAGATCAGGAATTAATCAAGCTCTCACACTTTACTTGGCCTTGTTGGGTGGGCAGGTGTGCAAGCATAGCAGTGCATCTCCCAGAGGGATTGCAGAGACTGCAGTGTAGCTCCAGCATGACAGTGAGTAATGTAGGCTGTGGCAAGGGAGGGGCAATGGTAGTTGATAGGAAGAGGTAAGCAGTGATCCTGTGGTCCTGCATGCTTGCAGGATACAGCAATGTTTCAGGAATTCTGTCTGGAGAAGCCTCCATCCTGGCATTACATGAAGTTTCTCCCAGGGCTCCATTGCTAGGACATGTAGGTGATGCAGGGGGCAGCAGCAATTCACTCTGGGGCTGCACTGGCATCTGAAAGGGTTCAGGCATTATCTCAGTCTAGTATGGTCATTAAAGGAACCATTGCATCTTTGCCTTGTTGCTGCTTTATGTTTCTCCATTTATGTGAATATCCATTCCCTCTTGGTTTGACTTCTAATAACCTGTAATCTGTTTTTATTTTGTACAAATGTGCACTCTGTTTTGTAGGAGCCAGCTGAAAGACTTTGGGATTGTATGGATATGCAAGTCATACACATTTAACACTTGGAGACATGGAGAAGAGTGGATGGAAATGAGTCTACCTGCAGAGAGAGGGGAGAGGAATAATTGCTCCAACTAATGGGGGTGATCTGAGAGATTGTTGTTACTGCTTAGCCCAGCAAGGCTCTTAGGAAGTGTAACTTGCTCGTAGGCAGTTCTGGCAGCATGGTGCTTAACACAGGGAGGTGTCAGTCTGTAGTGCCCATGGGCCTGCTGTTAAACAGGTACATTTATTACTTGCTGGTGTTAGCTTCCTCTTATAAAAATGCTATTTCTATATTTACTGCAAGTGTTTATAAGTGTTACTTATAATACACTGAATAAAATTTTTTTCTTTTCTTTTCCCTTCCCTCATACCTGCATATCTGTCTATTGCAGAAACAATACTCTTGTCCAAAGATGTTGTAAAGCAAGTATTTGAAAAGTGTGGAGGGATGAAAGCTGTAACAGGAGGTGTGTAGAAAAGCTACTCAGTGCAATCTCCCTGGCAATGCAACCTGAAAATCTCTCAAGTCAGGGTTCAGGCTTCTAGTATATGGAGGGCAAGGGGCAAAAGAAATATAGGTCATTACTCTTCATTGCAAACATAGCTAACCTGCAAGTAAATAGTGAATTGATGGATCATTTGAAATTGGCCTTGCTCAGTAGCAAAAATGCATAAAATTGTGATGAAATGGGTGGGGTTTGTTACTGAAGGTGTTAATCATCATTGGGGAGGTCTCTCTGAGCTCTGTGCTTTGGCCCTCTAGTCTTACCATTGTTTTGGCTTTTGCTGGACCTTATGCTGAGCTGATTCTATGCAAAAGCCTGGCAGAACACTTTAGTGTACTAGTTTTCTGCTGGTTTAACAAGCTGAATGAGTCTGGTACAGTCTGGCAAGTACCAAAAGCCAGTAGAACAGGACAAAGATCAGTACCTCCCCTTATGATAACTGCTTAGGGTGCAACTTTGTATTTGCTTGCAGAGTAATTATCCTTGGCTTCCTCTTTGGTTATGTTTGTTTTTTTAGTTATAGTACATTTTTACAACCAAATGGACATGACTTTTTAACATGGATTATAATACATATATATAGCTACATATATGCACATACATAGATATTGAATGCCATCTGGTATTAAACAGGCTTAGGACACAAAAGTATACTAAATATGTTTATCTAAAGTAAAATATTAAGAAGAGGAAAGTGTAAGGATAGATTTAAAAAAAAAAAACTCTTCCAAAGTTTGTAAATAGCATGTCTTGAAATGTTTTCAGATAACAGATACACTCAGTTGCTATGGCTGCAATGGTTGCCTGAACATTTAGGAACTGAAGGGAAAATAACCACACTTCCATGATGTGTAACCATGATTACTGGTGAATATGTGGGCTCATTAATCCCTAACACTCTATTTTCCTCGAGTTGCTTGTGTTCTGTCTGGATTAGTGCTCTATTATGGAGCAGTGACAGCAGTTTCTGTGCTCTGTAGAAAGTTTTCTGCTACTTAGGGATGATTCTGGCTCTCCAGCAGCAGTTGCTGAACTGTATTTCAGTGTGTGTAAGGCAACCCAAAGTTGGCATTGCTTTTTATGAGGTGGACAAAGTGGCTGTGTCAAAGCAACAGAGTGTAGTGTAGTGGGGGTGGAAAACTGAAGAGAGGAGAAAAGCTAGAGCAAGAGCCTAGTCCAGCTGTTGTAGAGCAAGTCATTTTCACTGCTGAATCAGTTCTTTAATCTGGCTGGTGAGAGGTACTGCTAGTTTTTTGTTCAAGCAGTCTATCTCATTAAAGAAAACTGCTGAAGTAGCTCGAGGGCTGTGCAGAGGATTGATTCTGTAAGGTGCTGAGTTTTTGAGTAACTGCTTAGTGAGTGTACTTGACTCCCACCCAAAGTCAGTGGAAGTTCAGGGTATTCATACCATTCCAAATAACTCTTTCAAGCTATTCAACTTGTTCTTCAAGATGTCTTGGTAAAAGAATCTTGTAAAACAAAGATTTGTTTTCTTTCTGTTCTGTGGTTATAAGTTGTAACATATGCATGAAAAGGAAATAGGTAAGTTTTCTGGTATAAAAAATAGCTAGAAACAAGCAACAATGTCAAAGGCAAGTACATATGAATCTTATTTGATTTAAATCTGTTTTTATGCCAAGTGTGTGTGGTTTTGCTGGCTTGAGAAATAAATCCACTAAACAGTCTGAACTGATAACATTCCTTCCTGCATTGCTTTAGAGAAAACTGATAAACTTAGGTATTAGTATTTTAGTATTACAAAATTTACTGAGTCTTGCTTTCAGCTATAGCTGCCTGTTTTTCTGGATTTAGTAATGCTAGCACCTTATAAAGACAGGTTGATTTTCATTGCCATAGATTTACACAGATCCACCAAGATATAAACAGTCTCATATTCCAAAGCAGAGGAGATTGAAATTCTACATAACATTTCAGGTTGCAGGAGGCTACCATAAATAGTTACATTATTTATTATGTTAAAATGGAGGCTTTTAATAAGTTAAGCTCACAAATAAAGATTAATAGTCGATAGAGTAGTGCTTCTGATACCTTGATGAAAAGTGGTGCAGGTTTTACACTGCCCTGCACTTAGTTCTTAATATATCAAAGATGTTTGTACTGGAAATGCACAACTGTCAGAGAAAAGCTGAAGCAGTGAGCAGATGGGGAAGTGGAATAAGCACACGAGCTGAATGTTCTTGAGTCAGCAGTGAAGTAACAAATAGTGCATGACAACTTGTCTTTTAAGACTTCAGGCCTAATCAGTTCAGATCTTAGTCATTTGGTTCCTTGGAGTATTGCTCCAGGACACTGCAGACTCAAAATGGAAGTGGAGCAGAGTACAAGTTGAGGTTTGGGATTTTTTTTTTTTCCTCTGAAAAAGCTGCTGTTTTTGTTTTGGGGTTTTTAACAGAAAATAACAAAGCTTTGCTGCAGGAGTCTGCTATGATTAATAAGGCTTTGAGCTCCATTAAATTGCAAAATCTCTTGCATTTTTCAGAAGTTTCTGTCTTTAACTGTGTGCCACTTGATTTCAACTGCCTTTTCTCATTAACAGCCCACCCCAAGTGAGTTTTAATCATAATATTAATTCCATAGGGCAAAGAAGTCCCCTAAAGCTTCTAGATGACAGAGAAAATTGCCTCCTGTGTGTCTAGGTAAACATTCCTTTGGCTTCTGTATTGAGGTCAGGGAGGTACTAAATCACTGTGGTTGCTGTCTTTTCCTTGGGGTCCTGCTGATGACAAAATTACGACCTGGTATGTAAGAGAATTCAGGCTTCTGCTGACATGAGAGAAAGAGCTGGGAAAGGCACAGTAGGGCTGATTATTTCAGTGGCTGTGCCACTTTTGATCATCTGTAATAGAAATACATAGTGACCTACATAGTGGTCATATCCAAGTCTGAAACATGAAGCAAGAAACATACAGATTGGGAGGCAAACTTAGTAATTCCAGAGGCTGTCCCTGCTATATGTTGAAATAATTGAGCTAGCAAAGGGTACTGAAGAAATACTATTTGGAAGGGAAAACTTTGGTTGTAGGTCTGACTCTCCCTTTAGCAGCATTTCTTCTCACAGCCTTAGCAGTTGTTTAGCTAACAGCTCTACTTTTGCCATCTTCATAGAGTTAAATCAATGGCTCCTTTGGCAGTTATTTAAGTCCATGGGTCAGTGGGGAGGGAGTAGCATTTACCTGAACTTTTTCTCAGCCGAAGTAATATGCTAGAAAATCAGAGAGATTTTTAGTATAAGCTGAATATACTGATACTCAATCAGATTGCCAGTGAAGCAGGGAAAATTCATCCTGTGCAGCTGGGGAGCTGGCATATTTGTAAAATTTTCCTTTCCCTCCCAAAATGATGATGTATCCTGAGAACATCTGCAGTTGAGAGAGAGACTATATGCTGAGGAACGCTAACAAAAGGACTGCAGTCATTTATGAACAGTTACACAAATGTAAAAGGTATGTGTGTATGATAATTAAAGATGCAAAAATTAAGCTTCTAGTTAAGTGTTCAGAAATGATCAGGTATTGTCCAGGAAGCTAAAGCGAGCACTTGTAAAGCTCTGCTGTGGTTTGGTTTTGGTTTGGGTTTTTTTTTGGTTTTGTTTTTTTTTTTTTTTTTTTTTTTTTGGTTGTTGTTTTTGTTTTTTAAATCTGCTATTGACATGCCAATTTATTTCAATTTTGAAATGCTCCAAGGACTTGCATAAGGCATTTCTGCTGCATTCTCGTACCTTCCACTGCCTCAGGCAATTGTACCTCCCGTGTCCCCCTGACGGCGCTATTGCCTGACAGGCTGGCAGCCCTGGGCAAAGACTGTCTGAGAAAAACGTTTAAGTGAATTAAATACAAATTAGAAGTTTAGCTCCTTGAGGTGTGACTGTAAACACACCCTCGAGTTCCAGTCTCTGCAGCATGGAGCAATACACTAGAAACCAGGAATGGAAAGCTTATGTGGGGGCAAACACACACAACTGGTATTTTGTCCTCACTGTGTGCAAGGCAAATGCACTACCCACATAGCAAAACACTAAGGAATTCCTTATTTTAATGTATGGATTTGAATGCAGAATGTGCATTTTCAGTTTACTTTTTGCTGTCAGGGTGTCTGCCCAGTTTTGATGCTTATCAGTCCAAGCTGAGAAGAAAGCTGGGTTATTAAGATGGATGTTACTATTACAAAAGTTGTATTAAATGGAAAACATCTTGGGAAATAAGAAGTCCTTTTCCATTGAGAAACAGCTTGATTCTGGTGGGAATATAAATTCTGTTTATCCCACTTCTAATCCATGTCAGAATGGTTACCTGGAAGCATGTTCTTTTCACCTAATTTCCCTTTTGCTGGTATCTCTGTCTGCATGGGGCATTTAGGTCACTGCATCACTGTGTCACTAGGGTGAAATGTACTCTCCTTCCCAGTCCTCAAATAATTTTTCTTGTTTAACCTTTTCTTCAATATCTTATTTTCTTCAGATATCTCGAGTGGCTCTGCTGGAAAGTGTTTTTTCTTCATTTCTTTTGAATAAGTGGGAAAATAAAACATTTGTTGTTTTAAATCTGTAGATAAGTTCTGAGTAACTTTCTAAGGCATCATGTATTGTCTTCTGGCTTTATTCTATGAATTTGCAATATAACATAAGCAACATGATGTTCAAATGTAATAGAAGAAATGGTTTCATTATGTAGAATGAATGAGATTTAAAAATCTAATGCATGGCTTGCTGGTGACAAATTTTTAAGTGTCTAATAATATTTTCATTACAGTCTGGCAAAATGCATCTATTGGTCAGCAAACAAATAGAGGATTAGTTGGGGTGTTCCTCTGCTGTTTTGCTTATTTGCAATGAATCCCAGTTGTCACTTTTTGCTCCATTTCTGTGTTTTGAGAAATCTGTTTAATACATTGCTGCCAGCTAAGGTGCTTTCTTAACTGACTCCTCACCCTCTGCTTTTCTCCTGGATCATACCATGATGTGTGTCTCCATGGATGCTTTGTTCAGTCCTTTCACTCTGGGTGCATTTTCTCTTTTGAGTTTGCAGCCACTGTGCAGTTGTCCTCTAGTTAAATCTCTCTGCATGCACATCTGAGGCTGTAAGGCAGCCTTTTGGGGGTTTTTGTTTCAGCTGGGTGTTTCTGTTCCATGGAAGGGATGTGTAACTGCTCACTTCCATGAAGAGGATGACTGTTCTCATGTGCCAGCTGCAGTGAAATTGTTGGCTAGCTGCTGTCAGAAACATTTCACTGTGATCATGCCACCAGGTATCCCCAGACTAGTCACTAGAGGTCAACATCACCTTCTCCAGCTGGAGCACCAACTACCACATCATGATGGCATAGTCCTGATCCTGCCACTCTCCAAGGTCAGGAGGAGAGAAGATGAAAAGATGAAAGACAGGAGTTAGTAAATTCTCAGTGTGAGCTTTTTAAAGGTACCAGGAATGAAAAAATAATAAATCTGAAGGCCCTTGCCTTTCTGTGCCTGAGGCAGCTTTTGGTGAGTGCCTTGGGGAACAGTGGCAAAGCCAAGAGGACAGAGCAATAGAACTTGTCTAGAACATGTCTGGAGCCATGGCTGTGTGTCAGAGTTGTAGGTCTCCCAGCTAATGTGTGAGGCCAGGGGCTCCTGTCAGTACAACATGTGCTTTAGCACCATCAGGGCTCTTGGGGGTCCCCAGGATTTTACATTCCTACCTGTATACAGTTTTTACTGGTTTTCTGTTTCTAGCTTGGAGATCCAGACAGTCAGTCTGAAGTCTGACAAACTACTTAAAAACTGGATGGAAGCTGAGAAAACTGAAACCCAGGAGGAAAAGTCTAATACTGCATCATTTCATAAACAGCTGAAGGAATGAAGCCTGGTCTACAGATCAGTGTCCCTGAAGATTTCCTCATACTTGAGTTATTTAAAAGTGACCTCCCTTTTACAGATTTTCTGGTGTTTTAACTTAATCTTTGAGGCTTTTTCTTGGCTGGAACACTTTGGAAATACTGTCTTCCTCCTCTAGGTATCCATTTATCTCTCTTCATGCAACTTGAAGGAACTCCTGTATATCTGAGACTTCTTTTGGTATATTTGTTAGAAGTCAACCAGCACATTAAATATTTAGTGGAGGAATTACAGAGATTGAATCATTAATGTTTATGCTTTACCTAATTACCTCTGGGAATATGATGTAAATAGTCCTCCTAAGAAATATGCAGAAACTCTATTTGTTACTACAAATGCAGTAACCTCTGGGTCAATTAATCCATTCAACATTTCATGAACTTTGAAAGAGGTGAAGAAAGCAATACTTTTAGTGAGGTGATGGATCAGAGTTTCAAGTGTGCATCTGTAAATAGCAAATCTCATTTCAGCTTTTAACTTTATTAGCAAAGTCTAACATAAACATTGAAGATGGGAGAGAGAAAAGAAAGATGGACCTATCCAAAGGCAAAAAGCAAGTTTACCTGGGTGATCCTGGGTGTAATTATCAAGGCTTTAAGTAAACAGGGGTTTTCATTGTTGCTGTTGCTTCTGCTGGAAAGTTGTTCATCATTTCCCGTCCTTCTGGTTTTTCATAATGACTTCATGTCCTTGTCAAATTCATAGAATTTGAGCCAGTAGTGTGGTTTCATTTGATAGACTGGAAGAAAAAGGAACTTAAGCAGTAATTAACAGCTTCTCTTTTTTAAAAAGTTTATTTTTTAGGAGTTCTCTTCTCATCTGTTGTTAAGAACCATGCTAGAAGAGGGAATGCAGACTGCTGTCCATTCTGGCTGGGCTGCCTGCATTGCTGTGTTCCTTTTCAGCTAATGCAGCTTGACTGTTTCTGGGCTATAAGCAAAGGCCTGTGGGCTGTGCCAGGCAGTCTCCCAGCTCCTCAGGACTGGCTCAGTACCTCTCACAGTGGTGCCTGGTGTGGGGGAGTTGTACTGTGAGGCATGAACTAAAGGCCACACCACTGAGATGCTGTGAAGGTAATGGCAAAATACAGGTGAAGGGCAAAAAAATTCCCTTCCAGTTCTCTGTTGTAAGCTGGTGTATCACTTTTGGCAGGCTGGCACTGCTGCATGTTTTCCCAGTGTAAGCCTGGAGGAGCTCTATCTATCTGGCATAATACAGTGCTGTTGTCAGGGCTGAGCTGGAATTCCATGAATAACATGAGCTGGCACAAGCTGATGGTTGTGCTGAGGGAGGTGGCTCTGCTGCCCTCTCCTCCCTCCTTCCCTCCCTGCAGATATTTCTGCAGCTCTGCAGAAATGTCTGCATGGGTAAGCTAAAGCACTCTGGGCGTGGGCCCAGCACTCACACACTCCCCATTCATCCTGCATGTTGTGGTGCATCCATGGCACAGCTCTGGGCTGGCCTGCACCCTTCCCTGTCACTCCCTGGGTCACAGGGGCCAGTGACTGTGTCCTGCTGGCAGTAAGGGAGTTTAGCTGTATGGATACAGGCTGTTCTTTGCAATATGTGAATATGAAAAGTAACTCTGGTATCATATCCTTGTTCTTTAAATTTTGATAAGCTGCTTGTGGCTAGTTGCTTATCCTTGGATGCACATAAGTGGGTTTTTTTACTCCTGTATCTTTTTGCTGCACCAAAAGTAAATAAGTAACAAATGTGAGAGCACTTGAAAACCTGTTTCATGAAGTGCTATACCTGGTTTTTGTGTTCCATCCAAGCATCTTTGTACATTCAATACCACCTGAAAAAGGAAGAACACAAACACTGAACAAGTAACCCCAGTGTCACCTGAGTTTGACACCTGATGTCAAAGCAGAAGCTGCAGACTTTACTCACTTATAACCAGTGTCAGGACCTGAGATCTGCTTGAGAAAGCTGAGAAGCCAACACTTCCAGGGTTGAAGCCATACCAGATTTTGTACTTGTAAGAGTCCACTTGTTTTTAAATCAGGCTTCCTCCAGCATGTAGGAACAGAGTCTCTCTGGAGGAAAAAGCTCTCATGGAAGGACTGCTTTTGTTATATACAGAGGCCAAAATTTTGCACGTGCTGTGTGGTACTTTCTTCTGAAAGTTCTCTGTATAACATCTGCTTCAGAGTAGGTCCTAGTCAGCAGAACTGACTTCTTAATGAAAATGAATGGTCAGATTTCCTGTTGCTTGTGTGCCCCAAATACACTGTTCTCCTTTCTCCTCAGAACTGCAGACTTCACCTCTTTCTGTATAATTACTGCCTTTTACCCAGTCATTCTTTTATTGTTGCTGGATGGAAGCATGGATGTAGAGCTCTTAACCTCTCTGTTAGGACTCCATTTAAGCTAAAAGTGGATCTGGTTTTGTAAGATAAAATCATGGAGAAGTTATATTTTATGCTGAGATAATTTTGTACTGTTTTGTTTCAGAGTCTGCTCTTGACATCTAGGCTTCCTGTTAGCCTAGCAAAGGTCTTACAGCATGTCTATTTTCTTCATTCTTCTTTTCACAAACTAAAATAGCCTAGTGGTGCAGACAGTGTCAGCATTACCTTTGTTCCTTCTTTATACTTGTATTTTACACAATAATCTCCAGGAAACAATCCTATTCCTGGAAATTCATCACATTCCATGCAGTTGTGTGGCCTCTCTGATGGTGTTTTTCAGCTGCTTTAAGTAATTCAGTGGAACTTCAATTTATGTTTGAGATTCCTGGAAGGTTTGTCACATACAGGGCTCTAAAACCACAATACAGCAGATGAAGGCAGGCAAAGAAAAATGCAGTTCTGTCTCTTAAATTATTATTAAGCAGTCTATAGAGGAAGTTGTTTGAAGCATTGAGTCTTAATGTCTCAAGTGTAGGTATATAATCAGCCTCTTGCTGAACAGAGAGTCAGTGTACCATATCCATTTCAACCAACAGCTAGACCAAAACAGCTTGCATGGATGTTTCATCCCCTTATATTTGTGCTATAGTAAACAACCCTCTCATATCTCAGCTGCATGAGGACTTGTTTTATGTATGTCTATGGAAAGACATGTAGCCTTAATTCTGAATAGTGTGATAGTTGTTAGTATGGATAGAAAGTTTTGGCAGTGCAGCCTGGACTGCTTGGACAAGTCTGCAAATCACATCCACCAGAAACACCTCCAGCTGTGAGAAAGGAAGACTGGAGCCCTCAGACTATGGTATTTTATCTGTGTGAATGGCTCACAGCCAACAAAAGCACTTCTAGAAATAATGATAGAGACTTTTAAATGTGAAGTGACTGACTTGGCTGAATTTGGTGTAGTCCCAGGGCAAACGAAACCACTGACAACTGAGGAAAGGTGAGAATAAAAATGAAAATATCAGGTGCATGCTGTGTGTATGAGGCCTGAATAGGCATGACATTGGACTGACAATTAGTGCAGGCCACAGATTGCTATTATTTATGCCCCCTCATCACAAAAGCTTATTCCAAACAGTCTTCCCAAGCACTGCCATGAAATACATGGTCTTTTCCCACTGAAGTAGAGGGAAGTAGCCAGAGCTGAAATTTTAAACTATCCCAAAGTTTTTTTTAGTGGGATTTTTTCCCAATAATTTGACTCAAATTGATTCCTAGTGAACTGCAAGGAGCAAATGCATGACTGAGAAACAACAGTGGAAAAAACCCCTTTTACCTGTGAGCACTGAAATGGAGGCAAGTCTGAACACAGCAGCTGTGAGTGCAGTGGGGTCAGATGCATTCCATGTTACGTGGCTGATGAACATGCAGGAAGCACAGACAGGATCCACACCTGAACATGCACAGAGCAGGATCCACACCTGAACATGCAGGAAGCACAGGCAGGATCCACACCTGAACATGCACAGAGCAGGATTCACACCTGAACATGCAGGAAGCACAGAGCAGGATCCACACCTGAACATGCACAGAGCAGGATCCACACCTGAACATGCAAAGCACAGACAGGATCCACACCTGAACATGCACAGAGCAGGATCCACACCTGAACATGCACAGAGCAGGATTCACACCTGAACATGCACAGAGCAGGATGGAGCTGGCCTGGATCCATGTCCTGGGTGAGCAGCAAGACACCAACCCGTTCTCCCCTGCATGGGCCTTGTCTCATGACCAGGAAATGCTGGGAGCTGCCTGCTGCCATCCATTCCCTCCTGATCTGAAGAATGGCAGCAGTGCAGAACTGGACTGATGTGCTGTTGGTTCCACAGCACCTGCCCCATGGACTGTGCTGGCACACCCAGCAGGGACACTGACACCAGCACGTGCTTTCACTGATGACTGCCTCAGTCATGCTTAGCACTATAAATCCAAAAATACTGTTAGTTTGATCTGACCAGCCTCTACTCTCTTAGGACTCTCACAACTCTTAAAGCTACTGAGCTTATACAGAAGCCACCAACACATTTTATTCCTTATCAGCTATGTCTGTATCAGCTAACCCCCTGTGCAGGTAAGTTATGGACTAGCTCATCCCCAGTCCCCTGAGATTTCCTCTCCTGTTAATCAAGAGGAATTTCAGGGAATCGTTTAGATGTGTGGTGTTTTTTCAGTGTTGTTCTGGTCCAGCAATTAACACAAAACATTGCTTAAGTTTAGGCAGCCAAGACTGCTGCTGTATTTTAGTGCTTTCTAATTTTGAGAATCTATTCTAATCCTTACCCTTTCCCAGCTAACAAGCATACCATATGTCTGATTACTCAGGTTCCCATGCAAAATAGGAAATTAAAAATTCCAGATGATTAGCAAACATTTCTTCTTGTTTATTTTGAGATGACTGTTTTAAAATACCATGAAAAAAATGTAGAGACTTGTTTCTCAAACATTTACTTTATCATTTAGATGTGTAAAAGATATTTGTTAAGAATGTGCTGTTTGTGCTTTTTAGAATATGATTTATTGGCACAGGTTTTCCACCAGTAAAAGATCTACAATTAACTGTTTAAAGACAGTGGACAAAGAGGTGGGTAATTCCTTGGTGGAATTTTGGAGGTGGGGAACAAGGCTTAGACATTCTAAGCTGGTTTAATGACAGTGAAAGACTTGAATCCTCTTCAAAACATCCAAGCCCAAAGCATGATGCAAGGTGGACCACCACTGACAGCCTGTTATCTCTTTGCAGGACATCAGCCAGTACAGCATGGAGCTGGTATACTGGTCAGGAGAGCTCTCTGCTCTGGCAAGTAGACTCCCCTGAAAGTAGAGCTTCTTTGTACTAATGTAGAGATTCTGTGCTTGAGTTTGGTTATGAGCAGACTAATTTGGTGAGGGGCAGAAAGCTGTTGAGAAAACCAAACACTTGAATTAAGCCATCTCTCTGTGAGTGCTTGAATGAGGGGAAGAGATGGTTCCCATGCAGAAGAAAGCCTGGATATATGTCTGATCCAGCTACAGCATTTCAGGCTGGGTTGGCAGCACTGGGGCAGCCTCAGCTGCCAGCTGAGGACAGCAAGCCTGCTACTTGATTCTTGTCCTAATATCCTCCACCAGAAGTGTTTGTTCTTGCTACAGTTTGTTTACTCAATCACACCCATAAATGTTCATTGGTAGCAATAACCACCTCTGTTGTTTTGAAAGTAGCAGTAATTATAAAGTGCTTGCTCTGAGCTCGAGCTGCTGAGCTTCATCCCTCCTGCCTCATGTGAGCTCGTTGCATCACATCTAAAATTAGATGAGATGCTGTATCCCATGAAGTGCATGGTTCAGTAGCTCAGAGCTGCAAGAGCCAGACCAGGCACAGCTGCATAGCTCCTCAGTTAGGAAGATGTTTTCAGACAGATCACTGAAGAAAACTTAAGGATGATCAGAAGTGTTACAGAGGTAAACAGCCTTCACATCCAGGAGCTCCAGTTCAGCCAAAGGTCAGAAAAATGAGAGCTAGTTCTATTTCTTTTGGTATGTCTTTAGCTCTGTATTTTCTCAGCACTATGTGGGGACAGCTGTCAATAGCATCTCTAGAGACATTTACTTGGGCCAAATTCTTCCCTGAGGTAGTTGTACTGCTTTCATTTTAATCATACCAGTGATGGATGTGGCTATTCTTCACTTAGGAACAACAAAAGAGCTCATGAGATATTAAACATCCTTTCAGTGTTTTCCTTCTGATTAAAGCAAGTTTTAGTACTTAGAAAATGCTGTGAGCTTAAGGAATGGCTGTATTCTTTATCCTGCTCTGAAGCTTGGCTTCAGCTTCCCAGATTCAGCCCATAGCATCCATGCAATTTATTTTAGAAGTCTGTATTCCCAGTGCACTGCTATTATTTAAACATCTGGTGCACTTAAAAATCATATTTCAAAAAAACTAATCTGGGGAGAGAAGGGTTAAAATGTGAAACTAGAGAAAAGCAAACTAGGGAGAAAATAAATTCTGACAGAAACTTCAAGCAGCTAAGAAGTACTAGAGCTGTCAAATAATGCATTTTGGATTTGAGCTGAATCAAATCACAGAGGCTCTTTTTCAGTGCCTTGTCTGAAAGCAATTTAGCTTTTCTGTGTTAGCAGATTATGCTGTTTTCAACAGTTGTTGGAGAAATGACTGATGAAAAGCATTTTCATTGTGGGTGTGCTTCCAAGTACAGACAAAGCTGTGGAACTCAAACCCTGGTTTTCTTACCCTGATCTCTCCTGAAGCACAGTGGTCTGTGCAGCACTATCCCCTCAGACCCAGCTTCAGGGTGGCTCTTGGGACCCCAGACTTCAGTGTATGGGATGGCTTTGTGTTTTTTCAGGGTGCATCCTCAAATCATGAAGGGATTGGAAAGGGGGGAAAAAGAAACAAAACAGAACTCTGAGCAGGAATCAGTAGAGATGGGGGCTGTAGCCAGGCAGTTGGTGCTGAGAAAGGACTTCAGAATCCTGAACCTGGATCACATGTGAGAATCAGCCCATGGCTCCATGAACAGAGGATAACTGCAGTGCAAGCACTGGCAGTGTAATCTGTCCCTGTGTTCAGCTGAGTTTGGAGGCTGCTCTGTGGGAGTTTTAACTCAGGTGCAAATCAAACCCTGCCCCTGGTTCTGTGGCAGTGTAAGTACTGCAAGGTAGCACTCAGCAGCAGCAATGACACTTGGAGAATCTGTTAGTTATGAATGACAGAATAAGCCAATTGACAGTAAAAGGCAAATGTACTAAGCTTGGTGTAATGACATTTCCCATGTGATCTGTCCCACAGTCCTCTGGAGTCTATGAAAAAGAGGCAACAGTGAAATCAAAGCATGTCAAAAACTTGCAGCCATACAGATGGTTGAAACCAGTTACTGTTGCCTACCATTCTGATAAAAGAAATACAAGTTACTTCAGATTTCACCAGCCTAGAATGTCTTAAAATAATGCAGGAATTTGCAAACAAATTACACTTTTCTGCAGGCAGCAGAATTTTTCCACTAGACCAAAGGCATTTGGAGCCCCAGTTGTGTGTTTACTATCAAGTGTGTATTTTTGGGCCTTCTTCCACCAGAACTGCACTAAGCCTCCATCCCCAAACTCAGCAGCTATATTTATCCATGGACCATGTTTTCTACTGCAGTATCAGTGACCTTGCCTGTAATTATTCTTCACAGGGGAAGCTTAGCTCAGTCCTCCAAGTACTGCAGTAACTCTGAATAAAAATAACCCAAAAGTTCACAACAGGAAACGTTAACAATGGCAGGATTACTGACCACCATGTCCCCATAAAATAAACGAGCAACTGAGAGGGAGTTCAGGGAAAAGCAGCACCACAATTAAGTAACAGGAGGGAGTGACTTATGAGGAAAGATTAAATGAGCTAAGCAATGATGAACAACTGCCTCCAAATGTCTGAAAGAAGAAACCATCCAAGACAGGGAGGGATTCTCTAAGCTGCTGCCAGGAGTTAAGAGTAATGGAAAGAAACCAATAAAATGAACACAGCAGTCACCATAACTATTTCTTCAGCTCAGAAACCCAGTGCTTTTGTCCATGTGGAAACCTTGCTCGTTTGTCCTGTTTCACTTCTTAGCCATATCCCACAAAGCATGGATGGAACACTCAAAATTATGTAATGGTGCAATATTGCTGAAATGTTTTAGGCTGGCAGCTCTGAAGGACTGTAAGGGAGCTGTGCTGACATCCTCTTCTAGCTCCTGTCACACTCAGATCCTCATTTCTTGAGATGCCTCAGAAAGCCTTGAGGTTTCAGCTGAGAAAAGCAGCTTTGGACAGCAAAGCACTTAAGCAAACACTTCAGGAAAATGATGAACTAAACTCCCACAGCTATAAATCACATCCACGATTCCCAAATGAGGAACCTGAGTCTGCCCTCAGACGGTCACAAAGTACATGAAGTCTGAATTCCCCACAGCTATCCCTGGCAGACCTTTGGTTCACATCCTAAAGTAGTTAATATTTTTACAGCAAAACAGCTGTGAGGCATCATGATGTGTTTGTTTTCATTAACTCCTCCCCAGTGGGCTTATATATTTGTGTTTCCTTGTTTACATACTTGCAGTGTCCCTAGGGGTATACACACACTACCCCTAAGGTTAGGGGCAGGTTATTGCAGGGCAAGTACGTCCCTCTGATGCAGAATTTGTCCTGTCTCGTTGTTCTGCCAGAGATGTAAATCTTTCTGGAAACGTTAGACAAAAGTCCCTTTAAACATGTGGTTTCTTTCAGCAGCAGTTTTCAGACTGCGCTTTTTGAATTGCTGGGCCAAAAGTTTGTGTTTCCAATTGTCACTCTCTGAGACACTTTTCCATTGTTAATACAGTCCCAGGCGCTTTACAGCCTGCTTTCTTTATAGTCGTTCCACGGCCGTGCGTGTTGAGGTCCAGATCTTTCCATCCCAATTTGTGCTGTCATTCTCCCGGCGCGAAGCCGCCCGCGAGGGGCCGGAGACTCGCGGCTCCCGCCGCCGCTTCCCCGGCACCGGCCGCGCTCCGGGCGGGCCCTGCAGCAGCCCCGCTCCCGGGGAGCCGCTCCTCCGGCGGGGGATGCGCGGTACCGAGCCCGCGGCTCCCGGGAGCGCTCCCGGCGGCTCCCGGCTCCCGGAGCGCGTCCGTCCCGCCCACGGCCCCGCGGGGCTGCCGGGCCCGGCCCCACCGGCGCCCCCCGGCACCGGGCGTGCGTCACACCGGAGACGTGGCCCCGCGGCGGCGGGGGCGGAGCGGCGGCGGGCGGAGCGCGGCTGCGGGCGGCCTCCGGCCCGGCCCTGCCCTGCCCTGCCCTGCCCGCGCTGAGCCCCGCGCCGAGCCGAGCCGAGCCGCGCCGAGCCGCGGGATGTTGGCGCTGCCGCCCGCCCGCCGCCGCCGCCGCCCGTGACCCGAGCCGCTCGCCCGGCCGCGCACCAGGTAAGCGCTGCCGCGCCCGCTGCCTCTCCCGGGGCGCTCCGCTGCCCGCGCCGGGGACGGGGCATCGCCACCCGGGGCACCACGCGGGGACGGAGCCGCCCCGCAGGGCCCGCGGGGAGAAGAGACCGGGCTCGGCCCGGCCCGCGGCTGCCGGGGCCCCGCTTTGCCCGCAGGCCACACCGGCGGTGCCGCCTCCCACCCTGGGCAGTGCCGGAGGAGCTAAACTTTATCTGGGATCGCCCCGCGGAGCCCCGCACGCCCGTCCCTCCCAGCGCATCCCTGCCGGGCGGGGCAGCCCCGGGGCGGCGGGGCCCGGAGCCAAGCGGGGCTCCCCGGGAGCGGGGCCGCCGAGGGGGCACTGCTGCGAAACAGTCGCCGTGGAGACGGGCGGCTTGGGCGAGCCTCTGGGGAAAAGGGCTTGGAGAAAGCCCGTGGCCTTATTTTCCCCGAAAACAGGGCGCAGAGCAGCCCGCATGACGGGGAGGATGCGAGCAGGGCTGGGGGCGCGGTCCAGCCGCGGAGCCGCCGCCGTCCTTCCCCGGGGCTGCGCCGCCTCTCCAGCCCTCGCAGGCTCCTGGCGGCTCTGCGAGGCTCCAGCATCCACAGCAAACAAAAAAACAAAAAAAACAACAACAAAAAATCCCGATTTTAAATCGGTTTAAAACCAGCTCCGCAGAGTGATGGGCAGTTTTGCCCATCATTCACCTAATGCAGTTTGTCCAGTTCATTAGAAAGAGTTTACCAAGCAAAATGAGAGGCTTATGCCAGACCACTGAATGTATCCTACCCGAATTTCAGGGGGGTTAAAGTGTTTAAAAGTAAGGATTTTATTGTTAAGATAAGTATGTTAGTTATGGTTTGGCTTTGTAATTATTTCTTTTTTTTTTTTTTTTTTTTACTTTTGGCGTTAGTACTTCCTGTGACAAGAGACTCAGTATTACTAGCACTACTGTTTGAAGACAACCATGTAATGTTTGCTCCCACAAAGCACTGTAGGTTTGAATGATGCTGTAAAAGATTGTACAGGCAGAAAAGTGCTTTGCAAAATCGTGGAGAAAAACTTAGCTGCATTGGAAATAAACAGTAATTTTAAAATCTCCCTTCCCAATTCAACCAATTAAGCATCTTGCCTTCTCCCCTTACCCCTCCCCCTGTCCTGCCCCGGGGTGTGTTAAAATTGATTTTACTTTTCTTTTTGGTATGGTGAAAGCAGTCAAGAGGGTAGCACTCCGCTGGGCTCACTCTTCTCCTGGAAAAACCCGTTTGCTCCTGTGGTGCAGATCAGTGTGGAGAGCTTGGCTGAGCACTGAGATGATCCCTAATTTTAACCTGGACTTGTATTCCTGCTGTCTCACAAGTGCCTGTGTCCCAGGGCTGCCAGCAAGGCACAGTAGCTTGGTGCTGAGCACCTGTGGTTTCTGAATCATTTCCTTTTCCAGTTACTTTCTGAGTTAGCTAAATTTGTGGCAGCCATGCTGCTGTTTCCTTCCAGTCTGAATACTGACAGGCCTTGCTAGAGGTTTTGCCATAGTATAACATTATGTGTGTTTTATTTGTTGCTATTTACTCTTGTAGGCAGTTTTAGAAATAAGCCTTCTGATGGAAGGGCTAAAACTCTATTTGCTTTGCATGCCCAGTATTGGAAAAGGCTAGTGCTGGATTTCAGTGAAAAATGAAATCAGAGACTGCTAAGTTCTCCTTCCAAGTGCTCACTCAGTGCTTCGTGCTATCTTGCAATCAGTTCCTGTAGCAGTTCAAGTTGATTTCCTGAGGCAGCCCCATCCCAGCTTGGTATCTGGCTTTGGAGCCACAGCAAGGAGCTCTGAGAGGAGGGGGAGCATCCGGGCTGGGCAGGCTGGAGCGCTGAACAATGCTCAGGTGGCCCCAGCGCCAGGGGACAGCTCGCTGAGACCCAGAATAATGAACTGGGTCAGCGTGCTGGGAGGAGCAGTTCCCCTGATTGTCCACTGACCTCAGCTGCAGCTGGCTGAAGTGGGCCATGTTCGCCGGCAGAAAGGCACTTCCCAACCCAAGGCTTTTTGAGAGCTGCGGGAAGTAAGAAAAAAAAATTCTATTACCATCCAAACAATTCACAATAACAGGGGCTAGAGTTTAGTTTTTTCCTCTTTAAGGAAACCTGGTAGAAAGATGCTGTCCTCATTGTCAGAGTTGTGAAGGGCAGGGGAGGGCTGGTTATACCGTAAAGAAAACACTGAAAATGAAACAATTGACGTCAGGAAAAAGACACTTTCTAAATACTTTAAAACCTTACTTAGTAAAGCAAAGAAGCCATTCTCCTTCCAAAATGATTTGTCAAAAGACTGTTAACAAGTGTTGGATTTCATATGTTCAACCTAATGGAAACTTTACTCTCTTCTTCATCCTTGAGCTGTTTACCCTGGGATTTTGTGCTACAAAACTCTGTTGCAAATTCAAGCTATAGTGCAGTGACTTTTGTTGGGTTTGTATTTCTAGGAGCTCTTTCTAGCTAGGAAGATACTAGGTTTGATTCAGCCTCTTGCCCAGGTGTATGTCATTTGTTCCATTGCTTTCATTCATAACACAAGGCAAGCCCTTCTGCCTTCCCATCCCAGCAGGCAAAGTGTGTTAGAGCTGTCTTTCAACCTGTCAGACCCTTAGATGAGCTTTCTGTCACTGGATGCATTTTACATTTTAGTGTCTGGCAAATGCAGTTAATCAGACACAGCATAAGCTTTACAACTGTATGATTCAGAGAGTCATAGGTTTGGACCAGGACGAGGGTTTATTTGGAATTTTTCCAGTACAGAGTTCCTGTACAGTCTCCTTCTCCCTTGAAGGACTGATTTACAATCCGGTGTTTGATCTGCTCAGATTTTTAAAAGGTGGGATAATGCCATGCATGTGCTTTGCACATTTCCCACTTGTTTGGGAGAATCCTGCCTTAAGATACAGTGCATGTCTTTTTTTTACAGTAAAACAAAGGTCTCCCCTGACGCACAGGATGGCACCATTCTCCAGGGCAAGTTGCTAAAAACATTTTGTTCTGTACCGTAGTATTAAAAATCCATTTCCCTCTGTCAAAGTAAACTTTAACTTTTCCATTGACTTCCAGGTGAGCAGAATACAACCTTTTATACCAGCTTCTAATCCTGGGTTAACCTCATCTGCTGAAAATGGAGATGCTGGCTCACATCTCCCTTCGCTGGCAATAGTACATAGTGGCTTTTTATTGATGGGAATCCTAAATTCAGCAACTCAGCAATAAGACTGCCAACAATCTGAGAACATTTCCAATTTTATTTACTTATCACTGAGAAGAAGGTGGGAGTTTGGACTAATTGCTTGCTCTGGAGCATATGGTGAAGCAGAGCACAGGTCAAGCCCTGCCTGAGTGTGCAGCAGTGTAGGATTCTGATACACGTGCCATTTACAGCTGAATGCAGCAGCAGTGAAGTGCAGATTGCTGTCAGAGGGTTTGGTGCTCTGAGCAAGGACCATTGTAGATCACATTTTACAGTTGATGTGAATGTTTGATGAGCTGTCTCAGGGGTGGGTAGTTTTCACCAGTGTTCACAGACAGTATTCTTGGAAAAGCCCCTTTTTAAGTGTGACTAAAAAGAGTATTTCCTTTTTGCAGTCATTTAACCATGATGACATAATTTCAAAGACTTGCATGCCTGCTGTAGTGTTGTTAGAATCCCCCCCAGCAACTGCTTTTATCACAGTTTAGGCTTGATAGAAACAGCCTTTTTTTCTGTTTTAAGCAGCAACAGACTTTTTGTTAGAATGAGGTTAGAGCTAATCCCTCGTTGGGGATCTATGGATGGACATTGTCCTGAAAAGCTGTAGTAGAGAAGGCAGTCCTGGTTTTCCAGCTCCAGGTCTTTAAAAGTCATCCTATGTGAATACCAATTCTGATTCTGTAGTTACTAGTGTATCTCTTTGAGTGTGTGTAGATCACATGCAATTTACATGCTTGAATTTATCTATTTTAGTCTTTCTTATTCTTTCAGGAGTATGGATGATACGATGAGTTTATTTTTATTGTCAGGGATTTTTCTAACAAAGGATGGTTTGGGGGAAAATAATCCACCAGCTGCCTCAGGCTGAGAATACCTGTATGTTTATCAGTGTGTTTTGGGATTCATGTTTTATGAGACTATCATGTAGTTTTAGAAAGCTCTTTTGTGTTGCATGCAAGTGGGAGCAAAAAAGATTCTGTATATGAAAAACTCTGCCAAATCATGAAAACAGGAATTCTTTAATGTTTTTGGCTCAGTTGCTGCATTAAATGTTTTTAACTAACTTGTCAATGGTTGAGCTGCTTAAGACTCAGAATGGACCTTTTGTGCTTCCTGTCCCAATTAGGAGTTAATTTTTAATTATATCAGCTTAACATTTTTAAATATGAGCACTTGTATTAGCCTCAGGCGCCCATTTCTTTGATGATGAATGGCACTGATTCATGTAATATTGTCTTGTCTGTTATGAGACATTTTAATAGCATAGTTTCTGTCTTCATCTGAGTATGTTAAATAGTGTTTGTAGAAAACCTGGTATAATTTTGATTAAAACTTGATGTGATTTTATTTCTCAATCATTTAGATTCCTTAGTTTCAAGGATACTAAAATATAATTTACTGGATAGTTACTTGCTTTGGTGCTTTGGTTTGCTGTTAAAGGCTTTCACTCACATTAAAACCATTTTGCAGCTCTGGAAAGAGGGCAGGCATCTTGAGTGATAGCCCTGATAAACAAAGAATGTTACTCCCAGAGCTGAAAAATGGTAAGTATTGCCTTTGAAGTAGTCTTTGACATGGTAATGTGTGGAGTGTACTTTTCTTTAGATTTGGAGAAATAGTTCAGCAAAGCCAACTCTCCACACAGGCCCATGTGCTTGATATGGAAAGAACTCCAGCTGATTTCACTGAGACTTTATCTGCAGAGTCTTGCACTGAACATTTTTTTGTCTTTAGTCCAACCAAGTTGAAGTCAAAGAGCTGCTGACAATAGGAAGTCTTTTTGGTGTGTAATACATGAAAAAGTGCTATGACTCAGTTGGAACTAACAACAAGGTTATTGTCTGGGATTCATTGCCAAAGCAGCACTTACTGTATGTGTAGGTGGAAATTGCAACATATATTTTGAAATGCAGTTTATTAAAGTTGCTTCCTCTTTATGTCCCTTGTGTCTCCCCTTTATGTCACCTCTGAGTTCTGGGTTCAGGTCTTTGAGCTTTCACTGCCACAGCAGATGGTACCAGGAGCAGAGCAGGGGGATTTGTCTCTGAATGCTCCCTCCTGGCTGTTAGGCAGAGGGGCAGCTGAAACCTAATGTACACTGGATGCTTGCAGTGTGGGCCTCAGGAGCTTGGAGGGAGAAGAGAGGATAGGTATTCAGCATGTTTCTGGAAGTCCCACCCTTTGCAGTTCTCTCCAGCACTAAATCCCCTGTTGGCATCTTGCCCACGGTTGTGGTCCTGTGGAGCTGCAGCTCTGGGGAAGCTCAGTTCTGGCAGCTGACATAATGGAACAGCTTTCCAGCTGGTTGGGACCTTGCTGGAGTTCAGGTGGCACAGCCTAGCTGTCCTCAGTCAGTGCAGCTGGAAATTAAACCCCTTCCCTACTCTGAACAGCTGTTACACAGGCAACACACGTTTTGTAGAACCACTAAGCTGTGAGTACTGGAATAATGTCTTCTGTGAGCTAATTGTATTTTGTCTGTTCCCCAGATTGGTAAACTAATACCAACTGTGACATTTAATTTTGATAATGTGTAGTATGAAATTCACTTTGGTGGCTTTTCAGGGGAATTGTGACATGCTATCAGTTTGGATCTAGACATTGCAGAAAACTGGCAGAAAGCTGTGTTGTGATTTTGTACTACTATTCATTCACATTTCCCATCAAAGGTACTAAAGAAAGTAGATACCTTTCTGTTTTGCAGCTGGACAAGTGGTGGCATGGCGAGTTGGAGTGGCGTGCACAGACTGTCCATGTCCCAGTGGGGACTCCTGACTCACTCTCTGTTGTTCCTCCAGGTCACATTTCCTCATCAGCTTCAGCCACAGGGACATGAATTTGTTTGAAAATACAGTAAACTCATGGACTGTTAAAAATAACTGTCTGGATGCAAATGGTTTGTTTTTAATGTCTTTCCAGTTCCTTTACATGGGATTTATGTTTAAGGAACAGCATCATTTGTTTGTACTTCTTACTTCAGAGTGACGGTATTTCTTCCTATGAAAATCTCCATTGCAGACAGTGGAACAAAAAGGGAGCCATCATGTTTCAAATAGTGGCAACACAAGGCAGTGTTCAAAGTCCAAAAAAAATTTATGCCTTTTTAATAATTATTTTTAAAAGTGAAATTTATATTACAGGAAACGCCAGTGGCAATAAAACCTAAGAGGGAAACTGGTCTCCTGAAATGCTGCAAATACAAAAAGTTAGTAGCAGAGGTTTTATCATCTCTTATATGGGAACTGACCAAGCACCTACACTTACCAAAATGCTGGACATTTTGGTCAGTGCAAACACATAGCAAAATAATTACCAAAACTGAATGTCAGAGTAGTTCAGATTATTTCACTGCGTGTACAATGTGAAAATACACAGATAAGAATGGAACATAGACCTCTTGGGAATTAGGAGTTACTAATTCCAGCCCTTATCATCATATTTCCCCCTTAGTCTAATCTCAGTTTCCCAGGCTTGGTGTCTTGTCCCTGCATCTACTTTTAGTCCTCTCCTGGTTAGGTGATGAAATGAAGCAGGTCCATTATCTGTCATCTGTGGTGCCAGCACAGGCAGTGCCAGGAGCTGTGAGGGGTTTGTGGGCATATGTTGAAAATGAAGTGTTCATCTGCTAGGATCAAAGGACACAACAAACCCACAGTTTCCAAAGGTTTATAAATTAGCCAGCTGTAGGCACCTGTTCATACTGCAGTAAAATCTGTGTTCCCAATAGACAGGTCAAATTTTGGGGCATGGGTGATGTGAAAAGTTTTAAATAAAGTGACTACATTTTTTGTAGGGTTCACATTTAATTTGTTTTCCTAAACTTGTTTCTAGAATGGTTTGAACAATTGCTGGCTAGATCTTTGTTCAGATTTTGTTTTAAATGACACAGGTTTTTCCTTATGTTTTTTTTGGGGACTCAGTCCCACCTAAAAATACAAATTTAGCAAAGTTATGATCAACAGAACATATAACCGTTTTCAGGCCAGGCTGTGTCTATCAGCTGTCTAGAGGAGACTCTTGCCCTAAACCCGGGGGCTCTGCACAGACAGGTTTTGTTTAAATATCCTCTTCGAGAATACATCACCATCAACCTGACTGCAGAACTCCCTTACTTGTGCTTATTTTACCGTGTCAGTGTGCAATTCCAAAGCAGGTAAAATAGAATTGCAAAATCCTGCTTTTTAGTGCAGCCTCAAGCCCTGTGCTGAAAAGCACTCCACCTTAACTTCACCTCCTGGCACACAGCAGCCAAGGCCAAACAGCACAAAATACTTGAAAAGTGATTTTATGGTGTTTGTGCAGAGTAACAAATGTTTACAATAAGGATGGTGGGGTTTGGGGTGTGCAATGCCTTGTCCTGTGTAAAAACCCACTGGCATGCAGCCCCTGCACACGTGGCCCACAGCCCTTGGCTCTGCTGAGTCCTGCTGCCAGGTCACAAGTTTGTTTTGTGTTAAATACGAGCTGTGCTCTGTTCCCTTAATGAAGATGAATATGCAATAAATCATGTATGGAAACTAACCCAGAGATCTTCTTGCAGTGCTATTCCCGAAAGGCATTTCATAATTTATGCTAACGTGCAGTATGTTTAAAACAGCCAGGAGAGCAGGACTCGCCTAGCATTTTCTCCTTTCAGTAGATCTCTGATGTGAAAGACCAAGCAGTGCCAGTCTGAATTGGCTCTTGAGCACGTCTGAGCTTTGACCTTGTTGTGGTCCTGCACCTCTAGCCCAAGGCTCCTCATGCCAAGAAGAAAGCTCCTTCCCCAGTGGGGATCAGGGCTGTTCCTGTACCACCTGGGCCTTGATTGAACTCTGTGCCACTCTTGGGAGGTGGTGATGCTGCTCCTACATCTGAGGAGGATTGGTGGCATGTCAGGGAAATGAGGTTAAATGTCAGTTGGCTAATTGTTTAAACACCTCTTCTAGTCAGCTTAAGAAATCCCACCAACTTTTGTGCTTGCTGACTGTTAATATCACTATTTCTTTCTCCTCCAGCCATGTTCCTTCTCCTTTTTCCCTCTGGTGTATAATTCATAGCCTGCCTGTGCCAAACCAGCACTTTTTGGATGACAGCTGCCTGTCTGACATCCAGGGCCCCCCAGTTCTGGTGCACAGCTTTGATTGTTCCCCCAAAACAATAATGGATGACACTGATTGCCTCAACGCATGACATGATTGAGTAACCACTAGTGGAAGAGCATGATAGCAAAGGGCTTGACTCCTGGTGAGTAACACTTGTAGCATGGCAAACAGCTCCTGGTGTGCTGCCTGAGCACATGGAGCAGCAGAGACTGCACTCCTGTCACATGAGGGTGACAGGCTCCTGCATGTGCAGGGCACAGGGACAGGCTTCTGGGTGTGCAGGGCACAGGGACAGGCTCCTGGGTGTGCAGGGCAGGGGGCCATAGCCAGGGCACAGGGACAGGCTCCTGGGTGTGCAGGGCAGGGGGCCATAGCCAGGGTACAGGGACAGGTTCTGGGTGTGCAGGGCAGGGGGCCATAGCCAGGGTACAGGTGGCTGCTGTGACACCGAGCGGCGCCTGGGGAAGGCGCAGAGCCCTCAGCTCTCCTGCGGCACGGCACAGGCCTCAGCCTGTCGCGGTGGGGCATGGCAGAGCTGCAGGGCTGTGCCTCAGTGAGGATCACATGCTGCCAGGCCTGCCTGGGTGACACAGCCTCCCAGCTGGTCCTTGCTTTGCTCACGGTGGTGCTGTGAATGCGAGTCTCTGCAGGCCGTGCCTTGGAGGCTGAGGGGGCAATGGCAGTGGCAATGGCTGTGGCAGGGGCAGTGGCTGTGGCAGGGGCTGTGGCTGTGGCAGGGGCCGTGGCTGTGGCAGGGGCTGTTCCCGGGGTGAGCGCATCCCAGCAGCCCGACCCTGTGATTGTCCTGAGGTGCTGCCAATCCCCGTGAGATGAATGGGGTAACTCCATGAGAATCCGATTAAAAATAGCAACGTCACCTAGCAAGAGCTTGGGCCTGGGGCCCGGCAGGTGCTGCAGGCAAAAGCGGCTTTGTTCAGGCTTGTACAGAGGGGCAGTCTTCTGAGCATGAATGTTTTCGCTTTGTGAAGAGTCTCTCAAGCCCCAAGATGAATGCAGCTTAATGAGGGGGCGTGTCCCCTTCCGTGTCGCTGTGTTTGCCGGTCTGGCGCGGTGTGTCGTGCCCTGGCTGGGTCCCGTGTGTGCTGGGGCTCGGCGGGCACGGAGCCTGCGAGCGGCTCACGGTGCCCGCCGGGGCAGCACCGAACACGGCAGGGCTGGCCCCGGGCACTGACCACGGCCAGGGCCGGCCCCGGGCACTGACCACGGCCAGGGCTTGTCCTCAGGCACTGACCACGGCAGGGCTGGCCCCGGGCACTGACCACGACCAGGGCCGGCCCCGGGCACTGACCACGGCCAGGGCTTGTCCTCAGGCACTGACCACGGCAGGGCTGGCCCCGGGCACTGACCACGGCCAGGGCCGGCCCCGGGCACTGACCACGGCAGGGCTGGCCCCGGGCACTGACCACGGCCAGGGCTTGTCCTCAGGCACTGACCACGGCAGGGCTGGCCCCAGGGCTCTGTGGCAGCGAGCCGTGCCAGCCAGGGCACGCTGGGCCCTCGGGCTGCTGGGGCTGGTGGCACTGGGCTGGTGGCACATGGGCTGGTGGCACTGGGCTGGTGGCACTGGGTTGCTGGCACTGGGGCTGGTGGCGCTGGGCTGGTGGCACACAGCCCCACAAACCCCCCGGGCTGCCTCCTGAGCTCATGGGCACAGAGTTGGTGCGTTGGTTTCCCTTCTGTTCTGCAGCAGACGCCACGTGCATCGCTTTAGCCACCCTGGCAGGAGCCATTGTCACTTCCCAGTGTCCCCACTGCTTCCCTTTATTCCCTCTGATACAAACCAACTCCTGAGAGGCTGCTTTGCTCCACACTGCGGCGTTTCACAGTCAGCCTTTGATTCAATCTGGTGATTTATTAAGTCTAATTTGGTTCCAATACTTTTGTCTCTGCCTTGGATCTATTTATTTCCTTAGCTCTTTTGGGTCACATTAATTTGTTGTGTCTCGCCCCTAATCTCCCATGCATTAGCTGATTCCTGTAGTTGGGTTTTCTGATGGAGTAGGTATCACACTTGTACCTGGATTCAAGTATTTAATCTTATTACAACATACTAATTTTCACTCACCAAATTTTCTACATTTCTTAGAAATCTTTAAATAAGAACCACTGCTGATTTCTCTTTCCTTCAGTGTTTTTGTGGTTTTTTGTTTTTTTTTCTTTTGTTTGTTTTGGGATTTTTTTGTTACTTTTTTTTTCCTGTTTAGTTTTTTTCATTATTATTATTATTTTTGTTTAATCTGGCAAACCCACAGCTCTGTTCTACAGAATTGCTTAATAGCCAGTACAACTGTTTTTTAATCCAACTTCCTTTTTTATTTCCTTCTGGTAGCTGAATATCAGATGATTTATCTCATGTACCATTTTATTTTCTCTAGGGTCTGAGGATTATTAAAAATTCAAGAGAAAAGAAAGGAGAACAAGTTCTGGTTTTAATTGAAAAGAATAACCAGTATTTAGAACTCTAGTATTTACTAAAGGAGGTTAGAATAATATTTTGCAATAAGTCAGATGCCACATTTCAGCTACAATGCAATTAAATAACATTTTGAATGTGAGCGAACTCAAATTAGTAATGTAGTCTTAGTTTTCACCAGCTGAAATATTGAACTCCTTGTCTTTTATCTCCTTGTTACAAGGAGAGATGAGAAACTGCAGTGTATGGTGTACAGTGTATGGTGTATGTGTATGGACCCAGAGATGGTGTCCTACAGTAAATGGTGTGCTGTGACTTGGACTGCACTGTGACTTTTTAGCATCCATTGATTTGTTCAAATTGATGATTGATTAAATCATTTTATTTTGTGGAAACCTGGTTTGTGTGTGATTATAAATGAGTCTGGCAGTGGTGCACCTTTGGGAGTGTAGCAGTGGGGAAGATCTGGACTTTGGACATGGCCGGGAGGGAATTTTCGGGATTGCTCTGAGCCAGGTGGATCTGCTGTGACTTTTCTGTGGTTTGACTTGCTGCTAATAGATGTCCTTTCCATCCCTGGAGAAGCCAGGATGGAAAAAAAGCTAGGGGGAAGTGGGAGACAAATGAAAAGTGACTTGGTGTCATTTTGTTCTGTGTGCAGACGTCAGCAGTGCTGGTTAGCCTAGGCTGCTCTGCAATTCTTTCCAGCATTTTCCTTGATTCTTAATACAGCAAGGGGAGAGGCAACAGGGTTCCTCCAGTGAGTGTTGGAAAATGGTTTTCCTACTCCGTCACATTCAATTGCCATTTAAAGTTTCTTGTGAATGTCTTTTTTCCCCAAAGCTAAAAAATATCATCTCTCAGTAGACATTGTTGGGGTTTTTTATTGTTGTTTTATGTGTAGTACTATTGTCATCATTCAGTAATGTTTGTTTTCTTTTTTTAACAATATGGGAAAACATTAGTGGCAGACAGGTTTTGATGTCTGGTGTTGGACTGCAAACCTTCCACCCCCAGGGATGGCTTTTCTAGGATGGCTCAGAGGTGCTTTCTGTGTGCAGCCATCCCTCTGCTTGGCCCATTAATTTGGGTAACAGTATGTGCACTCTACTAATGAGGAGTCACGCTATGCAAACAACAGCCTGTGAAGGGAACAAGGGATCAGGGCAGCTTGTGTTCCTGGTATCAGAACCTATCTGCCTTCATCTAAATTCCCCACACATCACTTAGGAGAAATAAAACAAATACATGATACAGCAAAGAGCCCTAAAAATACATAGTGAAACCTATAAAAAACAACAGCCTAAGGATTTTTTGATCTGAAAGCTGTCCCTGCACAGTAATTTGCAAGATAGTTTGCAGTTCCATCTGCTGTCAGGCACTGCCCCTGATTCAGTGCTGCTGCCTTTCATAACGCAGTGGCTCAGCTCCACAGTTGCTTGGGTGTCTAACCAGCCACTCCTGGGTCTCCACACGTTTCTGTGCATGTGAGCACTTGCATTTTGTCAAGAATCTCCACTGCAGGAAACATAATTCTATCTTTACCTGACACTCAAATTGTTTATCCTTTTGGGAAAAAACATTACAAATAGGATTTCAAGAGGCTGTGGCATCAGAATATTAAAAAGCACTCCTAAGCCATTATTGCAGGGGTGGGTAGAAAATGTTGTGATTTTAAAGCAATCTGTTGATAGGTATTCTTGAGTGTACTGGTGGCATTCCAGCCAGCCAGCTGGCCTCAAAACCTCAGCCAATCGTAGTATATGTGTTACAAAACTTTGAGCAGGATTGTTGCATGGCAACTGCTTAGCTAACATTTGTAGTAGTGGATTCCTTTGAGAATTTTCTAAGTTTTTCAATGCTTGATTGAAAAAAAAAAAAAAGAAATAAGCTTACCAGCAGCTACTGAGTCACTTGCATTTTATGTGGAAATGAAAAAGAGAAAGGTAATTCCTTACCAATAGCAGTGAAATGCACATGGGAATGGAAGAGAGTTTGTGCATGATGTTCTTCAGCTCAGGTGCCTCTGGGAGCTGCCAGCAGAGGTTTGGCTGAAGGAGTGGTGGGCATGTACTTAGAGCTACATGGGGCACTTCTAATTGATGAGATCCACTTTTTCAACCAGTATTTATAAAAGGAGAGTGAAGGGCAACAAAGGTTTGTCCCAGCAGCCACCCCAGCTTTTCTCTGCTGTAGAGGTACATCTTCCCTGCTATGTATGCTAATATTTGCAAGACAAGCACACAAAAAGCAGAATTGTGGATTCTGGCTGCCTGCCATTTGATAACAAATGCTGCCTTCCTCTGCCAGCACTGCAGCAATTCAAGGATCTGCCAGGCCTCTGACCTGCCTGTGTGGAGTCAGGCTTGCATGGCCATCATTTTCACTGATGGTCTATTAATTTGGAAGTGCTATCCAGGACAGCATGCCTTCATCTTGGGGATTGCCAGTTGTGCAAGAGGTGTGTGTGGTTTCATCTGGCATTGTAGCCTGTGTCCTGGGGACAGGCTTTAGAAGGACAGGAGGCTGAGAGAGTGACTCTGCTGTCTGGCCAAGTAGCGCTTAAAGCAATGTGGAAGGGTTCAAGAGGACAGGGGGGCAAGGAACAAAAGTTTTTATGCTACTGAGCTGCAAAGCCCCAGCCTAGCTACTACCACAAGTTCATTTACAGACTTCACCTTATGCTTTGGGGACTACAGTACCTCCTGAGCATCAGATGGGCAGGCAGAGACAGAGCAGAGACTTTGGCAGTGCCAAAGTGAGCATCCCTGCACACGTGTGTGGCCACTTAGTGGGGTTCAGTTCTTAATCCATAGGGTGGCTGTACACTTGCAATGAATTGCAGCCATTAGGGCTTGAACATTCCCTTCCTGTTCCCTGGCTCTGAATGAACTGAATCCCCTGAGTTCCTGGGCAGCCTCTCAGCAAGTGTGTGCTTATCACTAAGCCTGCACAGAAATGCATGTCACCAAACCCACATTAATGGGTCCCAGTGTGCAGCTGAATCAGGATTATAGGCCTCCAGTGTTTCTGTGATATGAGCTGATTGTGGTGAGCATTTATGATGTTAGTTAATGGACAGATGTTGTTAATTGCTCTTGGGAGTATTTTTGTTACATTCCCATCTGAATTTATCTTTCCACTGTAACTTACTGAGGAGTTGCAGTGCTGGTTAGATCTCAGGGATTCAGTTACACAGTATGCTGTGGGCTTTAATATCAGTTGCTTTGCCTGTACATGCTCATGTCTTAGCTGATTTTTCAGAGGACATAATGATGTAAGCCTGCACATCTGAGGTGAAGATAAAGCCCTTGATCTGGCTGTAGTTTTGGTTACCTAAAGCACTTTAGGAACTTGCATTCAGAACATAGTAGATTTAAAATTGCAGTGAGTGTGCACAAAAATATTCCAAAGCATTCCTGAAACTGAAAATGGAAGTGAATGAAACATGGTAGCTAAAAAGGTGTGTGAAGTTTAAATTCAGGGCAAGCATTTCAGCCAGACCTTTGCGATCAAGGCCAATGTGTGTGACACTGAACATCTCTATCTGCAGAATGGGCTGCTTTTCAAGGATGCAGAAGGTCTCACTGACCCATCAGAGATGGCAGGAGTCAACAGAGAGGGATTTGCTGCCTGCATGGCAGTGCAGCTCACGAGCATCCCTCTCCCGGGGTGGGGTGTCAGCAGCTGGGCACTTCTGTGCCCCATCTGGGAGTTCATTTGCAGAGGAGGTTTAGCAGCTGCTGGCAGTGTGGGGGTGTGAGCAGGAGCTGAGTGCCGTGCTGTTTTGCAGGAGGATGATCCCCGTGACGGAGTTCCGGCAGTTCTCGGAGCAGCAGCCGGCGTTCCGCGTGCTGAAGCCCTGGTGGGACGTGTTCACCGACTACCTCTCGGTGGCCATGCTCATGATCGGCGTGTTCGGCTGCACGCTGCAGGTAACGCTGCCAGGGCACCACGCAGCAGCAAGGGCCTGCGAGGATGCTGGCACAGCTTGTTTTATCTCTTGGGCTCACCGTGAACAAAGCAAAAATGTGCTGGTCTCAGGATTAAAGCTGTTTAAGTAGCAACATCAAATAACACAGACCAGACTTTTAGCAGCTGTGAATCAGCAGACTTGCACTATAGTCAATGGAACTGTGCCAACTAAGATAAGAGCAGTTGCTTTGGCTGCTGTCTGGATCACTGTTTTCACCTCAGTTTGGCATAACAGAACAGATTATCAACTTAGTTCTTATTTGTTACCATTTTGCTGTTTTAGAGTTTAAAAAATGCACTAATTTTTTTTTAAATTTTCTAATTCCTGTTTTTCTTTATTTGGCAAATGTTAATATTATTTCTGTCATTATGCTTTAAAGAGATTTGAAATTAATGTGTAATTTTATTAACAGCACCCACAACTGGTATTGTGTCTCTTCCATTCCAAAATGTCTCTGAGGATGCTTACACATAAACAATTGACATTACTGTCAGTCAGTATTAGTTATATTTTGCTGAAGAGCCAAAAGAAATGAAAAATGCTGTTTGGGATGAGTCCACAAAAATATAAAGTTACAGTGTGGGTTCAAACATGGATCTCACATTTCTTGGCATGACTTTAAAATGGAGCTAAAGGGACACATTGACAGAGCTCTTATTTCAGAGGAATTTGCTCACTTACATGGCCTAGGATTTAGATATACTGTGTCTCAAATTTTATATGACATCAGCTGTAGTTTTGTCCATATTCTCCATTCCCAAGAATTTTCAGTTGATACAACATTCATGTTTAAAAATCTCTCTACATAGAGCTGAATTTTGCATTAGTAGATGTTTGCTTAACCACATAAAGTAAATCATCTGTTGTATGTTACCTGTTTTAAGTTTTCCTGCTTGATTGGGGAAACACACTGGAAAATAATGTGTGGAAAGACTGAAATAATAGACAAATTGTTTTTATTCCAACTAATTGTGAGCTGCATAAATCCAGGATGTAGCTAAGGGCGTATATCACAGTAGCAGACAGTTTACAGACATAACTACAGAAGTTTTTGATGTGTCAACAGGGATGACACTGATACTGTTCAAAACACATGTGGTCTTATCTCAGCATCTCCCTGCACCAGGGTGGATCATCAGGTATCATCTGATTTTGGTAGCTCTTGTTGCATACCTTGTATTTGGTGCTTTCAGCAACCATGATGTCAGAGTACATCTACACTACACACACCTTCTTAGTTTGGGCTAATCCCAGTTAGTCATTCAGGGCAAGTAAGAGAGCTCCTTGGTTTATCACATGGACTAGCATTTAAAATTCCAGCCTGTAGGGAGCTTTGCATTGAACTCAGAGCTGATATCCCAAATTAAACCAAAGGTGATTGGTCCCTAAAGGTACTCTCACCTCAGTTTGTCAACATGGATGACCACCCCATATTAAGAAAACTTCTTGTTGTATTTTTTTTTGTATAGACAGACTGAAGAACAGAGCTAGATTTGTTACCCTGGATGTGTAGTCCATCCTACAGAAGCCCCCCATAGAGAGGGACTTTGGACAAGGGCATGTAGAGGTAGGACAAGGAGTAGGGGCTTTTAGCTGAAAGAGAGGGTAGGTTTAGATTAGATATTAGGAAGAAATTCTTCACTGTGAGGATGTTGAGGTAGTGAAACAGTTTGAAGTTACCAGAGAAATTGTGGATGCCCCATCCATGGAAGTATCTGAGACCAGGTTGGATGGGGCTCTGAGCAGCCTTGTCTAGTGGAAGGTGTCCCTGCTCATGGCAGGGTGTTGGAAGTAGATGATCTTTAAGGTCCCTTCCAACCCAGATCATTCTATGATGACTCTATGTATATCTATGAGAAACTAAATAAAATTTATGTCCATGCACACACACATACATATACTCTGTGTATATCTATGAGAAACTAAATAAAATTTATGTACATGCACACACAGATGCCATCAAAGAACTGTCCTTATCTGTCTTTATTAAGAAGATTAATAATGTCCCAGCATAGATATGCTCACTTTAGCCCTTTGTCAGCCATTTTTGGTGTGATAAAACATCACAGTGTGAGAGTGCAGCCACATGAATGCAGTTGTGCTGCTGTCAAGCCTAAGCTATCTCTGAACATTGTAGCCAGGGTGATTACACCTGGCAGTAATAGCCTGTCTCTGGGGACAGCAGAGCAGGAGATTCCTGGTCTTCTCTGGAAGCATTCCCTACATTTCTCCTTTTTCTGGATCATCTCATTGCCCTCTTATTCAAATTATAGAAAGCTAACCATAGATAGAAAGGGGTGGCCTAGTTCTTGGCATGTAGAACAAGTGTCTTGTTGAGCATAATAATAGCACAGCCAAGTAGCAGGCAGTGCAGAGGAATGCCTGGAGCTGGAGGTACTCCAAGGACAGCTACCCACTGGTGCTGCCACCATTGTTTGTACATCAGTTCAAAAGATATCTGTTTGTGTGTTCCAGGTCATGCAGGACAAGATAATATGCCTTCCAAAGCGCATCCAGCCTTGCCAGAACCAATCTAATAGTTCCAATGTGTTTAACACAATACCAGATACCACCTCCCTTCCACCACCCAAGCCATCCACCCCTCCAGCTACAGTTGAAATGAAAGGACTCAAGACAGATTTGGACCTTCAGCAATACAGCTTTATCAACCAGGTGTGCTATGAACGGGCTCTGCACTGGTATGCCAAGTACTTCCCTTACCTTGTCCTTATACACACACTGGTCTTCATGCTGTGTAGTAACTTTTGGTTCAAATTCCCTGGATCAAGCTCCAAAATTGAACACTTCATTTCAATACTTGGGAAATGTTTTGATTCTCCCTGGACAACAAGAGCTTTATCTGAAGTGTCAGGGGAAGACTCTGAAGAGAAGGATAACAGGAAGAACAACATTAACAAGTCTAATACTGCTCAGCCAAGCGCTGAAGGCACTTTGGTCAAGACACAGTCTTTAAAATCAATCCCTGAGAAGTTAGTTGTGGATAAAGGAACACCTGGGGCATTAGATAAAAAAGAAGGTGAACAGGCCAAAGCACTGTTTGAAAAGGTGAAGAAATTCAGACTGCATGTTGAGGAGGGTGACATACTCTATGTCATGTACGTTCGTCAGACTGTACTTAAGGTAATCAAATTCCTTATTATTATTGCTTACAACACAGCACTTGTCTCAGAAGTTAATTTTACAGTAGTCTGTAATGTTGATATCGAAGACATGACAGGATACAAGAATTTTTGCTGTAATCACACAATGGCACATCTGTTCTCTAAACTTTCTTACTGCTACCTGTGCTTTGTAAGCATCTATGGGCTGACCTGCCTTTATACCCTGTACTGGTTGTTCTACCGTTCACTGAAGGAATATTCTTTTGAGTATGTCCGGCAAGAGACAGGAATTGATGATATCCCAGATGTCAAGAATGACTTTGCTTTTATGCTTCATATGATTGATCAGTATGATCCTCTCTACTCCAAGCGCTTTGCTGTCTTCCTGTCTGAAGTCAGTGAAAATAAGCTGAAACAGCTGAACCTGAACAATGAGTGGACTGCAGATAAACTGCGACAGAGGCTACAGACAAACTCCCACAGCCATTTGGAGCTACAGCTTTTCATGCTTTCCGGACTACCAGACACAGTGTTTGAAATTACTGAGCTGCAGTCTTTAAAACTTGAAATAATTAATAATGTAATGATACCAGCAACCATTGCACAGTTGGACAATCTCCAGGAGCTCTCATTGCACCAGTGCTCTGTGAAGATCCACAGTGCTGCCTTGGCTTTTCTGAAGGAGAATCTCAAGATCTTGAGTGTCAAGTTTGATGACATCAGAGAACTTCCACATTGGATGTATGGCCTCAGAAATTTGGAAGAGCTCTATTTAATTGGCTCCCTAAGTCACGACATTTCTAAAAACATTACACTGGAGTCTTTTCGGGAGCTTAAAAGCCTAAAAGTTCTTCACATAAAAAGTAATTTGTCCAAAATCCCACAATCTGCAGTTGATGTTTCAAGTCACCTGCAAAAACTGTGTATCCATAATGATGGCACTAAGTTAGTGATGCTCAACAACCTGAAGAAGATGGTCAACCTGACACAGCTGGAATTGGTTCATTGTGATTTGGAGCGCATACCTCACGCAGTCTTCAGCCTTCTCAGCCTTCAGGAATTGGATCTAAAGGAAAACAACCTCAAATCCATTGAAGAAATAGTGAGTTTTCAACATCTGCGAAAACTGACAATTCTAAAGCTGTGGTACAACAGTATAACCTACATCCCAGAGCACATAAAGAAACTCACTAGTCTGGAGAGGCTTTCCTTCAGCCATAACAAAATAGAGGTTCTCCCATCCCACCTCTTCCTATGCAACAAAATCAGATATTTGGATTTGGCTTACAACGACATTCGCTTTATCCCACCTGAAATAGGAGTTCTGCAGAGTTTACAGTACTTTTCCATTACTTGCAACAAAGTGGAGAGTGTGCCAGATGAACTATACTTCTGCAAAAAACTTAAGACTCTAAAAATTGGGAAAAATAACTTGTCAGTCCTTTCACCTAAAATTGGTAATTTGACGTTGCTCTCCTACTTGGATATTAAAGGCAATCACTTTGAAATCCTCCCACCTGAGCTTGGTGAGTGTAGAGCTCTGAAGAGGACTGGTTTCACTGTAGAGGACAACTTGTTTGAAACTTTGCCTTCTGATGTCAGAGAGCAGATGAAAGCTGAATAACTTCTTCTTGCTCAGTTTTACAGAAATAACACTTCTACCAAAAACACTCTAGAGAATGCATACTCTGAATATGCATTTAATTTGTCATTATTTTTTTCTTTTTTGAATCCTTTCTGTACAAACAAATTTGGAGTAAGGAGTACATATATTTTTAAATAAAATTTTCTCATATTTTTTCACTGTTTTAAGATATTTTTAAGTTTGTTTTGCCCTGAGAACAAGGACATCTGTAACTTAATTTTTACTGGTAAATGATTTTGTTTGCTGTTTTTTCTTTTCATTTCCTAATCCCACCAGGGAAACTGTGTTTAAGATGTATGTTTTGGGTTGCATAGTTTGTAATAGATGATTATATTGTCTTCCTGGTTATTGTTAATTAGGACATGGTCTTCAACAGGTGGTGCTGCAGGTGTTGAATGCCTTTGTTTCCTCTTTTCTTCAGTGGCAGTAGAAGGTGTTCAACATCTAACAAGATCAAATCTAGGCTGACAATCCCTTTTTACTTGCAACAGGGTTTTCTCAGATGGTCAAAGCAAGTAGAAAAGGTTCTTTATGTATTTTATCAGGTGAGAGGGAGCATGCAGAGCTCCTTCAGGGCCTGTTGGCAATTCAATCTGGCTGCCCATTCACACACTGCACTGAGCAGGGGGCACTCACTGCTGTTTCCTCTGGTGCAGGAGGAGTGAGGTCACAGTGCAATTGGGACCAAAATGACTCATGTTGAAGGTTTTCCTAACAGTGCAAAGGGATGTGGCTGCCCATTTCCTACTAGCTTGAGTGCAATGAACTCACCTTATTGGAAATGTCAATTCAGCAAGATAGAGTGCTGTCTTGAAATACCCCATTCTCCCTTAATCACCAGTGCTGCAAGGCAGAAAGTGCCCTCTGCCCCCTCAGCCCACTTCCCCACTACACTGCTTGGCACCTTCTGGGGATGGGATGCAGAAAAAGCACAGTCATACTCAGTTTGTAAAGCTTCTGACAAGAAAATAGCCTCTACTATCCTCCTTGATTTAGCTTGGGTAGCAAAAAATCAAGCTCAGCACAGGAACATTTGCAGATTTGCAAAAATGAGATTAATTGAATATATTCATTTCTCATAAGTCTCAGCCTACCCAGCATAGCCAAGGACAGTGATGAAGGCTGTGTTTTCATCTCCCAGAGAATAATTAAATTGGAAATCCTGCAGTTGGAAGTTTGCTTTTTCAAATAATGTAATCTCCTGATTGTGCATCAGGTTGGAACTTTATCCTCTGAAGCCATGTTCAGCTGTTTACTTAATCCAGCCATTTGATTTCTTTTAGTCAGGTTTTAAAGGGATGTGCTGCTCACAAGCTAATTTAATCTAATCAAAAGTAGTAAAATATTTTGCTGGGAGGAGATCTCTTCATCATATCCAGCAACACACGTTTGAGTCAGATGCAGGCACTTGATAAATGTTTCACAAGAATATCTAGGAATAAATCCTTATTTCTCTAGGAGTCAATGCTGTTCATAAATTGCAGAGGTTGAATTGCTGATTGTTTAAATTTATGTGAAATATTTGACAGTTGTCAGATTGGTTGCTTGTAAATGTTTTCTAAGTGCCATTGTGTGTCTTGAGCTACAGTTCATCTGAGTTCTGGAGCTTGGTACAAAAGCATACAGTTGGTTTAAGAGTATGACTTATAAAGGTGGGGAGACAAGCTACAATGAGAAATTCCTCATTAATCCAGGGTGTGCTATGCAATTTGGTGTATGAGTTTTCTACAGTCCCAGGTCAGACTTACTTTTTGTACTTGGCTATGTTCTGGAGAAAATCCATGTGATTAATCAAAAATGGTTCAGGCATGAAGGAATCAAATCAAGCTTTTTAAAAGGGGTTTGATTTAGTTCTATTGAAGACCTATAATTGTTGTAGCTGTTATAAGAGCTACCCTTACTTGTGTGTGGAATGCACTTACTGGAACAACTTGCAGTATATATATTCTAAATGTATTTCACTTTGATGTTTTGTGAGGAGGAGAAACATTTCATTGCTCATATTAACCTAATTATGTAAACCAAAGTGCTGTTGTCCCTGATGAATGTAAACTGTTTGAAATGTCCAGGTAATTGGTGGAGCTGTATAGTTCTCCTACTTAGATTTTAAATATGGGATTACATATAAAGTTTTTTTTTTAAGTCTTTATATTCCTAGATGTAGCATTTAAAATCCCTAATTTATTTTGTGTCTAATGTTGTTTCATGTGTAGTTTGTGGTCTGGTTGCTGAATGGAAGTTGTGCACACCTTGTAACTGCAGGTTGGAGACGTGTTCTATGCCATTTTTGTAAATACATCACATAGGGGATGTGGGGTTTTGTTTGTTACTGATTCTATTTATACCAGTGCAACCCCTCATGTGGACACAGTTACATGAGTATAAAGTGCCTTGTGCTGGCATATCTTTATTCACTTTGCTAGGAATAAACTATACCGGTCTGTGCACTTTCACACTAATAACTGTATCTTCTCCAAGGGTTTGGTGAGCTGGGACAGCTTCCTCAGTCTGACTGCTCACTGTCACCAAAAAGGGGCAGCTCCCTCCTCCTCCCATGCTCCTTAGTCCTGCCAACACGTTCCAGCTGCTTCTCATGTCCCTTTACAGGTCTGGTGCTGGTCTGATCCCTCCACAGGACAAATCGACTTTTTATGCCAGCAGAAAACTATGCCAGACTAAAAAAAGGAGTAATTTTCTGCTGGGTCAGCTCTCTAAAGGATTGGATGGACACTAGGATGGGAGTAGCAAGGGGACAGGACTCTGCAGCTGGGCTCTGTGCAAGGAGAAGGTGGGCCAGGCCCCTTTGGAGATGCTAGGTCAGTTCATCCTCTTGCCGAGCCATGTGCTTGGAGGACTGTGCTCTTTTATGTATAGCAGGGTTAGGCAGCTTGGCTTTTGTGAGTAGACAACCCTCAGGCTCACAGTGGATGATAAAATATCACATTACTGTTAATTTCTTAATGAAACAAACTCAGGTAGCTGCACTGTTGACTTTTCTAAACTTCTTACTGTCTATTCTGGGGTGTATTTTCCAAACCCATATTACAGTAACTTAGAAATTAGTCAGCTGAGGGAAGATTGTTTCCTAATTCTCTATAACATCCAGGAAAATATGTAAAAGTGCCATATTTACTCAGTGAATCATGTACTGCTCATATGTATATTCACATGTGGTTCGTCCTAGACTTTTCTGTGACCAATGGTATTTGACTTTGAATGGATGGACATTTTGTGGACAATACTTTAGCATGGTTTGTATATATACAAAGAGTTTATATAGCTGCTTATATTAATCAGGTGCCTAACAAGTATGACAGTTCCAGAATTTAAGCAAGGTATTTTTTCATCATTGCTCAAAAATAATAAAAATCTTCCTTGGTGACAGAATTAGAGATGACAAAGATTGCATCAAAAGTAAGAAGACAACCTTCATAGTACATTGAGCCTGAGAAGCAAATGTACTTTGTGATCAAAATCTGGAGATGTGCATCTCCCCCCTTGTCAAAATTAGAATGGATATTTGTGCTGACCTCGTGCATCCAGCCAGCCCCAACAACTTTTGCAAATTCTGATTGGAAAGCGCCTGCTCCAAGTCTTACATCACGTGTTTTTGGCACGTCAGTAATTCATGTGCATAAGTGGTGACAAGTCCTGTAGGAATGCCAAGAAAAAACTTTGAAATTTGACCGAATGGACAAACTTAATTCTGTAGCAAGAATCTTCATATGATAATAGACCTGCATAGTGTTACATTGCAATATAGTACACCCAGAAAAAAGCGTAAATAAAATGCTCTTTTGTAATAATGACCATTGACAGACTGCAATGTGATTATTTGTTTGGGAAATACTTTGTTTCTGGGTTACCTAAAGATCAAAGATAACCATCTTTTGGGTTTGGTCCCGTGGGAGGGAAATCAAGAGAACATGCTTTAAAAAAACATCGTTACACTTGACAGGATTTACAGCTGCATGGTCTCGCTTCCTGTGCACCTCCTTCCATTGCCTGCCTCCAACAGCCAGGAAAAAACCCATTCCTGCTGGAGCAACTCCTCCACTCTATTTCTGTGCCCTGGCAGGGCTTGGGAGGTGTTCTGGGAGCCCTGCCAGCCTGCAGCCAGGGGTGTGAGGGCTCCTTGCTCCCCCTGTCCCATGCCTGTGCTGCCAGGGAAATAGCACTGTTAGCCCTTGCTGTAAATACAGAGAGATTGGGAGATTCCTCCAAAGGCAATTGGGCTGCCTGCATCTAGTATAGGATGTTCCTGATTTCTGTTTCTTTAAGTTGTAAGGAATCACGTGTTTCAGTTTTGGTGTTTCATACCAAGACAGCACTGTCCTGTGAAGATGGGGCAGGGGTTAGTTGTCTCTGGTGCTTGTGGTCCCAGTGGTGGGAGGGGGATGCTGAAACAGCAGCTGGAGTTGCCTTTGCCTTTGGATAAGCCCTGGCAGGGAGCTGGCCTGGGGCCACCTGCCCCTGGGGCATGGTGGGCCTCACAGAAGAGTGGAAGGAGACTTACTGACAGTGCTGCTTTTACCTCCAGGCTGTTCCTTTTGAAAATGTGGAGGGCTGGGAAAGCTGGTGCACTCTTTGCAGCATTGCTGCTTCCTACCAGCCCACTGGAGATATCATCTCAGGGCTACATCCAGAGGGATGGGAGCCATGGCACAGGTGGCACTGCCAAGGGGATGGATCCCTGTGGCAATGTCAGCTGCTGGTGAAGATGTCACCCTGTTTATTGAGTGTGCTGGCAGTAGGAGATGTTCATGGCCTGAGGTAACTGAGCCCTGAAAAACCTCTTCTTGCACTTTGAATATGTGTGCTTGGGGTGGGATTTAACTGCAGCAGTGCTGTGCCCAGGGGACTGCCAGGGCACAACCCCACCAGCAGCCATGTCCTCTCCTTGCCAGCAGGCAGCAGTGCCAGGGCCAGTGTGTCCTTCATGCCAGATAGGTACTGGAAATTCCCTGTAGCCACCACAGTTTGTTTGTACATCTTCATGTATTACATTTGAGAAATGCAGTATATGCTTTGGTAAAAAATTTGCATATCTGTCCTCTTTTCTCCCGTGGGTTGTACATGAAGCCCTGAAGATTCAGATGAAAAACAGTTTCTGTTTTTCTTATTTTTCCTCTGTGATTGCCTCAGAAATACCCCTCCTACCAAGGGTGCAGGTCTCTCCCCTGCAGCCTCCATTCCCATGAGGAGCAATGGCACACAGCAAAGGCTGGGAGCTCTGCAGGAGTGTGGATACAGGATAGGTCTGACATGGGGGTGAGGAGGAGCCCCTCAGCATCTTCCCTGCAGGGGCAGGGGCAGGGGCAGGGGCAGGGGCAGGGGCAGGGGCAGGGGCAGGGGCAGGCAGGGGTGGGCAGGCAGTGTCCCAGCAGCAGGGCAGCTGAGCACAGCAGCTCCCTGCAGCTCCACCTCCACCCACCCGGCCTGCCAGGCTCAGCTCCTGATTTCCCATCACATGGGCTGCCCATCATCGTGCTCTTTTCTATTACACTGGATGCAGAGGACCTGGGGGACAAATCTGGGTTGGAGCTGCCCTGTTCCCTCTGGGATTGAGAAGGCTGGTGTGTCATGGGGGATATGAGGTTGGCAGACATGCAGGGGATGGCAATGCCCCCAGAGCTTCCACAAAAGGAAGCCCAGACCAGCATGAGGACCTCACTCCTGTCCTCTGGCTCCAGGCACACTTCTGAAGGAGCTTGTGCTGGCAGGGAAGTTGCTTTCAAAAATACAATATCATCAAGGAGTGAATTAATCATGAGCAGTGGGGTTTGATGGCTTTTGGTGAGGGCCAGATTCCCAGGTACCACCATGGGCAGCACTGGCAGGGTGTGATCCCAGGGGTGTGGAGTAAAACACCTGCATTGCAGGCAAGCTTGAACCATCTACTGTCAAGGATGATTTTATCAGTCCATCCTCTCCCCTGCTGCCAGGCTCATGAAGATGCACCTGAAGCAGTGGCTATGGGGACCACATCCAGCAGAGTCCTTCTTGTAACAAGGTGGCAGTGGCATGGACATGGAGAATGGTAATGGCAAGATGGTGCTTCCTTCCAAACCTCTCAATGGGCCAAATGGGACATGAGTGACCATGTCCCTTGACTGCTGCAATTACACAAAAGGCAGACCTGAGCTACTTCAGACAGCTGTAAGTTTCCCCAAGAGCCTGACAGAGGTGGCAGGGGAATTTGGGACTTTCAAATGCACCAAGAGCACCCAGAGATTTCAGCAAGGAGTGCATGTGTTGCTGCTGACCTGGTTCAATATGCCAGAGCACAGGCTGACTGGATTCTTTGTGCTTTTACATTGCTGGAGTAAGAGGGCTACTAAACTGTCTGTCAGAGGAATTCTGTCACATGAATTTTATGAACTGTGGTAAATAAGTGTTGATGTTTTTCTGAATTAAAATTTAATTTAAATGTAACCCTTGTCTCTTGCCAGCTGGGGTCACGTGGCACTGTTGGACTGGCTTGGGAGACTGCCTGCAGTTCTATTTATTTAGTAAAATATTTTGGCAAAGCTCTGGCATCCTGTTTCCTTGCTGTGAGCAGAGAGAAGAAAATTTAAGTAGCAAAAAACTTCAGTACAGTCACAAGGTTACCCTTAGGATCAAGTTGTTGGCTACAGCTAGATATGATGAGTTCAGAACAAGTTGCAAACAAAACCACAGCACAAAGTAATAGCCTCAGCAAAGAGCAGCTTTGGGAAACTGAAGTGGAGGGGAAAATACAGGCAGGATTAGTGCTTGGAGGAGCTGTGACCTCATTTACCATTTGTCCCTCTCCCAAGGCACATGGTCCTCTGCAATGCAGGGATGGAGAGTGAGAGGTGACTGTGGTTGGATGCAAGACAAAGTAGCAGAGCACTTCTCACCTGTGTTTTGAAGGTGATGCTACCCATAATGCAGTTTATTTGCCCACTTGACTGCAGCATCTCTGTGCTGGATGCACTGAGGAGAACTGACAGCCTCAAAGGGACAGAATTTATTATTTTCTTTAAATTTATTCTTTTTTTTCTTTAAATATAAGAAATCTATTGCTACATCCTCACTGCAAGGTCTCAGTGTGCCACCTGTGTCTCATTTTGGAAACACTGCCCATTCTCACCGTCACCAGCAGCATGTCAGAGCCCACACATGTGCTCTGTGTGGGGTAAGACCTGGCAAATGAATCCCATCACAGATGTGCTCCTGTAGCCATGGTGGCTACAGTGCTCCTTGGAAACACAGCTGAATCTTTAGGAGGTTTTACCCCTGGGGTTTCAATGAGCTGAAAGTTTCTACAAAGCCGTGGGCCTGGACATTTTTCTTCAAACCAGAGAGCTTATCAGGAGCATGAATCAGTAGAATAGACAAGAAAAGTAACTTTTCTGAGCTGATGGAAATGGCTTTGCACAGTGGAGGAGCAACCAAGTGGTGCTGCCAGTTCAGGGCTGGATTGGCCAGGCAGGTAGGGCTGGTTCCTCCTGCCCGAGCAGCCCCTCCCAGGAGCTTGGCATGGACACCCTGACAAACTGCTGGGGGAACTGCTGAGCACATGCTTTGCCTTTGCCAGCAAGTATTTCTGCAGAGGTTGTCAGAGTGGAGAGGTACTGCTTCCAGATAGCATCCATTATCAGAACCCAGCTGCACAAGGGGCTCCTCCCTGCCAGCACCAGCACCCAGGCACCTTGAGCATCAATGCTCCAGCTCTGCCACAGGACCTGTGCTGTTCACAGCTCCTCCACAGCTCTGGGACTCTCTCCTTAGCACCATAACCCACACTCTCCTATGAGCACCCAGGTACTTGTAGTTGTTTTTTTCAGAGAAATGAGGCTGGGACTTGGTGAGTTCAACTTGTGCATCAACAGAAGCTTGAGCTTGTACCTGCTGCAGGTGGAACTTTGCCATAAATCTTGCAAAGCAAAAGATTTTTTGGTGGGAAACATGAAAAGGACCAGAAGAGATAATTTTGTGCTTATCAAGCATCTGAGAGGGACAAATTAAACCTTGCATGCCTGAAAAAAAGTGAGGTGGTGAAGCAGGGGGCTGCTGCATCTTGTGGGGTGTGATGATACCCAGGGTGGGGAGTGGTGCTGGGGTTCTGCTGGCCCTTTTGCTCCAGGGTCTCAGGGGTTACAGTGCTTTTTCAAAAACAGGCAAACTCTTTGTAAGAGAATGTTCAGTCCATGACAGAGTGAAGGCTTTTACAGTCATCAAAGAGAGGGCTGTGGCCTGGGGAGAGAGAGACCAGTGAAAAGGTGTTTTGTTGGGACTTGGGTTTTTCCTGGGCTTGTGCTGACGCCAGAAGGGCTGGGGCTCTCCCTTGGCAGGAATGGGGAAATGGAGGAAACAGATGTGTTGCCACAGCAATGCAGGGAGCAGCTGCCATGGGCACAAGCCTCCTTTTCTGACATGTTCCAGCCCACACTGAGAGCCCACACCAGGCACAGTCAGCCCTGCAGCCCCACAGCCACCCCCTGACCCCAGGGACCCCGGGCAGTGGAGGGATGGGGTGACTGCAGCACCCACACCACCAGCCAGGCTCCCCCTGCCACCCACCAGCACCAGGAATGCCAGTAGGACACTTAGTGCTTTCACTAAAAATAAAACCCCCTTTGTTTACTTAAATGTCATTTTTTCCCCTCAGCTTCATAGCTCCAATTCCCCTTAGGTAAGCTTCAAGAGTCCTCATTCATTCATAAGGGGGCAAGAGGTAAGTCAGAATCTTTGGGGGAAGTTACACCTAAATATAAAAAATGTGTCTGCTCAAAACTTGCAGATTCCAGGCCTTATTGTCTCTGTGTCCCAGGTCTTGCAAAATATTTATTGGTTTATTTTTCCAAAAAAAAAAAAGTTTAGTGGGTCAGTAGATGACTGAAGTGGTGAGTTTCCCAAAACTTTGGAGCCTTTGGACCTTGGACCCCAAGACTGGAGCACAGGGCACCGAGGGTCCCTGCGCATCATCTCACCAGAGAGGGCAAAAAGCTGTAAAGCAGCAGGAATGAGGAGTGTGGCAGAGGGCAGCTGAGGCCAATTGAGGTGCTCCCAGTGTCACTGACAGCTCTCCTCTCCATGCTGCAGCTGTGCTCAGCCCTGGCAGAAAGAGTATTTGTCCTAGTATTTGTCCCAGGATGTTTTAAATAGGGATTAGAGGGAAAGGAATAATCACTACTGAACTAATCAGTAGGCTCCAGGGCTAGGATGTTCACTGGTACAATTAGGTCACTCTGCCTCAGATCCCTCATGTGGCACAGGCTGCTGCCTCCTCCTTCAGCTCCTTTCTGCATCCTTTAGCAGGAGCTGGAAGATGAACAGTAACAACTGTGTGATGCTCAATCCCAAGCAGCTGAAAGGAGGTGAGAAGTTCCCTACCCAGATGATTTACAGCAGGTACCACCATCCCTGGCTGTTCCAGGGTGCTTGATCCCAGTAGCTGAGTGTAACTCTCTATGCAGCACAGGCCAGCTGAAAAATTTTTGTCAGGATTTTGATATCCAAACAAAAATGAGCAATGTCTCCCCAGGTCAGTAATTTATAACGTGTGGGGATGTTTTCCCTTGACAGCAATTCATTTGAGCCTCAGCCTTATCTAAATCTCATTTAACCAGCTATCCAAGAAAGGTTTAAAAAGTAGCTGAAAACTGCATCTAAATCCATCCATTTGAGCATCCAGTACTTGTTTAGAAGAAGTTATGCCTGAGAGATCTGCCTAATGTATGAGAGTGTTTTCCTTACACATTGCCTGCCTTGACATTATTCCATTGGAGATCACTCAGCTGTTGGGGATCTGTGATGATGATGATGATGATTTAGAAACAAAGCCACCAAGGAATTCAGACAGAGTACAAACAAATGGCTCAAAGCTGCCTCCATGCCAAACATATTTCCATTTTCACACCCTTTTTCTCTACAGCATAGAAGGCCCATAGCACTCCATAAGTACACATTTACAGTCACTCCAGGCCTCCAAGGGTATCCTTTATGAAAACAGCTCTTATATAAGAAATATTTCCAGTTTAGGAGCCTTTAAAGTGAATTCCAGTAGTGTCATGCTTCTGTGAGTCCTGCAGCTCTCTCAGTAGGATTTGATCCCATCTTTACATGTGCCTTGGATGCTCCAGTTGCCTTCCAAGATAGCAAAACTGATTCCCTGTTTTTTAGTTACATGGTAGCCCAAGCACTTTGTTTTCAGGCCTTTAGTGTATTATTTGTCATGGGTGCACAGATAATGCAATGGATGCCAGATTTATTACGTCTTATGGAGACACTGTGAATTTTTTCCCATTGCAATCTTCACGAAGAAGTTTATTTATTCTGCAAAACTTCAAAGCATTCAAATTTAAACATTTTGCTTTCCCTTTTATGGCTGTGAAAAAAGAGAGGTGAGACCTCAGAATGTGAGCCTCTACCACGGTGTCAGTGACAGGCAGCAGATACTACAGAGGCCAGGGGAAACTGGGAGCACACCAAACAAGATCTCCCAAGGGTGAAGGGCAGGGTGTGAGGTGAGGCAGCAGGAGCTGAGAGGCCTCAGCTCTCACACAGTGCTGGCTCAAGTGGCAGGGGCCAGGCAGTGTTCCCTCTCTGGATTGTGCCCCTTTCTGTAGTGAAAAAAAGTTGAATTCATTAGAGACACTGCAGGGGACAGGCTTGGGGAAGTTTCTCTCTTGCCTTTGCTAATTAACTTTCTAAGCACACACTGAACATGAGGCCAGCTATTGCCCCAGGTCTGGCCCCAGGTGGGGGCACCCATGCCAGATGGGATATCCCAGAATATTCCTGCCAGGGCTCAAACTAGTATGGAAGTTAGAGCCTGGTACCCAGCATGCTGCCCTAAAACAGCCACTCTGTGACTCTCTGGCATCCCCACCTTTTGCATGGGAGGAGCATTTAAAGGAGTTTGTCAAGCTGACAAGAGCTGATGTAAAATACTCTGGGATCCTCAGGTGAAATCCACAGATGAAATAATCTGTTATTGCTGTGCATCTAATCAGACTTCCATGAAAGTTGTTCTGGCAGTTCCATGTGAGTAATGCAGTGTTGGTAGGGGGTTTTCCACTTTCCAGGTGAAATAGGTGCTGATTTAATCCTGGTGGCAGTTATATATACAGCAGATAGTAATTATTTTGTGTTTCTCCTGGGGGTTTATAGCTGAGTGAAGCTCCTGATCAGCAAAGTGAGTAAAGCCAGAGGTGACACCGCACTGCAGGAGACCTTGGCAGTGTAGATGCACCCTTTGTCAGCAATACATGAGTTTGGTTTGCTTGCCTTTGGACTTGCTTCCTCTCCCCTCAGCCCCTGCTGCTGAAATCCCATCTGTGTCCAGCCCCTCAGTGCCCCATGGAGCTGAGGGGCTGTGGCTGGATCCCGTGGGGCAGCAGCTGCTGGGGTCAGGGAAGGCAGAGCACAGCACTGAATGGGTTCCAAGGCAAGAGGGCTCTGTGGTTTTCTGGGGGCATGGAGCCCAGATCCTACCCCTTAGGGTGTCCCTGCCTGGCTGCAGGTATCACTGCAACCCCAGCCCTGGGTGTGCACCAGGAAGGGCTGCAGGGACCCAGCTGCAAATGGCAGTGCTGAAAGCCTGGGTAGAAGAGGAAGTTTTCCACCTGTCTTGGTTTCTGTTCTTTCTTCAGAATTAAAATCTGATGGGTATCTAGGAGAAGGTTTTATCCTTAATATTGGTCCTCTTAAATCCTTCTCTGACCCCCTACATTCACTCTGAAAGCTTTTTGTTCCTTTGCGTGTTTCCCAAAGCTTTTCCTTTCCTTGTTTCCCTATCACTGAGGGGAGAAAAAAAGTTCCTAAACGCAAACCAACAACAACAACAACAAATTAAATAAATAACTCAGACTTACAGGAAAAGCTTGTCTATTTTTGAACTTCCCCTGCCTAACTTTATTTCTGACTCCTTCAATGCCCAGTGTCTCCTGCCACCCACCTCTGGGCTTGAGCACATTCACAGACAAGGCTGGAGTGGCAGAGTGGGAGCCTGCAGGGACCCTCCTGGGCCATGCTAACCTTGCTGCCTCATTGAGGCCAGGGTTCTTCCCCGAGGGAGTGGGAAAAGGGAGGGGTTTGCTGGCTTTGAAAAGCAAAGAAATTACTTTGGCTGGGCAGGAAATTCTCATGAGCAGGGTAGACAAGGAGTAGCTCAAATTCTCACTGAATCAGAGTACCCAAAAAACTCTGCCATACAAGCAGCCTGATATCACATCACCTTAATGGGAGCGCTGTATTCCCAGGCTGATAACATAAAAATGAGCAACTAACATGAAAAATAAGGAAATACTGTATTTCTCTGACTTTCTAAGTGGTTGTTTTTCCTGCTTTTGGGTCCTATTTTCTGCAAAACCAGTTTTTAGGCAGGATTATCATGGCTCATTCAGTGAATGCCTCACTCCAGTTTGCTTTCTGCAGCTTTTTTGCACTTGGATCCTCTGTTAATAAACAGCCTCTACTGTTTACCTCCCTGGGGGACTATGAGAGAGCCTGCAGTCAAAGGGGATTGAAAACATCATCTTTCCTCTGCCATTGAGCTGGAAAGAAAAGCCTCCCGAAAAGCTTGCAGGACACAGTGTTTATAGGAATCTCAGCTCAATGAGGCCAGGAATAGCACAGGGATGAAATGATACATAGGGGGAGCAGGGACACAAGTGGCTGCTGGAGGAGGGGTTAGCCAGAGGGATGACTTCTCCAAAAGCTGCTGGAGAGGTATCATGCAACTCCTTCTTGGTGCACAGAGAGGGAGAAATCTCTCTCAGCTGCCACAAGTGACTCATGCAGAAGGAAGAAGGTGGATCTAAAAACCAAACTACAAATCAGGACTAAAGGGTTGTACCTTCCTCCTCTGTTACTATGCAGAAGAACATTAGAATTGAAAGGCATATTGCTGTTTGTGAAATAAATTGCAAACAACTGGAGGGCTTCAAGTGCCTGATCTATTTATAATAAAACCAATGGGAAGTTTAATTTGCTTATTTTCCTAACACTTAATAAAATAGCTGGCAAACAGAAGTGATAAAACCACTTAGGTTAAAAATTCTGTGTTTTCACTTCTTCAACAAGCGTTTAACTGTAGGCTCTGCTCACCCTGGGACACCATCAAGGGAGACTGGAAATTTGGAGAGTTGAAAAATAAACACACAAGCTAAAACTCTGTGAACAAATACTTCATTACTTATTTCTTGGCCTTAAAAACCAATACCCCCAGTTCTTCCAAGATAACTTCATATCAACACATTCACATCTTTAACAAAGATTCAAAGAAATAAAAAGGAAGAGGCTTTTAAAAGGGTGAATCCTCTTCCACTGCAGTCAGCTAAGTGGTGCCAGTGGAGCCATTCACTGTGGGAATTTCTATGAGAAAGCCCTGAAATAAGATGAAACTTCTTGATGAAGGTGACATTTTTGATGAATATCTACACTCACACACCATTTCACAGTGCTTTTGAACGAGGCTGGGAAGAAGAGGATGCAGAGAACGTGTGGGTGGTGTGTTCCTCTTTACATTTATTTTCCAGGTTCTTCCCTAATAAAATTAATTTTTTCAAAGTGCAGTTGAGGGTACCTGAGAGGTCCAGGAAGGCTGGTGGCCTGGCAGGGCAGGACAGGGGTTTGGTTTGGAGGCAGCAGGTGGGCAGTGGGATGGCTGTCATTACTTGCCTGGCTTTGGGAGCCCCTGGTCCCCCTCCAGGCAGCACAAGGGCAATACTGAGGCAGCTGTGCTCACCTGAGCACTTGCTGCAGTTCTCAGCTCAGGGAAAATGACACCTGGGAGAAAAATAAGTGTATTTATTTATTTATTTGTGTATATTTTAAATATATGCAGGAGCTTGAGCCTTAGAAGTAAGAAAGAAGGTGAGAAGGATTTAAAGAGTTGTGTTTCTATCATGCTTATGAGTTGTGCACAAGTTTTCCTTTATATATACTTACTTTACAATAAGGCTTATAAAGATTGAGTGTCTTTGCACTGAAGGTGCTGAGGGTTCTGTTGTTGCTTACTGGAGAGGGCTGTAGGACCAACTCCTGGTGCAGGTTAAATCAGAAAGCCAAATTGGCAGGGGCAGGACACTGGCCTAGGATCAGTGCTGTGCTTCCCTGGAGCTGGGTACCAAACTCCCTGCCCTGCATGGCATATGCAGTCCATGCAAACAGGACCCTTTGTGCCTGGTGAGTGTTTTTGTGGAGATGTGATGTGCTCTCAGGATAAGCTCTGGGTCCCCATCCTATTCCAGTATTCCTGCTGCTGGGTACTCTCTTCCCCCAGCTGTGGATCCCACAGGCTCACAGGCTCTTTCTTTGCATTACTCCCTGCAGCTCCTGAGTCCCTGCTGCTGGCTACCTTCAATGTAAGGGCTTTGATTTTCCACAGGAAGCTAGAGCAGAAAATGGAGTTACAGGCTTGTGGTGCTGCTGATGGGGAGAGCTGATGTCTCCTGGGCACTGAGTGCTCTGTGTGTGTGCTGCAGTGCTGGTAGGCACTGACTGATAAAGGTGCAGGAAACTGAGACTGAGCAGTCTCAAGGATGGGCAGGGTATCCTGCTGAGGAGGTGAAAGGAGACTGACTAAGCAGTCAGTGTCTGGGTTTTTGGTTTTTTTCTTCCGTTGTTATTCAAGTGCTGTGCTCCCTTAGGATGTTTTTTTTTTTTTTTTTTGCTGAACTCTTTCAACCATTGGTTCCCACAGTATTCAGCATTTTTCTAATGTAAATGAGCTCCTTCTCAATGTCTCCCTTGAACTGCACAATACTTGGGAAGTTCAGAGAAACACTGATGGTCCAGGGCAGGGAATTTTCAAAACCCCTGTATAAGTAGCTGATGATCAAATCCTTGCAAGTTATTTGTCTGTATCTTCATTTTTCTCATTCACCTGGCGTTTACCCACACTCTCCATTGGTGTGGCAGTGGCTGGATGAGGCATCTGGTCTGTGTCAGCTTTTATCTGCTGTTTTTTTTTTCCTACTGTACCTCATTATGTATGCTCACTAATTCAATTCAGATTTGAAAGGAAATACATGAGAAATTAACTGGCAAGACAGCAGCAGCTGCAGGAACTCCATGGGAGAAGAAATCTTTGAACTAATGGACTTAGTGGCAATGTAATACCTAGACATTACTGCATATTGCTTCAGCACATGTGAGTCTCAAAACAGAGAGAGGATCCAAGAAAATGGAAAGGAGTCAGAGGAAAAATATCTGTAAAGTGGCAATTTTCTTGCTCCTCTCAAGGCTGTACTCAGAACACAGTAAGGCACCTTGCAGAGCAGGCAGAGGCAGGACAATACAGGCACAATCCTCAGTAGTGCAGTGGCAAAGTTCATCACACTTGCTCCCAGCGCCATGGGAGCTGCCACCAGGACTCAGGGCATAGTGCCAGCAATGTCCCAAATCCCTGGGAGCACCTGAGGCTGCATTCTGGGTGCTTGCATTCCCCACTGCCTGTGCTGTGGAGCAGGAATATGGCTGTGAGGAGTTTGCCATGGCTGTCCTTTGCTTGGCATCTGTGGGACAGTTGGGTCTGAGTAATTGCACACTTCGAGCAGCCTTACTACAGATATAGGGACAGCTCCAAAAAAGCACTCTGCCTAATTACAGATTTCAGGAGTTGATGTCAGGATTAAAACAGACACTTGCCCTAGAAGACCTGTGATGTCCCCTAGTTTCTAAAAGTCCACCCCAGCCATGGGGCACTGTGGGGCTGGGGACATTGCACATGTTATGTTACAGCTGAGGGTTCCCACAGCCTTCCTTCTTTTTTGTTTTGTTTTGTTTGTTTGTTAGTTTTGTTTTTGGTGGCATTTTGTTTTGGTTTTGAGTCAAGTGACAGAAATATTCCCTAGCACTGAGAAGCCATATTTATTTTTTTTTAAAGACTGAACTTGTCTCATCTCAGTGTTTAGGGCAGTTTCCTAAGAGAGCTGTGCTCACCCAGACTTCCTGCCCCTTGCTGGTAGCCAGTTCGATCAGCTGGGACTCCCAGCCTGCCCTCAAGCCAGGCATGGACTGGAAAAATGCCACAGAGAGATGCTAGGCACAGCACAAGTGACAGCAGCCAGCACACAGAAAGCAAGTTTAAGTTACAGGTTCTGTGCTGCAGCTCTGCCTATAATGGGGAGATTGTTTCAGCTGTGAGAAATGCCACTCTCTTCAACTAGAGTTTGCATTTGGACAAAATAGAAATAACAGGTACCCACAGGGTATCAGGATGTGGTTCCAATGCCCAGAACCACTGCACAAAATGCTGTCAGCATGAGGTAAAGAGACTCCTTAAATAACTTGGCTGAAATTAGCCCTAGATCAGCAATTCTTTCAGTAGCCCTGTGCTGTAAGGCCACTATGAATTGTTCTTTTTATCTTGCTGATTATAATAGCAGCAGCAGTTTTTATTGGTGTGTTGTGTTTGTTTTTATTTCTTAGGAAATTAAAAAAAAAAAAAAAAAAAAAAAAAAAAAAAAAGATGGACCAGTGTTTTGCAAACACTGTGGAGATAAGCATGTGTCCTTGTCCACAAAATGAAATATCTTCTGTTTTTCTAGTCCCTTTTCCTGGGGTGCTTGCCCAGCTCAGCTGGTGAAGTCCAGCATGATGAACTCCAAACCTGTGTCACAGACTTGCCAGGAGGTGAGGCAGCTGGGGCTAAGCATGGAGAAACTTCTTTCCTGAGTGAGTCTTCCTGACTGATACTGAAACATGGCAGTACAGAAGTCCTGGCATGAGGATGATGATGAAGAGCCATGGTGGCACGAGGATTACAGCTCCTGGAAACCAGCTGGCCTCCAGAGCTGGCTCCTGCCATTCCCTCCTCTCAATACAGGTTTGGGACAAGGGTCTGAAGGCAGTGGTGAGCACAAAGACAACTGGGCTCAGCCAGAGGCTGTTTGATTGACCCAAGTGTCCCAGGCAATCCCAGAACGTGCCAGTTGCTCTGTCTCACACTGGGAACCAGAATACAGGAAGCTACAGAAGTTTTTAGACCTCTACCACCATCCTCACTTTTCCATTCACCCCTTGGACTGGGTTTGCTGATGTACAGCAAAGGGGTTGCTAGCATTGCCAGCACTATGCAGTTTACAGCTGTAAAATTAGGTCAAATGCTTTGAATATGATTACAGAACAGAGGTCAGGCCCATCTTACAGTGACTTTGGACTATCCAGAGAGAGGGATATTTGGATTCCAGTCATCGATACAGGGATACAGATAACATGGCAGGAGCAGAACAGATGTCCATGAGTCTTTAAACAGTAGAAAAAGGAATTTAGAAGAGACTCCTTGGAATGTAACTTGAAAAACAGGTGAGTAGAAAAAAGAGAAAACAAATGCAAATAATTTCAGGTTTCCAGTTCTTTAAAAATCATAATGGTTCAGGTATGTGATGAGCAGCTACTTTCTCTGAAAAGCAGGAAAATATTAAATCAAAGAAATAGGAGAATGTATGTACATATGTATGCACTTTGAAAGTTTCCTGTTGCATTATGAATACCTTCAAATCATAAAATATGTGCTGTCAGTGGTTTCCATAGAAGTTTGAACATACAGTTTCACTTGTTCACAGTGCAGTCTGTGTGTGCTATCACATTAAAACCAGAGATATGCAAGAAAGACACAGAAACATCTTGTAGGTAAAAAAAACAAAACAAAACAAAACAAAACAAAAAAACCACAAGCCTGATTGACTGACTAAGTAATTATTAATGGGAAATTCAGAGTGGAGAGGCATGAGGAACAGACTTCTCTAGGAATTGGCTTTTATCACACAACAGCCAATAAATTAATTGCAAGAGGTGAAGTGCTTTCTTCCTTTGGAAAAGTGGGGAGGTTAAAAATGTGAAGGTTCACCTGTAGCAGGCAGCAGCTGCACTGGTGCAGCAGAGATGCTGCAGTGGGACACTGCTCTTGTGCTGACAGAGGCAGGAGCTTGCACAGCCCTCCATGTGAGGAATATTGGGAATACCCAAAGCTGTCATGGGAGGGAGGGCATGACCCTGAGGAACGGGATATTAGGGACTGACAAAGGGGCACAGCACAGTGTCATTTCTTTGATTCCCCTGGTTTTCCAGCCCTACCAAGTGAGTGAGGCCAAGGGTCTAAACAGGGTAGGTCCAGCAGAGAACCTCCCATGAGGGAAGGAATTCCATGAGCTGAGAAGTCCTTGCAGCTTCTTTCATCCCTAATTTTGCTGTTTGTTTTTTGTTGGTTTTGGTTTTGTTTTGGTGGGGTTTCCCCCCTGTACGCTTGCTTTTGCTTCTCTTTCTGCTAGTCTTTTTAAATATTCCAGTGTGTAATGCTTTCCTGACCAAAAATGTCAATAAGAAGTTAAAAGCCTGCCACCATTCTGAAGTTCATTCATGGTGTGGGTGTAAAGACTCAGCTTTAACAACATGGCACACTTTCTCCCGTGGCTGCCTCTCTTACTGGTCATGGAAACAGGAGAATATCGACTTTTTCCAGAGCGTCATCATGAATCCTTGTGAGTAACAATGACGGTCCCGGAGTGCAGTGCCAAGGTGATTTTTAAAGGTGCAAAGTCTTGCGTGCCCGCCAGGAAAGGAGCCGCGCTCCGACCGGCGGTGACGGCCGGGCCGAGGCGGTGCCGGGCCCGTCCTGAGGGCGGTGCAGGCCCGGCCCGGCCCGGCCCGGCCCAGCCCGGCCTGGCCTGGTGCGGGCTCTGCTCCCCGCCCGGGGGCAGCGGGGCCATGGGGGGTCAGCACTGCCCTGTCCCCGTGTGGCTGCGCTGGCACGGCTCCCGGGTGCCTCCTGCCGACGGGCCGGGAGCGGGGCTGCGGGCGGCAGCCCCACACGAGAGCTGCTGGAGCGGCCTCCGGCGCCCGCACGGGTCAGGGCCCCGGGGGGCGCGGGGCTGAGGCGTGAGGCCCGGGGATGTGCGGGGCTGAGGGCAGAGCCCGGGCTGTGCGGGGCTGTGAGGGGCTGAGGGCAGAGCTCGGGCTGTGCGGGGCTGTGCTCATTGCCCGGGCTGTGCGGAGCTGTGCTCATTGCCTGGCTGTGCTCACTGCCCGGGCTGTGCGGGGCTGTGCTCATTGCCCGGGCTGTGCGGGGCTGTGCTCATTGCCCGGGCTGTGCGGGGCTGTGCTCATTGCCCGGGCTGTGCGGGGCTGTGCTCAGAGCCCAGGCTGTGCGGAGCTGTGCTCATTGCCCGGGCTGTGCTCATTGCCCGGGCTGTGCGGGGCTGTGCTCATTGCCCGGGCTGTGTGGGGCTGTGCTCATTGCCGGGCTGTGCGGAGCATTGCCCGGGCTGTGCGGGGCTGTGCTCATTGTGGGCTGTGCTCATTGCCCGGGCTATGCGGAGCTGTGCTCATTGCCCGGGCTGTGCGGGGCTGTGCTCAGAGCCCAGGCTGTGCTCGGCTGTGCTCATTGCCCGGGCTGTGCGGGGCTGTGCTCATTGCCCAGGCTGTGTGGGGCTGTGCTCATTGCCCGGGCTGTGCGGGGCTGTGCTCATTGCCCGGGCTGTGCTCGGCTGTGCGGAGCCCAGCAGCGGCCCGCAGTGGCACCTGCTGTAGGTGTCGGACAGCGCCGGGGTCTAAACGCCATTTGCCAGCGTTTGCTTTAGGGCAACCACCAGCCTCTGATGGGTTTTCGGCTGGATTGCGAACCCTCCCAGCAGGAGTTCCCCTGCCTGAGCGCCGGGGCCGTTGAGCAAAGGGACGCATTTCTGCAGAGACACCTTCCCGGAGGCTCAGCAGGCGGCTGTGCAGCACCCGCTGGGATGCTCTGCATGGAGCCCTCATTCAGGTCAGAGAACAGCTGTAGCTTGAGGAGAGTTTACCTCCCTAGCCTGACCATCTTCGAAGTATCTTTGCAGTAATAAAAAGGAAACATTTTTACTGTGCAGTTTTTACTTATTCTACTCGTGCTGCAAGGTTGACCTCATGAAAGAAAGAGTGTTTGGTAGTGCTAGATACAGCATTTTTATAATATCAATCATTTTATAACAATAATATAACAATGGAATATGGCAGTAACAGGCTTCACTCATCTCTGATGGATTTTGGAGCATGACAGAAAGTCTGTTACTTGTTCTCTTTGCTCTTCCAGATAAGTTATTCATAACCAGGGCTCCCACGGCAGCTCCTGAGCCCACTTAGGCCAGGCTGCTGCTTGTGGTGGTGGCCAGCCCCAGCTGTTGTGTTACTATGAGGCCATGACTGCATTGTTTAATAATTTTGCTTTTGTCTTCCTTTGCAGAGCTGTTAAAACCAGCAGACATTCAGGCAAGCAGACCAAGACTGGGAATGTAAAATGTTGCACGCTCAAAACCATATGATTGAAGTGTTTGTTTGCCCTCAAACCTAGGGAACAGCCTACTTACACAGGTGATGGATGATAAAGGATGGGCTGCAGGAATTGGAGCTTGCTGGGAGTCTGGAAAGGGCCAAGGATCTCTGGCTGATGAACTCTTTGCCTCTTAAGTGCTGCAGGGGCTGGCCTCCCTTCTTCCCCATTTCATGCAAGGGAAGTAAGGATGTAAGAGGGGGAAGAAATGTCTTAGTGGGCATCCTCCAAAGACAGATTTCATTTTCTTGGAAGATCTGTGCTCTCTTTTCTGTTAAAACATATGGAAATTGTGTGCATTGTGGCCTACAGTCATGTGGATGTTTTTCTGACTAAGGATTCAATACTGTGTAGCACCCTGTAATGTGGTCTGATAGGGCATCTTCAGTTTGCCACTGTAGACAAGTTTCTTTGATTGCTTTGTGACTAGTGCAATTGGAAACATATTCCAAACACAATGATGGGAAGAAAGGGAGGCCTGTATTTCCCTTCAGTGCTCTCCATGTGATCTATCTGGATCGTTTTGCCATGCAGTTTTCTGTGGTTCTTTTGCATACAGCTACCCCAAGTGAAGTAAAAGAAGCTTTCTTGACCTAAAGGAGCTATTTCAAAGCATGGAGTTTTCCAGGTTTGTAATAAAAGTATCATTGTGTTTTCTAGAGGTTGAGCTTCTGCAAGTGCAGTTCATAAACAGTGTCATGGGATGTTTTCAGGGCAGCTCAAGGTTTGCTCTACTTCCACAGAGATCATGGAAGTCTTGCTGTTGACAATATCATGATTTACCTCGAGTTGTTATTCCAGCAGAAAAGAGGTCTCTCATGGTCCTGTGTCATGTCTGCAAGCCCTTCTGGCTGCTGACCCATGTCCCTTGTGAAGCTGTGCCAGGCACTGATTTACCAGAGATGCAGTGAAATGCTGCATCCTACCTTCAAATTCCGAGACAGAAAATGGATTAATACACTTTGGTCTGCAGGTGTCAATACACAATCAGGTGGGAGAGTTCAATCCTCTCCATCAGTTGCATTCAGGGTTTTCAAAGACCTGCATCAGCATTTTTCAAGCCTATACAGCCTCGAATTGGAACAGTAAGAAAACATCCACAAAATTGAAGTGAATGGACTAGGGAAAAATTGTGAAAGAATGAAGTTGAGATCCAGCAACTGTGTGTGTCATCCATTCTTGCTTTCTATGTTCTAAAAATTCTTGTACCACGTTGAGCAAAGACATCATTGTGGTGTCCAAAGCAGGTGAGATCTGGCTGGTTGGCATCCCAGAGGTGCATGTATCACTCCACTGTAATGCCTACTGCACTTCAATTGCAGATTTTTTATTGGCTTTGAGACAAACTGCAAACTCCAATCCAGCCATGGATTTGCTACAGGGAACACAACAAGCTTGTCCATGAATTAGTGACTTGCTTCTTCTCCAAATGATCCAGCTTTGGGAAAGGAAAATATAAAGATCTTACACTAACGGGAGCTCTATGGTCTGGGAATTTTGCTGTATGTAGTGACTCTGCTAATTGAATTGAGTGGAAAGAACATCTCCCCTCTGCTCCTTCTGTTCTTTCCAAGCCCAAAAGGAAGAGATAAGGACACAGCCTACCTGCAGTGTGCAGGCAAGCAAAACAGGAGGAGAGCACCCTCCTCTGCTTGTGTTTCCAAGCCTGGACACCAGCAGTGTGGAGCTCACCTTGTCCTTCCCCCTGGCAAACCAAGCAAACAAGCCACTATTTCTGAGACACATTCTACTCACCTAGATTTAGAAAATCCACACAGGAGTAAGTAACAAAAAAAATAGTGAAATGGATCTTAATTTAAGGAATCTTCAGCTACCCCCAGCCCCAGTTTCTCAAGTTGGGACTGCATCCCTGTTCATTACGTGCTTAAAGCAGAGATCAGCTCTTCCTTCCTGTTCATGCAGCTCTGGGAAAACTGGTAGTGCTTTGTTCAGAGAAGAATAAACAGCAACCACCAACATGGTCAGCTCATTCCTACCATCATCACTGATCTTGATCTGTCAACTGCTTTTGCTGCTTATTTGCTGGCAAAGAAACTCAAACCAAAGGTCCTTTGGGACATGCAAAGACAATAGAATTAAACATTTGCCTGATGTCTGATGTTACCACAAAGATCTGCCAGTGCACATAGAAATACTGGACTTCTGATGGAATCTTTCATGGGAAATATTGCAGGAATAGAACCTGTGCTTCGAAGGGCTTATCTGTTCCCTGCCATACGCTCCAATTGTCTGTCCTTTTCCAGCACACTCCTCCCCCTGGAGGAGGCTACCAGTCACAGCATCTCCACTGGTCATTCTCTGTTTTCTACTCCCAAGACTTCCCAAATTAGACAGTGCTTGCCATCTAAGTAGCCCTGATGTGGAGTAAAATTTAATCACAAGACAATGACTATCCAATCCTTCCTGGAGTTCTTCCTCAGGTGCCTTTTGGCTCTTTCCACTTGCACCAGAAACATCCTGGTTCACTCACAAGCTGCCACTGCTCCATGCAGCTGCTGCTTGTTATCAAAAGGTTTATGTGTGAAACAAAACCTAGTTATAAAAAAAGGGGAATATGTGGATTCCCTGGGGTTGGGAATGAGGCTGTGGGACTGTTTTAAACCCCTGGAGACTAATTTCTGGTTCTGCAAACAAGCTCTGAGTGAAAAATATTGCCTGCTGGAGCCAGCTACTCCCGCCAAGATTAATGTGTAGGAACTCAAAGTATGTGAAGGTTGTGTCTCTGGAGGTATTGTGATGGACCACTGCCACTGCAGGAAACCTAAAAAAAGGGCCATGGTAAGTGGGCATAAATTGGAAAAGTTAGGCTGTTTTCAGTGAATTTACTGTGGATTTAGTAACATTAAATTGTAATTTTATAAATATTCAGATTTTTTGAATTGTGATCCAAGCAAAGGGGTTTGCAATGGAAGCAACTGAAGATTAAGGGGACAATGTATGTGAGTACCATGCCACAGCAGCATCAAGCATAGGGCTGTGTAATTTGAAATTTTGGGTACCCATCCCTCACCCTCTATTGAACTAACCTGAATATGTTTTGCAGTGGAACTCATACAGGAAAGATATGAATGGCTGGTTTTGAAGTGGAAAGACAAAAGAACTTTTTGATAGCACAAGGGAAAAGGCACACACATAGAGGGTGTGCTAGAAGTGTTTAAAGACACATTCAACAGCTGGTATTCAGATGTGAAGAAGAAATTCTGCAATAAGCACAGGTAAGACAAGCTGCTCTATATAAGGGGAAAAAAAAAAAAAAGCAGTTGCGGGCTAACAGCACAGACAGTCTCTTTTTCCAAAAGCTTGGAACTAAAATATAGAAATTTCATATAGAGAAAACCAGGATCATAGAGCTGCCAGTTTCATCCAGGTCAGAATTGCCACAAAATGGCATTTGGAAACCAGATAGATATAAGAAGCTTTCCCAAATCCTGGGGATCAGGAAAGAGATGGTGACAAAGCTAACTTCAAGTGTATCCAGGATGCTGTTCAAATGGAAAAGGAGTGTTCAAATCTCAAAATTTGAGTCCCAATATATAGATAGCAGGACAAGACAGTGTGTAAAAAGCACCTAAAAGAACACTGCAAACAAGCAAAAAAAAAAAAAAAAAAAAAAAAGAATACCAACTTGGTAATGTAGTGATCTTCTCAGGGTCCAGAGGTGTCATTACAAAACAATGAAGTGCCACCTCACTTTTCCTTATTTGAGAACACACATGCAAATTACTCCAGGCTGTGTTTAACAAGCGCATGGGGACCTGAGACTACAGAAAAATGTATCACATGCCAAGGTAGCAGCCAAATGTGGGTTCAAGAGTCACAGATGGTAGGGGAAGACTCTGGGTCACATTAAACTATGAGACCTTGTTGTTGTTAAAAGATGAGCAAAATTGGGAAGCACAAGAAAACTGTTCACGTTTTGCTGAGTTTTCAGATCTGAGTCTGCTAAATTAATGTTTTAAGTAAAATAACACCATTTTATAATATGTTTCCAACTAGTCATTTTACAGCTTTCTACAGATGGTATGAAGTATGTATGAAAATATAATACAAGTGGAAATTCCTTGCCTTTAGATGCCTAGAGCATTCTTATGTGCTCTCTCATAGTGCACACCTCCTGCATGTCCTGCAGCAACAGTGTAAATGTCACTATTTCTTGACCACAGGTGGTTTGGTGGTGATGAAATGAGGCTGGAGAAGTGGAAGCAAAAGAAACAGAGCAAGAAAGAGTAATGTTTCAAGTAGGACAAAAGAGTGTGCAAATGCAAGGGACTTGCAAGGAAAAGTAAAATAATTAGAGGAGGTGGTGTTAACAGCACTCAGTTTGTCTAGGAAAGGATGGGGTTGGCTGAGATGCAAGGTGGAGAGACACCCACAGGAGTGGGGACCAGCAGAGCTGTAGCTGTTAGCTGAAGCCCTCCAGACAGCTGAGGTGGTTTCCAGAAGGTGACCCAGGAGATATTTGTGTCCTTCACATGGGAGCAAGGAGTAGGTAAGGTTGCTGGAGACTCCCATGTGGAGAGGGCAGGGAACAGATGAGGGCAAGGAAGGGTGAATAATGTGCCTGGGGTGGGAATAGAAGGAGGACACTGGGGTCCTGATCCAAGGGTCTTTGTGGAAAGAAAGAAGGCAGCAGAGAAGAAAAGCCATTTCATAAGACAGGAAGGAATACAGCTTCAAAGGGAATTTGCAATTAATGTTATCAGAAGCAGCAACACAACCAGAGGGATGGGGAATAGAGATGGAGGAGTGAGAAGCTGTGAAACTTCATGGTACAAGCACTGGAATAAAGGTATAGATCAGAGTTTTTAAGCTGGGGGTGGAGTTGGCTGTGGTGCTGGCTGGATTCTCCCATTCAGAGGACAAGGAATAAGAAAGGTGTGTAAGGGTGGGATTTAGGGACAAGGGGAAATTACAAGGTGCTTACCTTGGAGCATGGAGGAAAGTGAGGATTTGGAGCTGTGAAAGATTGAGTAAGGCTAAAGAGGCAGAAGATACAGTTTCTGGGGTATTTGGATAAACAGGAGCAGAGAATGGGTAATGCTGTTGGCTGTATTAGAGCCAGGGAGAGAAACAAGCCTGGCTCACACCTGGGAGAAGTTGGCAGTACCCCTGCATGGGGGTAGAAAAAAAAGAAGACCTGTGCCAAGCAGTAACCTGAGGTGGTAGGCAGGGAGTCTAAAGTGAAGGAAACTGTAGGAGGACTGGGAGAGAGGATGGAGCAAGAGGTGTTAGAAGATGTGAGTAGTAGGGAGATAAAAAGGAAGGAAAGGTTAGAGCAGTGCAGCACAGCTTTGTGTGGCTGAGGAATGCAAGGGAAAAGGGGATGGGAGTCAGACAGCAGAGGTAGTGTGAAGGTGGAAAGGATGAAGAGATGGAACTATTCCAAGGTGGGAGGGAAGGGGAAAGGCAAATGAACAGGCAAATTATAACTAATGCAATAATTAACTGCTACAGCAGTAATCTGATTGTCACCCAAAAAAAGAGGATGAGGCAGGGAGTTCGTGAGTGAGGGGGAGGCACGATCAGGCTGGCAGAGGAGCAGAAGTGGGCTGAGCCCAGTGGGGTGCAGAGGAAACATGGCAGGGAGGAGCAGGAGCAGATGCTGGGGCTGTAGTTCCTATGGCAACACACGAAGGCAAATGCAACAAGTGTGCCAAGGTGGCAGCGCTAGCAGGGGACAGCTCGGTGCAGTTCCGTGTCCCCCTCCTCGGGGTGGGAGTGGAGCCGTGCACCATCCCTGGGCAGCAGGGCAGCGGGGCTCTGCCCCTGCAGAAACCAGCACGAGTTACCGGCGGGTTTCGAGGCCCGGCCCCCTCACTGCTGCTAAATGTGTGTCTTGTGCTCTCTTTCTCCAATCCTAGGAATCCCCAAGCGCAGCAGAGCGAGAGCTGCTGAGCATCTTGCCAGCACATGGCGAGGGGCAGCTCTGCAGGGAGCCATGGGACAGTAAGCATCCCCCCTCCTCATGCCCATGTGCCATGGGGCTGGGGACTTCAATCTCCCACGTCCTGGCTCAGCATGTCCTGCTGCAGCTGGCACAAACCTCCAGGCACTTGCCGTGTGCAGGTGCCCTCCAGCAGGGCTGGCATAGGCCAGTCTGCCTACAGCAGAGAAAGCGCATGGCTTTCACAGGCTGGGGCCTTATTTTTCAGTGTTTCTGACAGACTTTTCCCTTCCTTTCCTATAGTATCTCTCATAATTAATCAGCAGTTTGGGTCTGCAGCTACTCCACACCATTGTGCTCATGTCCTACGCTAAACAGCTGGAGACAGAACATAAAGGCAAGTTTTTCTATTGCTCTGACACTCGGACAGAAAGAACAACCCTGCGGGGTGTCCGGCAAGGATGCTGCCCTTTCATCCTGCCCCGCCGGAGATGCACCGGTCCCCGCAGCAGCGCTCGGGCTTTCCAGCCGCATCCAACAGCAGAGGGAGCTCCGGGAGAGGAAGAGGAGCAGGCGAAGCTTGGCAGGAGCAGCCCGGGAAGGAGGGAGGCGGGCAGGGGTGCACTGAGGTAACTGCAGGCTGCTCTGCTGCACCAGGTAGGGAGCTTTTAACAGCGCGAATGGATGAGGGCAAAAGGGGCCTGAGTGCAAACGGGAATGGTTGAAAAGCAGCCACCATGGAAACAAAACTCCAGGAGAACTTTAGGTATAAAAAAACAAGAACGAGACAAGGAAAAGATATGTCTGGGTGCTCTTTCTAAGATTTAAGACTTAGGCTAACTTCAGGGTATCTTGTGCTAAATAGCTGTAAGGAGGAGGAAGGTATCTTAGTTACTTGGAGAGTTTTCTGTGTATTTAACTGCTAAAAGTTCTGGCTCTATTTTTTTCGAGGAGAATGCCCTGTATTGAACATCGTTTTCATGTCAAATTAATTTCAGAAAGTTTCAGTGACACTTTGAGAAACTCTGGTGCCATGGGTTCACACCAGGATCAAAGGAAAGCAGTGAATATGCCTTTGTGGCAGTGGAAATGCGCCCATTGGAAGCTGATGGCCATTCCTGCCACACTTGGGATGACAGCAATACCAGCCAGCCACATCACAGCCCCTGCAAAGCCAGATTGTGGCTATGACTCTCCAGCCACAGAGATCAGAGTAAGGAAATAAATATGTTGGTCTTTCCATCCCTTGTTCTCCGTGGTCTTGGGTGCAGCACAAGAGCAGGCATGATTCATTCTACAGTCTCTGGGCAACCCAAGGGAAAATCGCCTGCTAATTTCAGTTTCTGATGTCAGAACATATAATTAACCTGACAAAGCAAAACGTTATTTTAGGTTAAGGCGTGATCAGACCTTCCTTCTCCCTCTACCTATTTCTAAATGGTAATAAGTTAAAGGTGTTTGAGGCTGAGGGAGGTATATGTTTTGTGGTGGCTATACAGTGTTGGCACTGAATTTGCTGCTCTTACGGCCTCCTCTTAATATATAAAAATATTACCAGTGCTTTCTCCAGTTAATTTATATTCAAATTAAATGCAGAGAAAACAAATTATTTGGACATTAGAATAATCCTCTTCCCTGTCATTGCATGTGTGTGCAAAGGTGTTCTTCTTTGTATCAGTCTTTGGAACAGGAGATGAAGCAGGTTTGAAAATGAGCATGCTGAATGCCATATCTTTAAGGTGTGTAATGTTAGAGTGGATAGTGTGATGCTAGACTGACAGTGGATATCTAATTGTAGAAGACTTACTGACCTTGGTTTACTGTCATTGTATTTGAAAAAATATTGGGAAGAGGATTTCAAAGGTGAATTTATATCATGTTGTTTTCCCTTGGGTAGAATTGATAGAATGGAGCAATTGATTTTATTTGATCTATAATATGTACACATAACTAGCAGAATGTGCTGCCTTTGAAGTAAGAAGATTAATATAGCCCATTTCAAAGAAAATCAACTTCTTTTAGTGCTATGTTGGCAAATCCCGGTTCTGTAGGCTCCCAGGCACAAAACCAAAAGTAGACCTTTTGTAGTTCTTGAAGTTGGAAAAGAGCTGTAAGTACCTCTAGGTCCCTGATTAAGGAGCTCCATTTTAAAATAAGAGTTCTATAGTCTTCTACAGAATGGCTTTACTCCATGGTAAAATAGGAAGGCAGAGAGAAAATGCAGCATGTAAGATATAAATATTACTCCCTTATCCCTTTTTTCCCCTGCTGTTTTTGCCTTGTATTCCTCAAATTTGGTAGTTTTTTGGTGGTTGGGGTTGTTTTTGTTTTTTTTGGGTTTTTTGTTTGTTTGTTTGTTTTTTGTGTTTGGGTGGGGTTTTTTGTTTTTGGTTTTGTTTTAGGTTTGGGTTTGGGGGTTTTTTGGGAGAAGGTTGTTTGTCTAGGTTTTTTTCTGATCTAGATGGGTGAGTCCTTAATCTTTAGCCATTTGAATGACTGAAGATCAGTCATTTGCAGGCTCTGAGCATTTTGGTCCCACATACATTTTTTCTTTTTCCTCCTGCTGTTCAGAAAGCTTTGCCTAGCTGTGCACCTCATTATGCCCTTGTGGCTAGGCTATTTTAAGGCATCTTATTCCAAAAGAATAACAAAATCAGCAAGGTCTAACTATTGTACCTGTGTGATTGGGGAAGTAAAGGTTAAGTGCTGGCACAGATACAGCTCAGAATTATGAAGATAACTGGCTTGCCATTTCTTTAAAGGCCACCATTGTCCTAGATCCAGGTAGAGCACTTAGGTTTTGTGTCACTCCATTTGCACATGGAGCCACAGCCATTACACTGAGAAAGCCAATTGAGATCTGAAGGGGAAAGAAGGGCTTTCAGGCATGATTTGAAGAAAGAAATAACAGACTGAAATGTCCTGGGGAAAGCAGGAAAATTATTCCAGAGAGCAGGGCTGGACAAAGTGTGACACCTGAAAGCTTCTTTTGGTCTTATCCTGCTAATTCTGATTATGACAGGTTTTTAATTTTTATTTCCTATGCAATCTCCATGTTTAGCATTTAATATTTGTGGAAATGGTGGTGAGCAGAAGAGGCAGAGATCACAGAAGCAGTAAAGTGCAAAGTTAAGAAAATAGGAAGAGCTAAGTAGATTAAATGGACTGGAAAAGACTAACTCCCCCTCCCAGCCTGCTGGTTCTGAAGATCTGAAGGTACTTAACATCTCAGTGGTGATTCCTGCCTGGGCTCTGATCTGAGTATACAGATCCCTGTTACCAGCCACTGCATTTGACTGACACAGGCTTTATCTTGGGCTGGCCAAGCAATGCACAACCATATTCTTGCTTCTGCTAAAATAAAGTCCTGCCCTGGCAAGCTGCCAGGGTGAAGGGCAGGTTTTCCTGCAGCTCAGTTTATGGCCTTCCTGCCATGCCTCCCATCTCCTCTGATGCTGTGTGTTTTGTGACTTTATAGTCCTTTATTGATTAGTACAGAATGAAACAGACTGGCCATCTGTTTGTATATCCACTGGATGAAATTTGAGAACTCATAAAAACTAGGTCTTCTGCGTAATCAGAAGCAGCCAGCATGTGTTCCTGCCATCACTTGAACAACTTTGCTGAGCTGCAGTATGATAACACACGCTGCTTGCAATGCACACCATCATGGCTGCTGCTCTTGTTTCAAAATACAAAGGTACTTGCTAAGAATGAGGCCTCATTCCCCAAATTTTTAGAAATGGAACTGCACATTGGGTGGCTGACATCACAAATGAAATAAAAGAACTGGTGAGCACATTGTGGACTTCTGGATGTAAGTAGAAACTGCTGTTTATCTAAAACAGTAATTCACTCCTTTTTTCAGCACAAAGATAAGGTAAGCAATGATTTTTTTTCCATCCAGAAAGTTCAGAAGTTGGGAGAATAATAGCCAGAATAGGCTGGGTCGCAAGGCCTCCAAGAATCACTGTGTTTTTAATGCAGAGGCTGCTGTGCCAGGTGTTAGAAGACAAGCATAATAGCAAAATATCTTCAGAAAAAGCAGTAATATGGGTCTGGATAATTGTTTATAATGGAGTTACATAATAGCAAAGAACGTTGGTTAGCAGGAATTAAAAAAAAATTGATGGAATTACAAATTAATCTAGTAGGGACAGGGTTTTGCAATGCTTTTTATATGGGAAAAACATGTTTTTTTTTCTCTTCTTCAATATCTTTGGGGTTGTCAGTAAAAATGTGTCTAAAGGAGGATTGTCTAATAATTTGATTAGGCTTTCTGAAAGCTTTGGCAATTTGTCCTGGTGATGGGGCAGACTAAGCTGCAGCAGTCTGGTAGCACAAGATCACAGTCCTCGGGCTTCTCCTTCCCTCTCCTCTCTGGAACAGCAGAGCCCTTGAGCCCCACACCCCGTGGGTGACTCTCCATGGAACAGGCTCTCCACAGCCAGCTGTGGGCATTACAGAGCAGGCCCTTGCCAATATCTGCTTGCAGGACAATAAGCCAGCTGCCAGCACAGCTCCCAGTTTTGCCTGGAAAGCCAGCCTTGCTGTCACTATGTGGGCATGTGGCACAGGGGTGGTACTAATGGCTGTGGGGTGGCAGTGGCAGATGGGGCTGACAAGTCTGACTGCATCCCCAGCCCCATCCTGGGTGAACACCACAGCCTGTTCAGCACTGAGAAACCACTCTTTCTTGAAAACAGGTGGCCAGTAGCCAAGAAAAGTGACTCACATGCATCCTCCTCCTTATTTAAACTGGAGTCTTCCCCTTCATGCTTTGCCCATTCCATGAAGCCAAATTGCCCTGTTTCTGGAAAGGGGAAAGCTAATTCCCTGCCTCTTTTATGTAGCCATCTGCACTTCTTCCCAAGTAACTACAACCTCATCTACTTCTTAATCATACAACCATAGAATAGTTTGGGTGGAAGGCTTCTTTAAAGGCTATCTTGTCTAATCCACAATATCAAAATTCTCCTTCATCTTAAATTTGCTTGGGAGACAACTTCATCAGCCCACTCAAAGCCAGGACTGAAATATTTCCCAGTATGGAATTTTCTCACTGTTTTCTGAGGAACCACTGGCACAGACTATTTTTGACACCATCTCTTCCTTATGTTCACGTTCTGCTGGTGTTCCTTTTGCATCTGGCTCCCTTGTACTGAACTTGGACACCTGCTGGACAACATCATGCAGGTATATATGAGATGCACAGTATGGCAGTTTGAGTGAAAGAAGGAAAGAACTGGAAATCATCTCAGAATAAATGGTCAACTTTCAACCTGGTCAAAACCATAACTCTGTTGGAGAGCTGATATTTTCTAAAAAAATTTTAATGATATAACAGTAAGGTTGAAAAATACAACATATTTGGCTACTCAAGATTATGGAATTTGAAAAATTGAAACTAAAATGCAGTTGTAAAACCAAACAGGATTGGTTTATCCTGTGAGGCATATGGCTGCATTGCTATTGCTTGTTAATGTAATCACTAATTCAGTTTTCTGAGCCACAAATCAAAATAATAGTATTAGTTTATTTAATTGAAAAGGGCCAATGTCAAAACTGTGCAAGTGGAAAAGAGCCGTTTTCCCCCCACAGCCTCTGTTTTCTGGCATCTTTTCTATCACATGGAGTAATTTGGAGTTGGCTGACTTGTATTTTTGCCTGTGGACTATAGCAAGAGAACAGTTGGAATTTTTATTTGCCCCAAACTGAGCTCTTTCAGACTTATAATTCCCCTCCTCTCTTTTCTGTCCCTCCTCAGCATATCCAAGGTGGTCAGAGCCAGAAATAGCAATCTAGAAAGAGTTGCCCAAAAGTACTCAGACTTGAGCCTGGGGAAGACCAAACCTGAAACAGTGGGAGAGGTCTTGACTAGAAAAGCTTGAAAGAGAGGGTGTAGAGAGGTTTAAATTAAAACCCATTTGTGTTACCTTTAAATACATACCAAAACGAGTAAAAAAAAAAAAACCCCAAACCAAAACAAAAACCAAACAAGCAACCCAGCATATGTTCTGTAGGAGGTAAGTCCTTCACACTTGTGTTTGCCCTGTCGGAAAGGAATCTTAATTGGATCCGGATCTGCCCAGTTCCAGGTGTCTTCTCTCTCAGGTCCCCAGAGCCATTTGTTTGTTTTGCTGGTGTGCCTCAGCTTGGCAAAGTATCTTGATTGCTAAGTGAATGTGGATCCAGCCAGCTCTGACCAGCTCTGGCATCTGAAAAAATCCTTTTTTCTTCCGCTTGAATTTCTCTGCCAGCTGCCTTCGACTCAGGATTTCCCAGCCAGCAGCTCTTGTTATTATCTGTTTTCACTTGCCTTGATGTTTACCAGATTGGACTGCTTTTATCTCTATTAACCCTCCCTCAATGTGGAGCCCCAGGATTACACACCCTATGTGCCTTGGCCACTGGGTCAGAGCAGAAATAAGTAAACAGATAATAAAAATCACCTTATTGAAAAACAGTGAGGTCGAAAATGTTGGACAAAAATAACACAAGTCATGATGATCTCACGGAAGAAAATAACTAAAAGGCCAAATGAAGGTTGTAAAAATCAAAGCTTAAAATAATTGACAGCTCATTAGACTAAATCTGAGCTCTGCTAAAATTCCCCACCAGATGAAAACTCTGGTATGAAAATAGTGCCGAACAGCTGAGAGCAGGACAAGCTGGCCTGATTTCTTCTGGTCTCAGAAGTGAATTGTTGCTAAGAAGTGCTTTCATTTGTAACCTTAGATCCATCATACAGTCATTTAGATCAGAAGGTCTGATTAAAAATGCATCTAAAAATATAAAGGGGAAATTCTCTGTCTTTAAAGGGACATAAAGCTATTCTGAACAAGCACCAAAAGATCACTTCCCATCTCCTCCAGTTCTTGAAAACGTGGGGAGGAAATAAAATATGGAAAAGATGAGCTTATATATATATATATTTTTTTTTTTTTCATTCTGATCAAGACCAATAAACTTTCAAAGGTAATAGATTATTACATCTAGTTCAAAAGACCCGCAGGTCTGGCCACGTGTCGGCTCAGTGTTCAAGAAATATTTAAGGATATCGGTGGCTTTTCAGTTAAAGGAGGAAACAAATTTTCTAGTGGATTTCGGGGTAGTTCGGCTTTTTCCTCAGTGTCCTGTATTCAGCCTCTGGAGCCGCCGTGGAGGAATCTGTCCCTGCGATCCCAGCGGTGCCGCCCCTCGCCAGGGCTAAAGCTGCCTTCGACTTTTTGGTTCCGTCAGGGGCTCAAGATACACAAATAAAATAACTTTCCTCCTTCCCCATGATAATATTTTAATAATTAAGCCACGCAATTTGAACTTGTCGCTGTTTTCTTTGGCTCACGCAGCACCATCCATCTACCTGCGCACCGAGAGCACGGCCGGGTTTTGCCGCCCGCCGCTCCGCTGCCGCCGCGTCCCCGTCCCCGCGCCCCGGCGCAGCCCCGGCGGGTCCCGCCTCCGCCCCGGCCCGCGGGCACCTGAGCGCGGCGGCTGCGCGGGGGCGAGCGGGCGGGGCCGGCCCGGCCCGGCCCTCACATGCGCGGCGCCGCGGGAGCCATTGGCCGCCGCCCGCCGGCCCCGCCGCTGCCGGTAGCCGGTGCTGTCCGCTCGCCGAGCCATGCGGGTGCGCGCTGCAGGGCGCTGCTAGGAGCCGAGCCCGCCCCGCCTGTGCCCGCCCGCATGGCAGCGCCGCGGGACTGACCGCCGCCAGCAGCTCCGCGCCCCCGCCGCACAGCACGGCGGCCCGGCCGGGCGGCGGCTCTCGGGGTCCGCAGCCCGCAGAGCCGTCCCTGAGGTGAGGCGGGCGCGGGGCCGGCGGGAGGCGCTCGGGCAGGCGGCGGAGGGCCGCGGGGAGGAGCGGCATCTTCACCGCGCCCCCGCTGCTCCCTCCCCGCGCTTTCCGTCGCGCTTCTCTTTATCTTTCTGCGCGCAGACCGGCCTGGGCCGGTTCGCCGGTGCTGTGCCGGTGTGCCGGCGGAGCGCCGGGGGCGGCTGCGCTCGTGGCGCTGTTCTCCCGCGGGATGCGCACGGCGCAGGACGCGCCCGCATGGGCGAGGGGCGAGCGCGGCGCTGGCCCGGGCGGCGCGGGGAGCGCGGCTGGAGCTGCGAGCCCCGTTCGGGGCCGGTGGGGTTGGATCCGGCCCCTCCGGGGGCCGCCAGCTGTGCGGCTTTTGTGTGGGGTCAGCTGTGCTTCGTGTTGCAGCACACGCAGATTGAAGGGGCCCAGGCTAGGCAATAAAGCACATCTTCAGGGCACAGCCAGCCCTTGTCAGATAACCATCTCTGTTTTTTCGGAGGCGCGTCTCCTCCCTTCTCCCTGCTCCCCAGTACGTGGCAATGCCGACTCCTGCTCCTTTAGGATCCCTGAGCTTGGCACAGCAGCTCGTGTCTTCAACCTCCATTTCCCCCCGTCACAAGTGCTGCTACTGCTCTTAAACAAACACGAATTGAGGCGCAGAAGCCTTGTGACTTGCCCAGCATCCTTTAAGGGAGCTGGTCTGCGGTCACTGGGGGGATTCAGGCTCTGCGCTTACAGCACGCCCGCAGCCCGTGGCACTTTCTGCCCTGGGCATTCCCGGTGTGTAAGAGCCATGAGATAGGTTATTCAGACTGGAAAATGGAGGACGGTAGTGGTGGTGGTGTTGTTTGGTGGATAAGTCTTAGCAGTACTTCCTGTAATGGTGGTGCTGAAAGTGATGTTTTACTTGACTTAGCTGCTGGTGCAGAGAGCACTTTGGGGTACCTGCCACTCGTGAGCTTTGCCAGTTACAGCTTTAAAAAATCCTCAAGCGCTCTAGGGAAGTATTTGGGTTTTTTTCAGCATTATGTCTGTCACCGTGATAGGAAAGGACAGTATTTTCTGCCTCTAAAACTGAAGGTGGGGAGGGACAATGCTTGCTTGTTTGGGAGAGAGGGCTTTAGGATGGGAGAAATTTGCATGAACAGGGCTGAGATTTTAAACACACAGCTCTGAGCTATCAAAAAAGCACTCTCATGCCAGATGGGGTAGCCAAGACCCTTTCTCTGTTGCTGCAGTTTTTTTTGTTGGTTTTTTTTTCCCCTCTTTTATTTCTGTCTTGTTTGTTGGTTTTGGTGGTGGTGTTTTGTTTTGTTTTTTCCCCCTCACCTCTTCCTGGAGGCAAAAGAAACCATCTTTCTTCAAACTTAGGTAAGCTTAGTGTTGTGTTATTTGCTCTTGATTGCCATCTTAAATTAATTCACCAAGCCTTACTTGGGGCCAGAATCCTATTCATTCTTTGTGCCTTACAAATGCCCTGTAAACCTTTTATTGTTAGTTGGAACTGATTTATGAGGTCCTGACCTAGGAATATGCTTCTGTGGCTGTATTTTTTTACACAATTTTCTCCTGTGTCTCTAGGCAGGCATTGCCTTTATAGTAAATCATTTGGTGCTTTGCCTGTATCTTGCTTAGTGTCAAAAACACTTCTCTGTTTGCTGTGTCTGTTTTCTTGCACATAAAAGCAAGGAATATTAAATAGATGCTGTTATTTGTAATTGTGATTACTTCAACACAAAAGATGAAAAGTTTACAGTGGCTGTGTGAGGTTATGTGGGGAAGGGAGCAGCGTTAAGCTATCATTTGTTTTGTAAGATCCAGGTATGCACATTAGATCTCTACCAGTCCTGACATCTTTGAGGGGATGGTAATCTGTCCAGTGTGCTCAGATCTGGAAAAGGAATTCTGAACAGCAGTACCAACAAAGAAAAAAAACTGTGTGCTGCAGTCAGAGGAAGGTAATTATTAATAGGAGCCAACCTCTATGATAACAATGCAGAGAGAGTGAAAGCGCTTGGGTGCTTGCCCTGCAAAGATTAACTAGTGAACATTGTGCTAACACATAGCTGTACACCTGAAATGCAGTTCTTCATTCTTAGTCCTTTGTGCCTGTTGCCGTCTCCTCCTGTGTACCAAAGCATAAGTGGTGGTACAGAGGTACCACAGCTCTGCCTCCTGTTTATGGACAGTTTTCTTGACTGCATGCCTGGCTAGGCAGGAAAACAGCTAATGCTGTTTGTGCTGGGCTTGCAATAAATCCTGTCAGTGACAGGAGGATAAGAGAATAAAGGCTAGTGGAGAAGAGAGTTTGTCCATCCCTGTGGTCAGAAGCACTTGCAGCTATGTGTGTTGTGGCTTGGCACAGTTTTATAAGAAGGGACTGAAGTTTCCTGGCTTGACGTTGGTTCTTTTAAATTCTCTAGGTCTTCCCATTTCTTCTCTGTATTGAGGTCCCACTTAATCTGTCTGGGGCTGCTGAAGGCTGCTTTGCTGAGAAGGAGCTTGAGTCACAAATGGGGGAACATGAGGGAGCTCAGTAAACAAGTTTCTCAACTGGGTGCCAAAAAAAACCCGGGAGTTCCAGGATAAGTATTGCATGAAATAATGAACTCTGAAGGTTTTCATTTCCTTTCAAAAAAGCAGTCTTTATCTTCCAATTCACAAAGTTGCTGTAGATGCCTAAATATAATAAAACACAATTAGCAATATTTGTTATACTCAGATGTTACATATAATAGCACAGAACACTAAGTGCAAAGAACAAAACCTGTTATTTCAGTTTCTGCTATTTAAATTCTTCCATTTCTTGCTAGCGTTGAAATAGGGCAGCACAGTTCTCCATTTGCGATTTTTTTCTTTTTTTCTGTTTTATTTATTTATTTTTTTGTTTCTTGGTGGTGGGAAGATTATATCCTAACCAACATAAAAAGAAAAAGCTGTTGCTTGTTCAGAAAAATGGCAATATTTTTCCCCAGAAACCTTACATTTAGATGAAGGCTTGTCTGTGCTTTTTCATAACTGACATTTGAAACATTTTTTTAAACAAGCAGTGAGAAGTCTGTGGACTTCACCGTGCAAAGACTTGTTTCCATGACTGGTTTTCCATGTATGTATAGTTTCATGAGTCCACATGCATGCAGGAGGCTCTCTGGGGTCACACTAGTGCTGCTGGATCTTGGAAGTGTTTACTCCTGGCTGTGACAATGAGCTACTGTGGATCCACACAGGGCTGAAATATGAAGAAAGGTGTTTGTGAAATACAGTTTTCTAGCAGCTACTACCATTATTTTGTGAAATAGTTTTGTGAAAGCACTCGGTAATTAGTGTTTCAAGGCTATCCTGTGCCTCTAACCTTGAGAACACTTTGAGCTATGTTCTTTGACTTGCTTGCATTGGGGATGGGTTTGGCTCAAGATCATTTGGTGGAGCAAATTGAGTACAATTTTCTTTTAGCCATATAACAAAGAATAGGTACCAATTGCTTGCCAAACAATTCCTCCCCTCAGAGATTACAAACAAATTTCGGAAAGAACAAAGCCAGGATTTCTAGTGTTTAACTTCTTGAGAATCATCTTGGTTTTGGCATGTTAGAAAGAAAAGTGCGTCACAAGTCAAGTTGGCACCTAATACTGTCAGTAATACTAATTTCCACATCATTAATTTTAACTGACACTGCTTCAATCTTTCTCTTACCACAAATTTATTTAATGAAAAGAATTGAAGCTCTTTTAATTTATTTCTATATTCTCTTCAGCTCTAGCAAGAACAGGTTCTTGTCCCCCTTCAGGAAATGGATAGGAAGAGAAGCTAAAAGATATTCATGTAGCAGCTGCCAGAATGTTCAGAAAGATATCCTTGGAAGGAGAGAACATGTTTTCATGAAATCAAGCCAACTAAATGCCACTTTTGCCCAACATTTGGAGGCAAGCAGTAGTACGGGAAGTATGGCTGCACCAAGGACTCGTTTGTTACAACTGTTTTAAAAGAAATGCCTTAGTTTTACTTGTTCTCCCCCTTCAAGTATAAATCAGGGTATGAAACCATATTGTACATGTAGCCTCAAAACTAATATTCCTTCTTTCCACTTGAGCTCTTTCCTCAGAAGTGATTTGTTCTGAGACTGAAGTAATTGCAACATCCAAGACTTGAGAAGCAATCGTGGTGTAAAATACAGCCACCTTTAGGGAGGAGGAAAGATAGTTGTTGCTCAGAATTTTTTTTCTTTTTGGAGGCCCTTTTTTGTTGAAGATAACTGATTAAGAAGTAGAAAGAAATAACCAGGCTGAAAGCATGTGGCATCCAGCAGTGGGTGAGGATAGCATTTGTTTATTCATCATGGTCTAGCTTTTTGTATTGTGTGATCAGTAGAAGAAGAAATAGTCTGATTCTCGTGATTTGCCTTTCTCCTTGTTAGTGTTAAAAAAAAAAAAACAAAAAAAACCCAAAACCCTCTGTATATGGTCTTCTTGTCAAAAGTTAGGTATCTCAGGTGTGTTCTATCTTATGGTGGTCTACTTTGAAGACAAGAAAATTGCAGTGGAAGATTTCTCAGACCTAAGGGGGGGCACTACAAATAATTAAATGCTGTTGTTACATTTTCCTTTCAGATATCTATTCAAACTGTTTGCTGTGCATATTTTTTTTTTTTTAATTTTTATTTTTTTTAGCACAATTCTTGAACTGGAGTTTCAAAATCTCTCTATTCATTTGGTCAAGATTTTTCTGTCTGAGTTGTATCTCCTGATGATTTCCCTGGTGTGGTTAGACCATGGATGAGGTGGATAAAGTGTCTGTTGCTGTTTTAGGTGTCATACCTGTGACACTCACATGGAGCTGGTAAATATGATGAGGCTATCTGCTGGAGACAGTGATGCTCAAGATGAGCCCCCTCTCTGCATTCCTTATGTAAAGATACACAGAGAAAGGGAAAACCTCATGCATGAAGGCTCTTTATAATCCTTCTGATGAGGCAGTGAGACAGGCTCCTACCTGTCCTCATGCAACCTAATGGCTACAAAGTCACAGCCAAGATACAGCTTTGTCTTTTTTTTTCTTCTCTTGAACTTCATTCTTTACAAGTCAGCACTGAGATAAGTTTCTTTATGAAAGGTATTCCTGATTGCCCTTGGGTCCTACAGAAGCCAGGGCTGCCAAACCTCTGGTGTTTTCAAGTCTGGCCAATGACACAGATACCAACATGCCTGTTAAAAATGGGGATTTTTTTGTATGGAAAAGATTTTGAAGCTCTCTACTCTTGCTGCAGTGATTTTCCAACCTGTGATTATAGCTTTAAGGACAGAACAAGTGCATGGGATATGTGTATGAATATGATGGCTGAATATTTACCTGTTCTTCATCTGTTGCAGGATAGGAAGGAAAGGAAGCTTACATGCTTTCAGCTGGTATGAGAACTTGAATAAAAAGTGTGGATGCCTGCAATAATCCCAGTGCAGGCTTGCTGAATCTATGTGTGCTGGGATATATTTTGATCTGTGCACATCAAAAAAAGTTGATTTTTTTCATGTTATGTCAGTAAAATATATGGCTTGTTGTCTGTCACAAATAAACTGATTAAATAACCAAGCTTACACAATACTGATTGGGTAATCATTGAAAATAACCTTTTGGTTCAAGAGCTTCCTCTGTGAAAATTAATATTTTATACAGAAGTGTTATGTAATAGACATTTTGTTGCCTTTGCAGTCCTGCACAGAGGAACACGGTGTTAAGCTGATGTAGTTTGGCTTGTTCTGTATAAAACTGTCCACTAAACCAATGCAAATATCAGTGAGTAATGGGGAAAAAAAAGTCCATATTGCATATTTATAAATGGTGGTTTGTGGACAGATCATGGAGAGGGAGGGATAGGAGTTGCTTTGGTCTGAGAGTCTCTGCATTAAAACTTGAGGGAGCAGTGTTAGGGGTAGTGCACTGGCTTGCTTTGTTTCCAGGCACCACGATGCTTACACACGCTTTCCACATGCATTAGCAATTGCCTTCATCAAGGATGCGTGGAGGAACCAGACTTCACAGTTAGTGTTTAAAAATACAAACTGAGAGGTCCACATACAGGGGTCCTCTCCATGGCTGCCATCCAGAAACTTTTATGTACTTACTTTCTGACTAATTAAATTAAGAAACAAAGCCTAACCTTCCTAGTTCAGCAGAGGAACTGACAAAAGGGAAATGAAACTTCTCATGTGCTTGAGTTTTTTTAAGTAATGTTTTCTGGTTTATAACCCACACTAAATTTCTTCACAGTTTTGCCTTGTTGGCCTTGATAGTAGAGAGAAAGGGAAAATTGGCTTGATAGGTTTTGCTCTTCTCCTTTTCTATCCTTCTGAAACGGATCTGTTGGTTCTGGAAACAAGGAAGTGGAGGAATGCAGATACATAAAGGCTTGTTGGTGCTGCAGAAATTGTGAGTTTAACCAGTGCTGGTGTCCCAATGAAAAGTGGATATAGAAAAAAAGTGTTATTAGAAAAAAAAAGTGGACTGAGAGAAACAAAACTGTGCTAATAATCATCCAGAAAAGTGAAAAATGCGCAGGTTTGGACAAGATTCTTTTAACAGTGTTTAAAACTTGTATTTATGCTATGTTTATTTTTAGTGAAAGTTAATTAAGATGTACTTAGATTGAAAGATTAAGAGTGTCTTTATTAGCATTGATCAGTTTAACCCAAACAGATTTTAAAGAAAGAAACCCCTGAGGCCAGAGTTATAGGAGAACAAAGATAGTAAAGCCTGAAAATAAAAACATGAGAAACATGCAAAATTACAAAAGAGAATAGTAATAGTGAGGCATAGGAAAGGAGATAACAAAACTGTAAAGTGTGAGTAAATATAAAATTATAAAGTGTCAGGTTATATTACTGTTCTGAAGTGGAAAATTTATGAATTCTGTTTGTTTGAGGGTACCTCATTCCAGAAACAAGGCTTTCCTGCTCACAGTGGGATGGCCAAGTTTTCTTTGTTTGGAGTCAGCTTGAAAAGCTGAGTATCTGAAAAAATGCATTGCATGAAATGTAATGGGTACCTGAATTAGTACAGGTCTGATTTTGACTAATGGTTTGCACGTGGCTGATCTGTATTTTAGGATTGCAGTCTGTCCATGTGCACAGGGGCCCAGAGCAGCCTGGAAACAGCCAATGTGCAGCTGGGCAGCATGAGGAGCACAGAGCCCCTTCTCTGCTGTTTCTTTTGTGCATGAGGAGAGGATGGTGGCCTCCACACTCTCATAGCTGCTGATTTCTGTCACCTCATCCATATTCACTGACTTCTTCAGTGTCTCATTATTTACCTGTTTGAACTTGTAAAATCCTAGATCTGTGTTGCCATCTGCCAAAGAGTGTAGTAGCAGAGCTACCAGCAGCCCCCCATCATACTGCCTGTGGGTCCAGCAATGAGTTAGGTGTGGCAGGGGGAAGCTTTGCCTGCTTGACCAGCAGGATTTGATTAGTTTATGTCTTTGCTATATTCCTGCTGTCTGCAGCAGAAGAGAGGAAATGGGGAGGAGTTTGCACACAGCCTCTGGCTCATGGATGGGAGAAGAGGAGGTGGCCACCAAGAGAAGGGAGGAATTACAGAGCTCCCAGATTAAACTGGCTGTTGGGTGTCATGTGAAAAGCTGCAGCAAGGCCCTAGAATGGACAATGAACTCCACAGGGAGTGGCAGTGGGATGCTGTTGGAGCCCATGTAGCAGGAGCAATGCCTAAGGTGCTTTCCAAGGGGAGTGTGGTTTCAAGACCAGCTGGAGCAAATTTGAGCTTGCACTGCTGTTGAAAGGGGGAGTCCTGCCTTCCAGCCCACCCTCTCTTTGGGCAAGATGCCTTTCCCATGCACACACCATGGAGAGAGCAGAAATGTTAAGTAGCAGGGTGGTCACAAATCAGCTTCAGCTAATTGCAAAACTTACTCAGAGATAGCAACAAAATCTGGTATTTATCTGGTTAGGTTACATGCTACTTTTGACAATATTTCTACAGTAGGTATCTGTGCTGGGGTTTTTCTTCTCTCTTGATGGCATGACACTTTTCCTGTGAGCTGGTTTGTTGTTTTTCTTAGGCAGCAGCAAGGGAGGAAGATGGCATTTTAACTGAAGAGATTGTCAAATGTCTGCTGTCGTCTGGGAACTTGGAGATATACGTAGGACTGAGAATTATTCAGTTGTGCTGAAATCAAGCCTCTAATGACTGGATCTGATTACTTATTTATTAGCTGAGGTTGTTGTTTGTTTGTTTTTTCCAAAATCTCTACTTCTTCCCCAAAATACTTCCCTCCCTTTCCTTTCTCTACAGAATTCATAATGTTTTGTTCTGAGTGAATTGTTTGGGTTCTTTTCACTCTGTTAACAATGATTATTTCCCTGTTAAAAGCATCAGAAGTATTGTTTTCCTTAATAGAAAAGCTGTTTGATCAAGTGACTGTACAAATGGAGGCAGCCACATGTAGGCTACTGTATGTAGGACGTGGCATTTGGAGGTTGCACGTGTTGTGCCTGAAGTGCCAAGTGCCTGGCTGTGATCCAGATGAAATTGGCACTGGCTGATGCCAACACCCCAATGTAAATGTGGTGTCTTTCCCTATGCTGTAGGGCCCTGAAGGGAAAGTATTGAAGTGAATGAGTGCCAGAGGGGACGAGGTTAAAAGAAGTGGTGCATGTGCTCCTTATTTAATCTCCTTCATAGCCACAGTCCCACATACTGACTATACCAGTGTTCTTGTATCAAAGCAGATGTTTCTGTAAGAAAGATGTTGCTTTGTTTTAATAAATTGAGGTTGTCACTTTAAAAATGGGAGAGGGAGGTGAAGGAAGTAGCATAAAGTGAGAATTTGTCAAGTGGGATTTGGAACAAAATCCATGAGAATTTTTGTGGTAAGAACTGCAGGAAAGAATTTTTCACTAGTCTTGACATTGCCCAAACATCTACTTATGCACTGCTATGATTTATGTAAGAATTTCTGCTTTTACATTGGTTTTTCATTTGGTTTTTGTTTTCTTTTGTTTGCTTTAAACCAAAATTTTGTAAGTGTTTTGTCATTTGTTATCCTTTACATTTCCTCCAGGTGTGATCCAGTCCATGTGCTCAGCCTGTTCTGGGAAGGGGAGGGTGGCAGTGATGGACCTCAGCAGTCTTTCACATTGTGATTCAGCTCTTGAAGACAAGCTCTCCTCTTCTTCCATACCTTACCAAGTGTGGTGGTGCTGCTGTTCAGCCTCTCCCGGCCCCTTTCCTTGAATGCTGATACATTCTCAAAAAACACAGTCCTGCTTCAAAGGTGGGAGCTGCCTTTGCCTGCTGTTTAAGGGCATGGCTTTGGGGCAGTGCTGAGGAGGATTGCAGGGCATGGTGGACTCTGTTTAGGCCCTTCTGACATGGCTCTCTGACCTCATGAAAAGAAAGGGTTACACAAGCAGCCAAGGTGAATGGCCCCGTGGCTGTGAGCATTTTCTGTTAGACATGGAGTATGATCCAAAGGTCTATTCTGAAGTCTGCCTGCTGTAGACCTTTGGAAAGTATCTGGTCGTTTTTTTTCTTCCATATATTTAAAAACCTGGAGTCTCTGAAAGCTCCAGTTCTGCATAAAAAGATTTGCTTCTCCTGAGATCACTTGACCACCCCCAAGCCCTTTCAAGAAGAAAAGTATATGAGGCATATTTTATTTGAGGATTTGACAGTTTTCCCCATCTCCTTTTCCTGGGTCTCTGGTGCTGAGAAGAAACCTGGAACAGCAGGTTCCTGCTGACCTTTCCTCAGTGGAAAGCCTGGCACAGGGCTTGTTCCTGTGTGCTTTTGAGTGCCAGTGGGTGCCACCCCTGGAAAAGCCTCAGAAAAAAATTAAAGGGAGATGGGAGGGGGCTTGCTTTGCATTTTTTCTGCAGTGGTTTGGGGGCAGCTCAGGTGGGTTAGTGCCCTGCTTGGTGCAGACCCCTGTGGTTGCTGAACCCTAGAGCAGCTCTGCTGCAGGCACTGCTGGGGTGGAGGCAGTGGCTGGGGGCTGAAGCAGGGGATGCAGCTGGTTGTCCCTGGCTGTGGAGCATCCTGTGCTCTGGAGGGCTGTCCCTGTCCCGTGCCCCCAGGGCTCGCTGCCCTGGCAGTGAGTGCCTGCTGCACTGCTGCTGGCACCCTGGCACAGTGAGCTGTGCTTGGCAGTGCTGGGAACGCCTTGGGCACACAGCACTGCTGCCTGGGGTGCACAGAGTCCTGTAGAATCCTGCCTGTTGCTAAGGGACTCCTTTTGGATATGGAGCAACATTGGTTTACACAGCAGCTTTCCCCGTATTTGTTGATTGGAGGCAATTATAGTAAAATACTTGATTTATAACAAGGCATACTTAATAAGCAAGAAACCAAAATAAATATTCATGAATTACCTGCTGGAGTCTGGCTGTTCTTTTTGCTGGGTTTTTGCTTTCTGTCTGCATGCTCTGCACAGCCCTGGAGCCTCTGGGTCTCTGGTGGTAAAGGCAGCCGTGCTGGGTCTTAGTTGGTGGAAGTTTTGGCTGAAGAAGGAGGGGGACAATCCCACTTCCTCTCTATTTTGCTCATTCCAGAGGATAGAGGTGTTTTCCTGAGATGTTTCCAGGCAGCTCATTTGACTCAAGGTGGTCTGCTTGCCTGGCATATATGGCTGTAATGCAGCAGTTGAAGTGTCATCAAAGAGTTTGTGTGCAGCACGTGCACTGTGCAGCTGCCACATCATTGGGGTCTGGTCTGGCTTTTGTGGTGGTGTAGGGAGGTGATGATGTAGAAATAGCAGTGCTCTTGGTTAAGTTAGGATGAGCCAGTATGTTTAAGAAAATATGTGGGAAATGACAAATTGCTCATTTGGGATCTATGCTTTCAAGAATAGGACGGCTCATTTAGAGTAGTTCCAAAGTTATTAAAACAAGGATGTGCTCAGTGTTCCCCAGAGATGAAGCACTGTCAGCAAAAGGATGAGTAACCTTTGTCTTCTGTGTTGCAGAGTGGCATTCCTCTGACCCCTGCTACCATGACCACTTTATTTGGCCAGTTTGATTCACAGCAGTTTATTTTTATATAGGAGGAATCTGTGGCGCTTGTCAAAATGAGGAAGTGATCATCAGAGTCTGGCTTGGTATTCCTGCTGCTGGAGCCTTCAGGAGCCAGCCTCAGCCCAGCTGAAGCCAGAGGAGGAGGGTGGAGAAGCACAGCCTGATCAGGTACTGAGCCAGTAATGGGAAAAGTTGTCTGATGCAGAGTTAAGTTATAGATGATCATCAGTTATAAAAAGTTACATTCTTTAGAAGGTCTTGTTAACATGTGTGATGTAGTGGAGGCCCAGTAAGGACAGCCACACCTGTGGACCATGGCTGCATGTTGTATGTCTGAGTTCTGGAACAGATCTGAGGTGAACATAAACAAATGTAACATGTTTTCTGGGGTATTTAATTTGCACATCTAATATGCAGTACCACTCAGTACGTGATTGCAAATACCATTTTCAGGCTTCATGTAAGTTCATGGGCTAGGAACACCAAAAGTTTGAATGTTGAAGAGCAGTTTGATGTCTTGAGGAAGGATTTTTCCTCAGCTTTGTTCTTTATTCTAGTAGGGAGACTGCAGTGCAAGCTTTTGATGAGCAGTATGTTATGTGGGAACTGTAGAGCAGAACAGAGAGGTAGCAGACTGATGGGTTTTAAGACAAAACCAGCTGTCAGCTTGCTTGCTAGTTTGTGTTTGCTGAGATGTCCATAACTGTTCCTGGAAGCTGGTATTTATTCTTGCATTCACATCTTTCAGACTGTCATGCTTGAGAAGATTTAGTTGCATTCATCTTTATGAAGACAGAGAAGCACAAGGTTTTGATTTATTGTATTCAGTTTGGGATTTTTGTTTTACGTAACTGTACCTTCCAGTTTAGGTGGAACTCTGGCTCTGGGGCCCATGTTTTGAAAAGACTTTGCATATTTTTATGTGCCATTAGAGATCCTTTAAGAACAGGGCTGCTACTAATGTGTTCTTGTACAATGCTTGGGATGGCAGTGGCATGCAGTGCACTGTTAGAGGGAGCATTCTTTGAAGAGGCACAGTGTTTTTCACCTCAAGTGATGCTTTCTCTCCAGAAATACCAGCTGCTGTTGCTTAGACTGTCTGAATTTATTAGTCATGTTTTTGTTATTTTATTTATTGACCCAGGTGGAAGCAGCGAGGATTTGTTTAAAATCTGTTAAGAAAATGATTCCTAATGTTCTAAAGGTAATTTCCAGCTCTGATTTTCTTTCCTAGTGTGCTTAAAAGATAGGGACTCTTTTTCTAGCATCCATTGTGAGTACTTCACTTTTTTTTTTTTTTTTTTTTTTTTTTGTCTTGGGAAATAAGAATCAGCATTTATTTGATTCAACAGCCAGCTTCCTGCTTCCCAAGGAAGAGATAGTGGCTCATTTGCCTGCAAACATCCCTCCTGTGGAGAGTCTTTGTTGGGGAGCTAGAGGAAAGCTAGCAGTTCCTAGTGAAATAGCTGCATTGCAGGATGAAGAGGGATTATTGAAGCATTACTAGGAAATTCATGGCTGTGTGGAAGACCTTATGTACTCCACAGACGAGCTGACCTAAATTCTGCAGCCAGGCCTTACTGGTTTCTGTGTTGATGTGATGTGGCAGGCTGGATAACCTGCAGCAGATCTGGGGTTTAAAAAAAAAAAAAAAAAAAAATTGGGCAGAGGGAATACAGAGAAGGTTTGTATTTGAGTGGAAACACAGACAAGTCTTTAAAAGTGTAATGAATTTGTTTTAAATTTTTTTGTTGTTTTTTAACTCACACTTCTCTATTCATTGTACTGAGTATTTTTCACATAGCCAGGATGAGTCTGTATTACAAGGATGCTCATTAGGAAAAGTGGAGATGTTGTTTACTCCTGGGTGGGGAATACGTGGATGGTTTTGCTCCTAAGAGGCTTTTACAGATGGCTTGAAGTTCTGAGATAGGCTTTAGCAAAGAGGTTATGCTAAGTATCTTATCTTTCTTAGTGAAACAGTTAACACAACTGACACTTGAGCTCTTGGGGGAGAATAGGGTTAATATCCACTTGACATAAATGGAATGGCTTATGCTTGAGTTTCTAGGCGATGTTTGTTTCTCAGGATGATACATTACACAAAATACGACACAAAATAGAAAACAGAATAGAAATAGAATAGAAAACAAAAAGTCAGGTTGGTCAGTCTGACCTGTGTGCAGTGTTTTCCTGCTGTTATTTCTTGTAACAGTGTTATGACTTTGCAGTTTAGTTTCTGCTGGCACAGATGTGGTGTGAGGGCAGTTACTGCTCCCTGCCTTTTTCTGTACACATGAGCTGCACTGATGCAATACTCTCCTTTGCTTTCACCCTTCCCACTCACACACTCCTGTTACCTGCTCTCACCACTTCCTTCTCAGGTTCCTCTGCTGGTATGAGAGGAATTCTTTTTGCTAGTACTGCTTATACCGTGTCCTGTGAAAGGAATGGTTATGCAGGCAGAAAAGTTTTGCAATCACTAGAAGGGCTTTTGCAGTAAGATTTTTGCTGGCATAGTTGGGAAGCAAGAAAAAAATACTGGCTGATACAGTTCAATGAACAAAATGTTAAAAGTGTGGCTAGGGGCTTTCCTGTGCAAGTGTTCTGGTCTGGTTACTGTGATGGAGTGTGTGTGTATATATTTATAGTACATTTCTGTCTGGAAATCTCTTTTTGTGGGAGCATAAGCTTTAAGTCTTGAATTGTTTTAGAGGAATTTCTGCAGCTGCAGCATCCTGAAGTGCCAGGGGAAATAGTGATATTCTGAAACATTGCTGGCTTATTTTAGATCACATTTCACTTGATGTGCTTTTGATTTGTTTTAAGAACAACTTGTCTGTATAAGCTATTTGTTTACTATATTCACATGGTAAGCAGCAGTGCTGACCTTTGACAGGAAACCAGAATGACTGCTGGTCCTGCTGCCCCACTGCCAGGGGCAGGTATGGTGGAGAGATTGCAGAGCAAGGGCTGTTTCCCTTGTGTGTGTTTCAATGCCAGAAGTAGTAATTAGCAGGTTATTAACTGACAGATGAATTAACTTGATGGAAATTCCCTCAAAAAATGATAAATTTGCTTGCATCAGTGTTACTGCCAAGGGTACCTCAAGGCAGAAGCAATGTTTTCCTTAGTGCTGATATAGATGTCATTTTGAGTAATTCTTTGCAATGAAAAGAACTTTTGTGTATCTCACTCCAGTGTTACAATTTTTGTGTTGGTTTATCTTTTCTTTCTTCCTGTCCTTCCAGCAGAATTTTCAATGTTATTGTTAAAGACAGAAACTGAAAAATAACTGGAAAATAGCAGGAAAATAGCCCCGCTTTGGTTTTTTTCCCCACTGTTTTTGCTCTCATATTTCTTTGCCTGGGCAGGTGGCTTGTCCATTACTGATAGCAGAAGCGAGTCCCCATAGCCACAGGTCAGTGAGCTGAGCTGCTTCCAGCTTGTCCTTCTGGAGCCTGACCCCAGCCTGGCCATGGGCAGTGGCACCAACACAGCATGGGGAGGAAGGAGAAGGCACTGACAGAGCTTAGCACTGGCTTGTTACAGCAGAGAAAAATCTGAGCAGGGTCAAAATGCAGCACTGCTCTCTTTCAGCCTTCCCTGGAGTAATGCCTTGTTGCATGGTTTTGTGTTCACAGACCTGTCTCCTACTGGATATGTATCAAACTCAGTGGGCTGCAGCATTCTTAGCTCTGTGTTTTGACATATTATGATGTTGTTTTGAAATACTTACCTGCTCTCAGTTCTCTGCTGGAATCTCAGGAGGTGCCTTTTGGATAGATGGCAAATGATTCTCAGTATGTGGCTCCCTCAAGCTTTGTGTGTTGTCTCTGGTAGGTGATGCTGTTTTGAAGAAGGCAGCACCATCACAGTTCTTGTTCTCTCAGAGGCTGGGTGAGCACTGGAGCACTGAATCAGTGCAGTGAGGTTCAGCATCAAAGAGTGACAATCACCTGTCCTTGTCCACACCTGATTTGGTTTCAGGAGAGGTGAAACACTCCCAGCAATTGAGAAACCACAGCAGAGACTGGACTGGGGAAGAGTTGACCTTTCCACCACCAGGTTTTCCTTGTGTAGATGCACCCAACACATCTCTTTATGCTGTATTTGCACATGATGGTTAAAAGGACATGCTATAACATCTTGGTGACATTATTGCCTTGTACCTCAGACAGTAAAGATGGGGGAAAGAGAGGAGATTTGCAAGGGAAAAAATGAACAATCAGCTCTTTGTTGCTCAATTATTTTAGTGGTTCTGTGGTTTGGCTGTTATATTGTGTTACTCTGTCCACAGCTTTTTATGGGCCTCTTTTAGAAAAATTTTAAATTTACATTAATAATGCATTTCTCTAGTTTTATTTATTATTTCAAGTGCTAGAATATGCTTGAAATTATAACATTCCACTGCCTCTGGTGATAGCATATATAAAATTCAGGCCTTTGTTGCTGAGCAGTGAGCTCCCAAACTTTCTGCTTATCTGACTGCATTTCATGAAGTAGGTTTTCTCACTGTATTACTGGAAACATGGAAGAGTCTTCTATGCATAATTAGAATTGTTTTGATCAATAAAGCATCAGTCTCTTTTCTGTTCCACTAACTCTTATATTCTGCAGGAGCTGGGCAAAAAAGGCAATTTTTTTCTGCTCATAAACTGAATCTGCTACCTTTTGAGGTAAAATGTTTTTCCAGGCAGTCTGCAAAACAATTTTCATGGGCAGTTCAAGTAATTACTATAAGGAATGTAATGATTGTTCACATTACTGATATTTCAAACATTGGGGGAAAAGCAATTCCATGAAAAGAAATTTTTGAGAAGGGAAAACGCTATACAACCCTTTCCTCCTGTGGAACATAAAGCACAGCTAATCTTGCCTGGAGTGTATTGGCCCACTCCTCTGGATTGTGCTGTCCTAGTATGTGTATTTAAACTGAGACAATCTGAAATAACTGGCTGTCAACTTGTTAAAATAATCAGATTGCCAAGAACTCTATCATTTTGTAAAGCCTCATTTCAGATTTATTGCGTATTTTTTCACCTTTAATGGAACGAATTCAGGGGATGCAAACATGAAGTTTAGCACACTAGTTCCACTCCCTGCAGTTCATTTAAATTTTCTTTTCCTTTTCCTTTGCACCTTTGCTCTGTCTCAACCAGGGTTCAGTCTGAAGGCAGCAACTGAAAGGGTATGTCTAGGTTGTAGGAGATGGGAAAATGAGAATTGGAGCTCTTATCCATAAACATTGAACAAAGTTTATTTCAACAGCCTGTTCTGTCTTTGTTAGAGTGGTTGGAGGTATGCCAATCTAAAAAGCCCCAAACCTGCTTTGATTTAACTTTCAGCTAGATCTTTATGTGTAATATCCTAATGAGGGGCAGAGCTACTTCTGTTTTCCTTCTATGTTGGATAGCACTTTCATACATTGGTGGTGGAACTTGGGTGGGTTTTTTGCAGTGCCATTGAGTTTCTTTTCCTTATGTGGGTTGTTCAAATAGCTGTGCTGGTGGAAGACAAACACTTGAAATTGAAAAATATGATGAGGCAAGGGCTGTCAAGTATTATACATCAGTTTTGTACTTTGCATGCTGAAGTCCTGACCTGCTTGAGGTCTCTGTGTACGTCTGCAGTGTAAGTGTTTAGCAATGATAAACTGCAATGTCTGGCAGAGGGATTTGGTGTGCAAGGACACCTGAAAAAACAACCTTTAATCCTTTCCCTGAAATGAGCTGGTTTCCAGGTTTCTGTTTTTTCAGAGAGGTTGGACAGGGAGCTTCCATTCAGAGTGTGCTGGCATGATATTCAGTGGTCAACACCTTGTTTTAACCATGTAATATTGATAGAGCTGACTTACTGGACTTTTTTTTCCCCTGCATGTGTGCTGCATTAATTCTTTGAATGTATTTTTTTTTTCCTAGAAGTAATCAGTATACCAGGAAAAGCCCCGTTCACCAATAACGTCTCAAAACAGCAAAAAGAGCAGAAGACCACAAAGCCCTCAGATATCCCTAAACAGCAAAAACAAAAAGAGCTATAATTTGGTCAAGGACAAAGCTACTTGTAGCCAAGGGCACTTGCTAAGAGGGAGACAGATTATGAAAGCCCACCATTTATCTTTGATTTTTGAATGAGGGAAAATGTAATCGTGTTCTCTAAATAGATGTGTGGAGTAGTTATGTTATGTGTTGTTCCTTGCAGTATTAAATGGCTTGTTAATATTTATAGTTTCACAGCTTGTCACAAAAGGCCTTGGTGTTTATTCTTGGTTTTCTAGATAGTCTGATTACAGATGATGGAACTAGACAAGCTAAAAGGTCATGGTGTTTTAGAAAGAGATTCTCTGAAGAATATCACAAGGACCTTTTAGAGTTGGAGGTGTCCCCAAGATAAGCTGTTACTGATCTGAGGCCACGGATATGAGTGTTTTCTTGCTTATTGAATGCCCCAAGCACGAGTAGATGTGTGCATGGATAAAAGGCTCTCTGGATCAGCACTGGCTGAAAATGTTTTCTCAAGTTTGTATGGGTTAAACAGTGATGTTTCTTGACACCTTTTCTGCAGTGTCATCTACCCTATTAACAGCATATTTAGGGGATGGGCTTGTTTTCATTCTGTACAATCAGAGTGCACATAAGGAATGTGCATCTTGTTTTCATAGCAGTCATAGACCAGTCCTCAGGAGCTGACTCACTGCTATTTTGTAAGCAGGGTTTGCCTTCCTTTTATGCGGTTCTGCATTTTTCCATTTCACAGTCCATGGTAATTTAGATCTTAAGTCTGCTGGTGTTAAAAAGCCTGCTTCCTGGAGTAGATGTTATCCCCATGTATGTGGTGTGTACTTGGCCTAATTTAATACTAACAGAAGTAATTTTTTATTATTTCACTTTTTTCTAGTTGGGTCTTAATCACGTTACATTACGAAGGCACCTTCCCTGCAGCTAACATGATCATTAAAAACAAGTATTCATGATTTGGGGGCACTTGTATTTGGTCTGGTAGTTATTGTTACACTGTCACACTTGAAGGGGCTTGTTTTCAAATTGTCCTGCACAATATTTTACTTTCTTGAGTTTCAGATTAATTGTCTGGTTCTACTTGCCTTTTAACTGAGTTTTGCTATTGGATCTTGTGGTCGGGTGGGACTGGTGAAAATGGGCTGCTGGAAAGATACAGAAGGAGGGCAGTGGCTCCCTATAGCTTGAGCATTCAAGTTAGAATTTCTAGTGTGTAGCATACCTTGGATAACTCTGGATTCCCTTATTGACTTCCAAAATCACTTAAACTCATTCCCACACCTTAGTAACACTTTATTCAAGGCAAGTCAGATACTTTCCTGTGACTATTACTTATTACTTGCTTTTACTTGGCTCAGTTAGATTTTATTTTTTTTCCCACACTGGCATCTTTGGAAGAAGTAAAGTGCCAGAAATCTTCAGTGCTGTTGTGATTTCTGTTTTTTAATGAAAATAACTGCGAATCAGTGTATAAACAAAACTTTTCCCGAAGTTCTGCTACATTTGTAATTTTTTTATAGCTTTCCTAGGTAAAAGTTGAAAGATCAGATTGTTTTAATTGATGTTTTTGCAAAACTTGTGCTGCTGGAAGACTGACAGTAGTCATGTGAATTTTGTATTACTTCTGCATGATTAAAATCAACAGCAGCACTCTGGGCTGCTACTAGAAATGTTTCAGAAAAACCATACAGGAGAGACTAGGGGTGATAACCCAGCAGAGTATTTTTCTTTCCTGTTTCTTGTGTTCTGTGGTAGCTCCAAGGCTGAGCATAGTAAAAGGAAAGATGTAAACCATTCTGATGGAAAAAGGGTGAACTGATACTGGTCTTCCTGGTAATAACCAAGAGGCTGCAGAGAGGGGAGAAACAATAGGAAGCTTTTTGTTTCCTGGGTGGAGTTTCACATTGGACACTGCTAAGTGGGAGCCTGATCCAAAGGCATCCGGCCCTAGAACAGCAACACCTTCCCTGGGAGCTGCTGGACTTCAGCCTGGTGTTCCTGCAGGAAACTCCACCCTCTCCTTCTATCTCTTTCTGGTACGTTTTCTAAGCCTTGATGTCGACTTGCTACTGCTGGCAAAAAGTTACATGTGTGGGAGATATGCAAATATGTTGTAATGTTCTGATATAATTTTAGCACAGGAAAAGAGCAAGCTCTGTACATAGGTATCACCAACTGAGCTCCAGTCTTGCAGCTCAGTTTATTTAGTAGAGCTGTCAAACTTAGAAAAGAGATTTGCATGGATGTGGGGTATAGGATCAAGTTCATAATTTTGTAAACTTAAAAAGTAGCTTCTGTCAATCCACAGTTGTCTAAATTCCTTTACAGACAGAAGAAACTGCCTGAATGAGTGTAGAAGAATTGTGCAGTTCAATGACATGATAATTGAGGATTTCTGATTATGTGGATCCTCTTATTATTTACAGTGTATACTGCTGCTGGAAGAATACTAGCTTTGCAGTATTGCATACTTGCAATGAATGACTGAGGTGGACTTTCTCTTCTCTTGTTTCTCTCAGTGTAAAATTTTAAATACTGTTTTGCCTTCTCTTTTTTTTTTTTTTTTTTTTTTCTTTTCTTTGGGTGTGTTTTTTTTTTTTTTTTTTTTTGATAATTTTTCTTTCCAGGTATAATGAGGGCTTGATGATCTTGTGGGAGAGGAACGAATTTACTAAAATCCTTTCTCATATATACAGGATTAAGTATCACACTCAGAAGGGTAATGTTCCAGTGGAATTGCAGTCTCCCCATAACAGTTTAGACTTTGGTAAAGCAAGTGGATGAGTCATTGCAGAGATTTGATGGCTGAAAAGATTGATTAATAATTAATTTAAAAACAAGATGCCCTTTCCTCTGTGTCCTAGCTTTCAGCCATTCAAAAGATCATCAGATTCCCACATGTAGTTTAACATTTGAGTGCTAGGCAAGTGTTTATTTTGATGTCTTTCCCTGAACTGCAAATGTTGCTTTGTCTTTGCTTTTGCTCACACATTATTTATGGAGATATAAATGTCAAATTTGATTCAAGTGTTCTGATGAGGTTGCAGCACTTAGAAGGAGCCAGATGTTCCATTTGGTTTGCTGGGGTTATCCTTGCCTCCTGACCTTTCTGAGGTGCATTGGTATACCAGGTGCTTCATGGATAATGACATGGATGATTTTCAGAAATTCTCACATACAGGTGCTTTGCTTTTCTTCAGCAGACATTTGTCAGTCAAGGATTTGTATTTCTACAGGTTTGCATTTGAGCTGGGTGTTTAATGGGAAGCCCAGGATCCAGGGTGCTTTCTGCCTTTATGCTGGGATAGTGGTAAAAGTGAAGAATGCTGCTGACTGCAGTGTGACCCTGAAAGGATGACTCAAAATGGGCCCTTTGAATTCAATTAAATTAACATAAATAATGTCTATTTGAGGGGGCGTTCAACAGCAGTAGGTCAAAGATGAGGGGTCAGTGAAAACCCATCCATGAAAGGCACGGAAGCTTCAGCAACCTTTTGGAATCCTTTAAGATTCCAAAAAGGAGCACCCTCTTGAGTGTTCCTGTCTGAGGCAGATCTTTGATACAAAATAGTTCTTGTGACTCTGATATTAGAAGAGGTAATAATCTATGTTTTAACTTAATTAAAAGCACGCTCTGTGCAATCCTGGGCAATTTAGTACTGAATCTTGAATATTAAGTGCGTGCTGAACATACATTGAGGCATTTGTTTGCTGACAGTGTACAAAAAGCCACTCTCTAAACTTTTGTTTTTACTTATTTATAAGAGTGAAAGGTGAATGAAAATGCATAATAATCTTACCTTGAGCTGTTGCTATCATTCATAATTTAAACCTGAAATGCTTCATGTTTTTAGTGTAATGATCCCCTTAATTCTGAACTATGACTTGGCTGTTGTCTTCTGATCAGGCTTCTGTAAAAAGAAAAATGCTGCCACATATTTGGTACTAAGGTGTATCTGCAACCTCCTGGTGTTGGTGTGACATTGCATGTTGTCAGATATGTAAGGTACAGCAGCTGACACCTTGCACTCTGCAAAGCCTCAGTCTTTGAAGATTTGTCTAAATTTTCCAGCCTGCAGATAATGAAATACTTCGGCCTCCTTTAGCTGTGAACATTATTTTACTGTAGTCAAAAGTTAAGATTTAGTTGCACTGCTTTATAAATGCTGTATAATAATTACTGCATACTGCAGAGTTTCTATGAGTAGGGATTTTAGCCTTTGCAAGGATAGCATTGGAGTTAGACTTCAGGAAGTTTTGTAAAGAGAGGTTGTTTTTTGACCTTTGTGATAAAACCACCATTTGCCTGGGCACAGAATATGGAAGGAGAAAGCTCTCCCTCGCACTGCCTCTTAAATTTGTGTTAAAAGCACTGAAAATAAGAAATGTGGCGATGGGATTTTAGCTGCAGGGAAGAATAAGTAATCTGATTTATAAAACTAGAACTTCTGAATGCTTGTTTTACTGCAGCAGAACCTCCTTTGGTAAACGCCATGTGCAGGATTGAGTGGGTGTTCACCTGCTGGTTTGTAGAGAGAGAGGGACAGGAAAGCAGTTTGCTGCTGAGGGGTGCTGGGAAGAAGTGGATGATTTCACAGCTTGAAGTATATAAAACTTGCTCTGGTGTCGGTATGGGCAGTGGAATTTGACAAGAAGTGGGAGGGGAGAAGTGTGTGTGTGACTAGGGCGATACTTTGTGTTCTGGAAGGAAGAAGCAGGGTCTGGAATTCATAGTTTGACATTTTTGAATGCGAGAAAGAAGCCAAAGGAAGCTGGTGGGTGTTGGGACATGACTGATTTGCTCCAGTTTGCAAAGTAGGTGTGGACAGCAGGAATCAGAAGGACAGCAAGAAATCACCAGGTTTTGTTTTAACCAAAGGGGCAGTGCCAATGGAATGGTCACCCAGGGCACCCTGCTCCATGTCCCCATGTTGGAGCCTGGCACTGCAGCTGTTTTCATTTCACAACTTGAGAGCCACTTTGCTCTGGATTCCTGCCACTGGAAACATCCTAAGGCTGAGAAGTCCCTAAAGAGAAGTAGTTGCAGTTCATTGGCTTTTTCTCTGGGTCACTGCAGAGCTCCTGGATGGATGAGATGGGGTCAGAGATGGATTGGTGTTTCCTCCAGACCTTATCAGATTTGCCTGTGGAGAGGGATTTGTGTTGAGCAATGGAGCTGTAAGAGGATTCTGTGGCAGAGCAGAGTGGGTGAATGTGGCTACTGGAACTTGCCCTGAGGAGCCAGCCTCACCAGAGCCTGTAAACTGGGAGCTTACATGCACAAAGTATGGCTGGGCAGTCGTTCTGCATTAACTTGGGTATTTTTGTAAGGTATCTTCTGTTAATTACCTTACTGCTGAATAGGTGAGAAGTAAGATTGGGGTTTTTTTTTCTTTAGCTGAACTAGAAATAGTCCCTATGGGTTTTGAGGCTTGGTCACAAGAACATTACTTATCATGTGGTGTCACATCAGCTGAAATCCTCAGACAGTAAGGCTGCTGGATTTCCTGACACTTGCCTTTCTCCTAGTCTGTCACAATTGTTCCACCATTCAGACTGACATTTCTTGTATGTTTGGGTTACAGGGGTAACAAAGCTTGTGAAACATGACAGTCTGTGAAAAATAAGTCTGTAATGTTCCTTCAGCTTTTCCACTGGGATAATTTTTCACATGTACATTTGCATTTAATAGCAGTTGGCTTCTAGTTAATAAATACAGTGCCCTGTGAAATTAATGGGTTATTAGGGCTGGATGGGTTCCTATGGTGCCCTTAGTGCTGCAGCTTTCACTAGCTAGCTGTGCCTTTGCCTGTGTGCACAGCAGTGTTGTTTACATGTTAGGAATATGCTAGAGGCAAGGAGAAAGGAACAGCTTTAATGTGATGCAGCTTAGATGCACTGTGGGGGAGGCCTCAGAATTGTTCATAACAGGATCAAATGTCAATCAATGTTTTGAGAAGAATAAAGTTACTGTTTATGAGAAAATTAAAGCATAGTTTATTACATGCTTTTCCTCCATCTATTTTTGACCCTTCTAGGAAAATGTCCCTCTCCTCGTGGTTCTTTTGAGCCCTGTAAGAGTATCAGTGGTGCCTAGGAGAAGCATCTATGCAGACCTCTCCTTTTGGCCCCAGCCACTTCTCTGGGCTGCCTTTGGTAAGGAGACAAGTAATATGCCAGCCAGCTTCTCTCTGCTCTTCCATGAAAAGCCTGCTGATTGTGTTGCTGAGGATGCTGCTGGAGCATTGTGGCTGCTATTAACTTTCTTTTGCAGGCACATCTGGGGATTTACTGCTCTATAGAGTAAGAAAACAGTTATTGACATCAAGCCATGAGCATTAGAAAATGGCTTCTCCCTCACTGCAAGGGAGGAGAGAGAGAAGTGGAGAAGGAAACAGCTGAAAACCTCCTCCTCTCCCTCCAGAGCTATTTTTTGCTGGTGACAGAGAATGGTGGGATGAGCAAAGCTGATCTATATCTGCAGCAGGCTGTGGCTCTGATCTGAAGATGTATCCCAGGAAAAAACAATGAGAGCCTAGCTGTGGGGGAGGGAGCAGAGAAGTCAAAGCACTTCTCTGCTGGTTCTGCACCTGCACTTTCTGTTCCAAGCTGCTTTGCATTGTAGGCAGGTGATGCTTAAAATTTGTCAAGAAGGGGCTGTCACATTTTGTCTTAGATTGTGCCCCATGTGTCAGCTGTTAGGGCAACAGGCTGGGGTTTAGAAGAGCAGCTGGGGAGTGCAGCTCCTGGAGAAAGGGTAGGGATGGGGAGGGAAGGACTGGAGAGGAATCATGGATAATTGTGTCAGAATAAAAGGCTTTTTAAGCCAAGGCTAGGTGCCTGATAGAAATACTTCTCTAAAACGTGGCAAATAACAGCCAGGAATTACATTTACCAGAATTCAAGCTTTTCTGATTGTGTGGTTTCTTGCATTCTTCTTAGAATGGTTTGGTGTTGAACCAGTGTCCTGATGTGTTGTGTTGTCTGGGCCTGTCTCCCAAGGGAGATATTTTGGACAGTTACTCCCAAGTAAATTCTGTGTGTCATTCTGGAGTTAAGGGCTTGTCTTCACATGCCATTAAGAAATTATTCAAGTCAGCTGAAGGTGTGAATTTAAAGTGAATTGTTTCAACTGTTCTGCATCTTTGAGGCAGAATAATTGAGAGTCACACTGATTCTGAAGAAGAGCATCTGAAGAACATCTCAAGCAGTTTAGTCAAGTCAGTTAAAGTTTTTTAATTTTCATGATTTTTGTCTTAAGAATTAATCTGAAGTGCCTTATGCAGACAAAGCCTCAAAGTGGATTATATTATATAGGAAGGCTGTTCTTAAGGATTTGGGAGGGTTTATGTGGCTGCAGATGTGTTACTAGTCAGGAATAGCACTTGTATTTTAAGGTCACTTTGTACTTTCATCTGAATTCATTTTTCAACCTTCTGACTCTGCTAACCTTAAGCAGAAATTATGAAAGGATGTAAATTGACTTCAGTCTTTGCAAGAGACCTTTGAATTGCTGCTGATGGCATCCTCAAAGCTGTCACTAATCATGTAATTTCAGTAGAAACTTCTAGTTCACATGTTTAATCTTTTGTAGTGAATGGAATGCACTTTAGTGGGTATAGCTGCTGATTTCTTCTGAGATTTTCTAAGCTGATGGAAGGAGGGTGAGGGAAGTTAGAGGAGTACAAGCCCTCTGAGCAAATCTTGGACTTCCACCCCAAACTGAAATTCTTCCCATCCCATACAAAGTCTTTTCTTCAGATGTGTGTATGGAGCAGGGACCTTTAGCAAAATCTGGGTAGCAGAAAAAGGCTGACTGTTCTGTTATCTGGGGCTTTTGGCAACCTGCATAGTTATGTTTACCTCAGGGGTAAGGGACAGGGGAATCTGGCACAGGGATTGTGCACTTCAGACAGAACTGTCTGTGCAGACTGGCAGTTTTGAATATCTGCTGCCTAATTCAGGGGGAATTTGTTGGAGAAGTTATGGGCAGAACTCTCCATTTTGCATTTTAATGTAATGCTACAGTCATTTTTGTTTGGTTTTTTTTCCTTCTTTACTTTTCTTCCTACTTTAATAAAAAGAGGAATGTCTGAACTACTGTACATCTTTTTCCTTAGTCATTTTCAGTTGTGCAAAATAAGTTGCAGCAGCTGATGTACAGCAAGACCACAGATTATTGCTTTTTCTGTTACTGAATTTAGACTTGTGAAACATAGGAAGGAATTTGTAATGTAACTAAATTCATGCAAGTATGTGTTCCAGCAGCCATGTGAGATTAGGTGGAAGGGTCCTTCATGTGTGTTGAACTGCAGAATTCCATCTGTAGATTGCTACTGCTGTGCTTCTAGAACACATAACACATCACTCTGTGGATAGTTAGCATATTATTTAAATAAGGTTGTGAATATGGAGGGTTCTGTATGTTTTTCTTACTGTTGAGGCAATTATAAAGTCAAATGTAGTTTTCTTGCTGAATACTTTGTTTTACTGCCCTGTGAAAGACTTGGTCCTAGAAACTAAGGACTGATTCTGTCCTAAGGCTGTATTGACAGGATGCAGAAATGCAGGTAGAGCACAGATGCCTTCACTTTGGGCAGGGGAGGGGTTTTGTGTGTACACTCAGTGTGCTTTGCACTGCCTTTCTTGGCTGAGGAGCTGTGCAGTTTCTGTGGCAGTGTCCCACTGGGATCAGACTGAGGTCAGCTCATTTTGCCTTGTTCATCAAACAAGCAGCAGATGGCTGGGCTGTGCAGGAGCTGTCAGCCAGAGTGAGGCTGATGGTAAGAGTCTGAATTTGTGTGTTGTCCAGTCTGGTTGACTTACCAATTGATTCCTTGATAAATACCTCATCTTTACAGCCAAGTACCAGATTTTGAGGTGCTTTTTAGACATGGCTGATCAGCAAATGTACGGGTTTGTTTCCCTTTGTGTACTCTGTTTTGTTTTGGTTGCCTTCAGAGTGCTGAACATGCTGTTTGCATCATGGAAAGATGTTCAGTGCCATGAAAATGTAGCCCACTGCTGGTCAGTTCTTGTTTCAAGTCTTCAGCTGTGAAAGCTGCTGTGGACTTTGGTATCACACAGCTACAAGTTGGTGGTTGCCACGGGGCCATCGAGTGTGACCCATTTATGTAAAGGATAGACAAACAGAGAACAGCCCCAAAGAAATTAGACTTAATGCTTCAAAAGAGCATATTTGTCATCACAGAGAACTTGATGTCATTGTAATAAAAAAGTGTATGGAAAACAGATCCATGTAAGAAGATACTAAATAGTCCAAAAGCTGAAATTTGGTTTAAAGAAAGAAGACATCTATACTAACAGCCTTCTGGTTTCAGGACATATGTAGAAATTTCAGAGAAAAAAAACAGTGATTAAGGGGAAAATGGATATATGAGAATGCAAGTTAGAAGTTAAGGAAGTATGTTAGAGAATTAACTGAATATTTCCTACAGCTCAACTATGTTAGAAATAATACCAATTACTAGACAGAGATAATAAAGTAGCTCATGGAAAAAAGTATAAATATTTGTTAATACTCTTCCATATTTGGGAAAGTAGAATGTGATACCATCATTGCAATTCCTGCAGAGAATGAAGTCTGATTTAATAAATGAAGATTTCTTCTAGGGATGCCCATGTGTTAACCAGCAGTGCTGTGGCTTGATTGTTCTAAAGACCTTGGTGAAAAGTCTGTAGGCATGCAGACAGTTTTTAATAACTGTTGTTATTGGGGGTCTTAAAATAGACAAGGAAATACACAGACTAGACAAGGAAAGAGTGGGAGACTGACTTAATCATATTTCAGCTAGCTTGACATTAATAGTCACCAACATACTGGAAAAATGAAAGCAACCAGGACACTGAGATGTAGTAAAGCTATGTAAAGGCATCTGATGCAAGGGGGATGAAGACAGTTCAACCCACTGTGGTCCTGCTATTCCCTAGCTCCTTCCAAGTCCTGTCTCTGATTGCCTTTCTCAGCAGCAGCAGAGGTAGTCAGTGAGGACTGCTCTTCCCCTTGGGAACTCCTGTCCTGACATGTTACTGCTCTGATATTGCAAAAGTAAACGAATTAAGGACTGACTAACTGATGTTTAAAAGTTAGTCACTTTTCACAGTGGTGAATCACTGTCAAATGGGAATGCTTCTAGAAATCTTGCTTTAAGGATTGAGGTGAGGCCAAGATTCCATTGAACCTTTTCATCAAGTACCTACAGACAAGGATGGGATCTGTACTGATAGAATTGCCAGGCCATATCACACTAGGCAGTGTGGGAAACAAAGGACAAGGCAGCTTGTACGATGGAATTTGCACAGCTTGGTGAACTGTATCAATCAAAGGTGCAATTAATATAATCTGCAATATCATGGGGCCTGCAGGTGTTGTACTTCAGTGTAGGAGCTTGGGGAGAATACTGCTTGGGGGTATAATGAGTCAACAACTGGACATGGCTGCTGTCTTGCAGGGCAGCAGAGGGATGTAACTTTGGGTGTAGGAGGGGCAGTGGGCAAAGGAAGGTGACCTGTGTACAATTCTGAGATCATGAGCAGCCTTGAAAATGGGAGTGAATTCACATAAGTCAGAGGAGATATTTGAAGGCTGGCTGGTGTTCCACAAGGAGAGCCTGAAAGGCTCATTCTGTTGCTGGGTTTGTTGTTTTTTGATAAGTGGAGGAACTTGGTAATTGGTGGGAAGCATGCTGGAGGCTAAAATGCAAGCAGGCATAACACAGAACTGGTGGCTGGGAGCTGCAATCAGACAATTGGAAATAAGTGCATTTGTAATGGTGAGAGAACATGAGTGCTAGAACAAATAAGTAACAGAGGAAAGTGGTGGATTCCACCCAAAATGTTCGCAGGACTGAAAGATTTTCTGAAAGTGTCCTATGTGTCAAGTACAGGAATTATTGAGTAGTGATATGTGATATCAAACTGACTTCAGTGAGTAAGTCATAGATGGGACTGTACAGACCTGCAAACCAAAATGTTGTTCATGTGTGCTGCACAGTTGAGCATCAGCTGGCCTCTCTGCTAGAAAGTGTGTGTGTGTGTATATATATACATAGTGTGTGTGTATGTACTACAGGAGAGGAATAAACATGGGTGGTGCCTCTTGGCCTGAGATATGTAGCTTCTCTGTTAATTAGTTCAAGAGCAACTGAAAAATTGGAATCCACAAGTGGTGACCAAGAGTTTCCTAACCATGCATATGGTTCTTCATGGACTCAGACTGGGAAACATGAGTGCATTTCCACTTGCTTATGCTAGGATAATTGCTCTCTGCAGGGCAGACTAACTTATGTGTAATGCTGTCTGAACTCTTCTCTCTCTAGAACTGACCTTTCTTGCATATAATGAATTTTGGAATCTTTGTGCTGCTCTTCTCTCACAAAGCAGCAGCTTAGATCTTTCTGTTGCTCTTCTTGAAGGCATATCTAAGGGAGTGTTGAGGAAAAGTAGAACAGAATGGAGTAAGTGTTGCAGCTGGCTCACAAGCTGTGAGTTCATGAGTAATATTTGGCGGGGTTGGGTGTGGTGGGGTTTTTTTGTTTTTTTATAGTGGACAGTTAATTTCTGAAACTCACTGCTGCAAGATACCATTACGAGTAAAAATTGATAGGAATCTAGAAAGGATTAGACACCCAGGAAATTATTTTATTTAGTCTCATGTAAATCTGTATGATTCTGTTCTGGACTTATAAAACAGTTGGTAACAATGGGGTATAATGTGGTGGACTGATTATTCTATAGCTGTTTACTAGGAAACTTTTTGCTGTATCTGTTTCTAGCTACTTTCACAACAGGAAAGGGTGATTCAGAGTTCTGTTTCTAAATTTGATATGAGAAGGAGCATAATTGGGGCTGAAGGAACACTGAGGGTGTGTGTATGAAGGGGAGGTGGTGATAAAGGGAGAACGCGCCCTGTGTGCTAAAATGTGTCACTGTACCTCTGATTGCAGGGCATACATGCTGATCTACAAACAGAATATGCATGGATCAGAGTAGCAAACTGCTTTTTGAGCACTCAGCTTTTCAGTGATGGTACTTCTACAGTATTTGTTGTATTAAAGTAATTAATCTGCTGGGAAAATGAAGCATCTTTGAGGATTGATACCATCAGAAGTGGAGAGAGAACTAGAGCAAAGAGATTTAAGTTATGGAAAAAAGAAGATTTAGCTGTGTTTTTGTCAGGCAAAATCTTCAATTTCCTTTGTAATTACCTCTTGACACTTGTTTTGGAGAACGCTTCTCTCTGTTCTTAAATGGAGAGTTTTCAGTTTTCATTTTTTTTTTTTTCCTTTCCTGAGGTTGCATGTAGGTGAGACAGGCACACTCACAGCTTTATTTGGTGTGACAGTTGCATGTGGTAAAATACAAGTGGATAGAAAGTATTGATGGGAAGGTGCAGGTACAGGTATAATGACTGTGAGGGTTGTTTCAGTGCTGCTTCCCTTTCATGGTTTCCAAGCTCTGGGATAGCTGCTTAGCACTGTTAGCTATGTCACAGATGCTTTGAATTGGCTCTGAAGAGCTGCATCAAGAAACACAGTGAGTTGTGATATTTTGTGGCTTTTGTATGACTGCCATATTTTTCCCTGCATGCAGTCATTCCAACACAAGTTAAATTCTTTGTTGTAGGAAAGCTAAATATTTCTGAATGCTGAGTCTGAAACACAGATGATATACTGCAGCAAAAGACTCTCATGGGATTTTTTTACGAGATGGCTTTTATTTGTTAAATGAGTTTTCAGTAGTTCTTCAGTACATGCTATTGTATTGTTTGTGTGATGTCTCACAGTGTCACTGGTCTGATCTGGACTGTGATGACTGAATAAATTGCATCATTTGCTGACTGTGGAAAGATGGCTTGATCTGTAAGACACATTTGTGTATATGTACATTTTGTAATGTAATTGTAACCATAAATTAAAGATGCTCAGTTAATGCCAAATACAAGCTGTATTCATAACTCTTGCTATTCTTGTCTACCCACAGGAGTTCCAAGAGTCAGAGGGGATCATAGAGGAAACCAAAGCTGCTTTTGTACTTTAAGTGGGGGAAAAGTAATGAAATAAGTTATGTAGTCTAAGACATCTTGAAAATTGACTTTTAAGTGGTCTTTGGGCTTCTACCAAGAAGCATGCTGCTGGCATTCAAGTTTTGTGCATTAGAGGAAATAAAACAGTAGAAATCCCTTGGCTTTCATCTACAGAGAAATAGCTACACTTTGCTGCTGTGTTTTGGCCATGTTGGGTTTTGGCATGGTTATGGTGATTTATAATTTTATGTCCTGTGGGTTTTCAGTGACTTAAAATTACTAAGAAGAAGTAGTTGGCCTTGAAGTGGTGGAGATGGTGTTACAGTTGGCAGGGAGACCTTCTCTAGGAGTTGGAAGATCAGAGCCTGTGGTGTGGTGTGGCTTTGACAGTGACATATGTCACAGAGGAGGACTGGAGAAAACTTTAATAGCTGGCTGTGGTGTTGTGATGTGGTTGATTGTTCCTTGCTGGTCCTTGCCATGGATGATAGAGGTGTAGACCTTGTAATTAAAAAACTCAAGTGCAAGCCTCACTGGGAAAAATTGAATATTTTATGTTAATATGTTTATGCATTTGCTCATTGCTAAGAAATTTCCAGTTTTCAATCTGTGTTATAGTGAAGATTTATTGAGATCTCTGTTCAAATTGCAGCTATTCACAAACAGCGACTCAGAGGCAAGAAATCATTTTATGTAACTTAATTTCCAGCGGTGCCATCGTCACATTATTTTTTTTTGTTAACTGAAGGCAATAAAGATTCTCTAATAAATGAGTCATAATAGCATTATTGCTCTTATTTATATAACTTGGGATCTTGTAGTCTAATCCTATTGGCCTTTACTTCCATGACTGTTTTAATTTTTAATGGGGATTTAGTTTCCTTTTTAAACCACTTCATGATTACTCATGTCATACATGCAGTTTTTTTCTCCCTCCTTTAGGGGTAGAAGTAAAACTTTATTTACAACTTGCTTCTTGTAATTTGACAAAGCAAGTATCAGTGAATATAGCCAGCTTCATCAAGTATGTCTATGCAGAGCACTAAGAATAGCTATACCCAGATCAACTGTGTGTGGAAAACTTGGCTACACTCCCAAAAGAAGAGTTTCAGTAACTGGAGAGAGGTGGTTTTATTTGTGAGTTGAACACCTGCATGGAAATACCAAAATTTCCTGCTGCTTTGTATCTTTCAATGATGTGTTAGTTCAATCACTTTTCATAGTAGAGTTGCATAGTATGGAATAATTCCAACACACTGCCAATACTTGAAAACCTTTTAAAGGATGAATTTACCTTGTGGTAAATTATTCCAATTTCTATCCTGTGGCAGAAACATCAAGGTTCTTCCTTTTCATAACTGATCTGTCTTGAAACTCTGCCTTCCTCAAACATTCTGCTGTGTTATACAGCATGAAATCTGATGAAATTCAACTGCATTTTTAGGCCATAAGAATTTAGAGCTCACAGCAGTTGTACATCACCTGCCTTTTTAATGTCACCATTTTGGGCCTTACCTGCTAGGTCAGTTGCTGCTGTGTGTGGATGTCTCAAGCTTTGTGATGGAGGTAGAGAACAATACTTCATTTGTTGTTCTTGGGAAATTGAAACCAGTGAAGACTAAAAGGAGTATTTTACTTAAATTTTCATTAATCCAAGGTTGCTTGATGGTTTTATATCTAAGAGAAAGGGTTTTTCTTTTAGCCTTTGAGGAACTTGAAACTGAGATTAGAATTGCTGTTTAGTCTAAAAGGGAACAAAAACTATCATAGAGTTGTGGGCCTTGATAAAATTTTTCTTATTTTAAAAAGAATGTACTTCAGGCATGATTTGGCAGGCAGAATGCTTGGTCAAAGGCAGACTGTTACAAAACTTTATCTTAAATGGATGATTTCAGTCTGGCCATGACAAATCCTAAACTCTTGACTGATGGCTGATGGGTATGCAGTCATATGTATATTATTGCTGTACACCCACACACAGGCAGTTGTCCAAGTGTGCGATGAGATTACAGGAAAATGTAAATAAAGCTAGTTGTCCTAATGTTCTTGAGTAGACCCTTGTGAAAATAATGCCAGTCAGACTGACAAATAGGTCTGTATAGAAGATGACTTGTGTTCAGCTGTGACGTGATACAGGTCACTGTGTGGGAAATTGTGGTCGTTTTATGTTTTATTTTGTGTTGAGTCAACAACCTGAAATGCAAACCCAGAGCTCAAATAATCCCTGCTGGCCCTGGTAGTTGCAGGATATCTCCAGGATACCCTGTGCTGAGAGGGGTGTTTGCTGGCCCATGCCACCTGATCACTGTGAGTACCTGGAGAGAACACTGTGGCTGTTCACTCTCTGACCACCACTGCACCAAAATGGGTGTTTTCTGGTGGTGTTATGAGATAAAAACATAATTTGCTCCATTGTGCCTGCTTTGTGCACAGGTAATGCCTAATCCATCACACATGCCTCTAGAAGCACTGCTGCATGTGATGTTAAGAATTTGCCTTAGAACAAGTTCTTGTTCTGCTCAGGACACCAGGGGGCTGGACTACACCTCTTTCTGAAAGTCTTGCATTATGCTGGGTGAAAGTCACAATGAGAACCAGGATTCTGAAATCACTGATGTACTTCATCAAAGCTCAGACTTTGCATTTCCACTTATTTTTTGAAATCTTGGCATGGTGGTGGAAGGGCTAGAGGGTGATTAAGGAGGTAAGGACCCTTCTTCCACCAGGTCAGTGTGATGTGCTGCTGTGTCCTGAGCTTGCCTTGCTGGCTCTTCATGCTTGCACAGAATCTCCTGGGGACCTGGCTGGGGCCTGCTAAAGGATGTGAAAATTGCTTACAGCAGCAGCAACAAAACCTGATTGTTTTGTTTTCCTCCTGTTAGAAGGCACTCTGCTTTTATTTCTGTAGCAGCTGGGGAGCAGCTATTGTGCTACCCATAAGTGATGTGAAACTTGCTAAAACCAGTTCAAATGGAGAGCACCTGGGATAAGGGGAAGCTACCAGCAGAACAAAACAGCTGCCTCTGCACTGATGTTCTGATGTGGACATCATCAGATGTCAGCTGTAAAAGTCAGACAGACAATGGCGTGGTGCATGGGAGCTTGTCTGTGAAGGAGGCTGCCAAAAATTTCATTGCAAGTTTGTGTGGAAGCCTGGAGTAATCATGGAAAAGTCACAAGTGCTGGAGCAGGAGTGGTATCTGTCTGTAAGTGGGATTGAATAAAGTGTCTCCTTTCTGTATTTTTATTTTACTTGAAGTGAAGTATTCACTCAGCTTCATTATCTATTCTAAAACAAATTTGACTGGAAAGGAAAGCTTCATTGTCCATTTCACTGGAAAGGTAGGATTTAAGAGCTGTTATGTTTAGTGCCTTATTTTTGAGATAGCATCATCCTGAAAGCAGTGGGAAGGAGTGTGGGTAAGTGTATAGGAATGCTGTAATTGTAAAGGGATTTATCTGGACATAATGTTAAGCCTTCTCAAAGATCGCAGTGCATTAAAACGTTAAATTTGATTATACTTTAATCAGGCGGTTATCCCACTTTTTTGTTTTTTTTATCTTCTTCTGGAAGCCTGAGGGAGTTTGGTTTTTTTCTTTGAATGTTACAGCCACAAGCATGCTTATTATTGCCTAACAAATAATCACTTTTAGATTGTGAGCCTTCAGGGGCAAGGGTTGTCTGCCCCACTCCCTGCTGGAGAGCCCTGTGTGAAGAGGTTACAATTCCAGCTGGAGCATTTGAGTCAAATCAAAATATAAATTTAGCAATAGTAAATATTTAAATTGGAGGTTGTGTGCATCTGTTAGTCCTGGTGAATGGCATCAAGCAATACAATTGAACTTACTGAAACTTTTTGCACAACTGAAAGCTTGCTTGTTAGAGCAGGAATGCTGCAATCTCCAGGAGGACAACAAGTCTTGGAACATTCTTTTTGTTCTTAAGGCAATGTTTTGAAAGGGGTTTTAAGAAAATAAGGCATAAAAAGAAAGGAAGGGGGTGATCTGAACTCATCAGCAAAATTTCAAAAGAGCCCCAAAAATGTGTTGTAGCGCAATTTCTTTTGATATTAAAGTACTGAAGTACACACCCTGAACCAAACAATTATGGGACTAGATGGACTAAGCAAATAGCTTATCTCTTACAGAAAGCAGCTTAACTTTATAAGAGGAAAAAGAATTATAGTAAACTTAAATAAATCCCTTTGAGGATAAATGCTTCAGCTGCAGGCATTTTTCCTGGCATGAAAGCACTGGAGGTTCAGCTATTGGAAGCTTGGCAGGAATGTGGTAACATTAATAACTCATCCTTCATCTGCTGATCAGAGTTTTTTGTAAGAAGTCGTAGTTGTTACCCATCTGGCAGGATGTCTGAGGTGTAGAAGATCTCTATGCTTGATAAAGAGCAGGTAGAGTTGGCAACAGGCTGTCTGTCTGTTAAATGGTGCCAGCCCTGGCTCAGGGGAGCCACGAGGTGCTGGGGGGTGTCAGGGGCTGCTTGGCTCTTACCTCAGTAGTTTCTGTGGCTTGGCTTTACAGCTGGACCTTGGCTTCAGCAAGGAAGTATCCCCTTCTCCCTGGGGATAAAAGAAGTTATGTGACATTTAAGTAGGAACAAAGTTAGACTGTTGTCCCATAAAGAGTGGAGAGACTGTGTATTTGAAAATTGGGGTGCAGCCTATTTATTGAGCTGTAAACTAGCGTTTTAATTTTTTTTGTCAAAGCAGCAGAGTGGGTAAAAGGAAAGGTGGACTTAGAGTGTTTTTTCATATTCTGGTTCTCAACTGCATTTAATTCATCTTCCTACTGCTCTTGCCACAGAAAAAGCCTTGGCAGAAACAGAGGAACTCTGATGTGTGAGTAGGAGGCTCGTGTTTACATGTAGCTTCTTGTGTGTGCACTTTTTTATGTGTGCATATGTGTAATTTACTTTTGTTATTTTAAGGTTTTTTGGTTTTTTTGTTTTTTTTTTAAGTGTGACCCTTTACCCACTGCTTTTAGCTAATGGGTATCATGAAAGTGCCACTGCAGATGTTTGAGAATACAGTAGCTTGTATGTGTGCAAATCTTTATGAAACTTCTGTTCCACATGTAACCCAGTGAGAGTCACTATGTTTGCAGGCTGAAGAGATGAACCAGCTCAGATAGGGAACAATGGAGCCTGTTCTTTAGTTAAAGGAACTTTTTGTCTGTTTTGGCTCTAGATCTCCATGAGGATGCTGTTAATGTTCCAGTTCAAGGTTGCTGACATGTCCATTAAAAATGAAGGAGAAAGTATTCATTGAAAATCATTTACTTCAGTTACTCAATAAACCTGCTTCCATATGGATGGGAATGCAGTTTAGAAATTAGGTAAAACAAGACTTTTGTACCATGAGCTAAGGTGGAGAGTTCATTTTGCCCTGAAGAGGGGCTATTAAAATTCACAGCAAAGTGAACTTCACCAACTCATTTCTTTCCCTTTGGTAGGCACTCCTCCTTGTTCTTTAGGTACATTTAAGTAGTTAAGAGTTACTAATATATTCTGTAATAAGATTTCTATCTTTGCATTCTGTAAAATCACCAAAGTATCAGCTCCATGTTTGCCAGGTTCAATTTCTTACCACTTTGAAGTTGCCCCAGTTCCAGGTGAATTCAGAAGGAGACAGAGAGACTGGCAGTGTGTGTGGCTGTGCATCAGAGAGGAGGATTTTTTAAAGGAATTGTATGAATTGCTGAGTGCTGTCTCTATCTGAGATAAAGCAATTTCATGTAACAAATTTTGTAGCCATGTGGACTTGTGTAAAAGCAAATTTGAATTACTTGGATATAATAAATTTTTTAAAAATAATTAATTTATAATCCATTTTTATAATCCATTCTGTTTTTCAGGTTTCTAAGATAAAAAGGAAATAAAAGTTGGTTATATTTTTTTTACGTTTTTTTTCTCTTTTAATCCTTTTAATTTATTTTAAATTTATTTTTAATTGTATTGCTGGGTTGTTTTTAGTGATAAAAAGCAGCCTCTAGGGACAAGAGTTACCAGATGTGCTTTTATTTTGGTGCAGCTTGCTTTTGCAACTTGATAAATTCCCAAAGTGCTCTGGTTAGTAGAAGTGACAGATGTTTACTGTGTGTTCCTCTGCTTCTGGTAGCGGTCATGAAAACTGCAGAAACCTCACGGCCTAAAGGACAGGGAAGAGCATATTTAGAAATGGCAAAAGGATTAAATATTTATACTTGAGCACAAGCAGCTGTTAGTTTATTGTATGGTGTAACTTCTGATTGCATTTCACATCCGTGCCAGTGCAGGTTAAATCTATTTCAGTTGTCTGCACTTGAGTCAAAGTGCTTGGTGTTAAACTGGGAGTCCTGCACACACAGGTTGGGCTGTCTTTTCAGGATCACTGGTCTGGCTGTTTTGGGAATTCTGTGAAATGAGATACAAAGCTCACTGCTTTTTCTCTCTGGCTAGGTGAAACAGGAAATGCTGTTGGAAATTTGGTTACCCAGCCTTGGTGATGTGACTTTGATCACTGGGATCTGCTGCCTGGGATAAAAGGAGGATGAGCTGGCATTGCATAAATCAGAGGGGTTGTAGCAGCAGGGTCAGGGTGGGAGTGCATGTGCCAGGGTACATCCAAGGCATGATCTTGGCCTTTGTGTGCCAGGTCCTTGCCACTCTGCTGTAGGATTCCTGTGCCCATGAAATGCCTGTGCATTCATGGACTGTTGCTTACAGGTATGGAAAGCATCTTAAGTTGAGTATTTACCCTGCTGGTGTCTCATTAGCCACCTCTTTTGGTTTCTAGCCTGTTGCCTTGCTGGGTGGTTTGTTTTGCAGCTGTAAAATCACATGTGGTTACCTGACTTCAACTGAAACACATCTAATCCTGAGCTCTTCACCAGATACAGAGACCCTTGGAGAGGGATGCTCAAGGACCACTCTCTCCAGTCTGGTTTGCTTCTTCCATCTCTTCTCTCCTGCCCTTCATGGCCTCTGACCCTGCTAATTTGTGAGAAGTAAGGATGGAGCAGTGTTGCTGAACATCCAGCTTAGGGTCTCCTTGAGCTTTCTGAAGTATACTGGGCACCTGCTCTGCACTCTGAGCCTGGGGATAAATGTCAATAAAAGCTGAAGCTTGTACTTCTGGTCAAAGCAGCTCTTTAATAAGAGCATGCTCAGGAGTACTGCATTAGGCAGAGTGGGAAGTTGTTAATTTTCTGTGCTCTGCAGACACAGAATTTGCATGGAGCAAACACAGAGTTAATTCTGTTAATGATTTTGGGTGTTTTTGGGAAGCTTTAATTGTATTAATAATCTTTGGGTAACTATTCAGAAATATAAAAATGGGTTCCTGGTTTTGAAAGTCATCTTTAAACAGGCCTCTCTGGTCATTTGCAGCAAGGCAAGAATGAGGTAAGATTTGACAGTTTATTGTTAGGGAAATAATGGCTGCTAATACTACTTTTTAAATATCACATTGATTACAAAACCATTTGTGTAGGAGTGGTGTATGGCACTAGACCTTCAAAGAACTGGTAAACAAGGAAGATTCAGTGTAAACACTTAAATAACAGCATCTAAAAGTAGGTTAGAGTGTTACACAACCTGAAAAAGCCCAGCTTTGAAGGGCAGCATTTTTGAAGATTTTAAAAAAAGAAGAAAGTGGTTTTTATAGATTTCATTTTTGTAAATGGTACTAATTTGACATTATGTAAAGAATCTTATTTTTGTCTCCAACCTACTGAAGCCTAATATTTCTTTATGCAGTCTAAGAGAAGTAAGATTTTGATAATTTTTTGTTTTGCAAGTCACTGTCAGGTTCATGTTGTTCATAAAGGTGATACTTAACTGGAGAATGTATTTGCAGACTATATTAGATTATATATATATATTACGTATATAAATATATATAAAGAGAAATATTATATATCCACTTTAAGGGAAAGTCCAAAATGATAGCTGTGCAGTTTGGGGAGTGGGATGGGGGAACTGAGGAGATGGGTTAGATGTGGGAGTGTTTGTTTGGTTGCTTTTTAGTTTCTCAAATAATGAGTGTACAAGTCATGCTAATTTTTTCTCCTTGATCATTTAATTATATCATCAAATAAGAACATCATATATATTTATCTAACAACATTTAATTAAAAGCTATTGTGGAACTCTTTTTCCTCAGTTGAAATGTTTTTTCTATAGGAAATAGTCTTTCAGCTTTGTGTTCCTTGCTCTTCCTTGTCCAGTTGTCATCCATTGCAGGGTAGCCATACAAAAATAAACCAAACTAGATCTTGCAGATGGTTTTCAAATGGGTAGATTTGGTTGCTGTCAGCTGTTTAGGGAAGAAACAGTAAGTGGGAATTTTTGTCCTTCTAATTGAGAGGAAAGAAATAATGGAAATCTTTTTATGTTAAATCTGCTTTTTATTTTCCAGAGATAAAGCACTGATCAGGAAGTATGTGATAACATAAGCCCCATCCTGGTATTAATATTCTGCAATGCCTTTCATCACTGAAGTAGCACCAAAACATTTCCTATAGTAGAGAAATACTATAAAAACACCCATGTTGTATTTTCCTGTGAAATGTTTCCTGGACTTCTCAGGCAGTAGAGGCACTCAAAGCACAAATTTGTGCTTAGCTGAATTTTGGGGTTTCATTTGCAGGTCAGTTGAGAGGAGGAGCTGTAGTCACAGTTGTACCTACAGCTGTTTTTTTAGCTTGAGTGGGCTCATGTGAAGCACAATAATCTGTTGTGAAATAAAGCAGCAGAGAGCTGAGTCCTCTCAGCCAATGTACCAAGAGCTGCAAAGCAGGCTAGGGATAGTTGTAATATTCCTACCTAGTTTAGCAGGGCAGTTTCCCTCTATTACTCAGTTACAAAGTCTGCTGGTGGTTAAACCTTCAGTTTGTTTTAAACTTCTCATCTCAGAAACTGAATAACCAGTGCAGCTGTGGATGTGTCTGTGTGCTCAGAATGCCTAAGCTGATTCATAGACTTTCCTGTATGTCTGTGCATTATTTCACAAGGGTTCTGGGGCTCCTTTTACTTGGTTCTGTGGAGAAGAAAAGGAGGGGGGAAAAAAGGATAATGCCATCTTTTTGACCTTTGCAGATTGTCCATGGAAGTTGATATTGGCAGGGTCCTGGCTAACATCCTGGATAACAGGAATCTCATAATCCATTCTTATCACATTAAGGTCTCATAATCTGCTTTATTAGGATATTGCAGAAGTAGAAATGGTTGGTGGAAAGAGACAACAAAATATACAGTAGAAATAACTTCAAACTTATGGTCACTTGATCAAAACAAGCTAGCAAAGCCTTTTAGTTATGGGAAAACTTTTCTTCTCCTTAATTTCCTGTGGGAAGGGAGAAAACAATTTTGTTCATGGTAGCACTTTTTCTTTTCAGCCAGAAATGTTGAGTTTTTTTAGGAAATTCTTTACCAGATGCAGTAACAAGGCGAATTCAAGAATCTTTTTGTTTCCTGAAACAAAGTGGACTTGTTTGGAGTCTTGGGAACCTGAGAGTAAATGAGTGTATCATGTGCTGCAATTCTTGTTTTATTTGTTTGTTCTGACTTTGAATTTGCTTTAACTTTAAATAGGCTTTTAAGACAGGAGGGCCAGTGAGTTACAGGACAGACAGTTTTTATCTGTAAGTACAGGAAGAAGTAGGATGTAAATAAACATTAGTGACATACCAATCTGCTGTTTCCTTTTCTGCTAACTTCTGTATTTAAGCTGGAACAGTTTCTTAGGAAATATCCCAAATATTTTGTATTTCAGTATTTTTAGTCTGAAATGTGTCAGAAATTCACCAGGCTAATCACATTCTGACCTCTTTCTACTACAGCTTTTCTTGAAGACTGATGAAATTATTATAATTAAGAAGAATGATTTATTAAATTAGTTGCTACCGTTGCTGATTTAATGTGGGCCTATGACAATTGTATTGTCATTGTTAATTTTTTTTCTCTTTATATTCCAGTTTCATTGCAATTTGTATAATTGCAAAATAAACAAAATAGGTTTCATTCTAGAGCTCCAAATCACACTACTGCACTGCTTTCAGAACTTCAAGTTTTTCCACCTAAAATCTTAGAAGGTAGCAAGAAACAGCTGTACTTAGAACAGTTGCATTTATTTAGGCTAAATACTTTGTTTCAAGAGAAAGAATGCACCCAGTAGATAGCTAGAAGTGATAGATGGAGCTGAAAGAAATTGATGCTATCCTAGGATGTCATCCATGTTACTGTAACATTTCAGCTGCACAGGACTTTGTTCTTCACATCTGCTCACAGATGTTTTCTGTATTGGGGTTGTGAGTTCATTACTGATTTTGAGGGGACACCACCTATGGCAAGGTGTTGCAGGCTCTGCCTGCCACACAGACTGGCATTTGCATCTTTCTTTTTTCCTTACTTCTGTGTTTCCACTGTAACTTACAATGAAACTCAAAGCCAATTTGTCACTCTTTAAAAGTAGTTGAAAATTATCAGTGAAAATACTATCCACCTACTCTAAGGACTGATACAGAGAGGAGGTTTTAAAAGCTTTGAAGAGTCTAAATTCAGCTGGAATAAAACAAATCCAAACCCATTACAGTACTGTGCAGACTCGTTCTGAGTGCCTCTTAATTGTTTGATTTCTAAGTGTGCACAGAAATATAATAAGAGTTAACTTCTATGGTTATTAGTTTATTAAAATCAAACAGCAATATATGTTATGATGGATTTAAAAGAGAAAATACCAAATTTATTTGCAGCATGTCAGAATGTGTCTTATACTGTGTGTAGGTTTATAATTTTTTGTTTTGGTTTTTAATAATCAGAACATGAAACATTTTGGCCATGTAAGGAGGCAAATCTGTTTTCAGGTCTTGGAATATATTTTTGCTAGCTAGAAAAAGGTCTGTCTTTTATGAGACAGCGTTAGTCCCACAGAGGAGTTTTTTGTTTTATAACTGCTAATCTCTGCCAGAACAGGAACTCTTCTCTGAGTATCAGTAACCTGAAAGAAAAGATGTGTTCAGAACATTGAATGTGGTACTTCTTGGTGTAAAGCTCCTGTTACACCATGCTGCCTACAGCCTCACAAAGAGGATTACTCAGGCTCTATTGTGTCCCCTAACCTTTTTGGGAATGATTTTGCATGTGCAAGACAGAGGTCTGTTAGAGGCAATTTTAAAAATTTTGCTTTTATTGCTGTTCTTTCTAAGTCTTCAGCTGGAGCCACTTTGTGCTCTGTCATTTCTTCTCCATTATTCCAGTTGTCAGGAGTGGCAGTTCTAGGGGAAGCAGTAGTGCTGTGACTGGGTGCAGGTAAAGCCCTGGGGCCATTGAGGATGGGAGTTTGTAGCTCAGTTCCACCTAAGGCACTACCAGCTGTGATAGTTGGGGTGTGTTATGTGTTCTGCAGCCTGGGTGCATCAGCTGCACCCCAAAGAGCTGAGGGGCTGCCCTGGAACCTCTCAGCAAGGGGGTCTCTGTGGAGCTGGCACTGTAAGACATCAAAAACTCCTAATGAGGGAGGAGTATTTCACATCCATTTGCCCACTGTAAAATAAAGAAGGTGAGAACTGGAAGTTCCTTCTGCTGACTCCCTGAGAAACTCAGCCCTAGCTTTTAAGTTTTGGCAGCTGTGCCAAGAGCACGGAGATGAGTGCTGCAGTGTGATAAAGTCCTTCCCTCTCTGGCTGCCTCCAGCAGATCCAGGCTTGGTGTGCACAACTGGTAAAAGCTTCTGGGAGCAGTGTGGGAGGGCAGGGGCTGGCTGTGTCCCTGTGCTGGAGGACACACTTGGATCCTGAGCTCTGTGGTGGCACAGACAAGTGCTGGCCTTTCCCACAGACCGAGAAGTGGGAGCTGCTTGCACTGCTGTGGGGATGGAGGGGTGCTAGTGCATGGCTTTGACCAAATAGACAATTGCTGATATTTGAATTCTGTGTGTAGAAATGTCTTTAACTAGAAGTAATTTAATTATCACACTGTATATATGTTGCCTGTGACACTGTTGTTTAGGGTGTGTAAAGTATAGGTCTGTATGAACTGCTATGCTACAAGTTAAAAATAATAAATCTAATGCATCTTGTTGCTCCCTGCTTTGATCTCCTTGGGCTCTGCTAAGCTCTTCTTCACCCAAGCAAAGGGAGAGACTCTGTGGGATAGTGTACATACTATCTCCTTCCCCAGCTGCATGTGTGCACACAAGCTTTCTTTTGGCAAATTTGGGTCACACATTCACCAGTCAAAATGATGATTTTACCACATCCTGCTTGCACAGGAAGCTTATTTTTTTAAAAGCTGATAAGTTGATTCCTCCATATTTGTCAAAACAAAAAGCAAAGCAAATTATTTAAAGCTGCAGAGAGATTTGGATTCTCATGTGATCAGTTTGATGCTTTGTCTCACATGCATATGTTTAAGACACAGTGAAAGCCTTGCAGTCAGCTCCTCTCCTCTCTGTACTCACTGGCATCCTGTGATCACTAGGATGTGATGATAGTCTGATAAAATGTTTTCCCCTGTGTATTAAGAAAGAATTGTGGGGTTTGTTCTTGGGTAGCTGGGTTAAATCAGTTGGGGAGAAAAATGTATACAGTACTAATATTTGGTCCAATCATAGAATAAGTGTTTTGAGTTGGAAGGTTCCTAAAAATAGTATTTAGTTCCAACACCCCTGCAGTGGGCAGGGATGCCACTCACTAGATCAGGTTGCTCAGGGCCCCATCCAACTTTTTTACTTTAAAACATCCAAGTATGTTAGAAAAGATTGTGCCCAAATGTTCACATAGTAGCTGCAAGGCTTTCACTTGGGCATGATACTTAAAAGGGAAAGGAACCAATCACTGATAAGTCACCTGTGGATGCTCAGTAGGAAGGAGTGGAAAATACTGTGTTGTGCTAGATGAAAAAAAAAAAAAAAAAAAAAAAAAAAAAAAAAGAGACCTTGCTGACAACGTAACAGGATCTAAAATGTGTTGTCCAAGTCATGAGCAGAGTGCAAAGCATTTAGAAAAATGCTGTTTTAAATGCTTGTTTAAATGCAAGGTACTGCTAGTATTGGATTTTATGTGCTTAGACTCAAGCAATCATATTTACAGAAGTGGATTTTGTGCTGTGTAGTCTATTGTTGCTCTTCCTTTTATTAATATATATCAACTGCAGTCTTATACCTTTCAGATGTTTCACTTGCACAGAGCAGGCTTTGCTGCTGTGAAGTGGCAAAGATACACAAACATGATCTAGCCTGAAGTGAGAAGTCTTCTGTTGTTCTAAAATACCTCATTATTTTGGTCATATCCTTTGGAAAAACTGCTAAGTGGAATGATGGATAGTATGTGACAGGCAAAAAACCATAAGAAAAAGTGAAACCTTCTTGGGGATGTGTGTGTCATGCTGGGATTGTTTTTAAATGGTAAAATTAATGTCCCAGTCAACAATTCTGATTTTGTCTTTGTTCTCTTGTAGGAATGTTTACCCTTGCAGAAGTTGCATCGCTCAGTGACATCCAGCCAACTTACCGTATCTTGAAACCATGGTGGGATGTATTTATGGATTATCTTGCTGTTGTTATGTTAATGGTTGCCATTTTTGCTGGAACCATGCAGCTGACAAAAGACCAGGTGGTCTGCTTGCCAGTTTTGCAGTCTACTGTAAATGCAAAAGTTCAGCCTGATACAGCAGGGAGGGCTGACTTTACCACTGTTGAAACAACCACTGCTCAAGAAGAAGCATCAATGGGAACTGTTTCCTTTGGAAGTCCCCCGACTGCAACACCTGACATTCCTCTGAGCAGAGCTACTACCTCTTCTCAGTATCAACCCACTGAATCAGACCAGGAGCTGAAGAAGGAGCAGAAAGATTCCTCAGGCCGTAAAACAAATTTGGATTTTCAGCAGTACGTATTTATTAACCAGATGTGCTATCATTTGGCCCTTCCTTGGTACTCAAAGTATTTTCCCTATCTTGTTCTCATCCATACTATCATTTTAATAGTCAGTAGTAATTTTTGGTTCAAGTATCCCAAGACTTGCTCAAAAATTGAGCATTTTGTGTCTATATTGGGGAAGTGCTTTGAGTCTCCTTGGACTACAAAAGCTTTGTCTGAAACAGCATGTGAGGACTCTGAGGAGAACAAACAGAGGTTAACTGGTGCCCAGTCCCTTCCCAAGTATGTTTCCACTAGCAGTGATGAAGGAAGCCCAAGTGCTAGCACTCCCATGATAACCAAATCTGGCTTCAAGTTTTCAGCCGACAAGCCGATGATCGAAATTCCCAGTGTCACGATTTTGGATAAGAAGGATGGAGAGCAAGCCAAGGCACTCTTTGAGAAGGTCCGTAAGTTCCGGGCTCACGTGGAGGACAGTGATCTGATCTATAAGCTCTATGTTGGCCAGACTGTCATCAAGACTGTCAAGTTCATATTTATCCTCTGCTATACTGCAAACTTTGTCAACACCATCAGTTTTGAGCACATCTGCAACCCGAAAGTGGAGCACCTGATTGGCTACACACAGTTTGAATGTACACACAACATGGCTTATATGCTGAAGAAGCTGCTTATCAGCTACATTTCCCTTATCTGTGTCTATGGCTTTATCTGCCTCTACACGCTCTTCTGGCTGTTCCGAATCCCTTTAAAAGAATACTCTTTTGAAAAGGTCAGAGAGGAGAGCAGCTTCAGCGATATCCCTGATGTCAAGAACGACTTTGCCTTTCTGTTGCACATGGTGGATCAGTATGACCAGCTGTATTCCAAGCGGTTTGGGGTGTTTCTGTCAGAGGTGAGTGAGAACAAGCTGCGTGGGATCAGCCTGAACCACGAGTGGACGTACGAGAAGCTCCGGCAGCACGTGTCCCGCAACGCCCAGGACAAGCAGGAGCTGCACCTCTTCATGCTCTCAGGAGTCCCTGATGCAGTCTTTGATCTGACAGACCTGGATGTGCTGAAGCTGGAGCTGATCCCTGAAGCGAAAATTACGGCCAAGATTTCCCAGATGACGAATCTTCAGGAGCTTCATCTGTACCACTGCCCTGCCAAGGTTGAGCAGACTGCCTTCAGCTTCCTCCGGGACCACTTGAGATGCCTTCATGTGAAATTCACAGATGTTGCAGAAATTCCTGCCTGGGTGTATTTGCTCAAAACCCTCCGTGAATTGTATTTGATAGGCAACTTGAACTCTGAAAATAATAAAATGATAGGGCTTGAATCTCTTAGAGAGCTGAGACACCTTAAAATTCTCCACGTGAAAAGCAACTTGACCAAAATTCCCCCCAATATCACAGATGTAGCACCACATCTGACAAAACTAGTCATTCATAACGATGGCACTAAGCTTGTGGTACTCAATAGCCTTAAGAAAATGACAAATGTTGCAGAGTTGGAACTGCAGAACTGTGAACTGGAGAGAATTCCCCATGCCATCTTCAGTCTCTCTAACTTACAGGAACTGGATTTAAAGTCAAATAGCATACGCACAATTGAAGAAATCATCAGTTTCCAGCATTTAAAAAGATTGACTTGTTTAAAGCTGTGGCACAATAAAATAGTCAGCATTCCTTCATCCATTACCCACGTAAAGAATTTGGAATCTCTTTATCTCTCCAATAACAAACTTGAAACCTTACCTGCCGCAGTGTTCAGTTTACAGAAGCTTAGGTGTTTGGATGTAAGCTACAACTCCATTGCGGTGATTCCAGTAGAAATAGGTTTGCTTCAGAATCTTCAGCATTTTCACATCACAGGAAACAAAGTCGACGTTTTGCCAAAACAATTGTTTAAATGTGTTAAATTGAGGACTTTGAGTCTGGGACAAAACTGTATTACCTCAATCCCAGATAAAGTGAGTCAGCTGTTGCAGCTGACTTACCTGGAACTGAAGGGAAACTGCTTGGACCGTCTGCCAGCTACGCTGGGGCAGTGTCAGCTTCTCAGGAAAAGCGGGCTCGTAGTGGAAGATCACCTCTTTGACACTTTACCCTCAGAAGTTAAAGAGGTGTTGAATCAAGACACAGGCATTCCCTTTGCTAATGGGATTTAGACTGAGGTGAAATGCTCTGGTAGCTGACTTGCAAACAGCAAATGCTGAAAAGTATGGCAGTTGTGAGGTCCTGTGTTTTAGAAAGCAGAATTCCTTGGAAGGCAGAATTACTAGCAGGATTAGAAAAAGTGCAACTGAGTGTTCAATGTTTGCAGTGTTTTAAAAGTTCATTTCCAAAATTTTTGAGAGGATAAAGAACCTTAATAATCTCAATTCTTTTTTCCTTAAATTGTTTGTAACTTGGATGCTGCCGCTTTTGAATGTTTACAAATTTGCTTGCCTGCTTAAAGTAAATGATTAAATTGATGACCTTTTCTTACTATGCAAGTTATTCCTTAAGGTCTGGTTTTACTTTAGTGCATTATGGGGAGACAAACCAAGGCTAAATGTTGTATGTGGTATGGGCCTAACAGCACTTGGAACACACATTGAATTGTGTTGTTAGTGTTCAGCTACCCTTGGCAAATGAAACCAGTTTGGCTGTGATTTGAACTGCACCACAACCACCATTTTCCTGCATTAAGGTATGTGGTTTCATAGAATCATTTAGGTTGGCAAAGACCTGTAAGATCATCAAGTCCAACCATTAACCTGGCACTGCCAGGTCCACCATGTCCCTAATCACCATGTCTGTGCTTTTGTTGAGTGCTTCTGAGGGAGGTGGTTCCACCATTTCCTAGGCAGCCTATTCCAATGTTTGAACACTCTTTCAGTGGAAAAAAAAAAATTCCTAATAATCTAAACCTTTCCTAGCACAACTTGTGTCTTTTTGTTCTATTGCTTGTTACCTGGGAGCAGACTGACCCCCACCTCACTGCACCATCCTTTCAGGTAGCTGTAGGGAGTGATAAGGGTCCCTCCTCAGCCTCATTTTCTCCAGGCTCAGCATCTCCAGCTCCCTCAGCCAGTCCTAACAGGACTTGTGTTCCAGACCCTTCACCAGCTCCACTGCCCTTCTCTGGACACTCTGCAGTACTTCAGTGTTTTGCATCAGGCTACGTGTGTTTGCCTTCATTCTCCTCCTCAAGGCTTCCTGTTTTTGGCTGAGATTCCTTCTGTGGGCTGGTGTGCTGGTCCTTCACACTGGCAAAGGCTGGGCACCTTCCTGCAGCTGGTGTCCCCTCAGCCTCCATAATGCTCCTCTGACCCAGCAGCAGTGGGTGGCAAAAGGGAGAATATTGCCACATGGCTTTCAGGTTGGAGATAGTTTTGATGTTTGAACCATTTTGGAAGGTGACTTTGAAAGCCATTAAACACCAAGTGACTTTTACTGCTCATGTTTTGCTCTTCTGAGTTTTTATCTGGAAAACTCAAGGCATTTTATGAGTTGGTGATTGTTCTGTTTCACAGCCCTTGCTTAGGATGTGGGGTGTTGTCATCTCCATTTACTAGACTAATAACAGACATAAGATCTGCTTTTTCACTCAACTGTGCTTAAGCTTTATCACCCACTGTGGTGTCTTCCACACCTGGACTTTACCATACCCCAGCCCAACTAATTGGATGTCTTTGAACACTTACTTACTGTTAGAAATCCTAACTGTGGGCCAGATAAGTCATCCAATAAAGAAAAAAAGTAGATAGCAGTGAGCTTGGGATTTTTTTTTTTTTTTGGCCTTTTGGTGTTGTTTTAACTGAGTTTGCATTGCCAGAACCATTAGAGAAATATAATCCATTAAATCTGCAAAATCATCAGTTGTAAATCTCAGTCATTTACATTCCATGTGTGCAGAAAAGAAGTACTATGCTGGGAGATGATTGCATGATTACTCATGGTTTAAACACAATTCCCTATTGTAGTGTGGTCAGGACTGAACTAGTCTGTAGTTCAAGGGACTGTTCTTCTCACACAGAAATCCTCATGCAGTGATTTCTACTGTAACTTCACCAGAGCTGCCCTGACTTACACCACTATTAACGAGAGGATAGTTTAGGCCTAGAGGCATTGAGCAGGCAGGAACATTTCAAATACTGCTCTTAGAAGTCTTGCACATTTTATTGTTAATAATTTACTGTTAGTCATGCTGGGAGGACTGTTCCCAGCTGTAGGTAGCAGTCTCTGAATACATACCTGCACCATATGTTTATGTATCTCAGAAGACCAGTTTATGAATAGTGGTTTTCCTATTTCTCATGGGGATACAGTCTGTTTTCCACTTGCCAGCAGGTAGTAAACTTGGGATGTTGACAGTTTTGCAACACCAAGTCACAGGTTAGGCAGAGTTACTTGGAGTTACTGATCTGTCCTCCACTGGGAAACTTAGTGCTAATCCTCAGATTCTTTTTTTAAAGTAGAAGTTAAGGCTGCAGCAGACTTTTCTTTTTTTAAGAAACTCTTTCATTTGTTTATTTTTTTGCACATAGATCACTTTAAAATTGCTGGACTATTGACTCTTTAGAAAAACTGTGGACTATACTATTGGTGTATGCTTTGTATTTGCTGTTGAGTGTCATTTCAGTTTCCAAGAAATTGTGTGTAGGAGGGAGGAAGAGTTGGAGGATGACAAAATTATTAAAATATTTAGAAAATAGTTATATTTTTCATCTTTTTTCCCCTTTTTTAATAGCAGAGTTGCACAGAACGTGCCTGTGTATTGATCTAGTTTTTAAAAGGTGTTTTTGGTGTTTCTGATTCTCCTGGTTGCCCTACTGATGTTCAAAAAATAAACCTGTGTCTCTTTCATATGACAATGTTATACTCAAAAATTAAACCCATGTCCACTTAATGAGTATGGTATACTTACCATTATATACTTAGACCACTGTTTTAACTAGTTAGTAGCCAACTGTACTTTTTTAGACAATTTCCTCCAAAATAAGTGTATGTTAAAATTAATTTCAGGCTTCTAATGCTTGCTTAGCATAAATTCCATTCTTGTTTTTAGGAGATCTTTCTCAGAGTGAGGAGGAACTGCCCAGCAGCCCCATGTCACCTCCCCCCAGTCCTTCCTCCTCTTTGTGACTGTTTATAATGTTCCTGTTTCCTGCGTGTCAACTGACACAGTTTTGCTTTAAAGTCTTGGAAGTTCATCTCTTTTCCATGTAAGGCATGTGAAATATATTTTGCATTTCTATTTGATTTAATAAATAAGATGTTTATATCTTCCTCTAATCTATTTTTTTTTAATGGGTGAAAATGTGTTTGCATAGTAAAAGCTCTGATTTCAAGTATCTCATGCTGAACTTGTTCTGTGGTGCCTGTGCTCTAAGAAGGAAGAGGTATGAGTTGCTGCTCCCAGTAAATCCTGTAGGTATGTTTCTATCTAGAATATTGTACTTCAGAAAATTTTTTTCTCTCTTTTTTTTTTTTTTTTTTCTCCATGTGCACAAACTAAATGACCTACCACTGTTTTTATTTGGCTAATTGAATTCTGCAGAACACATGTTTGGCCCTGGAAGAAAAACCTGTGTTTGTTCAAATGAGAGGAAGTAGGAAATTGCCCATTCTGTTTGCTTCTGCCACTGTAACTCGTTTTGGGAAAGATCCTTCAGTTTTCCAATAAATTGACCTTTTGGAAACTGCTTCCCATGATGCAAACTGAACTATGGCATTTCTGGGCAGATATCAAGGCACTGGGTGTAAGGGAAGATACTGACACTTATAAAAGGCTCTCTGCTGCTACACAAATGGCTTTGCAGTCCTGAGCTGCCTTCTCTGGCAGCAAAGCAGGATGCCCAGGCACTGTACATCATGTTTGAGTATGGGGGTTCTGCTTTGTGGACTGCATGTTTAATAAAAATCTTACAGGAAGAGCTGTATATTGTGTTTCCATGGATGTACAG